>CM040429.1:136689755-137889755 GCA_022702705.1 Papilionanthe hookeriana x Papilionanthe teres | reverse complement strand
AATGAGGGAACCGTGGGATCTTAACCGGTGTCGCTATAATCAACTTAAACTTTGTTCTAATTAAAATATTAAGCCACCTTAATTTTTAACTACTCTATAATATAACACTTCTCTCACCTCCTGGTTGTCATTTCTTAAACTAAAACTTTTGCAACAATAATAAAGAGCTCGAAGCAAGCATGCTGGGCAGCACGACTATCTTCAACAACAAAACGAATCTTCTTCAACTGAACTTTCCTTAGAAATAAACAACAAAGACTTAGAACTCCGAGGTAGTTCGCCAGGCGCAACATATATCCTCACTTTAGCCTTTAGGCATTTGCATAATCATGTTATGCAATTTAAGCCCTAACTAGTCTTAGAACTCTGAGGTTGCGTTTGTTACGACATAAACCCTCCTAACTTCCAGGCTATTTGTATGGTTATATCATACAATTTTAAGCCCTACTTAATTAAAATTGACAAGATTGCAAAACTTAAGTTCTGTCAAATCGAAGCCAAATCATAGGATAGTTGGGAAGTCACCGAAGTTCGCTTTAGATTTATGATGTCCCCTACTCTTCTTCCTCTGGACTCCTAAAAAAACTGTTCTTTATCTAATCCATTCCCTTTTGGATTTCCAAAACCCAATTGTTTGAAAACTTAAACTTTGAAATTCTTGAGAGCAAACTACTGATCTTCATCGAAGGTTTTCTTAAATGTCATCAGATATTTAGGATGTAATTAACTATAGGGGTTTGCCCTTATAGGGAACTTATCGATCAAAATAAAATTGGTTCATAGACCAAACAAATGTCATAAATCTATTAGTTTATATAATCAAGCCCCCACTATCAAGTAATGTGTTTATTCTTCGGGATAGATGCATTTCTTGCAGTGGCTGGCTTGTTTATTTAAACTATTAAATGTATGAAATCGGTTAGAATTTCACATCTTTAAAATTAAAACTATATTTTCAAATACAACTTTCAAAAGCTATAAAATAGTTATTAAATTAAATTTCAATTCAATTTCAAAAAAAAGGAAGAGAAAAAAATTGATCGACAATTTCTGGCGACTCCGCTAGGGATCGTTCCTCTCTCTATATAAATCAGATGGTTTTCTTTCATAAATTCGCAATACGTCCATATCCCTCGTGGGCTAAACTACCATTCTTCCGTTAGCATACCTCACTCATTTCTGCCTTGGGTAGGTACGGTCAACTCCTTTTCGATTCTGGAGCCACTATTTAATCACCCTTAAATAGAGAGGTTCTGGAATCCTTTCCACCTCCCAAAGTGAGGTGGACTCCCAATAGGTGTTAGTTTAGGAGTAGTCTATCGAAGTGAGATTGTTGTGAGGTTTACCCTTCCTTTCTAATTCTGGACTGGATCCTTTACCTTTCCTTTTCTCCCACAACCTTCTATTAAACTCTAAACAAAATAAAATGTCAAAATTTCAAATAAAAAATAAAACTTCTCAGAACACATCAAATATACAATAATAAAAACAAAACAAAAAATTTGAAAAATAAAATTCATTTGCATAAATTTTATAAGATACCCAGTTCACAAGACAAGTGCGTTAGATTGAGTACTTCGACTGAAATTACAAGCATAGGACATCATTGGTTCCAGAAAATTCTATAGATAACAAAGAAAATGTCATCCGCAAAAATGATCTTCAACGTTCACAGGGGAACCATGTTGACCTCATTTTTGATGAGGTCTTCTCTTCTTCTCTTTAGTACTTAGGATCTAGCCTTAGGCTTTTCCTTTGACTATCCTAGAGGATTAGAATTGGGACCCACCACCTAGAATTTCAAACCACTTCTTAACTCCCCGCAAACTCCACAAACTTGATCGTAGACCCCTAATCACCTAGAGGGTTGAAATCGAATGTGGAAGTTTAAAGGATGAGTTCCTATAGGACTCTTTAGCCTTAGGACTACCACAGGTGGTGCAGTGCAGTGAAGGGATGACTTACACACACACTACACTTATACACTACACTTTCACACACCTCCTAAAAACACACCCATACCTAACTTGACCTCCTGACTCATGAAGGTGATTCACATGGATGGTCCTTAACCCCTAAGCCCTTGGCTAAGAGGGTTAGGAACAACATAGTGGATGCCTCAAATGAGTCCCTTCATGGCTCATGTGGGCTTGATATGGCTTCATGGCTCAACCAAAATGATTTCATTCCACTTACAATTACCCAATCTTCAATTTTTCTAATTTTTAATTTTTGACCCGGGGACCCTACACCTTTAGCCTACCCAAAACCCTTGAAATTACCCAAATCCTCCAAAATTTCCAAATCACCCAAAATTCCCCAAAACCATTCCTAAACATTTCCTCACCAATCAAATTGACCATCCATAGCCAAAAATACCAAAAATTCCAAAAATACCTCCCAATACCCTCCAAATACCCAAAATACCCCTCTTGACCCAAAAATCCAAAAATTCAGAAAATTCCCAGAAAATTCCAGAAAATCCTAAATATTCCCAATTTCATTTTGTTTAACTACACCATGGGCCAATTTTGTCAATTTACCCCACGTTTGCCAAAACCCCCAATTTGACCCATTTTAACACAAAGTGAACCCAATGTCAAACCAAACCTACCCAATTGACCCAAAATATGGTCCAATTCAATTCTAAACTTCAATTCAACATTCCCAACAACAATCTAGGCCAGATTCAAGTCCAATTTGATTGACATTTGAACCCAATTTCATTTTGGACCTTAAAGCCCAATTTGGACCCATGACCCAAACCTAGCCCAAACCAAACCAATTTAACTCCAATTAACCCCAAATCTTTTCTAAACCTTCCTTAGCATCCCCACAAACAAAACACTAACATGATTTACCCAAAATTTAGACCCAAACCCCACTCAAATTCAACCCATAGCTAAAAGGCCCAATTTTGACCTAAACCCAAACCTAACCCAAATAAACCCAAACCCCAAAATCAAAACCCAACCAAAGCCAAAACTTCTTTGAAACACTCCCATAAACATTTCCCAACATTTATTTTACATCAATTTCAACCCTAGCCCAACATTGGCCCAAGTTAACCCAATTTGACCTATATTGGCCCATTCACCAAAGAAGCCCAAATTCAACCCAATTCAAACCCAAATCACTCCCAACTTGCTTCAAATCACTCATAACACATCCATGAGCTAAACCCAACATTTGTTTGGCCCAATCCTTCACAAAATTTCCATCCACCAATTTGTTTTCAAACCTAAAGGCCCACTTTCCTAAACCATTCTAAAAGCCCATTTCCACCAAATACAAAAGCCCAAGATTGACCCTAAAGCCCACATGGCAATTTCTTTTCATCATACCTTTAATTGATATCACCCCTAAGTTTCAAAATCATCATTAAACCATTCCAAATCAAGCTTCATCCAAATTTCCATCAAAAATGCCAAGATTCCTAAAATCTACTTCCATGAAATTGACTAAGCTTTGCCTCAAGCCAAATGGAGCCATGAAGCCATGCACAAGCCATATGCAAGCCATGGCAGCCACTTTACACATCACCATGTCATTTTTGGCAAAGGGAGGGAGTCCTTTAATGATTCCCTTAAGGGTGATTAAGCCTTTTCATGACTCTTCTAAACCTTGATTAAACATAAATGTACTTAGATGGTGACTTCTCCCCACTAAGCTAGCTGACTTACCTGATTCCCTTAGCCCAAAAATCAGGCTTTGGAGGGTGAACCAAACCTAAATCCATGACTTGGACCCATTTGGACCCAAAATTAGCTCCTCCCCCATTCCATCTAAATCAAGCCCTTTACACATGGCCAATCCCAATTGACTGCACTAAGCCCCAGCCCTGACCTCCCTGACCTTGAGGGTGACCTGACCCTGGCCGACCAACCACCATAGCCGCGGGAAACCACCAGGCCGAGAGCTCACATGTGAGCCCAAACTTGGAATTCTCACCTGCTGAGCTGCCCCATCCCCAATGGCCATTGTAGCTCGTTCTTCTCTTGCCAAGAGCAGCTCGATCCCAAGCCCTAACTCCTCCGCGAGGCCCTCCACCCTCTCCTATTTAAACACCACCCCCTCTTGGCCATGGGAGGTGCTGAACCAGATCTTACTGAAACCCTACCAAAATTGTTCCAGAACACTCTCCATACTTAGAGCAGTTGATCCCCAGTGACAATTTGCCCTAAACCCCACCAACAGAGCCCAATTTCTCAGCCAAAATTCCACCCAAAACCAGGACACTTCTCCACAGTGGATCAATCCTCAAATTGATTGGTCCTACACCTTCACCAGACCAAGGGAAGGAGTCCACCAGCAAAAGCCCCCTCTCCAGGCCACCCATCTGTTCCAGACTCCAAGCTTTGTGATCGGGCTTGGTTGAAATCATACCTAGGCGATTCACCAAACCAGGAGACTTCATCTGAAGCTTGCTGGGATCCAATTGAAGGTGACACAACCCTCAGATTGAAGCCACACTTCTCTGAGCAAAGGTATGAGCTAATTCTTCATCCCGAGCTTCTGGAGATTCTCCATTTCAAATGCTTTAATTTCAATGCATGATCACCGTATAGATGTATTCATCTCTTCAAGACGAATCCATAGAGCACAAGAATACGAAAATCCGTTGAGAAATGAGTGAGTTCTTAGGGTTTTAGTGTGGACGGCTCTCGGGTGAGGACGCTTGGGGACGATGAACGGATGCCGTTCATTCCATACATGCGCGGACGGACGGCCAGGATAGCGCCGGTTGAGGAGATGGAACGATACAGCGGGCCCCCGGAGCGCTGAGTTGGATGGCGGCGTCGAATGGCAGCGCGACACGCGGCGTTTCGGAGCTGCCGAGGATGGCGTGGCGCCGCGTGGATAAGTAGGAAATTAGGGTATTTTTTATTTATTTAATTCCCTAAACTTCAAAAATGCATAACTTTGTGTAGGAAAATCAGAAAAATAAAATAAAAATATCCTCTTGCTCAGTGAACAGAGGAGAATAATGTGGAAAAGAAATCATTTAATTTCATCAAGTATTTTATTTTTAATGATTTATTTACTCTCTGCATTGTTTTAATTCTCCATGCATATAGGAAATTCACCATGGCATGAGACCATAGGGCTTTTGAAGCCTCCGAATTTGGGAACATTCCCTGAATTTTCCAAAGTCAGAGGCCATCCCTATGAGAAGTTATTGATTTTTCAAATTCATGTTGCTGTTTTGAGTATTTTAAATCCAATAATTAGCATGTTGTGAAATAAATTCTAGAAAAATTTGGTGATGTTTCTTATGACCGGAGGACCCTAGGAAAAATAGGTTTTGAATTAATTCACTTGGAATAACCCTAATTGGCCTAAACACCCAAAATAGGTCCTTAATTAATTAGAGCTAATCATATATCAAATTGGCTTGAAATCAATTCTCCATTGACCTTTAGGATCAGAGGAACCCACCATAAAAATTTGAAGTCAATTGGACTTGGTTAGCCCTACTAAATGGGTTGATTAAGCCATTTAGCCAATTTAAACTTTAAAAATTCATATCTTTCAAAATACTTTTCAAAAATTCACCAAATTGGTTTTGGAGCCTCTCTGATATCAGGGAAATTTAAGAAAATTAAAATTTCAATTTTCTAAAAAAGTTCATTTTTTATATTATTTTAATATTTTAATAATTAAAAAAATAATAAAAATCACAAAAAAAATAAAATTCACTAAAATATCACATTTTGAATTCTAATCACTTAAGAACAAACCCCATATTTTTCTTTGGTCTATTTGATGAAATATTAAATTTTAAAGCCCAAAGGTAATTTTAAAATTAAAAAAATGTATTTTTTTATCATTTCCACTAAAATAATTCTAATAAATCAAAGAAAAATCAGAAAATTGTAAAAATTGATTCTCTGATTTCCTTGATATCAGAGAGATTTTTGAAAAATATAAAATTTATTTTTCAACCTTTATTTTATTTTTAAATTAATTAATACTCCAAAACTCAAAATAATTATAATAAAAATAATATAATTCAAAAAATCACCAAAATTGGTCCAAGTGGTCCTCTGGTCATTAGAAATGTCCCATAATTTTCTTAAGGATAGAAACTTTCCCTTGGTCATATTATTAAATTTTCCTTGAAAATCTCTATTTTCCACCTAAAATAATTACATAAATAAATAAAAAATAGAAAAATCACATTTTCTCCTCTCATGTTTTTATTGACATATGAGTGAAGTCACATAAAATTTTTAAGTTCATTTAAGCTCAATTTAGTGAGTTATGAAATTATTAAGCTTGAAGGGGCAAAATGGTAATTAAAATTTTAACCCTTAATTAAAACTTTAGGTTTAATAAAATTAAAAAGTAAAGTATTTGATCCTAATCTGATTTGGATGATTGAAATTTGAATAATAAGGGTAGAAACCTATTAAACAATTTAAAAATAATTGAAATAAATCTTAATTAAATAATTGATTAAATTTGGGAGAATAATAAAATTGGAATTATTAAAATAAGGATATTATTAGGAAGAGATTTGTTCTTTAATTTAAGAATCCCTAAATTAATCATCTCCATAATATTTAATTCCTAATTAAAATGATAATCCAAGTTTAAGATTTAAAATGTTAAAAGATTTAATCATTAAATTAAATTAAAGTTAAATTATTTAAATTAAACCCTTTTAAGATTTCAATTAAATTAAAATTAAAAGTAAAATTAAATTAAAATTTAAATTGAATAAAATTAAATAAAATTAAATTAAAACATATTAAATTAAATCAAATTAAACTAAATTAATTAAATAAAATTAAATTAAAACATATTAAATTAAATTAAATTAAATTAAATTAAATTAAATTAAATTAAATTAAATTAAATCAAATTAAATTAAATCAAATTAAATTAAATTAAATTAAAGCATATCAAATAAAACTAAATTGAATTAAATTAAATTAAATAATAGAATCAAGTTAAAATTAAAATCAAGTCAAATTAAATCAAAATTGAAACTAAACTAAATTAAATTAAATTAAAGTTAAATTAAATTGAATTAAAAAAATAATAATAACATCACCTAAGACATAAAGAAATTCAAAATAAAGCAACTTGAACACTATTCCAAATTTAAATCCGATAACTGAAATTAAACTAAATCACAAACCATTTGAACACCAATTTGCCTCGAAAGCTTTGGTTACCATAACTCCTAAACGAACGTTAAATGAAATGTTACTTCACTTATAGGATATTCAAATGTCCTAGTTCATCGAGTAAGATAACAACAAAACTTAACTAAACCTCGGACTATTACTTCACTTCGATTG
The DNA here is from genome assembly GCA_022702705.1 of Papilionanthe hookeriana x Papilionanthe teres. NCBI lineage: Eukaryota > Viridiplantae > Streptophyta > Magnoliopsida > Asparagales > Orchidaceae > Papilionanthe > Papilionanthe hookeriana x Papilionanthe teres. The sequence goes on along the minus strand of CM040429.1, from coordinate 137,882,445 downwards.
ATTAAATCCATTTGGACTTAAAACAATCCTATCAGTATTGAAAAGATGTTTAAGATTCTTCTTAAGCACTTCCTCAATATGATAGGATATTTATAAGAACAATTGAACTTAATTGTTCTTTGGTGAAGAAAATTGTCCTCAAACCAAAATATAAGAACCTAGACGTCATAGGAAATGACTAGCTATAGGATTAGGAATTTGGTAGAAAACCATAACCCTTCCCTTAACTTTACCTAGGAACTTGTTTAAATATTCTAAATTGTGTTTAAGTGCAGCTTGGGATGACCGGAAGACCCTCCAGGTATGCTTTTATTTTGTTGCAATTTACCTTATTGCAATTTATTTAATCGCATCGCACTTACTTTTCTTGCATGATAAACAACTGTTGCATGAAAACCCACACTTTTAGGATAGTCCCTAAAACCGAAACCAAAATTAAATTAAAAGTCATTGCAAGATAAAATTCACCGCCACAATATTTCAAAATATAAAACAACTCAAAATTTAATCACAAACAGTAACACAAAACTACAATTACAACTAAATTAAAACGTCTTGTTTGATGATCGGGAATACCTCGGATGATGTAACCTACGTGTTGCTAACGGGATTTCCCACGGTCTAAATGAAAGTGTGGAACTCATTCAGTTGAGTTTAGCAAATTCATTTGGACTAAGTGAATCCGATAAAAATAACGATGCCGGAAGGATGGAACCGTGGGATCTTAACCGGTGTTGTTATAATCAACTTTAAGATTTGTTTTAAATAAAATATAAAAAATACTTGGAAATTAAGATTTTCTCTAAACCAAAACACTTTTCTCATCTCCTGATTTATGACTTCTATAACTAAACCTCTCGCAACAACAAGGAGCTCGGAGCATGGTGGGCAGCACGGCCATCGTCATCAAGAAAACCCGAGTCCACTTCAAAGAAAACTTTCTTAGAATTAAATAACTAAGCCATAGGATTTCGAGGTAGTTTGCCTAGTGCAACATAAATACTCAACTCTTCGTTAGGCATTTACATGATCATGTCGTGTAAATTAAGCCCTAACCGGTCTTAGGACTCCGAGGTAGTCGTTTGATACGACATAAACCCTCACATCTTCAAGGCTATTTGTATGATTTTATCATACAAATATAAGTCCAAATTAATCAAAATTGGCAAGATTGAAATATCAGATAACATTAGGACTTTCCTAAATCCAAGCCAAACAATAGGATAGTTGGGAAATTACCGAAGTTCGTTTCGAATCTGTGATTTCTTCTACCTTTCTTTCTTTGAATCCCCAAAATAAAATATTCCAAACTTGATCCATTCCCTATTGAAATTCCAAAATTCAATCCTTTGAAAACTTAAACTTTGAAATTCTTGAGAGCAGAATTACTGATTATTATCGAGAGTTTTCTTAAGTGATTCCCGTCATTTAAGATGTAATTAACTATAGTGGGCTTGCCTTATAGGGAATTTTAAGAACCTGAGTAATATAAACCTCGTTTAATGCTTTCATGTTAAGCAGGGGAATTTGTCGGCTTATAAAATTGGTTCGCAGACCAAACGGATATCACAAATCTTCTAGTTTATTTAATCAAGCCCCATCGTCAAGAAGTGTGTCTATTCTTCAGGATAGATACACGGTTTGTGGTGCGGTGCTTGTTTATGTAAACTATTCGGGATGGTGAGATCAGTTTGATTTCATATCTTAAAATTTTTAAATTTAAAATTATTTTCAAAATCAAATACTACTTTCTAAATTATATATATATTAAATTTAAAATCTAAAATTCGCTGACAATTTCTGTTAGGCGACCCCCTTTTCAAAATAAAGCACACAACCTGAAAATAATGCCGACAAACCACCTCGTTACAAAGTTGTCCACAAATTAAACTACCAGAAATGAACCTCAAAATGGACATAAGAACAATAATGGGTAATGATTCTCGACCGTCTCTCCACAAAGCAATCAAAGTGATATCAACAAGATAATGGGTAGTTGGTCACGACCCTCCCACCCCAATAAAGAAAGAATAAGGAAAAGAACTTGCTGGATGCCAAAAATTATTCAACACTTGCAAAGCTCAATCAATGAATGCTCGATGCTCAATAGAAAGACAATCGAGAAAGGAGTAATCCAAGACAAAACATTCAGTGCTTTAACAAGATCATGACTTCAAGGAAGAATCAAATTAATTCCATAATAATTGGGTCCTCCCTTTAAAGAATTCGGATTGGGTCCAAAGTGGATTTCAAATATGAAACAGTGTGTTTGAAACACGAGTACTTGACTTGAGATATCACGAGCCTTTTAATTCTCTACCATGTGACTTGTGTTGACCTCATTTTTGGGTGAGGACTTTTCTCTTCTTAGTGCTTAGGATCTAGCCATAGGTTTTCCCCTTGACTATCCTAGAGGACTAGAAATGGGACCCACCACTTAGAAATTAAAATACTTCTTAACTCTTCTTGAACCTCATAGATGATCATAAACCTCCAAGCCCCTTTGGAAGGTTAAAAGTCAAATGTGGAGGTTCAAGGATGAGTTCTTATAGGACTCTTTGGCCTTAGGATAACCCTAGGTGGTCTGGTCTTTGTGAGGTTCCACTTGCACACACCACACTTCTACACACATTCCAAATCCTAAAACCACACCTACCCAACATGACTTTCTGACTCATGTAGGAAATTCATATGGATGAACCTCAACCCCTAAGCCCCTGGCTAAGAGGGTTAGGAACAACATATTGAGTGCCTAAAATGAGTCCTCTCATGGATCTCGTGAGCTTAATATGGCTTCATGGCTCAACCAAAATGGTTTCATTTTACTCACACTTAATCAATCTTCATTTTTCCCAAATTTCAATTTTTGACCCCAGGGGCCCTAAATCCACCAAACCTACCAAATACCCTTGAAATTGCCCAAAACTCTAAAAAATTGCCCAAATTACCAAAATTCCTCAAAATCAATCCTAAACACTCCCCACCACTTAAATTGATCATCCATGGCCAAATATACCAAAAATTCCAAAAATACCCCCCAATACCCTCATAATAATCTCCAAATACCCAAAATACCCTTTTGGCTCAAAAATCAAAAAATTCCAAAAAATTCTCAAAAATTTCCAGAAAATCCAAAATATTCCTAATTTAATTTTGCTCAACTGTCACATACCCCAATTTTGTCAATTTAACCCAATTTGATCAAAAATCCCAAATTAGCCCTTAAGGCCCAAAATGACCAACAAACCCAATCCATCCCAAATTCAACCCAAATGTCACCCAATTTTCCTCAAATTTATTTTGAAGCCTTCCTAACATCCCCATAATATAAAACTCTAACTTAATTTATCCAATGTTTGGACCCAAACTCCACCCAAACCCAACTCAAACCAAAATTCTCCAAATTGGCCTAAACTAACCATGAACCCAAACAAGCCCAAATCCCAAAATCAAGGCCCAACCAAAATTGAATTTTTTTTTTACACCTTCATAAACATTTTGAAATATTAATTTTACATCAAAAACAACTTTAGTCCAACCTTAACCCAAATTAGCCTAATTTGACCCACTTTGGTCCTATTACTAAAAGACCTAAATTAAATCCAATTCAAGACCAAATTACCCCAAACTTGTTCCAAATAACTCATGACACATTCCTAAACCAATTGCAAAATTTATTTGACACAACCTTTTACCAATTTTTTATCCAAAAGTCTATTTTAAAACCTAAAAGCCCACCTCTTTAAGACATTTCAAAAGCCCATTCAAAACAATTTCACAAGCCCAAAATCTATCCTAAAGCCCACATGACATTTTCATTTGTCATCCCTTTAATAAAATCATCCCCTAAGTTTATTTCAACATTTAATCAAACTAAATATGGCCTCATGAAAATTTTCCATCAAAATACCCAAAATTTCAAAAACCCTTTTCCATGAAATTGACCAAGCTTTGCCCTAAGCCACATGGAGCCATTAAGCCATGCACAAGCCATATGCAAGCCTTGGGAGCCACTTTACACATCACCATACTATTAATTTCAAAAGGAGGAGCCTCTTTTAAACTCCCTTAAAAAATTTTTAACCCTTTTAATGCTTCACCTTAATCCATAATTAATCCAAATATTCATGGATGGGGACTTTACCACCCTTTCCTAGCTGACCCAACTGCAATCTTGAAAGGTGCACCAAACCCAAAAGCTTGACTTGGCCATTTTAACCTAAAATGAGCCCTTGCCCCATACCATTTAAATCAAACCCCTTTACACATGTTCAAAGCCAATTGAACTCACCAATCCCCAGCCCGACCTCACTGGTCAAGATAGTGACCCATGCCTACCGGCCAGCCACCTGGGTCGCCGGAAAGCACCACACTCGAGAGCTCCATGTTAGCCAAAAAATGCAAAACTTGCTTGCTGAGTTGTCCCAACCCCAGTGGACACCATGGCTCTTCTTCTCCTCCCCTAGACAGCTGATCCCAAGATCCAATTACCTCTGGGAAGCCCTCCAGCCATGACTATTTAAACTCACCTCCCTCACGGCAAAAGAAGGTGTTGAAACCAACCTTAGTGAAACTATGCCCAATTCACTCCAAATCCTTCTCCTAGCAAAGAAAACTCAATCCCCACTATTTCCCTGCCCTAATCTCCATTAACAGAGCTCAATTTCTCAATCCAAAATCCACCCCAAAACAGGACACTTCACCACAGTGGCCAAAACCACAAATTGATCAACCCTACACCTTCACCAGAACAAGAGAAGAAATTCCCTAGTGGAAGCCCCTTCACCAGGCCACCCATTTGTGCTGGAGACCAAAGCTTGAAATTGGGTTTGGTGGAAATCATACCTAGGCATTTCACCACAGCTCCAGGATTCATCCCTAGCTCCCTGGACTTCAATGAACGTGCCAAGCCCCTTCAATTGAAGCTTCACTTCTCAGAGCCAAGGTATTGAACTCCTCCTTCCTAAGAGGTTGTTTCGATTCTCCATTTTCTTTGAGTTAATTTCAAAGCATCATAGCCTTATAGATGTGTTCATCTTGTCGAGACGAGTTCATAGAGCCCAAGATCATGTAATTTGGTTGAGTATTGAGCGAGATATTAAGTCTAGAAGGTGGACGGTTCTTGGGTTAGGGCGCCTGTGGACGATGAACGGATGTTGTCCATTCCCGCATGTATCCAATGGACGGCAGAGATCAAACCAGACAAGGAGACGGAGTGGAACAGCGGGCCGCGTGGCATCCCAAACAGATGGCCACATCGAATGAGAAAGCGCCGCGTGGGACTTCAGAGCTGCCGAGGATGAGTTGGCGCCGCGTGGATAAGTAGAAAAATAGGGTATTTTTTGAATTATTTAATTACCCTTAACTTTAAAAATGCATAACTTTGCATAGAAAAATCATAAAATTAAACTAAAAATACCCCCTTGCTCAGTGAACCAAGGAGAATATTATGGAAAAATAATTAAGTTATTTTGATGAATATTTAATTTTTAATTAATTATTCACTAATTTGAGTATTTTAATTCTCCACCCATGCATACAATTCACGATAGCATGAGACCATAGAGCTTTTGTAGCCTCTGTTCTTGGGAATATTCTCTGAATTTTCCAAGTCCAGAGGCCATCTCTATGGCAAGTTATCTATTTTTCAAGTTTATGTGTCTGTTTTGGTATTTTAATTCCAATTATTTGCATGTTACTTAGAAAATTCTAGAAAAATTAGAGGAGGCAGATTATGACCAGAGGACCCTAGGAAAATTATGGTTTGATTTAATTTCTTAAAAATAACCCTAATAAGCCCAAACACTTAAAATTGAATTCTAATTAATTAGAAGTAAGCACACATCAAAATCACTTGGAAACAATTCTCCATCATCACTTATGATGCAGAGAACCTCACATAAAAATTTCAAGTCAATTGGAGTTAATTAGTCCCATTAAATGAATTAATTAAGTGACATAGCTATTTTAAAAATTAAAAAATTCATAAAACCCAAAATACATTTCAAAAATTCAGCAAACTTGTTTTGTGGGCTCTCTCGTATTAAAGGAGTCTAAGAAAAAAAATTGGATTTTTCTAAAGCATTTCATTTTTAACCCTATTTTTAATATTTTAATAATTAAAAAATAAAAAAATCACAAAAATATTAAAATTCATAAAAATGCCATATTTGGTCCCCTAATCACATAGGAATCAACCAAATATTTTTCCTAAGCTCCAAAGTAAAGATATTGAATTTTAAAGGCTTAAGACAGTTTCTAATATTAAAAATGAATTTTCCAACATTTTCACTAAATAAATTCTAATAAATCAAAGAAAAATCAAAAAATTAAAAAATTTTTTTCGCTGGACTCCTTGAGACCAGAGAGATTTAAGAAAAATATAAAACTTAATTTTTAACTTTAATTTTATTTTATAAGTAATTAATACCACAAAATTTAAAATAATTATAATAAATCAAATATAATTCAAAAAATCTCCAAAATTGGTCCAAGTGGTCCTCTGGTTAGTAAGAACATCCCATAATTTTCCTAAGGATAAAAACCTTACCTTGGTTATGTTGTTAAATTTTCATTGAAAACACTTATTTTTTTTAAAAAATAATAATTATATAAATTAAATTAAAAATGGAAAAATCACTTTTTCTCCTCTAATGTCTTAATTGACATTAAAACTAATTTCCAATCACTAGAAAACAAACTTAAAACAAATTTGAAACATAAAAAAATTAATCTCAAAACAATTAATAACAAAAAAAATGTGAAAACCAAACCAATTAAAATTAATATAAAGTACTATGATTAAATTAAACCAAATTTGAATCATTAAAATTTAATGAAATTAAATAATCTAAACACCTCTTTCAACTTAAAATAATTTGAAACATCAAAGATTAATCTAGAACAATTCATGACTAAAACATCATAAATTAAAAATTAAATCACTTTAAGACATTAAAATTAATTTAAAACATTAAGATCATTTAAAATATAAAGTTTAATTGAATTACAACAATCTGAATACTATTCCAACTTAAAATGGTTTAAAAAACTTAAAAAGATCAAATGAAACTCTATAATTAAATCTAAAACAACTTTAAATCTCTAACTCAAATTCCCATTAAGAATGGCTAAATCCTTTAATTAATCTGCCCCTGAAAGCTTTCACTTTTATAACTCTCAAATAGAGTGTCAAGTGAAATGTCACTTAACTCATCGGTCAATCAAATATCCAAGTTCACAGAGTAAGAAACAAAACTTAACTTAATTCTTGTATGACCAATTCACCTGTACAATGAAATTCATTTGGACTCGAAATAATCTCAGAAGCATTGACAAGATGTTCAGGACTCGTCCTGAACACTTTCTCAATATGATGAGGTGTTTCAGAAGAACAATTGAACTTAATTGTTCTTTGGTGAAGAAAATCACCCATAAAACACAAGAACCTAAACGTCATAGGAATTGACTAGCAGTAGGATTAGGATTTTTTGAGACAACTAGAACCTTCCCTTAGCTTTACCTAGATACTTGTTGCAAATATTTAAATGCTCTGACATGTGTTTTAAGTGTAGCCGGGTACACTTTTATTCTATTGCGATTTATTTACCTGCACTGTACTTTACTTCTCTTGCATGTTAAACAACAATGTTACCCTGCATGAAAACTGAAACTTTTAAGATAGCCACAAAATTGAAACCCAAAAATAAATTAAAAATCAATACAAGATAAAATTTACCGCCACAACATTCAAAAGATAAAACAACTCAAAATTTAATCACAAACAGAACAACAAAACTACAATTGCAAATAAATTAAAACGTCTCGTTGGATGATCGGAAATCCCTCGGATGATGTAACCCACGTGTTGCTAACGAGATTTCCCACGGTCTAAATGAAAGTGTGGAACTCATTCAGTTGAGTTTAGCAAATTCATTTGGACTAAGTGATGCAGATGAAAATAGCGGTGCCGGGATGACAGAATCGTGGGATCTTAATCGGTCCTGCTTAATCAACTTTAAGATTTGTTTTAATTAAAAAATTAAGACATCTGAGCCTTAAGACTTTTCTAAACCAAAACACTTCTCTCATCTCCTAATTTTCACCTTCTAAAACTAAACCTCTGCAACAAAAAGGAGCTTGGAGCATAGTGGGCAGCACGGCCATCGTCGTCAGCAAAACTTGGATCTACATCAACAATACCTTTCTTAGAATTAGATAACAAAACCATAGGGTTTCAAGGTAGTTTACATAGTGCAACATAAATCCTCACCTATTCTTTTATACCTTTGCACAGCCTTGTTGTGCAATATAAACCCTAACTCGCTTAGGATTCCGAGGTCGTCGTCTAGTACTACTTAAATCATCCTATCTTTCAGGTTATTTGCATAAGGTGATTATGTAAATGTAATTCCTATAATTAATTGGCAGGATTGAAACTTAAATAAATTCATTTTCAAAAATTCAAAGCCCAACATTAGGATAGTCTGGGAAGTTATCGAGGTTCTCCTCGAGGTCCGTAACATCCCCTACTTCTCTTCCTTTGGATTCTTAAAATAAATTGTTCCAAATTTGAGCTATTCCCTATTGAAATTTCCTAAATCCAATTTGTTTGAAACCTTAAACTTTGAAATTGTTGAGAGCAAAACCACTTATCATTATCGAGAGTTTTCTTAAATGATTCCCTTCATTTAAGATGTAATTAACTATAGAAGCTTGCCCTTATAGGGAACTTTAAGAACCCAGGTGATATAAACCCTGCTTAATTTATTTATATTAACCAGGGGAACTTGTCGGCTTTTAAAATTAGTTCGCAGAACAAACAGATGTCACAAATCTTCTAGTTTATTTAATCAAGCCCCATCATCAATCAGTGTGTTTATTCTTCGGGATAGATGCACGGTTTGTGGTGCGGTGTTCGTTTATATAAACTATTTGGGATGCGAGATCGGTTTGATTTAATATCTTAAAATCTTAATCTTAAAATTATTTTCAAAAATCAAATGCTACTTTCTAAATTATATATATATTTCAATTAAAATAAAATTTAAAATTCACCGACAACTTCCGTAGGCGACCCCTATTTTTAAAACACATAACCTAAAAATATGCTGACAATTTCTGGCGACTCCACTGGGGAATAGTTCCTCTCTCCATTGTGATCAGATGGTTTTCTTTCGTAAATCGGTAGTGAGTCCATATCCCTAGTGGATCAAACTATCATTCTTTCCGTTGAAATACCACGTTCATTTCTATCTTGAACGGGTATAGTCAACTCTCTTGGATCTTGGAGCCACTGTTTAGACACCACTAAAAAGAGAGGTTCTGAAATCCTCCTTTTGTTACCTCTTCAGAGAGGTGGGGTGGACCCCCAATAAGTGTTAGCTTAGGAGCGTTCCTCGGGTTGAGAAGTCTTGTGAGACTCTCTCTTCCTTTCCGGTTTTTGAATTGAGTCCCTTACCTTTCTTTTAACCTTTCCCCTTTTAATTTGTTTCATTCTTAATGAAAAAACCTTCTAATAAACAAACCCTTTAATAAATGAACTTTTAAACCACAAATACATAAATAAAAACGAGATTCTAAAATTCTTTATAAAGAAAAATGAAAAGATAAATGAGAATGTGTTCGGACTCGTTTAGAGAAATTCCTCTCTTTTTTCGTCCCAACGAAAGGAAGCATAATTTGGAACTGACGCCTACAATCTACCCTGCAGAAGATGTCTGCACCGAAGCTGATTTTCTCCTTCACCAACGGAATAGACTTAGTTGTATACAAGGATGAGCTACCTAATGATGCGGTCATTCGCTTTGGACAAGGGTTCAACAATACATACATTAAGTTCACTGATGTTACTCTTTTCACACTGATGAATGTTGACCTTATTTTTTATGAGGTCTTCTCTTCTTTTTAGTACTTAGGATCTAGCCTTAGGCTTTTCCTTTGACTATCTTAGAGGACTAGAATTGGGACCCACCACTTAGAAATTCAAACCACTTCTTAACTCCCCGCAAACTCCACAAACTCGACTATAGACCCCTAATCACCTAGAGGGTTGAAATCAAATGTGGAAGTTTAAAGGATGAGTTCCTATGGGACTCTTCGTCTTAGGACCGCCTCCGGGAGGCCTCGGATCTCGGTGAAGGGCCGACTTACACACACACTACATTTATACACTACACTTTCACACACCTATACTCAACTTGACCTCCCGACTCATGAAGGTGATTCACATGGATGGTCCTTAACCCCTAAGCCCTCGCTAAGAGGGTTAGGAACAACATAATGGATGCCTCAAATGAGTCCCTTCATGGCTCATGTGGGCTTGATATGGCTTCATGGCTCAGGTGGGCTTGATATGGCTTCATGGCTCAACCAAAATGATTTCATTCCACTTATATTCACCCAATCTTCAATTTTTCAAATTTTCAATTTTTGACCCCCGGGACCCTACACCCGCTTAGCCTACCCAAAACCCTTGAAATTACCCAAATTTTTGCAAAATTTCCAAATCACCCAAAATTCCTCAAAACCAATCCCAAACATTTCCACATCACTCAAATTGATCATCCATAGCCAAAAATACCAAGAATTTCAAAAATACCTCCCAATACCCTCCAAATACCCAAAATACCCCCTTGACCCAAAAATCCAAAAAATTCAAAACATTCCCAAAAAATTCCAGAAAATCTCAAATATTCCTAATTTCATTTTGTTCAACTACACCATGGGCCAATTTTGTCAATTTACCCTACTTTTGTCAAAACCCCAAATTTGACCCATTTTAACCCTAAGTGAACGCAATGTCAAACCAAACCTACCCAATTGACCCAAATTCTGGTCCAATTCAATTCTAAACTTCAATTCAACATTCCCAACACCAATCTAGACCAAATCCAAGTCCAATTTGATTGACATTTGGATCCAATTTCACTTTTGGCCTTAAAGCCCAATTTGGACCCATGACCCAAACATAACCCAAACTCACCCAATTCAACTCCAATTAACCCCAAATCTTTTCCAAATCTTCCTTAACATTCCCACAAACAAAACACTAACATGATTTGCCCAACATTTAGACCCAAACCCCACTCAAATTCAACCCAAAGCTAAAAGGCCCAATTTTGACCTAAACCCAAACCTAACCCAAATGAGCCCAAATCCCAAAATCAAAGCCCAACCAAAGTCAAAACCTCTTTGAAACACTCCCATAAACATTTCCCAACATTAATTTTACATCAATTTCAACCCTAGCCCAGCATTGGCCCAAGTTAGCCCAATTTGACCTATATTGGCCCATTCACCAAAGAAGCCCAAATTCAACCCAATTCAAACCCAAATCACTCCCAATTTGCTCCAAGTCACTCATGACACATCTATGAGCTAAACCCAACAATTATTTGGCCCAAGCCTTTGCCAAAATTTCATCCTAAAATCCATTTTAAAATCCAAAAGCCCACTTCCCTAAACCATTTTAAAAGCCCATTTCCACCAAATACAAAAGCCCAAAATTGGCTCTAAAGCCCACATGGCAATTTCTTTTCATCATACCTTTAATTGATATCACCCCTAAGTTTCAAAATCATCATTAAACCATTCCAAATCAAGCTTCATACAAATTCCCATCAAATTACCAAAAATTTCTAAAATCCATTTTCATGAAATTGACCAAGCTTTTCCCCAAGCCAAAGACAAGCCATGCAAGCCATGGACAGGCCACATGAAGCCATGGAAGGTGTGACATGTGATCAAGCCATTAATGGAAAAAGGAGGAGCCTCTTTTAAGCCCCCTTAAAAAGGTTTTAACCTTTTTTATGCTTCACCTTAATCCATGATTAATCAAAATATTCATGGATGGTGACTTCTCTACCCTTTCCTAGCTAATTCACCTGATCCTCCCTCAGCCCAAATCACCATGGGAGGTGAACCAAGCCTAAAAGGTGGACTCGACCAAATCAAGCCAAAATTAGCTCCTCCCCCATTCCATTTCAATTCAACTCCTTTACACATGTCCATGGTCAATCGATCGCACTAAGCCCCCACTCGACCTCCCCGACCTCGAGGGTGACTCGACTCCGGCCGGCCACCCACCACAGCTCGCCGAAAACAACTAGTGCCGAGAGCTCACATGTGAGCCCAAACTTGGAATTCTCACCCGCCGAGCCGCCCCATCCCCAGCGGCCATTGCAACTGTTCTTCTCTTGCCAAGAGCAACTGATCCCAAGCCCTAACTCTCCCCGGAGGCCCTCCACCCTCTCCTATTTAAACACCACCCCTCTCGGCCATGAGAGGTGCCGAACCTGCATCTTACCGAAACCCTACCAAAATTGTTCCGTAACACTCTCCATACTTAGAGCAGCTTGATCCCCAGTGCCAATTTTCCCTAATCCCCACCAACGAACTCAATTTCTCACCCAAAATTCCACCCAAAACCAGGACACTTCTCCACAGAGGTCAATCCTCAAATTGATTGGTCCTACACCTTCACTCGCACCAAGGGAAGGAGTCCACCAAAGCAAAAGCCCCTCTCCAGTGCCACCCATCCGTTCCGTACTCCAAGCTTTGTGATCGGGCTTGGTCAAAATCATACCTAGGCGATTCACCGCACCGAGAGACTTCATCCGGAGCTTGCCGGGATCCAATCGAAGGTGACACAACCCTCGGATTGAAGCCACACTTCTCTCGAGCAAAGGTATAAGCTAATTCTTCATCCCGAGCTTCCGGAGATTCTCCATTTCAAATGCTTTAATTTCAATGCATGATCACCATATGTATGTATTCGTTTCTTCAAGACGAATCCATAGAGCATAAGAACACCAAAATCCATCGAGTATCGAGTGAGATATTAGTGGATTTAGTGTGAACGGCTCACGGCGAGGACGTCGGGGACGATGAACGGATGCCGTTCATTTAATACACGCGCGGACGGACGGCCAGGATCGCGTCGGATCGAGGAGATGGAATGACACAGCCGGGGCCCCGAGCGCCGAGTCGATGGCGGTGTGGAACCGTAACACGCCGCGTGGCCTTTCTGAGTCGCCGAGGTCGACGCGGCGTCGCGTGGATAAATAGAAAATTAGGGTATTTTTGATTTATTTAATCCCCCTAAACTTCAAAAATCCATAACTTTGTGTAGGAAAATCAAAAAATAAAATAAAAATACCCTCTTGCTCAAAGTGAACGAGGAGAATAATGTGGAAAAGAAATTATTTAATTTCATCAAGTATTTTATTTTTAATGATTTATTTCCCTTCTGCATTGTTTTAATTCTCCATGCATATAGGAAATTTACCATGGCATGAGACCATGGGCTTTTGAAGCCTCGAATTTGGGAACATTCCCCGAATTTTACAAAGTCGAGGCCATCCCTATGAGAAGTTATTGATTTTTCAAATTCATGTTGTCGTTTTAAGTATTTTAATTCCAATAATTAGCATGTTGTGAAATAAATTCTAGGAAAATTTGGTGATGTCTCTTATGACTAGAGGACCCTAGGAAAAATAAGTTTTGGATTAGTGTATTTAAAATAACCCTAATTGGCTTAAACACCTAAAATAGCTCCTTAATTAATTATAGTTAACCATATATCAATTTGGCTTGAAATCAATTCTCCACTGACCTTTAGGATCAGAGGAACCCACCATAAAAATTTGAAGTCAATTGGACTTGGTTAGCCCTACTAAATGGGTTGATTAAGCCATTTAGTCAATTTGAACTTTAAAAATTCATAACTTTCAAAATACTTTTTAAGAATTTACCAAATTGGTTTTGGAGCCTCTCTGATATCAGGGGAATTTAATAAAATTAAAATTTCAATTTTCTAAAAAAGTTGATTTTTGGTATTATTTTAATATTTTAATAATTAAAAAATAATAAAAATCACAAAAATAATAAAATTCACCAAAATGTCACATTTTGAATTTTAATCACTTAGGAACAAACCCCATATTTTTCTTAGGTCTATTTAATGAGATATTAAATTTTAAAGCCCTAAGGTAATTTTAAAATAAAAAATGTATTTTCTAGCATTTTCACCAAAATAATTATAATAAATCAAAGAAAAATCAGAAAATTGCAAAAATTAATTCTCTGATTTCCTTGATATCAGAGAGATTTTTGAAAAATATAAATTTTATTTTTCAACCTTTATTTTATTTTTAAATTAATTAATACTCCAAAACTTAAAATAATTATAATAAAAATAATATAATTCAAAAAATCACCAAAATTGGTCCAAGTGGTCCTCTGGTCATTAGGAATGTCCCATAATTTTCTTAAGGACAGAAACTTTCCCTGGTCATATTATTAAATTTCCTTGGAAATTTCTATTTTCCACCAAAAATAATTACATAATTAAATTAAATACAGAAAAATCACATTTTCTCCTCTCATGTCTTTATTGACATATGAGTGAAGTCACATAAAAATTTCAAATTCATTTAAGCTCAACTTAGTGAGTTATGAAATTATTAAGCTCAAGAGGCAAAATGGTAATTAAAATTTTAACCCTTAATTAAAACTTTAGGTTTAATAAAATTAAAGAGTAAAATATTTGATCTTAATCTGATTTGGATGATTGAAATTTAAATAATTAAAGGGGTAGAAACCTACTAAACAATTTGAAAATAATTGAAATAAACCTTAATTAAATAATTAATTAAATTTGAAGAATAATAAAATTGGAATTATTAAAATAGTGGATATTATTAGGAAGAGATTTGTTCCTTAATTTAAAAATCCCTAAATTAATCATCTCAATAATATTTAATTCCTAATTAAAATGATAATTCAAACTTAAGTTTCAAAATGTTAAAGGACTTAATCATTAAAATTAAATTAAAATTAAATTAAAGATTAAATTAAATTAAATTAAATCAAGCAAATTAAATTAATTTAAATTAAATTAAATCAAATAAATTAAATTAAATTGAACAAATTAAATTAAATTGAATTAAATTTAATTAAAATTAAATGAAATTAATTAAATAAAAATTTAATTAATTAAAAAATAAATAATTAAATTAAATTAAATTAAATCATATTAAATTAAATTAAATTAAATTAAAAATAATAATAATAAAATCAAGTTAAAATTAAAATTAATTTAAATTAAATAAATTAAATTTAAATTGAACCCAAACCAAATTAAATTAAATTGAAGTTAAATTAAATTGAATTAAATAACATCACCTAAGACATAAAGAAGTTAAATATAAAGCAACTTGAACACTATTCCAAATTTAAACCCTTTAACTGAAGTTAAACTAAATCACAAACCATTTGAACACCAATTGCCTCGAGAGTTTTGGTTATCATAACTCCTAAACAGAACGTTAAATGAAACGTTACTTCACCTATAGGATATTCAAATGTCCTAGTTCACCGAGCAAGATAACAAAACTCGAATCCCTGACGATTAATTCATTTGTATGATTAAATTCATTTGAACTTAAAACAATCCTATCAATATCGAAAAGATGTTTAAGATTCTTCTTAAGCACTTCCTCAATATGATAGGATACTTATAAGAACAATCGAACTTAATTATTCTTTCGATGAAGAAAATCGTCCTCAAACCAAAACACAAGAACCTGGACGTCATAGGAAATGACTAGCCATAGTGATTAGGAACTTGGTAGAAAACCATAACCCTTCCCTTAGTTTTACCTAGGAACTTGTTCTAAATGCTTGAATATTCTAAATTGTGTTTGAGTGCAGCTGGGATGACTGGAAGACCCTCCAGTACGCTTTTATTTTGTTGCAATTTACATTATCGCAATTTCTTTAATCGCATCGCACTTACTTTTTCTCGCATGATAAACAATCGTTGCATGAAAACCCACACCTTTAGGATAGTCCCTAAGACTCGAAACCAAAACTAAATTAAAAATCATTACAAGATAAAATCCACCGCCACAACATCTCAAAATATAAAACAACTCAAAATTTAATCACAAACGTAACACAAAACTGCAATTACAACTAAATTAAAACGTCCCGTCGGATGATCGGGAATACCTCGGATGATGTAACCTACGTGTTGCTAACGGGATTTCCCACGGTCTAAATGAAAGTGTGGAACTCATTCAGCTGAGTTTAGCAAATTCATCCGGACTAAGTGAATCCGATAAAAATAACGATGCCTGAAGGATGGAACCGCGGATCTTAACCGTGTCGTTATAATCAACTTTAAGATTTGTTTTAAATAAAATATAAAAAAGACACTTGGAAATTAAGATTTTCTCTAAACCAAAACACTTCTCTCATCCTTTGATTTATGACTTCTAAAACTAAACCTCTGCAACAACAAGGAGCTCGGAGCATGGTGGGCAGCACGGCCATCGTCATCGCCGAAACCTGAGTCTACTTCAGCTAAACATTCCTAGAATTAAACAACAAAGCCATAGGATTTAGAGGTAGTTTGCCTAGTGCAACATAAATCCTCAACTCTTCGTTAGGCATTTGCATAGAAAATTAAGCCCAAACCGGTCTTAGGATTCCGAGGTAGTCGTCCGATACGACATAAACCCTCATATCTTCCAGGCTATTTGTATGATTCTATCATATAAATATAAGTCCTAATTAATAAAAATTTGCAAGATCAAAACATTAAATAAATATTAGGACTTTCCTAAATCCAAACCAAACAATAGATAGACGGGGAATTACCGAAGTTCGCTTCGAATCCGTGATTTCTCCTACTTTTCTTCCTTTGAATTCCCAAAATAAAATCTTCCAAATTTGATCCATTCCCCCTTGAAATTCTAAAACTCAAATCCTTTGAAGAACTTAAACTTTGAAATTCTTGAGAGCAGAATTATTGATTATTATCGAGAGTTTTCTTAGTGATTCCCGTCACTTAAGATGTAATTAACTATGGGGCTTGCCCTTATATGGAATTTTAAGAACCTGTGTAATATAAACCCTGTTTAATGCTTTCATATTAAGCAGGGGAATTTGTCGGCTTATAAAATTGGTTCGCAGACCAAACGAATGTCACAAATCTTCTAGTTTATTTAATCGAGCCCCACCATCAAGCAGCGTGTTTATCCTTATGGATAGATATACGGTTTGTGGTGCGGTGCTCGTTTATGTAAACTATTCGGGATGTGAGATCAGTTTGAATTCATATCTTAAAACTTTCAAATTTAAAATTATTTTCAAAATTAAATGCTACTTTCTAAATTATATATATTTAAATTAAATTTAAAATTTAAAATTCGCTGACAATTTCTGTTAGGCGACCCCCTTTTCAAAATAAAATACACAACCTAAAAATATGCCGACATATTTCTGGCGACTCCGCTGGGGAAAATTCTTCTCTCCATTTTTATCAGATAATTCTGCTTTCAAAAATCGGTAGTGTATCCATGTCCTCGTGGATTAAGCTACCCTTCTTTCCGTTGGAATACTATGTTCATTTTTACCTTGAACGAGTATAGCCAACATTCTCTTGGATTTAGGAGCCACTATTTAGACACCCCTAAACAGAGAGGTTCCGAGATCCTTTTGCCTCATTTCTGAGGTGGGGTGGACCCCCAATAGGTGTTAGTTTAGGAGTAATCCTTCGAGTCGAGAAGTCTTGCATGAGACTTTCTTTTCCTTTCCAACTCTGAATCAGATTCATTACCTTCTCTACACCTTTGAACATTCCGTTCTAAATAAACAAACCCTCTGATGAATGACCCTTTTAACAAATAACTCCTTCTTATAAATACGTGAACAAGAATGTGTTCGGACTCTTTTCGATTCCTTTCTTTTCGTCCTGATGAGAAGAAGCATAACTTCGAGACCGACAATCGGATCTACCCCGTAAATGGAAGCTCCAAAGCCGATTTTCTCCTTCACCAATGGATCGGACTTCGCCGTTTACAAGGATGAGCCGCCCGACAATGGGATCATCCGGTTTGGACAAGGATTCGAGAACACGAATGTCAAGATCATCGACGTTTCCTTTTCGCCGACAAACAACAACCTCGAAAAGGAAACAACAACTCCGAAAAGGAAAGTCTCGTCGAGAGACTTGAATCCGAAGAAAGTGCTACCGCAAAGAAGGGGACTCGTGAGAAGGGAACCCGGCAGCCTATCACACGACAACCGCGAGGATGCACGTAAAAGACCGTCGGAGGACGCTATGGAAAAGTCGAGGACTGATATTCGACGACTAGCAAAAGAAAGAGAAGAGAAATTCAAAGATGAGATTAATTCATCGAAATTCATGGACGATGAGTTTGCAGAAATCAACATGGTCGAAACACGAGCTTCGTCAGCTTCACAAGGTGCTCCTACAGCCGCAGAAAGAGAGAAGTCGGAAGTGATGAGAAGGCAACTTCAAGAGAAAGACTATACGATCGCCCGCCCAAATGGCGAAGAGAATGGAAGAGATGGCTGTAGCCCTAGCCACTCTCCATAGTCAATTGCAACCCTAAAGAGAGACACCCCTAGAGGTCATTCACATTGTAGACGGAGGAAAGGAGTTTACATCTGTCAACGGGGATGATCAGCTAAAGAAAGATACAACACAAAGTATGATTCCAGAAAAAGATATCAAGAGCTTGGTGGAACAGCAGAGCGAGAAGCCTTAGCACAATCAAAGAGCGGGACATCCATTCGGACGGGTAGACCTTACCCGGAAGAATTCGACGCCGTCCAATACCCAAAAGGCTTCGTACCACCTCTCGTTCAAGACCTTCGATGGAACCGGAACCCTCGACAAGCATGTTGCACACTTTCGTGCCGCATGTTGCAATGCCGGCGGGAGCGACGCATTACTCTTCCGACAATTCGTCAGCAGCCTGTCAGGGATCGCCTTTGATTGGTATGCAGAATTACCGAATGGTTCAGTGAAGACGTTCTCAGAACTAGAAAACCTCTTCATCAAGCGATTCGCCGGAGCTCAGCACCACATCACTATAGGTGATTTAGTGGTAGAGAAGCGTAGCCGAACGAAACTTTGGTGGATTACATACTTCGATGGAGAAATCTAAGTATGAAGTGTGAACCACAATTACAAGAACAAGCATGCAGCTCGGCATCTTACTTAAAAGCATTCATGGCCCGATAAGCACTTCTCCTCAAGGGATTTACCATTAAGACTTTCGAGAAGTTGTTAGCAAGGCCGGAAGCTCGCAAGAGGAGGCGAAGCAATTAAGTTTCGCCGACAAGACGTACAAGCAAAAGCCCGTGAAGACTTTTGAAAAGAAATCCGGATTGTTGCAAGCAGTCGACAAAGGCAAGCAACCGATACAAATATCATCCGAACTAGCCGCGAAGAACCTCAACAGAATTACCAAGAACCCCGACCCAACTATCACTATCTCCACAAGATGAACAACCGCCTCGTCCGCAACGTACATTAAGGGAGTTTCGAGCAGGGAATATCCATTCAAAAATGAGGCAAGTACTAAAAATGTTCCGTAGTCCGATGAAGACTCCAGCATTTCCAATGCCGAGCCTAAGAGACCAGAAGAAGTTAACAAGAAAGGTGATCCCAACTTTTGCCCTTACCACCGGATGCTTAGGCACAAGATAGAAGATTGCATTACCTTCAAAAGTTGGCTCAATGACAACCTTCGGAAAGGGAATATAACAATCCCGAAGGAGTACATGAAGGAACCCCGTAAAGGAGGTTCCGTCAATGTTGTCTCGACCGATCTCATCGTTCCGATAGCATCCCTATACAACCGATGATGGGTGGACTACCGCTTGGATGAGGTCTTCAAAAAGATTTTAGACGGCATCCAAACCGCTTCGGTGCGAGCTTCAATTCGTAGTTCGAAACCCGTCAAGTCGGCACTATCACTTGCGATAGAAGAACCACCTCAACAGAGACGATCGAAGAGAAGAAGAAAATCGACGAAGAAGAGAGGACCGAGGCTCCTAAGGCTGGACTAGGGGCCGCTTATCCTAGATAGTTGTTTCCGATTCGGGGAGAAATCCCTCGAACCTCCGACTCGTATGATTATCTCGCTCACTTCGGTGGGATCTTATAATGATAAGGGTGATGGCGTTGGCTACGTTTTGACTGTTTCTAACGATTACGTAACTAGCGCCAATCCGGACATCGATTTCGATACCAATGACAATTCTCAAATCATACACAATCTCAACGATCACGATGACAAAGAAGACATCCATCAAGGAGGTTACGAGAGTTCAACAAGCAACGAATCTATCTGCGAGTTTCGAGGAGCTCCAGTCACGATAGAGTTAGAGCCTTCAGACTCTGAAGCTAATCAAGAAGAACCCGTCATTCCGATTCAAGAAGAAACACCAAGAAACTCAACACTAGATTCGAAGAAATTACGAAGTTAACTTAAGAAGTGGAAGAGTTCTACCTCCGAGAATGGGTCCAAAGGACAAAGGAAAGTGTGGTCGTTCGAGAAGAACCAACCCCGACGAAGAAATACCCATTCGGGAAGAAATCGAGACACATGGAAATAAAGTGGACTACAACGTGCTAGCCCATCTTAGGAAACTACTGGCCAAACTGAGCATCTACGACGCTCTCATCTTATCAAAGGAGATGAGAGAAGCTCTGATCAAGGCCTTACTTGATCCAGAAATTTGCTTAACTCAAATGACCGGAGATTCCTTAGATGAGGTTTGTTCGTTAAAGGAACAGCGAGGTGTTACCTTCACGGACAATGACCTACTACTTGGGACAGCAGACCACAACCGACCGTTGTACATTTCGAGCTTACAATCGGGAAGTTTACACTCTCCGCAGTATTGGTGGATCCAGGAGCATCAATCAATATAATGAGTCTCCGAACATTAACATATTTGGAAATTGATGCTCGCGAGCTCGAAGCAGACAAAATGTTATTAAGAGGATTCAACCAGAAAGGAGAAAGAGCCCTCAGATCAATAACGCTACTAATGAAGACCGGTGACTTAGCAAAGACAACCGCAAAATTTCACATAATCGATTCGTAAACGTCGTTCAACGCTCTACTCGGGCCGACCATGGATACATGAAAACAGGATGGTACCATCATCTCTACATCGTTGCATCAAATACTACGATGGAGGGGAACAATGCATCAAAGGTGACTTACAACCATTCTCCGTACACGAAATTGGAATCCATGAAGATGCAGCTTATTATGCACCTCTGAAGAAAACAATCTTCTCCAGAGATACCATAATAAATGAAGCAAAGAAAGTTCGGGGCAACGAAGAACCTGAAGTTCTAGTCCAACAGTTACTCACCACTCCCTTACGGCGAGATGGTGAAGGTTTCTCCACAACTCGCATCCGAGGTCGAGGCCGGGGACGAGGTCGTGGTAGAGACGTTAGGACAATCTGGACAAAGGAAACCAGCCATCAATGTTGATTGGGAAGATAGTTCGAAGAAGAAAAAGAGATCAAACAAGAAGCAACATACAATAAGTTGGAAAAAGCCGCAATTCAAGATCTCCCTCGAAGATGAGAAGAATGAAGAATACAAATCGATGTACGAGAAGATTAACCACTATGTACATACTATGACCCTGACCCCGATCCATTCTAATAAGGTCGAGGGTATGGTGGTCAAAGAGGTACATAGCGGCGGCGCAAAGCCAATCAAGTTCTACCGTGGTGCTCCTTCCTCCAAAACTGAAAATAATGTACAATTTAAAGATGTCACTTCATCAGAATTAATGGAATTACCTTTTGAGTGGTACTCTCCCTGTGTTTAAAATTTAATTCAGCGTGGTTTCTTACATCGAAAATGGACAAAAGGCCAATCACAACATTTTGAGAAATTATGGAATAACTCCGGTCGTCCACCCAATTCAAAGCATGGCCTCGGATTCGGCACGTAGGATCGCCGACGATACCGAATTTTGCTTGGTTGTCACTTGCGAGTCTAATGAAAACCGAATGGAAACCACGAAGAATTCGAAGATTTACAAATTGGAGACGCTCCACCAGTAATTCGAAGAAGAAATTAAATCTACAATAGATGAGTTAACTGAAGTTAACTTAGGTACTAGCGAAGAGCCTAGACCTACCTTTGTTAGCTCCTTACTCAATAAAGAAGACTCCGAAGAAATAATCAAGTTATTAATGGAATTTAAAGACCGTTTTGCTTGGAGCTACGATGAGATGCCGTGTTTAGCTCCGCAGGTCGCAGTCCATAAGCTAGGAGTGGATCCTACTTCGTCCCGAATGACAAGGTCCCGAAGAATGCGTCTAGAAATCGAACAACAAGTCATAGCTCGAAGTTAAAAAGCTAATAGATGCTAAATTTGTCCGTGAAGAACAATACCCGACTTGGTTAGCCAATGTGGTACCAGCCGTAAAGAAGAATGGTCGATCGAATTTGTGTAGACTTCGCAGATTTAAATAAGGCATGTCCAAAAGATGAATTCCCTCTACCGATCCCAAAATTAATGATCGACATTGCTTCGACACATGAAATATTCTCATTCATGGATGGATCTTCGTGATACAACCGTATAAAAATGGCTCCGTAAGATGAAAAACTTACAGCATTCGTAACGCCGATCGGAGTATATTGCTACACAGGTGATGCCATTCGGACCGAAGAACGCAGGAGCAACATACCAGTAGAGCGATGACAAGAATTTTTGATGATCTCATCCACAATCAAGTCGAATGCTATCGTGGACGATGTGGTCATCAAAAGCAAAGTAAAGGACAACCACTTGTATGATTTGAGAATTGTTTTCGAACGATTAAGGCAATTTAACCTTAAGATGAATCCCTTAAAATGCGCCTTCGGCGTCACCTCCGGAAATTTTTAGGATTCGTTGTCCGACATCGTGGAATTGAAATCGACCCGGAAAGACTAAAGCTATCTTAGAAATGTCGCCTCCCAAAACCTTAAAACAACTACGATCTTTTCAAGGGAAGTCGGCATATCTTCGACGCTTTATCTCAAACTTGTCGTAGGTGTCAGCCTTTCTCGGCACTAGTTAAAAAGGACGCCAAATTTATTCGGGAAGAGAAATGCCGTAGGGCCTTCGAGGACATTAAACAATATTTAATGACACCTCCCGTCTTAGCAGCCCTGGCCTCGTGTAGACCGCCGATACTTTATACCGCGGCTTTAGACGACTCTCTCGGAGCCCCGTTAGCCTGCAGTCAATGATGAGGGTAAACAAAATGCTCTTTACTACCTAAGCCGTCGTTTACTTCCGACGGAAATAAGGTATCCCGCAATCGAAAAGCATTGTTCGGCCCCGATCTTCGCCACTCAAAAGCTCGTGCACTACATGCTTTCTCATAAGGTCAACCCGATCTCGAAATTTAATCCATTGCAATACTTCGATGACTCGTCCAACACTTTCCGGCAGTACTTGCCGTATGGTCGATGATATTATTGCAATTCGATATAACTTTCGTGCATCTTCGTGCCGTAAAGGGACAAGTCTTAGCAGATTTCCTCGCAAAGACACCCTTTGCTCGGCAGAATCTCCTCTCAATGATGATTTGCCGATGAACAAATAATGAACCTAGAAGACCCCGATGATCGACGTTGGGAATTATATTTCGACGGAGCATCTTCAAGCACACAAAGATGAAGAATCGCAAGTGATAGTGCCCGGTAAGGCAGAATCGGATTAATCTTTATAACACCGGAGCGGGGGATGTTAAGATACTCTTACCACTTGACGAGCCGTGTACAAATAACGAGCGAATACGAAGCCCTCATAACAGATCGGAATTAGCTATTCAAATGGGGATAAAAGACATCAACATCTACGGGGATTCGCAGTTAATCATTCAACGTATCGCCGGACAAGACAGAATTTTAAAACCAAGACTCGAGCAATACTTCCAAGTATGCCATAAAGCTGTTGGAACGATTCCGAATGTGACAATCTACAAAATTCCTGTGAAAGAAAACGCTTTAAGCAGATGCGTTAGCTCGTCTCGCAAAAGAATTTGCTCGTTTGCAAGATGAATCGATGGAAGTGTCGGCTCACGGACGTCAGTCCTATCACAGCTCGACATGTACACAATACACAAATCGAAAAAAGAAGAAGAGTCAATTGTAACAAGGATGTAAAACACGAAGATCGGCGACGACCATTAATAAACTACCCGCAAATAAGAAAACTACCGGAAGATAGGTCGCTAAGCACATCGTATCGAGAAAAGAACTCCGTCCTACGCATTAATAAACAACACATTATACGTAAGGTCTTTCGATCAAATGTGGCTAAGATGCCTAAGCGGGTCCGAGGCCCGTGAAATTGTTAAAGAGGTGCATTCGGACTCCGTGGCGCTCACCGCCGGGTTCGAAGATGAAAATGAAGATTAAAAGACTAGGGTACTACTGGCCCTCGATGATGACCGACTACATGAAAATCACCAAGAGCTGTCACCAATGCCAAGTGCACGGAGTGGTTCTACACCAACCTTCAAATGTGTTACATCCGACAATTGCATCGTGGCCATTTGAATGTTGGGGCACAGATATAGTTGGTCCAATAGAACCACCATCTTCAAAAGGACATCGCTTCATTCTTGCGGCTACAGATTACTTTTCCAAGTGGCGTAGCAGCTCCACTCGTAGAAGTAAAGGCACACCACGTGCTACAATTTTTCAAGAATCAAGTTGTATATCGTTTCGAGTACCGCGCAGAATCATTTCGTATAATGGGTCGCATTCGAAGCACACAAATCAACAATTTTGTCAGGTGACACGGAATCGACTGGTGATATTCAACAATTTACTACCCAAGAGCAAACGGCCTCGCTGAGGTTTTTAATAAAACTCTCGTTCAAATCTTAAAGAAAACCTTGGACGATAATAAGAGAAATTGGCACGAGAAGTTATTAGAAGCCTTATGGGCCTACCGGACAACCTTCGTAACTCCTACTCAAGCAACACCTTACGCTCCGGTGTATGGGTCCGAGGCAAGTGTTAACTTTAGAGGTCCAGACCTTCCTTCACTCGTGATTGCGGTTACAAACAAAATCACGACGAAGAGAACGCCAAATTACGACTAGTGGAATTAGAAAGCCTGGAAGGTAAAAGACTTGCAGCGCAGCAGAATTTAGAATTATACCAAGCTAAGATGGTTCAAGCCCATGATAAACTGGTCCGCCCAAGAACCTTTAAAGTTGGTGACTTAGTTCTCGTCCTCAAAAGACCTATTCTTGCACACCGCAAGATCGGAGGAAAATTTGAACCCACTTGGGAAGGACCGTTTCGTGGTCGAAGCAAGATACTCGGGAGGTTCCTACCAGCCTAGTAAATTGCCGTGGAGAACGACATATGCTTCCGATCAATGGACGATACTTCAAAAAGTATTACGCTACCTGATATTTCGAAGGAATGAATTCTTCATCCCTAGAAGCACTGGCGAAGTAATTACTTATGACTGGGTCCGAACTCAAAAATAATTAAAATGTGCTAAGATAAATAAAATCATGATAATAAAGTTTTCCTTGTTTTCTTTTCCAAATCAAAATCTCTTTCCTGATCTTGTCCCACTTCATTCCTGTTAAATTTAAAAATATAAAAATAATTAAAAAACTGTCTTTAATAAACATTTTCTTAATGTTCTTGTTCTTAGTACAGCCCCCCGATCCTTTTCCTTGTCTTTTCGCAGGAAATGTCAAGCGGGTGGTCGGTCCCGAACTTTAGAAATGGCGTAAGCCTCGCACTCGACGAAAAGAGGGTGAAAGATGGAGCTATAATCGAGATTGACTCGGACTTCGCACCGCAGGCCTACAAGACGAGGAAAGTGACCGGGTCCCGACTGACCGAGAGGAATCGCCCAAGAAGACAAGAATGAAAGTGGGTGGCCCAAGCCACCAATCCAAAGAACAAGAAAAGAAAAACAAGCACTGAAGAAGACAAGAAAATCAAGTTTGTAGTCGCTACAGCAGAGGGCGAGCTTGTCGCCGCCGCGCCCACGTAAACTCGTGAAGTTCGAAGAGCTACTCTCACAAAGAACACAACGAAGAAATAAGAATCGCCGTATCCGCAAGATGTTAACCAAACTAGCAGCGGACCGACGCGACGAGGCAGTTGCCACCGCCGCACATATACCTCAAGGACGCCGGCTCACTAGTACTCGAAGAAAGGAGGCCGACTCCTAGGATAACAGAAAAACCAGTGGAAATCTCACGGAGATCGAAGAAATAAGGCTACCACGCCACCGCATAGAACCACCGCAATGCATGACCTTGTCGTGGCATAACCCCGCAGGATGTCCCGATGGACATCATCCCCGAGGAGCCGAGGTATGCAGGAGAACGTGAAGGGATTGAGCCATATATCCCGCAATATGTCACCAGGCCCCGCCATTTGCAGATTATTCCAGAATACGAGCTGGAAAGAATGCAGAATGTCGAAAAGAAAACTTTTGAATACTTCGAGAGAATCAGAGGCAGAAGGATCAATATACTATAAGGCCTCGAGCTACATACGTACGTATTCTCGAATATGAACAACAACAAATCGTGGATTGCATCCGGATTTGAAAAGAATGGGCCGAGCAGGCCGCCTAAGGGAAAACACCTACTCAGAACCCCGGAGATGGATGCCAGGGAAGGGAAGAATTACAATACAATGTGGATGCTGTTACAACTTTGCGGAAGACAGGAAGGGAAACCCACCAGGGATACTCCATCATGGCCAAGTGGATCCAATGCCATTAGTCATCAAGAGAATGGTAAAGAGATTGATAACATGGAGGGTACTGCCAGCAGATTGCATACCCAATAGCTGCATTATTAACATTTACAAGCAAGGTGACTGCATATCCCCGCACATAGATCACCACGACTTTGTCAGACCTTTCTGCACAGTTTCTTTTCCCGAATGAATGTAACATCATGTTCGGATCCGACCTCCGGATAGCAGGCCCGTGTGAGTTCCGAGGGCCAGTGAAGATACCTTTACCGGTAGGTTCCGTCATGATACCGAAGGGCAACGGAGCAGTATATCGCTAAGCATTGCATACCAGGAGTACCAATGAAGCGGATCTCGCTCACTTTCGAAGGATGGACGACAGAAGACACCTTACCATTTCCAGCTGCGACCCGTAGCTAGAGAGCCTCCGGCCTTACGAGCCGTGAGCTACATGGAAAATATCACACCTCCAACGTACATCCCGCCGGCATCCTTGCCAAGGATGGCTTGGAAGGTGATATTATTGACCATGTACCTCACCATTCAGACATGGATTTTTGACAGATATTTTTTTGGATGGATCGACAAAGATCATACATAGTGTGTTTTGAGTCCACATGGATTGTATGAGATGTATTCCATATCGAGTTGTATGATGTATCTTCGACATGATTGGAATGAAAGTGACCATGTCACATTTTTGGCCTTCACCTCTTTTGTGCAAATTGATCGGGAAACGCCATTAAAGTTAAATGAACTTCGAACAAAGAAATCGAAAAGAAATAAAAAAAGAATAAAAGAAAACTTTCCTTAAAAATCTAAAAAATGATGAACTCCAAATTCACGATAAAATAAAATTTGAATCGTTAAAGGACAAACAAAATGAACACAAATCTCAACCAAATTTCAAATTCAATCTTTTCAGATTCCAAATCAAGTTTCAATCAAATTCCAAATCCAATCTCGATCAAATTTCAAATTCGATCTTCCAGATCTCAAATCAAATTTCGAATCAAATTTCAAATTCAATCTTTCCAAATGTCAAATCAAATCTCAATCGAAAATTCAAACTCAACCTCCCAAATCTGAAATCCAATCCATTCTACTCTCTCCCTTCTCTGGGATGGAGGCGGTTGATTCCATTGACACGGATCGAATCTGATGGCGAGGAATTATATCCAATCCAAACCAGTGACTTCCGATCAACTCTTTTGAATGTGATATGTAGCATCTACATATTCCCTCATAATTTGTTTCTTTCCAAGAAAAAAAGTCTTCTACAACTTTCATGAAATTTTCGAAACACCAAAATTCCACACTTTTCAAATCAACACTACAAATCTTTGCAAAGTCAATGACTATTCAAAATCAAACTTTTGGGGTTGAGGATTTTACATCCGAGACTGCATTGCTTTAGGATCATTTCCCTATCGCAATGAAATACATCGAAATCAAACTTTTTGGGGTTGAGGATTTTACATCCGAGACCGCATTGCTTTAGGATCCTTTCCCTATCGCAATGAAATACATCGAAAATCAAACTTTTTGGAGCCGAGGATTTTACATCCGAGACCGCATCGCTTTAGGATCCTTTCCCTATCGCAATGAAATACATCGAAATCAAACTTTTGGGGTTGAGGATTTTACATCCGAGACCGTATCGCTTTAGGATCATTTCCCCTGTCGCAATGAAATACATCGAAATCAAACTTTTGGGGTCGAGGATTTTACATCCGAGACCGTATCGCTTTAGGATCATTTCCCTATCGCAATGAAATACATCGAAATCAAACTTTTGGGTCGAGGATTTTACATCCGAGACCGCATTGCTTTAGGATCCTTTCCCTATCGCAATGAAATACATCGAAATCAAACTTTTGGGGTTGAGGATTTTACATCCGAGACTGCATTGCTTTAGGATCCTTTCCCTATAGCAATGAAATACATCGAAATCAAACTTTTTGTGGTTGAGGATTTTACATCCGAGACTGCATTGCTTTAGGATCTTTTCCCTATCGCAATAAAATACATCGAAATCAAACTTTTTGGGGTTGAGGATTTCACATCCGAGACTGCATTGCTTTAGGATCCTTTCTCTATCGCAATGAAATACATCAAAATCAAACTTTTTGGGGTTGAGGATTTTACATTCCGAGATCGTATCGCTTTAGGATCCTTTCCCTATCGCAATGAAATACATCAAAATCAAACTTTTTGGTCGAGGATTTTACATCCGAGACCGCATCGCTTTAGGATGCTTTCCTTACCGCAATGAAATACATCAAAATTAAACTTTTGGGGTCGAGGATTTTACATCCGAGATCGCATTGCTTTAGGATTCTTTCCCTATCGCAATGAAGTACATCAAAAATCAAACTCTCGAGGTTAAGGATTTTACATCCAATACTGCATTGCTCTGAGATCTCTCCTCATTGTAATGAATCAATCCAATCAATTCAATTTTCTTTTGAGGTTGAAGATGTTACATCTAAAACCACAAAATTCCAATCTTCATTTCAAGTCTAAATCCCTTCAAATTAATCTCGACAAAACTTCAATCTAAATTGAAACTCAAACTAAAATCTAAGCTCACACATCAAAACTTAAAAAGAAACAAAATAAAATCTAAATTGAAATTCCCCATGTCATGTGATTTGGGATTCACCTCCTTTTCCTTTCCCGACGAGAGTTCAGAATCTCCGAGCCTCGTAGATATACTTTACACTCCCCAGCGGAAACTCTTCTACTTTGTCCTAAGTTTGTCACTTGGACATCCGTGTTGGTTTTGTTGATCTCTTCGGTCAACGCTCAATACGCGCGGTGTGCTTGGTTAGCTCACCACACCTATCGGGGGTCCATTTGTCGACCTCATTTTCGATGAGGTCTTCTCTTCTTTTAGTACTTAGGATCTAGCCTCAGGCTTTTCTTTCGACTATCTTAGAGGACTAGAATCGGGACCCACCACTTGGAAATTCAAACCACTTCTTAACTCCCCGCAAACTCCACAAACTCGACTATAGACCCCTAATCACCTGTGAGGGTCGAAATCAAATGTGGAAGTTTAAAGGATGAGTTCCTATATGACTCTTTCGGCCTTAGGACTCGCCCCGGTGGCCCGGATCTCGGTGAAGGGGCTGACTTACACACACACTACATTTATACACTACACTTTCACACACCTATACTCAACTTGACCTCCCGACTCATGAAGGTGATTCACATGGATGGTCCTTAACCCCTAAGCCCTCGCTAAGAGGGTTAGGAACAACATAAGTGGATGCCTCAAATGAGTCCCTTCATGGCTCATGTGGGCTTGATATGGCTTCATGGCTCAACCAAAATGATTTCATTCCACTTACTATTCACCCAATCTTCAATATTTCCAAATTTTCAATTTTTGACCCCCGGACCCTACACCCGCCTAACTCGACCCAAAACTCTCGAAATTACCCAAATTTTTGTAAAATTTCCAAATCACCAAAAATTCCTCAAAACCAATCCCAAACATTTCCACATCACTCAAATTGATCATCCATAGCCAAAAATACCAAGAATTCAAAAAATACCTCCCAATACCCTCCAAATACCCAAAATACCCCCCCTTGACCCAAAAATCCAAAAAATTCAGAAAATTCCCAGAAAATTTCAGAAAATCCCAAATATTTACAATTTCATTTTGTTCAACTACACCATGGGCCAATTTTGTCAATTTACCCTACTTTTGTCAAAACCCCCAATTTTACCCATTTTAACCCTAAGTGAACCCAATGTCAAACCAAACCTACCCAATTGACCCAAATTCTGGTCCAATTCAATTCTAAACTTCAATTTAACATTCTCAACACCAATCTAGACCAAATCCAAGTCCAATTTGATTGACATTTGGATCCAATTTCACTTTTGGCCTTAAAGCCCAATTTGGACCCATGACCCAAACATAACCCAAACTCACCCAATTCAACTCCAATTAACCCCAAATCTTTTCCAAATCTTCCTTAACATTCCCACAAACAAAACACTAACATGATTTGCCCAACATTTAGACCCAAACCCCACTCAAATTCAACCTAAAGCTAAAAGGCCCAATTTCGACCTAAACCCAAACCTAACCCAAATGAGCCCAAACCCCAAAATCAAAGCCCAACCAAAGTCAAAACCTCTTTGAAACACTCCCATAAACATTTCCCAACATTAATTTTACATCAATTTCAACCCTAGCCCAACATTGGCCCAAGTTAGCCCAATTCGACCTATATTGGCCCATTCACCAAAGAAGCCCAAATTCAACCCAATTCAAACCCAAATCACTCCCAATTTGCTCCAAGTCACTCATGACACATCTATGAGCTAAACCCAACAATTATTTGGCCCAAGACTTTGCCAAAATTTCATCCTAAAATCCATTTTAAAATCCAAAAGCCCACTTCCCTAAACCATTTTAAAAGCCCATTTCCACCAAATACAAAAGCCCAAAATTGGCCCTAAAGCCCACATGGCAATTTCTTTTCATCATACCTTTAATTGATATCACCCCTAAGTTTCAAAATCATCATTAAACCATTCCAAATCAAGCTTCATACAAATTCCCATTAAATTACCAAAAATTTCTAAAATCCATTTTCATGAAATTGACCAAGCTTTTCCCCAAGCCAAAGACAAGCCATGCAAGCCATGGACAAGCCACATGAAGCCATGGAAGGTTCGACATGTGATCAAGCCATTAATGGCAAAAGGAGGAGCCTCTTTTAAGCCCCCTTAAAAAGGTTTTAACCCTTTTTATGCTTCACCTTAATCCATGATTAATCAAAATATTCATGGATGGTGACTTCTCTACCCTTTCCTAGCTGATTCATCTGATCCTCCCTCAGCCCAAATCAGCCATGGGGAGGTGAACCAAGCCCAAAAGGTGGACTTGACCAAATCAAGCCAAAATTAGCTCCTCCCCCATTTCATTTCAATTCAACTCCTTTACACATGCCCATGGCCAATCGACCGCACTAAGCCCCAGCCCCGACCTCCCCGACCTCGAGGGTGACTCGACCTCGGCCGGCCGCCCACCACGGCCCGCCGGAAACCACCTGTGCCGAGAGCTCACATGTGAGCCCAAACTTGGAATTCTCACCGCCGAGCCGCCCCATCCCCAGCTGGCCATTGCAGCTGTTCTTCTCTCGCCAAGAGCAAGCTCGATCCCAAGCCCTAACTCTCCCTAGGAGGCCCACCACCCCCTCCTATTTAAACACCACCCCTCTCGGCCATGAGAGGTGCTGAACCAGATCTTACAGAAACCTTGCCAAAATTGTTCCAGAACACTCTCCATACTTAGAGCAGTTGATCCCCAAGTGCCAATTTGCCTCTAATCCCCACCAACGAACTCAATTTCTCACCCAAAATTCCACCCAAAACCAGGACACTTCTCCACAAGTGGATCAATCCTCAAATTGATTGGTCCTACACCTTCACCGTACCAAGGGAAGGAGTCCACCAAAGAAAAGCCCCCTCTCCAGAGCCACCCATCTATTCCGTACTCCAAGCTTTGTGATCGGGCTATGGTCGAAATCATACCTAGGCGATTCACCGCACTCAGAGACTTCATCCGGAGCTTGTCGGATCCAATCGAAGGTGACACAACCCTCAGATTGAAGCCACACTTCTCTGAGCAAAGGTATGAGCTAATTCTTCATCCCGAGCTTCTGGAGATTCTCCATTTCAAATGCTTTAATTTCAATGCATGATCACCATATAGATGTATTCGTCTCTTCAAGACGAATCCATAGAGCATAAGAACACAAAAATCCATTGAGTATGTGAGCGAGATATTGTGGATTTAGTGTGAACAGCTCTCGAGCGAGGACGCTGGGGACGATGAACGGATGTCGTTCATTTAATACACGCGCGGACGGACGGCCAGGATCGCGTCGGATCGTGGAGATGGAACGACACAGCCGGGGCCCCGAGCGCCGAGTCGATGGCGGCGTCGAACCGTAACACGCCGCGCGGCCTTTCGGAGCCGCCGAGGTCGACGCGGCGCCGCGTGGATAAATAGAAAATTAGGATATTTTTGATTTATTTAATTCCCCTAAACTTCAAAAATCCATAACTTTGTATAGGAAAATCAGAAAAATAAAATAAAAATACCCTCTTACTCAGTAAACAGAGGAGAATAATGTGGAAAAAAAATTATTTAATTTCATCAAGTATTTTATTTTTAATGATTTATTTCCCTTTTGCATTATTTTAATTCTCCATGCATATAGGAAATTTACCATGGCATGAGACCATAGGGCTTTTAAAGCCTCTGAATTTGGGAACATTCCCTGAATTTTACAAAGTCAGAGGCCATCCCTATGAGAAGTTATTGATTTTTCAAATTCATGTTGCTGTTTTAAGTTTTTTAATTCCAATAATTAGCATGTTGTGAAATAAATTCTAGGAAAATTTGGTGATGTCTCTTATGACCAGAGGACCCTAGGAAAAATAAGTTTTGGATTAGTGTATTTAAAATAACC
Organism: Papilionanthe hookeriana x Papilionanthe teres; assembly: GCA_022702705.1. Classification (NCBI taxonomy): domain Eukaryota; kingdom Viridiplantae; phylum Streptophyta; class Magnoliopsida; order Asparagales; family Orchidaceae; genus Papilionanthe; species Papilionanthe hookeriana x Papilionanthe teres. The sequence continues at coordinate 137,849,340 of CM040429.1, read as the reverse complement.
CTAATTGGCTTAAACACCTAAAATAGCTCCTTAATTAATTAGAGTTAACCATATATCAAATTGGCTTGAAATAAATTCTCCACTGACCTTTAGGATCGTAGGAACCCACCATAAAAATTTGAAGTCAATCGGACTCTGGTTAGCCCTACTAAATGGGTTGATTAAGCCATTTAGTCAATTTGAACTTTAAAAATTCATAACTTTCAAAATACTTTTTAAGAATTTACCAAATCGGTTTTGGAGCCTCTTTCGATATTAGGGAATTTAAGAAAATTAAAATTTCAATTTTCTAAAAAAGTTGATTTTTTGGTATTATTTTAATATTTTAATAATTAAAAAATAATAAAAATCACAAAAATAATAAAATTCACCAAAATGTCACATTTTGAATTTTAATCACTTAGGAACAAACCCCATATTTTTCATAGGTCTATTTAATGAGATATTAAATTTTAAAGCCCTAAGGTAATTTTAAAATTAAAAATGTATTTTCTAGCATTTTCACCAAAATAATTATAATAAATCAAAGAAAAATCAGAAAATTGCAAAAATTGATTCTCTGATTTCCTTGATATCGAGAGATTTTTGAAAAATATAAATTTCATTTTTCAACCTTTATTTTATTTTTAAATTAATTAATACTCCAAAACTTAAAATAATTATAATAAAAATAATATAATTCAAAAATCACCAAAATTGGTCCAAGTGGTCCTCTGGTCATTAGGAATGTCCCATAATTTTCTTAAGGACTGAAACTTTCCCTTGGTCATATTATTAAATTTTCCTCGAAATTTCTATTTTCCACCAAAAATAATTACATAATTAAATTAAATACAAAAAAATCACATTTTCTCCTCTCGTGTCTTTATTGACATATGAGTGAAGTCACATAAAAATTTCAAGTTCATTTAAGCTCAACTTAGTGAGTTATGAAATTATTAAGCTTGAAGGGCAAAATGGTAATTAAAATTTTAACCCTTAATTAAAACTTTAGGTTTAATAAAATTAAAGAGTAAAATATTTGATCTTAATCTGATTTGGATGATTGAAATTTAAATAATTAAAGGGGTAGAAACCTACTAAACAATTTGAAAATAATTGAAATAAACCTTAATTAAATAATTAATTAAATTTGGAAGAATAATAAAATTGGAATTATTAAAATAGGGATATTATTAGGAAGAGATTTGTTCCTTAATTTAAAAATCCCTAAATTAATCATCTCAATAATATTTAATTCCTAATTAAAATGATAATTCAAACTTAAGTTTCAAAATGTTAAAGGACTTAATCATTAAAATTAAATTAAAATTAAATTAAAGATTAAATTAAATTAAATCAAGCAAATTAAATTAATTTAAATTAAATTAAATCAAATAAATTAAATTAAATTAAATTAAACAAATTAAATTAAATTGAATTAAATTTAATTAAAATTAAATGAAATTAATTAAATAAAAATTAAATTAATTAAAAATAAATAATTAAATTAAATTAAATCAAATCAAATTAAATTAAATCATATTAAATTAAATTAAATTAAATTAAATTAAATTAAAAAAATAATAATAATAAAATCAAGTTAAAATTAAAATTAATTTAAATTAAATAAATTAAATTTAAATTGAACCCAAACCAAATTAAATTAAATTGAAGTTAAATTAAATTGAATTAAATAACATCACCTAAGACATAAAGAAGTTAAATATAAAGCAACTTGAACACTATTCCAAATTTAAACCCTTTAACTGAAGTTAAACTAAATCACAAACCATTTGAACACCAATTTACCCTCGAGAGTTTTGGTTATCATAACTCCTAAACAGAACGTTAAATGAAACGTTACTTCACCTATAGGATATTCAAATGTCGTAGTTCACTGAACAAGATAACAAAACTTGAATCCCCGGACGATTAATTCATTTGTATGATTAAATTCATTTGAACTTAAAACAATCCTATCAATATTGAAAAGATGTTTAAGATTCTTCTTAAGCACTTCCTCAATATGATAGGATACTTATAAGAACAATTGAACTTAATTATTCTTTGATGAAGAAAATCGTCCTCAAACCAAAACACAAGAACCTAGACGTCATAGAAATGACTAGCTATAGGATTAGGAACTTGGTAGAAAACCATAACCCTTCCCTTAGTTTTACCTAGGAACTTGTTCTAAATGCTTGAATATTCTAAATTGTGTTTCGAGTGCAGCTTGGGATGACGGGAAGACCCTCCAGGTACGCTTTTATTTTGTTGCAATTTACATTATTGCAATTTCTTTAATCGCATCGCACTTACTTTTTCTTGCATGATAAACAACTGTTGCATGAAAACCCACACCTTTAGGATAGTCCCTAAGACTGAAACCAAAACTAAATTAAAAATCATTACAAGATAAAATCCACCGCCACAACATCTCAAAATATAAAACAACTCAAAATTTAATCATAAACAGAACACAAAACTGCAATTACAACTAAATTAAAACGTCCTCTTGGATGATCGGGAATACCTCGGATGATGTAACCTACGTGTTGCTAACGGGATTTCCCACGGTCTAAATGAAAGTGTGGAACTCATTCAGTTGAGTTTAGCAAATTCATCCGGACTAAGTGAATCCGATAAAAATAACGATGCCGAAGGATGGAACCGTGGGATCTTAACCGGTGTCGTTATAATCAACTTTAAGATTTGTTTTAAATAAAATATAAAAAAGACACTTGGAAATTAAGATTTTCTCTAAACCAAAACACTTCTCTCATCCTTTGATTTATGATTTCTAAAACTAAACCTCTGCAACAATAAGGAGCTCGGAGCATGGTGGGCAGCACGGCCATCGTCATCAGCGAAACCTGAGTCTACTTCAGCTAAACATTCCTAGAATTAAACAACAAAGCCATAGGATTTCGAGGTAGTTTGCCTAGTGCAACATAAATCCTCAACTCTTCGTTAGGCATTTGCATAGCAAATTAAGCCCTAACCGGTCTTAGGATTCCGAGGTAGTCGTCCGATACGACATAAACTCTCATATCTTCCAGGCTATTTGTATGATTCTATCATATAAATATAAGTCCTAATTAATAAAAATTTGCAAGATCAAAACATTAAATAAATATTAGGACTTTCCTAAATCCAAGCCAAACAATAGGATAGACGGAGAATTACCGAAGTTCGCTTCGAATCTGTGATTTCTCCTACTTTTCTTCCTTTGAATTCCCAAAATAAAATCTTCCAAATTTGATCCATTCCCCATTGAAATTCTAAAACTCAAATCCTTTGAAGAACTTAAACTTTGAAATTCTTGAGAGCAGAATTATTGATTATTATCGAGAGTTTTCTTAGGTGATTCCCGTCACTTAAGATGTAATTAACTATAGGGCTTGCCCTTATAGGGAATTTTAAGAACCCAGGTAATATAAACCCTGTTTAATGCTTTCATATTAAGCAGGGGAATTTGTCGGCTTATAAAATTGGTTCGCAGACCAAACGGATGTCACAAATCTTCTAGTTTATTTAATCGAGCCCCACCATCAAGCAGCGTGTTTATCCTTAGGGATAGATACACGGTTTGTGGTGCGGTGCTCGTTTATGTAAACTATTCGGGATGTGAGATCAGTTTGAATTCATATCTTAAAACTTTCAAATTTAAAATTATTTTCAAAATTAAATGCTACTTTCCAAATTATATATATTTAAATTAAATTTAAAATTTAAAATTCGCCGACAATTTCTGTTAGGCGACCCCCTTTTCAAAATAAAATACACAACCTAAAAATATGCCGACATATTTCTGGCGACTCCGCTGGGAAAAATTCCTCTCTCTCCATTTTTATCAGATAATTCTGCTTTCAAAAATCGGTAGTGTATCCATGTCCCTTGTGGATTAAGCTACCCTTCTTTCCGTTGGAATACTATGTTCATTTCTACCTTGAACGAGTATAGCCAACATTCTCTTGGATTTAGGAGCCACTGTTTAGACACCCCTAAACAGAGAGGTTCCGAGATCCTTTGGCCTCATTTCTGAGGTGGGGTGGACCCCCAATAGGTGTTAGTTTAGGAGTAATCCTTCGAGTCGAGAAGTCTTGCATGAGACTTTCTTTTCCTTTCCAACTCTGAATCGGATTCATTACCTTCTCTACACCTTTGAACATTCCGTTCTAAATAAACAAACCCTCTGATGAATGACCCTTTTAACAAATAACTCCTTCTTATAGATACGTGAACAAGAATGTGTTCGGACTCTTTTCGATTCCTTTCTTTTCGTCCTGATGAGAAGAAGCATAACTTGAGATTGACAATCAGGATCTACCCTGCAGAAATGGAAGCCCCAAAGCTGATTTTCTCTTTCACCAATGGACTGGACTTCGCTGTTTACAAGGATGAGCTGCCCGACAATGGGATCATCCAGTTTGGACAAGGATTCGAGAACACGAATGTCAAGATCACCGACGTTTCCCTTTTCGCGCTGATAAACATAGTATCTGAAGCTAAGAAGCCGCTGATCGGGTTCAACCTTAGGTCAACTCGAGAATTTCCTCCCCTACAAAAGATTCCAACTGAGAGGAGTACTGTTGTCCACAGAAGGACTGTTCTTGCCACCCCCACTGGTCTAGTTGTCTCTGCACCTACCCCGGCTTCTGCCAGATTAAAGGGGAAGGAAATCCAGAACTATGGTGAACCTGTTACCATGGAGGGTACAGACTTTCCTGTGAGACCTTCCATTTTTGAAATCGGGTCCAGCACAAGAATTCCATCACTAACACGGACCCAAAGAAGGAACAAAAGTTGGAGGATTGCCAGGAAGGCTAGAGCTGCCGAAGTTGCTTTCCTGGAGGAAATCCCAGAAATCCCTGAGTACACACCACTACCTGAATACATACCATTGCCTGAAGATACACCCTTTTTGGAAGGAAGTAGATTCCACCCCCTTTCCGCCGCAGCTGACGAGGAAAATATCCGCAGGATTGTTTCTACATTACCTCGACCATCATACTACAACGACAGCAGAAAGAAAAGGGCTAGGATCACGCCATTTGCCCGACTACATACTGTGATCGAGAAGCTAGCAAAGAAAGAGAAATGCCCCTTATCGGAGATTCTTAGAAGGATAGGGCGGGTGCCGGTTAAATCCCGTCTTGGGCCACGAGTAGAACCTGCCATCGTTACAGAAAAGCCAAATAAAAGGATGAAGGCTAGTCCGCCTGTCGTCGTTTCAGGATTACAGATTAGGGAGGATACTGCCTTCCAGCATTTGGCTAACAGACCATCTGGTCCTAGACCTTCTGCTGCTAGAAGGATGGTATGGCGTCCCACTGCTGGATAGTTAAGATTGAAACAACAGCCCGAAAAGGAAAGTCTCGTCAGGAGACTTGAATCCGAAGAAAGTGCTACTGCAGTAAAGGGGACTCGTGAGAAGGGAACCCGGCAGCTATCACACGACAACTGCGAGGATGCACAGAAAAGACCGCTAGAGGACGCTATGGAAAAGTTGAGGACTGATATTCGACGACTAGCAAAAGAAAGAGAAGAGAAATTCGGAGATGAGATTGATTCATCGGAATTCATGGACGATGAGTATGCAGAAATCAACATGGTCGAAACACGAGCTTCGTCGCCTTCACAAGGTGCTCCCGCAGCTCGCAGAAGAGAGGAGTCGGAAGTGATGAAAAGGCAACTTCAAGAGAAAGACGATACGATCGCCCAAATGGCGAATAGAATGGAAGAGATGGCTGTAGCCCTAGCCACTCTCCAGAGTCAAGTGCAACCCCAAAGAGAGACACCCCCAGAGGTCATTCACATTGTAGACGGAGGAAAGGAGATTACATCTATCAACGGGGATGATCAGCTAAAGAAAGATACAACACAAAGTATGATTCCGTAAAAAGATATCAAGAGCTTGGTGGAACACCGAGTGCGAGAAGCCTTAGCACAATCAAAGAGCGGGACATCCATTCGGACGTGTAGACCTTACCCTGAAGAATTCGACGCTGTCCAATACCCGAAGGGCTTCATACCACCTCCGTTCAAGACCTTTGATGGAACCGAGAACCCCCGACAAGCATGTTGCACACTTTCGTGCCAGTTGTTGCAATGCCGGCGGGAGCGACGCATTACTCTTCCGACAGTTCGTTAGCGACTCGTCGGGGATCGCCTTGATTGGTATGCGAATTACCGAATGGTTCGATGAAGACGTTCCCGTAACTAGAAAACCTCTTCATCAAGCGATTCGCCGGAGCTCGGCACCACATCACTATAGGTGATTTAGTGGTAGAGAAGCGTAGCCGAACGAAACTTTGGTGGATTACATACTTCGATGGAGAAATCTAAGTATGAAGTGTGAACCACAATTACAAGAACACCATGCGATCGGCATCTTACTTAAAAGCATTCATGGCCCGATAGCACTTCTCCTCGAGGGATTTACCATTAAGACTTTTGAGAAGTTGTTAAGCAAGGCGGAAGCTTGCAAGAGGAGGCGAAGCAATTAAGTTTCGCCGACAAGACAGACAAGCAAAAGCCTGTGAAGACTTTTGAAAAGAAATCCGGGATTGTTGCAGCAGTCGACAAAGGCAAGCAACCGATACAAATATCGTCCGAACGGCCGCAGCAACCTCAACAGAATTACCAGCAACCCCGACCCAGCTATCAGTCATCTCCACAATATGAACAACCGCCTCGTCCGCAACGTACATTAAGGGAGCTTCTGAGCGGGGAATATCCATTCAAAAATGAGGCAAGTACCAAAAATGTTCCGTAGTCCGATGAAGACTCCGGATTTCCAATCGCCGTAGCCTAAGAGACCAGAAGAAGTTAACAAGAATGGTGATCCCAACTTTTGCCCTTACCACCGGATGCTTGGGCACAAGATAGAAGATTGCATTACCTTCAAAAGTTGGCTCAATGACAACCTTCGGAAAGGGTTATAACAATCCCGAAGGAGTATATGAAGGAACCCCAGAAAGGAGGTTCCGTCAATGTTGTCTCGACTGATCTCATCGTTCCGATAGATCCCTATACAACTGATGATGGGTGGACTACCGCTTGGACGAGGTCTTCGAAAAAGATTTTAGACAACATCCAAACCGCTTCGGTGCGAGCTTCAATTCAGAGTTCGAAACCTGTCAAGTCGGCACTATCACTTGCGATGGAAGAACCACCTCAACAGGAGACGATTGAAGAGAAGAAGAAAATCGACGAAGAAGAGAGGACCGAGGCTCCTAAGGCTAGACTAGGGGCTGCTTATCCTAGGATAGTTGTTTCCGATTCGGGGGAGAAATCCCTCGAACCTCTGACTCTGTATGATTATCTGCTCACTTCGGTGGGATCTTATAATGATAAGGGTGATAGCGTTGGCTACGTTTGATCGTTTCTAACGATTACGTAACTAGCGCCAATCCGGACATCGATTTCGATACCAATGACAATTCTCAAGTCATACACAATCTCAACGATCACGATGACAAAGAAGACATCCATCAAGGAGGTTACGAGAGTTCAACAAGCAACGAATCTATCTGCGAGTTTCGAGGAGCTCAAGTCACAATAGAGTTAGAGCCTTTAGACTCTGAAGCTAATCAAGAAGAACCCGTCATTCCGATTCGGGAAGAAACACCAACGAAACTCAACACTAGATTCGGAAGAAATTACGAAGTTAACTTAAGAAGTGGAAGAGTTCTACCTCCGAGAATGGGTCCAAAGGACAAAGGAAAGCGGTGGTTGTTCGGGAAGAACCAACCCCGGCAGAAGAAATACCCATTCGGGAAGAAATCGAGACACATGGAAATAAAGTGGACTACAACGTGCTAGCCCATCTTAGGAAACTACCGACAAACCGAGCATCTACGACGCTCTCATCTTTTCAAAGGAGATGAGAGAAGCTCCGATCAAGGCCTTACTTGATCCAGTAAATTTGCTTAACTCAAATGACCGGAGATTCCTTAGATGAGGTTTGTTCGTTAAAGGAACGAGCGAGGTGTTACCTTCACGGACAATGACCTACTACTTGGGACGATGCAGACCACAACCGACCGTTGTACATTTCGAGTCATAATTAGGAAGTTTACACTCTCCAGAGTATTGGTGGATCTAGGAGCATCAATCAATATAATGAGTCTCCGAACACTAGCATATTTGGAAATTGATGCTCGCGAGCTCGAAGCAGACAAAATGTTATTAAGAGGATTCAACCAAAAAGGAGAAAGAGCCCTCGAATCAATAACGCTACTAATGAAGACCGGTGACTTAGCAAAGACAACCGCAAAATTTCACATAATTGATTCAGAAACGTCATTCAACGCTCTACTGGGCCGACCATGGATACATGAAAATAGGATGGTACCATCATCTCTACATCAGTGCATCAAATACTACGATGGAGGGGAACAATGCATCAAAGGTGACTTACAACCATTCTCTGTACACGAAATTGGAATACATGAAGATGCAGCTTATTATGCACCTCCGAAGAAAACAATCTTCTCCAGAGATACCATAACAAATGAAGCAAAGAAAGTTCGGGGCAATGAAGAACCTGAAGTTCTAGTCTAACAGTCACTCACCACTCCCTTACGGCGAGATGGTGAAGGTTTCTCCACAACTCGCATCCGAGGTCGAGGCCGGGGACGAGGTCGTGGTAGAGACGTTAGGACAATTGGACAAAGGAAACCAGCCATCAATGTTGATTGGGAAGATAGTTCTGAAGAAGAAAAAGAGATCAAACAAGAAGCAGCGACAATAAGTTGGAAAAAGCCGCAATTCAAGATCTCTCTCGAAGATGAGAAGAACGAAGAATACAAATCGATGTACGAGAAGATTAACCACTATGTACATACTATGACCCTGACCCCGATCCATTCTAATAAGGTCGAGGGTATGGTGGTCAAAGAGGTACATAGCGGCGGCACAAAGCCAATCAAGTTCTACCGTGGTGCTCCTTCCTCCAAAACTGAAAATAATGTACAATTTGAAGATGTCACTTCATTAGAATTAATGGAATTACCTTTTGAGTGGTACTCTCCCTGTGTTCAAAATTTAATTCAGCGTGGTTTCTTACATCGAAAATGGACAAAAGGACAATCACAACATTTTGAGAAATTATGGAATAACTCCGGTCGTCCACCCAATTCAAAGCATGGCCTCGGATTCGGCACAGTAGGATCAGTTGACGATACTGAATTTTGCTTGGTTGTCACTTGCGAGTCTAATGAAAACTGCATGGAAACCACAGAAGAATTTGAAGATTTACAAATTGGAGACGCTCCACCAGAATTCGAAGAAGAAATTAAATCTACAATAGATGAGTTAACGGAAGTTAACTTAGGTTCTAGCGAAGAGCCTAGACCTACCTTCGTTAGCTCCTTACTCAATAAAGAAGACTCCGAAGAAATAATCAAGTTATTAATGGAATTTAAAGACTGTTTTGCTTGGAACTACGATGAGATGCCGAGTTTAGCTCCGGAGGTCGCAGATCCATAAGCTAGGAGTGGATCCTACTTCGTCCTAGTCGGACAAGGTCCCGGAAGAATGCGTCTAGAAATCGAACAACAAGTCATAGCCGAAGTTAAAAAGCTAATAGACGCTAAATTTGTCCGTGAAGAATAATACTCGACTTGGTTAGCCAATGTGGTACCGATCGAAAGAAGAATGGTCGGATCGGAATTTGTGTGGACTTCGGAGATTTAAACAAGGCATGTCCAAAAGATGAATTCCCTCTACCGATCCCGAATTAATGATCGACATTGCTTCGACACATGAAATATTCTCATTCATGGATGGATCTTCGGGATACAACCGGATAAAAATGGCTCCGGAAGATGAAAAACTTACGGTATTCGGAACGCCGATCGGAGTATATTGCTACACGGTGATGTCATTCGGATCGAAGAACGCAGGAGCAACATACCGCAGAGCGATGACAAGAATTTTTGATGATCTCATCCACAATCAAGTCGAATGCTACGTGGACGATGTGGTCATCAAAAGCAAAGTAAAGGACAACCACTTGTATGATTTGAGAATTGTTTTCAAACGATTAAGGTAATTTAACCTTAAGATGAATCCCTTAAAATGCACCTTCGGCGTCACCTCCGGGAAATTTTTAGGATTCGTTGTCCGACATCGTGGAATTGAAATCGACCCGGAAAAGATTAAAGCTATCTTAGAAATACCGCCTCCCAAAACCTTAAAACAACTACGATCTTTTCAAGGGAAGCTGGCATATCTTCGACGCTTTATCTCAAACTTGTCAGGTAGGTGTCAACCTTTCTCGGCACTAGTTAAAAAGGACGCCAAATTCATTTGGGAAGAGAAATGCCGAGAGGGCCTTCGAGGACATTAAACAATATTTAATGACACCTCCTGTCTTAGCAGCCCCGGTCTCGGGTAGACCGTGATACTTTATACCGCGGCTTTAGAAGACTCTCTCGGAGCCCCGTTAGCCAGAGTCAATGATGAGGGTAAAGAAAATGCTCTTTACTACCTAAGCCGTCGTTTACTTCCGACGGAAATAAGGTATCCCGCAATTGAAAAGCATTGTTTGGCCCCGATCTTCGCCGCTCAAAAGCTCGGGCACTACATGCTTTCTCATAAGGTCAACTCGATCTCGAAATTTAATCCATTGCAATACTTGATGACTCGTCCAACACTTTCCGGCAGACTTGCCAGATGGTCGATGATATTATTGCAATTCGATATAACTTTTGTGCCTCTTCGTGCCGTAAAGGGACAAGTCTTAGCAGATTTCCTCGCAGCACACCCTTTGCCGGCAGAATCTCCTCTCAATGATGATTTGCCAGATGAACAAATAATGAACCTAGAAGACCCCGATGATCGACGTTGGGAATTATATTTCGACGGAGCATCTTCGACACACAAAGACGAAGAATCGCAAGTGATAGTGCCGGTAAGGCAGGAATCAGATTAATCTTTATAACACCGGAGCGGGGGATGTTAAGATACTCTTACCACTTGACAGAGCCGTGTACAAATAACGAAGCAGAATACGAAGCCCTCATAACAGGACTGGAATTAGCTATTCAAATGAGGATAACAGACATCAACATCTACGGGGATTCGCAGTCAATCATTCAACAGATCGCCGGACAGTACAGAATTTTAAAACCAAGACTCGAGCAATACTTCCGGTATGCCATACGAACTGTTGGAACAGATTCCGAATGTGACAATCTACAAAATTCCCAGGAAAGAAAACGCTTTAGCAGATGCGTTAGCCCGTCTCGCAAAAGAATTTTCCTATTTGCAAGATGAATCAGTGGAAGTGTCGGTTCACGGACCTCAGGTCCTATCACAGCTCGACATAGACACAATACACAAATCAGAAAAAGAAGAAGAGTCGATTGCAACGAGTGACAGAAAACACAGAAGATTGGCGACAACCATTAATAAACTACCTGCAAACAAATAAACTACCAGACGATAGGTCGTTAGCACATCAGATCAAGAAAAGAACTCTGTCCTACGCATTAATAAACAACACATTATACAGAAGGTCTTTCGATCAAATGTGGCTAAGATGCCTAAGCGGGTCCGAGGCCCGTGAAATTGTTAAAGAGGTGCATTCAGGACTCCGTGGCGCTCACCGGTCGGGTCCGAAGATGAAAATGAAGATTAAAAGACTAGGGTACCACTGGCCCTCGATGATGACCGACTGCATGAAAATCGCCAAGAGCCGTCACCAATGCCAAGTGCACGGAGTGGTTCTACACCAACCTTCAAATGTGTTACATCCGACAATTGCATCGTGGCCATTGGAATGTTTGGGCACAGATATAGTGGGTCCAATAGAACCACCATCTTCAAAAGGAGATCGTTTCATTCTTGCGGCTACAGATTACTTTTCCAAGTGGGCAGAAGCAGTTCCACTCAGAGAAGTAAAGGCACACCACGTGCTACAATTTTTCAAGAATCAAGTTGTATATCGTTTCGGAGTACAGCGCAGAATTATTTCAGATAATGGGTCAGCATTTAGAAGCACACAAATCAATAATTTTGTCAGGAGACACGGAATCGACTGGCGATATTCAACAATTTACTACCCAAGAGCAAACGGCCTTGCTGAGGCTTTTAATAAAACTCTCGTTCAAATCTTAAAGAAAACCTTGGACGATAATAAGAGAAATTGGCACGAGAAGTTATTAGAAGCCTTATGGGCCTACCGGATAACCTTCAGAACTCCTACTCAAGCTACACCTTACGCTCTGGTGTATGGGTCCGAGGCAGTGTTACCTTTAGAGGTCCAGCTTCCTTCAATCAGGATTGCGGTTGCAAACAAAATCACGATAGAAGAGAACGCCAAATTACGACTAGAGGAATTAGAAAGCCTGGAAGGTAAAAGACTTGCAGCGCGACGGGAATTTAGAATTATACCAAGCTAAGATGGTTCAAGCCCATGACAAACTGGTCCACCCAAGAACCTTTAAGGTTGGTGACTTAGTTCTCGTCCTCAAAAGACCTATTCTTGCTCACCGCAAGATTGGAGGAAAATTTGAACCCACTTGGGAAGGACCGTTTGTGGTTGAAGCAGTATACTCAGGAGGTTCCTACCAGCTAGTAAATTGCCAGGGAGAACGACATATGCTTCCGATCAACGGACGATACTTGAAAAAGTATTACAATACCTGATGTTTCGAAGGAATGAATTCTTCATCCTTAGAAGCACGGGCGAAGTAATTACTTATGATCGGGTCCGAACCCAAAAATAATAAAAAATGTGCTAAGATAAATAAAATCATGATAATAAAGTTTTCCTTGTTTTCTTTTCCAAATCAAAATCTCTTTCCCGATATTATCCCACTTCATTCTCGTTAAATTTAAAAATATAAAAATAATAAAAAAAGCTGTCTTTAATAAACATTTTCTTAATGTTCTTGTTCTTAGCACGGCCCACGATCCTTTTCCTTGTCTTTTGCAGGGAAATGTCGAGCGGGCGGTTGGTCCCGAACTTTAGAAATGGCATAAGCCTTGCACTCGACGAAAAGAGGGTGAAAGATGGAGCGATAATCGAGATTGACTCGGACTTCGCACCGGCGGAGCCTACGATACGAGGAAAGTGAGTCGGGTCCCGGTTGACCGAGAGGAATTGCCCGGTCGGATAGTAATGAAAGTGGGTGGCCCAAGCCACCAATCCGAACAACAAGAAAAGGAAAACAAGCACCAAAGAAGACAAGAAAATCAAGTCTGTAGTCGCTACAGCAGAGGGCAGGCTTGTCAGCGCCGCGCCCACAGAAACTCAGGAAGTTCGAAGAGCTACTCTCACAGCAACGTAACGAAGAAATAAGAATCGCCGTATCCTTAAGATGTTAACCAAACTAGCAGCGGACCAGCGCGACGAGGCAGTTGCCACGCGCCGATACATATACCTCAAGGATGCCAGTTCACCAGGTACCAGAAGAAAGGAGGCCAGCTCCTAGGATAACGAGGAAAAACCGGGGAAATCTCACGAGAGATCGAAGAAAGAAGGCTACCACGCCACGAGATAGAACCACCGCAATGCATGACCTTGTTGCGGAGCAACCCCGGCAGGATGTCCCGACGGACATCATCCCCGAGGAGCCGAGGTATGCGGGAGAATGTGAAGGGATTGAGCCATATATCCCGCAATATGTCACTGAGCCCCGCCATTTGCGGATTATTCCGGAATACAAGCCGGAAAGAATGCGGAATGTCGAAAAGAAAACTTTTGAATACTTCGAGAGAATCAGAGGCAGAAGGATCAATATACTATAAGGCCTCGAGCTACATACAGACGTATTCTCAGAATATGAACAACAACAAATCGTGGATTGCATCCGGGATTTGAAAAGAATGGGCCGAGCTGGCCGCCTAAGGGAAAACACCTACTCAGAACCCCGGTGATGGATGTCAGGGAAGGGAAGAATTACAATACAATGTGGATGCTGTTACAACTTTGCGGAAGACAGGAAGGGAAACCCACCAGGGATACTCCGTCATGGCCAAGTGGATCTAATGCCATTAGTCATCAAGAGAATGGTAAAGAGATTGATAACATGGAGGGTACTGCCAGCAGATTGCATAGCCAATAGCTGCATTATTAACATTTACAAGCAAGGTGACTGAATACCCCCGCACATAGATCACCACGACTTTGTCAGACCTTTCTGCACAGTTTCTTTTCTGAATGAATGTAACATCATGTTTGGATCTGACCTCCGGATAGCGAGGCCCGGGTGAGTTCGGGGCCGGTGAAGAAACCTTACCGGTGAGGTTCCGTCATGATACCGAAGGGCAACGGAGCGGATATCGCTAAGCATTGCATACCGGGAGTACCAGTGAAGCGGATCTCGATTACTTTCAGAAGGATGGACGACAGGAAGACACCTTACCATTTCCAGCCAGACCCGGAGCTAGAGAGCCTCCGGCCTTACGAGCTGTGAGCTACATGGAAAATATCACACCTCCAACGTACATCCCGCCGGCATCCTTGCCAAGGATGGCTTGGAAGGTGATGTTATTGACCATGTACCTCACCATTCAGACATGGATTTTTGACAGATGTTTTTTTGGATGGATCGACAAAGATCATACATAGTGCATTTTGAGTCCACATGGATTGTATGAGATGTATTCCAGATCGAGTTGTATGATGTATCTTCAATATGATTGGAATGAAAGTGACCATGTCACATTTTTGGCCTTCACCTCTTTTGTGCAAATTGACTGGGAAACGCCATTAAAGTTAAATGAACTTCGAACAAAGAACAGAAAAGAAATAAAAAAAAGAAGAAAAAAAAAACTTTCCTTAAAAATCTAAAAAATGATGAACTCCAAATTCACGATAAAATAAAATTTGAATCATTAAAGGACAAACAAAATGAACACAAATCTCAACCAAATTTCAAATTCAATCTTTCCAGATTCCAAATCAAGTTTCAATCAAATTCCAAATCCAATCTCGATCAAATTTCAAATTTGATCTTCCAGATCTCAAATCAAATTTCGAATCAAATTTCAAATTCAATCTTTCCAAATGTCAAATCAAATCTCAATCGAAAATTCAAACTCAACCTCCCAAATCTGAAATCCAATCCGTTCTACTCTCTCCCTTGTCTGGGATGGAGGCGGTTGATTCCATTGACACGGATCGAATCTGATGG
This sequence comes from Papilionanthe hookeriana x Papilionanthe teres, assembly GCA_022702705.1. NCBI lineage: Eukaryota > Viridiplantae > Streptophyta > Magnoliopsida > Asparagales > Orchidaceae > Papilionanthe > Papilionanthe hookeriana x Papilionanthe teres. The sequence goes on along the minus strand of CM040429.1, from coordinate 137,834,206 downwards.
CCAGGAATTATATCCTATCCAAACCAGTGACTTCCGATCAACTCTTTTGAATGGGATATGTAGCATCTACATATTCCCTCATAATTTGTTTCTTTCCAAAAAAAAAGTCTTCTACAACTTTCATGAAATTTTCGAAACACCAAAATTCCACACTTTTCAAATCAACACTACAAATCTTTGCAAAGTCAATGACTATTCAAAATCAAACTTTTGGGGTTGAGAATTTCACATCCGAGACTGCATTGCTTTAGGATCCTTTCCCTATCGCAATGAAATACATCGAAATCAAACTTTTTGGGGTTGAGGATTTTACATTCGAGACTGCATTGCTTTAGGATCCTTTCCCTATCGCAATGAAATACATCGAAAATCAAACTTTTTGGGGTTGAGGATTTTACATCCGAGACTGCATTGCTTTAGGATCCTTTCCCTATCGCAATGAAATACATCGAAATCAAACTTTTGGGGTTGAGGATTTTACATCCGAAACTGCATTGCTTTAGGATCCTTTCCCTATCGTAATGAAATACATCGAAATCAAACTTTTGGGGTTGAGGATTTTACATCCGAGACTGCATTGCTTTAGGATCCTTTCCCTATAGCAATGAAATACATCGAAATCAAACTTTTTGGGGTTGAGGATTTTACATCCGAGACTGCATTGCTTTAGGATTCTTTCCCTATCACAATGAAATACATCGAAATCAAACTTTTTGGGGTTGAGGATTTTACATCCGAGACTGCATTGCTTTAGGATCCTTTCCCTATCACAATGAAATACATTGAAATCAAACTTTTTTGGGTTGAGGATTTCACATCCGAGACTGCATTGCTTTAGGATCCTTTCCCTATCACAATGAAATACATCAAAATCAAACTTTTTGGGGTTGAGGATTTTACATCCGAGACTGCATTGCTTTAGGATCCTTTCCCTATCGCAATGAAATACATCAAAATCAAACTTTTGGGGTTGAGGATTTTACATCGGAGACTGCATTGCTTTAGGATCCTTTCCTTACCGCAATGAAATACATCAAAATTAAACTTTTGGGGTTGAGGATTTTACATCCGAGACTGCATTACTTTAGGATTCTTTCCCTATTGCAATGAAGTACATCAAAAATCAAACTCTCGAGGTTAAGGATTTTACATCCAATACCGCATTGCTCTGAGATCTCTCCTCATTGTAATGAATAAATCCAATCAATTCAATTTTCTTTTGAGGTTGAAGATGTTACATCTAAAACCACAAAATTCCAATCTTCATTTCAAGTCTAAATCCCTTCAAATTAATCTTGACAAAACTTCAATCTAAATTGAAACTCAAACTAAAATCTAAGCTCACACATCAAAACTTAAAAAGAAACAAAATAAAATCTAAATTGAAACTCAAACTAAAATCTAAGCTCACCTCCTTTTCCTTTCCCCAGCGAGAGTTCGGGAATCTCCAGTCTCAGAGATATACTTGACACTCCCCAGCGGAAACTCTTCTACTTTGTCCTAAGTTTGTCACTTGGACATCTGTGTTGGTTTTGTTGATCTCTTCGGTCAACGCCAATACGCACGGTGTGCTTGGCTAGCTCACCACACATATTGGGGGTCCATTTGTTGACCTCATTTTTTATGAGGTCTTCTCTTCTTTTTAGTACTTAGGATCTAGCCTTAGGCTTTTCCTTTGACTATCTTAGAGGACTAGAATTGGTACCCACCACTTAGAAATTCAAACCACTTCTTAACTCCCTGCAAACTCCACAAACTTGACTATAGACCCCTAATCACCTAGAGGGTTGAAATCAAATGTGGAAGTTTAAATGATGAGTTCCTATAGGACTCTTTGGCCTTAGGACTGCCCTGGGTGGCCTGGATCTGGTGAAGGGGCTGACTTACACACACACTACATTTATACACTACACTTTCACACACCTATACTCAACTTGACCTCCTGACTCATGAAGGTGATTCACATGGATGGTCCTTAACCCCTAAGCCCTTGGCTAAGAGGGTTAGGAACAACATAGTGGATGCCTCAAATGAGTCCCTTCATGGCTCATGTGAGCTTGATATGGCTTCATGGCTCAACCAAAATGATTTCATTCCACTTATATTCACCCAATCTTCAATTTTTCAAATTTTCAATTTTTGACCCCCGGGACCCTACACCCGCTTAGCCTACCCAAAACCCTTGAAATTACCCAAATTTTTACAAAATTTCCAAATCTCCCAAAATTCCTCAAAACCAATCCCAAACATTTCCACATCACTCAAATTGATTATTCATAGCTAAAAATACCAAGAATTCCAAAAATACCTCCCAATACCCTCCAAATACCCAAAATACCCCCCTTGACCCAAAAATCCAAAAAATTCAGAAAACTCCCAGAAAATTCCAGAAAATCCAAAATATTCCCAATTTCATTTTATTCAACTACACCATGGGCCAATTTTGTCAATTTACCCTACTTTTGTCAAAACCCCCAATTTGACCCATTTTAACCCTAAGTGAACCCAATGTCAAACCAAACCTACCCAATTGACCCAAATTCTGGTCCAATTCAATTATAAACTTCAATTCAACATTCTCAACACCAATCTAGACCAAATCCAAGTCTAATTTGATTGACATTTGGATCCAATTTCACTTTTGGCCTTAAAGCCCAATTTGGACCCATGACCCAAACATAACCCAAACTCACCCAATTCAACACCAATTAACCCCAAATCTTTTCCAAATCTTCCTTAACATTCCCACAAACAAAACACTAAAATGATTTGCCCAACATTTAGACCCAAACCCCACTCAAATTCAACCCAAAGCTAAAAGGCCCAATTTTGACCTAAACCTAAACCTAACCCAAATGAGCCCAAACCCCAAAATCAAAGCCCAACCAAAGTCAAAACCTCTTTGAAACACTCCCATAAACATTTTCCAACATTAATTTTACATCAATTTCAATCCTAGCCCAGCATTGGCCCAAGTTAGCCCAATTTGACCTATATTGGCCCATTCACCAAAGAAGCCCAAATTCAACCCAATTCAAACCCAAATCACTCCCAATTTGCTCCAAGTCACTCATGACACATCTATGAGCTAAACCCAACAATTATTTGGCCCAATCCTTTGCCAAAATTTCATGCTAAAATCCATTTTAAAATCCAAAAGCCCACTTCCCTTAACCATTTTAAAAGCCCATTTCCACCAAATACAAAATCTCAAAATTGGCCCTAAAGCCCACATGGCAATTTCTTTTCATCATACCTTTAATTGATATCACCCCTAAGTTTCAAAATCATCATTAAACCATTCCAAATCAAGCTTCATACAAATTCCCATCAAATTACCAAAAATTTCTAAAATCCATTTTCATGAAATTGACTAAGCTTTTCCCCAAGCCAAAGACAAGCCATGGAAGCCATGGACAAGCCACATGAAGCCATGGAAGGTTTGACATGTGATCAAACCATTAATGGAAAAAGGAGGAGCCTCTTTTAAGCCCCCTTAAAAAGGTTTTAACCTTTTTATGCTTCACCTTAATCCATGATTAATCAAAATATTCATGGATGGTGACTTCTCTACCCTTTCCTAGCTGATTCACCTGATCCTCCCTCAGCCCAAATCAGCCATGGGGAGGTGAACCAAGCCCAAAAGGTGGACTTGACCAAATCAAGCCAAAATTAGCTCCTCCCCCATTCCATTTCAATTCAAATCCTTTACACATGTCCATGGCCAATTGACTGCACTAAGCCCCAGCCCTGACCTCCCTGACCTTGAGGGTGACCTGACCCTAGCCGGCCAGCCACCACAGCCGCCGGAAACCACCAAGCCGAGAGCTCACATGTGAGCCCAAACTTGGAATTCTCACCTGCTGAGCTGCCCCATCCCCAGTGGCCATTGCAGCATGTTCTTCTCTTGCCAAGAGCAGGTGATCCCAAGCCCTAACTCTACACGGGAGGCCCTCCACCCTCTCCTATTTAAACACCACCCCCTCTCGGCCATGAGAGGTGCTGAACCAGATCTTGCCGAAACCACCGCCAAAATTGTTCCGGAACACTCTCCATACTTAGAGCGAGTTGATCCCAAGTGCCAGTTTGCCCTAATCCCCACCAACGGAACTCGATTTCTCGGCCAAAATTCCACCCAAAACCGGGACACTTCTCCACAGTGGGTCAATCCTCAAATTGATTGGTCCTACACCTTCACCAGACCAAGGGAAGGAGTCCACCAGCAAAAGGCCCCTCTCCAGGCCACCCATCTATTCCAGACTCCAAGCTTTGTGATCGGGCTTGGTCGAAATCTTACCTAGGCGATTCACCAGACCAGGAGACTTCATCTGGAGCTTGCTGGGATCCAATCGAAGGTGACACAACCCTCAGATTGAAGCCACACTTCTCTGAGCAAAGGTATGAGCTAATTCTTCATCCCGAGCTTCTGGAGATTCTCCATTTCAAATGCTTTAATTTCAATCCATGATCACTGTATAGATGTATTCGTCTCTTCAAGACGAATCCATAGAGCATAAGAACACGAAAATCCATTGAGTATTAAGTGAGATATTAGGGATTTAGTATGAACGGTTCTCGGGTGAGGAAGCTTGGGGACGATGAACGGATGTCGTTCATTTAATACACGCGCGGACGGACGGCCAGGATCGCGTCGGATCAGGAGATGGAACGACACAGCGGGGCCCCGGAGCGCTGAGTCAGATGGCGGCGTCGAACCAGAACACGCCGCGTGGCCTTTCGGAGTCTGCCGAGGTTGACGCGGCGCCGCGTGGATAAATAGAAAATTAGGGTATTTTTGATTTATTTAATCCCCCTAAACTTCAAAAATCCATAACTTTGTGTAGGAAAATCAGAAAAATAAAATAAAAATACCCTCTTGCTCAGTGAACAGAGGAGAATAATGTGGAAAAGAAATTATTTAATTTCATCAATTATTTTATTTTTAATGATTTATTTCCCTTCTGCATTGTTTTAATTCTCCATGCATATAGGAAATTTACCATGGCATGAGACCATAGGGCATTTGAAGTCTCTGAATTTGGGAACATTCCCTGAATTTTCCAAAGTCAGAGGCCATCCCTATGAGAAGTTATTGATTTTTCAAATTCATGTTGCTGTTTTAAGTATTTTAATTTCAATAATTAGCATGTTGTGAAATAAATTCTAGAAAAATTTGGTGATGTCTCTTATGACCAGAGGACCCTAGGAAAAATAGGTTTTGGATTAGTGTATTTAAAATAACCCTAATTGGCTTAAACACCTAAAATAGCTCCTTAATTAATTAGAGTTAACCATATATCAAATTGGCTTGAAATCAATTCTCCACTGACCTTTAGGATCAGAGGAACCCACCATAAAAATTTGAAGTTAATTGGACTTTGTTAGCCCTACTAAATGGGTTGATTAAGCCATTTAGTCAATTTGAACTTTAAAAATTCATAACTTTCAAAATACATTTTAAGAATTTACCAAATTGGTTTTGGAGCCTCTCTGATATCAGGGGAATTTAAGAAAATTAAAATTTTAATTTTCTAAAAAAGTTGATTTTTGGTATTATTTTAATATTTTAATAATTAAAAAATAATAAAAATCACAAAAATAATAAAATTCACCAAAATGTCACATTTTGAATTTTAATCACTTAGGAACAAACCCCATATTTTTCTTAGGTCTATTTAATGAGATATTAAATTTTAAAGCCCTAAGGTAATTTTAAAATTAAAAATGTATTTTCTAGCATTTTCACCAAAATAATTATAATAAATCAAAGAAAAATCAAAAAATTGCAAAAATTAATTCTCTGATTTCCTTGATTTCAGAGAGATTTTTGAAAAATATAAATTTCATTTTTCAACCTTTATTTTATTTTTAAATTAATTAATACTCCAAAATTTAAAATAATTATAATAAAAATAATATAATTAAAAAAATCACCAAAATTGGTCCAAGTGGTCCTCTGGTCATTAGGAATGTCCCATAATTTTCTTAAGGACAGAAACTTTCCCTTGGTCATATTATTAAATTTCCCTTGGAAATTTCTATTTTCCACCAAAAATAATTACATAATTAAATTAAATACAAAAAAATCACATTTTCTCCTCTCGTGTCTTTATTGACATATGACTGAAGTCACATAAAAATTTCAAATTCATTTAAGCTCAACTTAGTGAGTTATGAAATTATTAAGCTTGAAGGGGCAAAATGGTAATTAAAATTTTAACCCTTAATTAAAACTTTAGGTTTAATAAAATTAAAGAGTAAAATATTTGATCTTAATCTGATTTGGATGATTGAAATTTAAATAATTAAAGGGGTAGAAACCTACTAAACAATTTGAAAATAATTGAAATAAACCTTAATTAAATAATTAATTAAATTTGGAAGAATAATAAAATTGGAATTATTAAAATAGGGATATTATTAGGAAGAGATTTGTTCCTTAATTTAAAAATCCCTAAATTAATCATCTTAATAATATTTAATTCCTAATTAAAATGATAATTCAAACTTAAGTTTCAAAATGTTAAAGGACTTAATCATTAAAATTAAATTAAAGATTAAATTAAATTAAATCAAGCAAATTAAATTAATTTAAATTAAATTAAATCAAATAAATTAAATTAAATTAAATTGAACAAATTAAATTAAATTCAATTAAATTTAATTAAAATTAAATGGAATTAATTAAATAAAAAATAAATTAATTAAAAAATAAATAATTAAATTAAATTAAATTAAATCAAATTAAATTAAATCATATTAAATTAAATTAAATTAAATTAAATTTAAAAATAATAATAATAAAATCAAGTTAAAATTAAAATTAATTTAAATTAAATAAATTAAATTTAAATTGAACCCAAACCAAATTAAATTAAATTGAAGTTAAATTAAATTGAATTAAATAACATCACCTAAGACATAAAGAAGTTAAATATAAAGCAACTTGAACACTATTCCAAATTTAAACCCTTTAGCCGAAGTTAAACTAAATCACGAAACCATTTGAACACCAATTTGCCCTCGAGAGTTTTGGTTATCATAACTCCTAAACAGAACGTTAAATGAAACGTTACTTCACCTATAGGATATTTGAATGTCCTAGTTCACTGAACAAGATAACAAAACTTGAATCCCCGGACGATTAATTCATTTGTATGATTAAATTCATTTGAACTTAAAACAATCCTATCAATATTGAAAAGATGTTTAAGATTCTTCTTAAGCACTTCCTCAACATGATAGGATACTTATAAGAACAATTGAACTTAATTATTCTTTGATGAAGAAAATCGTCCTCGAAACTAAAACACAAGAACCTAGACGTCATAGGAAATGACTAGCTATAGGATTAGGAACTTGGTAGAAAACCATAACCCTTCCCTTAGTTTTACCTAGGAACTTGTTCTAAATGCTTGAATATTCTAAATTGTGTTTGAGTGCGACTTGGGATGACGGGAAGACCCTCCAGGTACGCTTTTATTTTGTTGCAATTTACATTATTGCAATTTATTTAATCGCATCGCACTTACTTTTTCTTGCATGATAAACAACTGTTGCATCAAAACCCACACCTTTAGGATAGTCCCTAAGAATGAAACCAAAACTAAATTAAAAAATCATTACAAGATAAAATCCACCGCCACAACATCTCAAAATATAAAAACAACTCAAAATTTAATCACAAACAGAACACAAAACTGCAATTACAACTAAATTAAAATGTCCTGTTGGATGATCGGGAATACCTCGGATGATGTAACCTACGTGTTGCTAACGGGATTTCCCACGGTCTAAATGAAAGTGTGGAACTCATTCAGTTGAGTTTAGCAAATTCATCTGGACTAAGTGAATCCGATAAAAATAACGATGCCGGAAGGATGGAACCGTGGGATCTTAACCGGTGTCATTATAATCAACTTTAAGATTTGTTTTAAATAAAATATAAAAAAGACACTTGGAAATTAAGATTTTCTCTAAACCAAAACACTTCTCTCATCCTTTGATTTATGACTTCTAAAACTAAACCTCTGCAACAAAAAGGAGCTCGAAGCATGGTGGGCAGCACGACCATCGTCATCAGCGAAACCTGAGTCTACTTCAGCTAAACATTCCTAGAATTAAACAACAAAGCCATAGGATTTCGAGGTAGTTTGCCTAGTGCAACATAAATCCTCAACTCTTCGTTAGGCATTTGCATAGCAAATTAAGCCCTAACCTGGTCTTAGGATTCCGAGGTAGTCGTCCGATACGACATAAACCCTCATATCTTCCAGGCTATTTGTATGATTCTATCATATAAATATAAGTCCTAATTAATAAAAATTGGCAAGATCAAAACATTAAATAAATATTAGGACTTTCCTAAATCCAAGACAAACAATAGGATAGACGGGGAATTACCGAAGTTCGCTTCGAATCTGTGATTTCTCCTACTTTTCTTCCTTTGAATTCCCAAAATAAAATCTTCCAAATTTGATCCATTCCCCATTGAAATTCTAAAACTCAAATCCTTTGAAGAACTTAAACTTTGAAATTCTTGAGAGCGAGAATTATTGATTATTATCGAGAGTTTTCTTAGGTGATTCCCGTCACTTAAGATGTAATTAACTATAGGGGCTTGCCCTTATAGGGAATTTTTTAGAACCCAGGTAATATAAACCCTGTTTAATGCTTTCATATTAAGTAGGGGAATTTGTCGGCTTATAAAATTGGTTCGCAGACCAAACGGATGTCACAAATCTTCTAGTTTATTTAATCGAGCCTCACCATCAAGCTGTGTGTTTATCCTTAAGGATAGATACACGGTTTGTGGTGCGGTGCTTGTTTATGTAAACTATTCGGGATGTGAGATCAGTTTGAATTCATATCTTAAAACTTTCAAATTTAAAATTATTTTCAAAATTAAATGCTACTTTCCAAATTATATATATTTAAATTAAATTTAAAATTTAAAATTCGCCGACAATTTCTGTTAGGCGACCCCCTTTTCAAAATAAAATACACAACCTAAAAATATGCCGACAATGAACAAAGTACCGGAAACTGAGGAGCCCATAATCGAGTTCAACCTGAAGTCAACTCAAGAGTTCCCTGCCCTACAAAGGGTTCCAATTAAAAGAAATACTGTTGTTTATAGGAGGTTAGCTGCTACCTCCAGAACTGTCATCTCTACCCCCACCGGTCTGGTCATTATTGCACTTACCCCTGCTCTCGCCAAACTGAAAGGAAAAGAAGTCTTAGTCGGTGATGAGCCTATTACCGTGGAGGGTTCAGATTTGCTGCAATACCGTCTGTCTTCGAGATAGGGTCCAGCTCGAAAGTTTCACCCTTAACCCGGACTCAAAGGAGAAATAAGAATAGAAAGATCGCCAGGATCAAGAAGACCAAGGCTACTGAAGTTGCTTTTCTGGAAGAGATTCCTGAGGAAGAAGAAGAACTGCCTGAAATTTCACCGCTGTTGGGAGGGAGTAGGTTCCATCCTCTCTCTGCTGCATCCGATGAAGAAGATGCTCAAAGGATCGCCACTGCGTTACCCCAACCTGCATACTACAGGGATTGTAAGAAGAAAGAGATCAAGACTACGCCGCTTACTCGTCTGCGATCAGTGGTAGAAAAATTAGCTAAGAAGGAAGGTTGCCCCGTGTCAAAAATTCTGAGAAGAATGGGATGAGTACCAGCTAGATCCCGCCTCGGACCACGAGTAGACCCTGTCACTGCTCCAGAGAGGCCAAGGAAGAAAGTTCGAGCTAGCGAGAGAAGTTCGCCTGTTGTTGTATCAGGTCACCATATTAGGGAGGACACCACCTACCGACGTACAGCCGACAGACCATCTGGTCCTAGGTCTTCTACTGCAAGAAGGATGGTGTGGCAACCTATTATTACTGAATCGATACCGACAGAATGCTCTGGGAAGATGAGTCTCATTAGAGAGCCCAAATCTGAAGAAAGTGCTACTCCACTAAAGGAAACTCCTGAAAAAGAAGTTCAACATTTGTCGCCTGACAACCGCGAGACCATTTAGAAAAGACCACTTGAGGATACTATATGAAAGCTAAGGTCGGACATCCGATGGTTGGCAAGGGAAAGAAGAGAAGGATTGAGAAATGAAGTGAATTCATCAGAGTTTATGGATGAAGAATATGCCGAGATCAACATGGTCGAGACATGAGCGTCATCAGCTCTGCAGGGAGCTCCATCAACTTCAGAAAGAGATGAACCAGAAGCAATGTGAGCATGTTTTCAAGAAAAGGATGACACAATTTCTCAAATGGCAAAGAGAATGGAGGAGATGACGACTGCCTTAGCCACCCTCCAGAGTCAGCTTCAACCTCAGAAGAAAACACCCCCAGAGATCATTCACATTGCCGATGGAGGAAAAGAAGTCATGTCTGTCAATGGAGATGAACAGCCAAAGAAAGATTCTGTGCAAAGTATGATTCCCAAAAAAGATATTATGAACATGGTGGAACAGCAGGTGCGAGAAGCCTTAGCCCAGTCTAAAATTGGAGCTTCTATTCAAAAGTGTAGACCTTACCCTGAGGAATTTGATGCAGTCCAATACCCGAAGGGCTTCGTACCACCTCTATTTAAGACTTTTGATGGTACGAGAAACCCCTGGCAACATGTCACACATTTTTGTGCTAGTTGCTCCAATGCTGGTGGGAGTGACACTTTGCTCTTTCATCAGTTCGTCAGCAGTTTTTCAGGGATTTCCTTCGATTGGTATGCAGAATTGTCGAATGGTTTAGTCAAGAACTTTACAGAATTGGAGAACCTCTTCATTAAGTAGTTTGTCGGGGCTTATCACCACATCACTATCGGTGATCTAGTGGTGGAGCAACAAAAAATGAAATAAACTTTAGTAGATTACATACTTCGATGGAGGAATTTAAGTATGAAGTGTGAACCACAGCTTCAGGAACAGCATGCAGTCCGTATCCTACTGAAGAGTATCCATGGCCCGATAGCACTTCTCCTTAAAGGATTCACAATTAAGACTTTCGAGAAGTTGATTAGCAAGGCCGGGAGCTTGCAAGAGGAGGCAAAACAGCAAGTTTTGTTGATAAGACCTGGTAAGAAGAAGCCTGTAAAGGCATTTGAAAAGAAATTTGGGATCATCACGGCAATGGATAAAGGTAAGCAGCCAGTGCAAATACAGCCAGAGCGGCCATAGCCAAGTTACCAACCACCGCAACGGACTTATCAACAACCTCATTAGAGCTATCAACAGCCTCGACCGAGCTATCAATCATGAAAGCATGATCAACTACCTCCTCGTTCGCCACGTGCCCTGAAGAAACTTCCGAATAATGAATACCTCTTCAAAACTAAGGCAGTAGCTAAGATGTTTCGCAGTTTGATAAAGACGCCCGACTTTCAACTACCAGAGCCCAGGAGACCAGAAGAAGTTGATAAGAAGGATCATCCAAACTACTGTCCCTACCATAGGATGCTTGGACATAAGATAGAAGACTGCTTCACCTTTAAGAATTGGCTCAAGGATAATCTCCGGAAAGGGAACATAACGATCCCGAAGGAATACATGAAGGAGCCCCAAAAAGGAGGTTCTGTTAATGTTAGTTCAATGGATCATATTGTTGCGATAGACCCGTACACGATCGATGATGGATGGAGTACTGTTTGGACAAAGTCTTCAAAGAAAATCTTGGATCACATCTAGATCACTTCGGTGCGAGCTTCGACTCAGAGTTTGAAACCTGCCGAGCCGGCACTATCGCTTGCGATTGAAGAACCGCCCCAGAAGGAGGAGAAGATCGTGAAAGAAGGGAAGACTGAGGCTCTAAAGGGTAGAGTAGGGGCTACTTTTCCTAGGATGGTTGTTTCTGATTCGAGCGAGAAATCCCTCGGAACTCTGACTCTGTATGGTTATTTGCTTGCCCCGGCGGGATCTCATAATGATACGAGTTTTGGTATTGGCTACGTTTTGACTGTTTCTAACGATCACGTAACTAACGACAACCAACCTAATTCGGATATCGATTTCGATACAAATATTGATTCTCAAATCATACTAAACCTTGATGACCACGAAGAAAGAGAAGACATTCACAAGGATGGCTACGAAAGCTCAAGAAGTGATGAGTCCATTTATGAATTCCGAGGAGCTCCAATTGCAATAGAATTAGAGCTATTAGATACCGAAGCAACTTCAGAAGAGCCAGTCATTCCGATTCAAGAGGAGACACAGGCAGATTCAGCACCAGATGCAGAAGAGATAACATAAGCCAATCTAAGAAGCAGAAAAGTTCTTCCCTCAAGAATGGTTCCAAAGGATAAAGGAAAGAAGGTGGTTGCTCAAGAAGAGCCAACCCACCCCAGCAGAGGAATTGCCCATTCAGGAAGAAATTGAAGAACTTTGTAAAAAGTTGATTATAACATGTTAGCCCATCTTAGGAAGCTACCCGCCAAACTAAGCATCTACGACGCTCTGATCCTGTCAAAGGAGATGAGGGAAACTCTGATCAAGGCCTTACTTGACCCAGAAATTTGCTTAGCTCAAATGGCCGGTAATTCATTAGACGAGGTTTGCTCATTAAAAGAACGGAGAGGTGTTACCTTCACGGATAATGATCTGCTACTTGGAACAGCTGATCACAATCGACCGTTGTACATTTCAGTCACTATCATAAAGTTTACGCTCTCAAGGGTGCTAGTTGATCCGGGAGCATTAATCAACATAATGAACCTTTGGACGTTAGCTTATTTGGAAATTGATGCTCGCGACCTCGAAGCAGACAAAATGTTATTAAGGGGCTTCAATTAGAAAGGAGAAAGAGCTCTTGGATTGATAACACTATTAATGAAGACTGGCGATTTGGCAAAGACAACCGCAAAATTTCACATAATTGATTCTGAGACATCATTCAACTCTCTACTGGGTCGGTTGTGGATCCATGAGAACCGGATGGTACCGTCATCTGCACCAGTACATAAAATATTATAAAGGAGGAGAACAGTGTCTCAAAGGTGATTCGCAACCGTTCTCCGTGCATGAAATTGTAATTCAAGAAGATGCAGCTTACTACGCACCTCGAAAAAAGACAATCTTCTCCAGAAATAACATACCAAATGAAGTCAAAGAAGTTTGAGACGATGAAGAACCTGAAATTCTAGTTCAACAGTTACTCACCGGTCCCTTACGGCGAGATGGTGAAGGTTTCTTAAGAACTCGCACTCAAGGTCGAGGCCGGGGACGAGGTCGAGGAAGAAACGGTAGAACAGTTGAACAGAAGAAACTGGTCATTAATGTTGATTGGGTGAATAATTTCGAAGACGAAGAAAAAGAAATCAAGAAAGAAGCAGCAAAAATAAGCCAGAAGAAACCTCAATTCAAGATCTCACTAGAAGATGAAAAGAACAAAGAATACAAAGTGATGTATGACAAGATTAACCACTGTGTACATACTATGACCCTAACCCTGATCTATCCTAATAAGATCGAGGGTATGGTGGTCAAGGAAGTACAAGGTGGTGGTGCTAAACCGATAAAATTCTATCGTGGTGCCTCTTCTTCCAAATTTGAGAATGATGTACAATTTGAAGATGACACTTCATCTGAATTAATGGAATTGCCTTTTGAGTGGTACTCTCCCTGTGTTCAGAATTTAATTCAACGTGACATCTTACCTAAACAGTGGTCAAAAGGTCAATCACAACGCTTTGAAAATTTATGGAATAATGTCAGTCGACCTCCCAATTCAAAGCATGGTCTTGGATTCGGCACAGTAGGATCAGTTGATGATACGGGATTTTGCTTGGTTGCCACTTGCGAGCGTAATGAAGACTACTTGGAAGCTTCAAATGATCTCAAAGATCTACTAGTCGGAGATGCTCCGCTAGAATTTGAAGAAGAAATTAAATCTACAATAGACGAGTTAGTGGAAGTTAACTTAGGTACTATCGAAAAGCCTAGGCTGACCTTTTTAGCTCCTTACTCAATAAAGAAGACTCCAAAGAAATGATCAAGCTATTAATGGAATTCAATGACTGTTTTGCTTGGAGTTATGATGAAATGCCAGGATTAGCTCTAGAAGTCGCAGTTCACAAGCTAGGAGTAGATCACGCTGCCGTTCCAGTCAGACAAGCTCCCAGAAGAATGCATCTAGAGATTGAACAACAAGTAATAGCTGAAGTTAAGAAGCTAATAGACACTATATTTTTCGGTGAAGAACAATATCCAACTTAGTTAGCCAATGTGGTACCAGTCAGAAAGAAGAATGGTCAGATCAGAATCTGCGTGGATTTCAGAGATTTGAATAAAGCATGCCCGAAGGATGAGTTCCCGCTACCAATTCCAGAATTGATGATCGACATCGCTTCGACACACAAAGTCTTCTCTTTCATGGATGGATCATCAGGATACAATCGGATAAAGATGACAACGGAAGATGAAAAGCTCACGGCCTTCAGAACGCCAATCGGAATATACTGCTACACAGTAATGCCCTTCGGATTGAAGAACGCAGGAGCAACCTACCAAAGAGCTATGAGAAGGATTTTTGATGATCTCATTCACAACCAAGTCGAGTGCTACATGGATGATGTGGTCATCAAAAACAAACTGAAGGAAGATCACCTGTATGATTTGAGAATTGTTTTCGAGCAATTAAGACAATTTAACCTTAAGATGAATCCCTTGAAATGCGCCTTCGGCATTACCTCCAAGAAATTCTTAGGATTTATTGTCTGACATTGCAGAATTGAAATCGATCCGGAAAAGATTAAAGCTATCTTAGAAATGTCGCCTCCCAAAACTTTGAAACAACTACAATCCTTTCAAGGGAAGTTGGCATATCTTCGACGCTTTATCTCAAATTTGTCAGGTAGGTGTCAGCCCTTCTTGACATTGGTTAAAAAGGACACCAAATTCGTTTGGGAAGAGAAATGTCAGCAGGCCTTCGAGGACATTAAGCAGTATTTAATGACATTGACACACCCAAAATATATACGCTTTTTGCTATATAATCTTACACATTTTTTATGATATTACACTTTAAATGAAGGTATTTTGTATTTTTTTGGTTTTAGGTACAAGAAATGGTGATTGGAGAAAAAGAAGCAAAAACGGTGCAATTTGGAGCAAAAACGAGCAAGAAAACAAATTTTGGCCTAACACCTTTGGATAAGTCTTTCTATGTTTAATCTCTTTTACACTTCTTGCATATTTTTGAATGAGATTACACTTTAGAGAAAGGTTGTTTTATGCTTATTTTGTAGGCTATCTGTTAGGAACGCAACGCAACTGAAATGGGGCAAATCGGAGCTAAAACAGAGCTAAACGGAGCAAAATGGTGGAGCTATGTAAAATAGGGTGCCGGAGGCGCCAGGAACCCGCGATCACAATTTTTGGGCTCCTGCAGTGCCCAAGTACGGAGCCGGCAGCACCAAGAGCAGTTATTGTCCAAATACATTGAATCTGGACGCTTTTTGGAAGATTTCTTCATGCACCTCTTGGGAAATTTGCCCATACACTGTTTTAAACCGAATTTGAAGCCAAAAAGAAGGGAGTAGAAGTTAAGAAAAATGTAGAGAATGATTAGAGATCTTAGAATAGGAGTAGAAATGTAGATTTCTATCTTTGTGGAGAGATTAAAGAGGGGATTTTGAGAGAATATGTAAGGGAATGTTCTAGCATTTCATGGATCAACGGGAGACTTTGTGTGGGAGATTTTCATCTTTCTTTCAAGGAAAAAAAGCTAAGTATTGTATTCTTCATCATCTTATGGTTTTGTAAACACTTATTTTATGGATTTGCTTTGAAATGAAGTTTTCCGTTGTGTTTTCTTCATGCTTTGCGATGTCTTTCTCTTACTCTTTCTTCTTCTTTGGAAATAGTGGCATAAGAAGATTATGTCATTATTTTCATTCTACTTTTCTTTTACAATGAGTAGAATTTATGATTAGGATATTGGGATGCTTGCTAAAAGATGTTTTAATTATAAATGTGATGATTTTTACTTGCACTTCATTTACATTACAATAAAGGCCTGTTGTAGTGTTAAAATTTGTTGTAATTGCATTGACCCGAAAGGGGAGGTACAATTCTCAACAATGTTGAACCACATTCAATGTCTGTGAATAAATTGTGTAGTTCATTGGGATTAAGTGCAAATAAATAAAGAAATATGGTTTTGATGGGTATCGAATTGGAGGTTTTAGGGTGAAAGCTGAGATCCCCAATTTGGTCCTAAGATTAGTAACTAAACTCGAAGGTTAGCCTTCAGGAGAAGGGTGAGTGGGAGCTCAGTAGTGACAGCCGGTATCCTCCCAGCATAGCCTTAGATTTAGTGACTGAACTGAGGATATGTCAATGTTCTTTACATGCTTGGAAGAGGATGTACTCTTTTGAGGATAAAGAAACATTTATGCTCCTTTCTTGGCACATACAATATTTAATGTATCTCATTCCTAAACTTTATCCAATTCATTATATAAGATTAGTAGATTTTATTATCTCAAAATTTACCAAAGCAATTTATCCAAAAATGGTTATCTTTAGAAGCAATATTTTCTTTTAGGAGTATTTATTAGTTATTTTAAAATTAATATTTACCTTTAGGAGTAGTTGTTAAAGAAAAACCACTTATATCGACCTTCCAAACTAAAGTCTTATAGTAGTAGACTAGAATTTGACTAAGGATCTTTTTACCTCACTTTCCTGTGGGATCAATAAACAGGACTCCATTAGAGCCCTGTATTACTTGATACGATATGTATACTTGCATTTGAAATTGTGACGTGACAAAATCATTAAATATATAAATCTGGGGTCATAAATTCTTGCATATAAATAAGTCGCATCAGACACCTCCTATCTTAGCAGCCCCAGTCTTGGGTAGACCGTTGAGACTTTATACTGTGGCTTTAGACGACTCCCTTGGAGCCCTGCTAGCCCAGGTCAATGATGATGGTAAAGAAAATGCTCTTTAATATTTAAGTTGTCGTCTAATTCTGACAGACGTAAAGTATCTCCCGATTGAGAAATATTGTTTAGCCCTGATCTTCGCCACTCAAAAGCTCAGGAATTACTTGCTTTCTCATAAGCTCAAACTTATCTCGAAAGTTAATCCATTGCAGTACTTTATGACTCGACTGACGCTTTCCGGTAGACTTGCCAGGTGGTTGATGATACTATTGCAATTCGATATAACTTTCGTTCCTCTTCGTGTTGTAAAGGGACAAGTCCTGGCAGACTTCTTCGCAAAGACACCCTTTAGCGGCAGAATCACCTTTCAACGACGACTTGCCAGACGAGCAGATAATGAGCTTAGAAGACCCCGATGATCAACGTTGGGAACTGTACTTCGATGGAGCATCTTCAGCACGGAAAGATAAAGAATTGCAAATGATAGTGTCCGGTAAGGCAGGAATCAGACTAATCATTATAACACTGGAGTGGGGGATGTTAAGGTACTCCTACCATTTAATAGAACCGTGTACAAATAATGAAGCAGAATACGAAGCCCCTATAACCGGACTGGTGTTAACCATTCAGATGGGGATAACAGACATCAACATCTATGGAGATTCTCAGTTGATCATTCAACAGGTCGCAAGACAGTACAAAATTCTGAAACCAAGGCTCAAGCAATACATTCAGTATGCGATGAAATTGTTAAAGCAGATTCCAAATGTAACAATCTACAAAATTCCCAGAAGAGAAAATGCTCTTGCAGACTCGCTAGCCCACCTTGCAATATAATTTGCCTACTTACAGGGTGAATCAGTTGAAATGTCAGTTCAAGGATGACAGGTCCTCTCATAGCTCGACATGGATGCAATACAAAAATCAGAAAAAGAAGAAGAAATAGTTGTAACAGTGGCTGAAACTACAGAAGATTGGCGGCAACCATTAATAGACTACCTACAAACAGCAAACCTACCGGACGATAAATCATTAGCCCATCAGATCAAAGAAAAGAACTTTATCATACACATTAATAAATAATACCTTGTACAGAAGGTCTTTCAATTAGATGTGGCCAAGGTGCCTGAGCGAGTCCGAGGCTCGTGAAATTGTTAAAGAAGTGAATTCTGGACTTTGTGGCGCTCATCAGTCGAGTCCGAAAATGAAAATGAAGATTAAAAGACTAGGGTACAACTGGCCCTCGATGATGACTGATTGCATAAAAGTTGCCAATAGTTGTCACCAAGGCCAAGTGCATGGAGTGGTTCTACATCAACCTTCAAATGTGCTACATCCGACAATCGCATCGTAGCCGTTTGAGTGTTGGGTCACAGATATTGTGGGTCCGATATAACGTCCTTCTTCAAGAGGACATCGCCTTTTCCTTGCAGCTACAAATTAATTTTCAAAATGGGCAGAAGTAGTACCACTCAGAGAAGTGAAGGCACATCACGTGCTACAATTCTACAAGAATCAAGTCATCTACCGTTTCGAGGTACCGTGCAGAATTATTTCAGATAACGGGCCCGCATTCAGAAGCACAAAGATCAACAGTTTTGTCAGAAGGCATGGGATTGATTGGCGCTATTCAGCGATCTATTACCCAAGAGCAAACAGCTTGGACGAGGCTTTTAATAAAACTCTCGTCCAAATAATAAAGAAAACTTTGGATGAAAACAAGTGAAATTGACACGTGAAGTTGTTAGAAGCCTTATGGGCCTACAGAACGATGTTCAGAACTCCTACTCAGTCTACACTCTACGCTCTAGTGTATGGGTCCGAAGCCGTCTTACCTTTGGAGGTACAGCTTCCGTCACTCAGAATTGCAGTTGCAAACAAGATCACTGTAGAAGAAAACGCCAAACTATGACTAGAAGAATTGGAAAGCTTGGAAGGAAAATGACTTTCCGCATAACAAAATCTGGAATTGTATCAAGCCAAGATGATCCAGGCCCACGATAAATTGGTCCGCCCAAGGACATTCAAAGTCGGTGACTTGGTTCTAATTATCAAGAAACCTATTCTTGCACACTACAAGATATGAGGTAAATTTGAACAGATTTGGGAGGGGTCGTTCGTGGTTGAGACAGTCTACTCAGGAGGTTCCTACCAACTTGTGAATTGCCTCGGAGAACGATCTATGCTTCCAATCAATGGACAATATTTGAAGAAGTATTACGCAACCTGATGTTTCGAAGGATGAACTTTAAAAATGAAGTCTTATTCCTAAAAGCACGGGTAGAGTAATCACTTATAACTGGGTCTGAAAGTCAAGTCCGTGGTTGCTACAACAAAGGGCAGGCTTGTCAGCTCCATGCCGGCAGAAGTTCAAGAGGTGAGGAGAGCTACTCTCAATCCTACCCAACAAAGAATTAAGAACCTCTGCATTTGCAAGATGCTGAGCAAGCTAGCAGCGGACCAACATGAAGAGACAGTTACTGCCGTCAGTGCAAATAATTCAAAGAAGCCAGTTCATCAGGAACCCTGGGGGATGTCTTGACAGAGATTCCAAGTAAAATAGAAATAGAATCAGCATCACGAAGCCAGACAGGTGCACCAGTTTTGAAGAGTCTTGTTGCGAAAGCAACCCTGGGGGATGTCTTGATAGAGACTATTCCCGAGGAGCCGAGACATGTAGGAGAATGTACTGGGGTTGAACCATACATCCCACAGTACGTTACCAGATCTCGCCGATTGCAGATAATCCCAGAGTATGAGCTGGAGAGAATGCAGAAGGTTGAAAAGAAAACTTTTGAATATTTTGAAAGAATTCGAGGCAAGAGGATCAACATCTTGGAAGGCCTTGAGCTGCATACGGATGTGTTCTCAGGCTACGAGCAGCAGCAAATTGTGGACTGCATCATCGAACTTCAGAAGATGGGCCGAGCTGGTCATTTGAGAGAGAAGACCTACTCAGAACCTCGAAGATGGATTAAAGGAAAAGGAAGAGTTACAATCCAGTGCTGGTGTTGCTACAACTTCACCGAGGATAGAAAGGGAAATCCACCAGGGATACTCTGTCGTAGTTAGGTGGATCCGATGCTAAGATTTATCAAGAGGATGGTAAAAAGGATGGTGGCATGGAGGGTATTGCTTGCAGATTGCATACCCAACAGCTGCATCATTAACATATACAAGGAGGGCGACTGCATACCGCCACACATACACCATCTTGACTTCGTCAGACCTTTCTGTACAATGTCTTTTGTCAACCAGTGTAACATCATGTTCGGATCTGACCTCCGGATAGTAGGCCCGCAACCAGTGTAACATTATGTTCGGATCTGACCTCCGGATAGTAGGCCCTGGAGAATTCCGAGGGCCGGTGGAGATACTCTATCGGTAGGTTCTGTCTTGGTGCTAAAAGGAAATGGAGCAGACATAGCAAAACATTGCATTCCAGGTGTGCCTTTTGAGCGGATCTCCGTCACTTTCAGGAGGATGGACAACAACAAAATGCTTTTCCACTTTCAGTCAGATCCAGAGTTAGAGAGCCTTCGGACCTACGAGCTGTGAGCTACATGGGAGATAGCACACCTCCAATGCACATTCGGATGGCATTTCCTGCCAAGGATGGTTTGGAAGGTGATGTTATTGTCCATGTATCTCACTATTCTGACATGGATTTCGACAGATGCTTTTGGAAGAAAATTGCAAGAATCTTACACAATCCGTTTTTGGATTTATGTGGATTGCATTAGATACTGAATTTTCAAGGAAAATATCATCATGTTTTAGATCAAGCTATATAATGTATTTTCAACAAATTGGAATGGAAACGACCATGTCGTGTTTCGCCTTCACCTCTTTTGTGCAAATTGACTGGGAAACACCATTAAGTTAAATGAATTTCGAACAAAGAACGAAAAGAAAAAAAATGAATAAAGAACTCTTTTTAAGAATCTGAATGTCAAAATGAACTCCAAATCAACACAGACTCTAAATAAACAAAAATGAAATTGAATCACTAAAACAAATGAAACGAATTTAAATCTTGAATTGAATTCCGATTTGAATTTGTCGATTTGAATCTTTCGACTGAAATCCATTTGAGACTCCTTTGATCCCTCTTTTGAGTTGATTCTTCCCCACAAACGACTTCAACTTCAGTTTCAAACTTCTAAACTTTTTCGTCATCTTTAAATCCTTTCGACTCTACGTTATTTCTTTCCCTCTTTTGAGAAGGTCGACTGAGTCTACTGACATATAACCACAAAATTTTTTATTTGGTTCTGTTGGCGTGGATTCATATCCTTCGCCATAAATTCAAAATTTGATCAACTCTCTTAGGATGTGAAACACTTTCATGTCTCATTCCAATCTCTTATGCGTTAAATTTTCCGCAGGATCTTGAAAACACAAATCAAATACCAACTTTTGGGATTGGTACCTAACTTCCAGTTCCCATCTCTCTGAGACTGGTACCTAACTTCCAGTTCTCATTTAGAGATTGATACTTAAAATTTTGATTCTCTCTTCTGAATTCCCGCCAATCCCGCATCCCTCCGAGAGACTTTTCCACATTCTAATCCTCCGAATTGGGTATAAGACCGACAAGGCATCCTGATCTCGGTGTCCACTAATCATGCATTCTTTTCAAGAAACTTTTCTGCATTCTAATCCTCCGACTTGGGTATAAGACCAACAAGGCATCCTGATCTTAATGTCCGCTAATCTCGCATTCTTTTCAAGAAACATTTCTGCATTCTAATCCTCCGACTTGGGTATAAGGCTGACAAGGCATCCTGATCTCAGTGTCCACTAATCTCGCATTCTTTCTGAGAAACTTTTCCTCATTCTAATCCTCTGACTTGGGTATAAGACTGACAAGGCATCCTGATCTCGGTGTCCACTAATCTTGCATTCTTTCCAAGAAACTTTTTCGCATTCTAATCCTCCGACTTGGGTATAAGACCGACAAGGCATCTTAATCTCGGTGTCCGCTAAATTCACACTCTTCAGAGAAACTTTTCCGCACTCCTGAAATCTCGAGATCGGTACCTAACTTCCGACTCTCTTCTGAGACTGGTACCTAACTTCCAGTTCTCACCCATTTCGAGGTCGGTACCTAACTTCCGACTCTCTTTCGAGGCTGGTACCTAACTTCCACCACTCATTTCGAGGTCAGTACCTAAATTCTGATTCTCATCCTTATCGATCGGTACTTAAATTCTGATTATCTCTCTGAGGCTGGTACCTAAATTCCAGCTCTCTTTGCAATCCTGAGGTTAGAACCTAGATTTCAATTCTCATCTTAAATTCAAAATTTCTGCCAAACCCATCTTGAAATCAATCTCAAATCAAAATTTAACCAAAATGGAAACCCGAATCGAAATTCAAAACTCAAACTTAAAACTTGAAATTAAAATGAAACAAATCTAAAATCCAATCTCTTGAAGTCTTGTGATTTGAAATTCACTTCATTTTTCCCCAACGAGAGTTATGGAATCTTCATTCTTGGAGATTTACCTGATACTCCCTAGTGAAAATTTTCTAAGATTTGTTCTAAGTGTGTCACTTAGACGTCTCTGTTGGTTTTGTTGATCTCTTCAATCAACGCCAATATGCGCGGTGTGCTTGGTTAGCACACCACACATATTGGGGGTCCATTTGTTGACCTCATTTTTGGGTGAGGTCTTTTCTCTTCTTAGTGCTTAGGATCTAGCCATAGGTTTTCCCTTTGACTATCCTAGAAGACTAAATATGGGACCCACCACTAAGAAATTCAAACACTTCTTAACTCTTCTTGAACCCCATAGATGATCATAAACCTCCAAGCCCCTTTGGAAGGTTCAAAAGTCAAATGTGAAGGTTCAAGGATGAGTTCCTATAGGACTCTTTGGCCTTAGGATTACCCTGTGTGGTCTGGTCTTGGTGAGGTTCGACTTGCACACACAACACTTCCACACACATTCCAAATCCTAAAACCACTCCTACCCAACTTGACTTTCTGACTCATATAGGAACAACATATTGAGTTCCTACAATGAGTCCTCTCATGGCTCTTGTGAGCTTAATATGGCTTCATGGCTCAAACAAAATGGTTTCATTTTACTCACACTTAATCAATCTTCATTTTTCCCAAATTTCAATTTTTGACCCTAGGGGCCCTAAATCCAACAAACCTACCCAATACCCTTGAAATTGCCCAAAATTCTCAAAAATTGCCCAAATTTCCAAAATTCCTCAAAATAAATACTAAACACTCCCGACCACTCAAACTCATCATCCAGGGCCAAATATACCAAAAATTCCAAATAACCTTCAAATACCCAAAATACCCTTTTGGCTCAAAAATCAAAAATTCCAAAAAATTCTCAAAAAATTCCAGAAAATCTCAAATATTCCCAATTTCATTTTGTTCAACTGTCACATACCCCAATTTTGTCAATTTAACTCAATTTGATCAAAAATCCCAAATTAGCCCTTAAGGCCCAAAATGACCAACAAACCTAATCCATCCCAAATTCAACCCAAATGTCACCCAATTTTCCCCAAATTTGTTTTGAAACCTTCTTAACATCCCAACAAACAAAAATCTAACTTAATTTACCCAATATTTGAACCCAAACTCCACCCAAACCCAACTCAAACCAAAATTCTCCAAATTGGCCTAAACCAACCATGAACCCAAACAAGCCCAAATCCCAAAATCAAGGCCCAACCAAAATTGAAATTTTTTTTACACCTTCATAAACATTTTGCAAAATTAATTTTACATCAAAACCAACATTAGCCCAACCTTAACCCAAATTAGCCTAATTTGACCCACTTTGGTCCTATTACTAAAAGACCAAATTAAATCCAATTCAACTCCAAATTACCCCAAACTTGTTCCAAATCACTCATGGCACATTCCTAAAATAATTGCAACAATTATTTGGAACAACCTTTTACCAATTTTTTATCCAAAGGTCTATTTTAAAACCTAAAAGCCCACCTCTTTAAGATATTTCAAAAGCCCATCCAAAACAATTACAAAAGCCCAAAATCTATCCTAAAGCCCACATGACATTTTCATTTGTCATCCCTTTAATAAAATCATCCCTTAAGTTTTATTTCATTATTCAATCAAACCAAATATGGCCTCATGAAAATTTTCCATCAAAATACCCAAAATTTCAAAAACCCTTTTCCATGAAATTGACCAAGCTTTGCCCTAAGGTACATGGAGTCATTGAGCAATGCACAAGCCATATGCAAGCCTTGGGAGCCACTTTACACATCACCATACTTTTAATTGCAAAAGGAGGAGCCTCTTTTAAACCCCCTTAAAAACTTTTTAACCCTTTTAATGCTTCACCTTAATCCATGATTAATCTAAATATTCATGGATGGGGACTTCACCACCCTTTCCTAGCTGACCCAACTGATTCCCCATCAGCCCAAAGCCATCTTGAAGGGTGCACCGAACCCAAAAGAATGACTTGGACATTTTAACCCAAAATGAGCCCTTGCCCCATACCATTTAAATCAAACCCCTTTACACATGTTCAAAGCCAATTGAACTCACCAAACCCCAGCCCTGACCTCACTGGTCAAGATGGTGACCCATGTCTGCCGGCCGACCACCGGGTCATCGAAAAACACCACACCTGAGAGCTTCATGTAAGCCAAAAAATTCAAAACTTGCTTGTTGAGTTGTCCCAACCCCAGTGGACACCATGACTCTTCTTCTCTTCCCCTAGGCAGCTGATCCCAACATCCAATTGCCTCTGGGAAGCCCCTCCAGCCATGGCTATTTAAACTCACCGCCCTCATGGCCAAAGAATGTGTTGAAACCAACCTTAGTGAAACTCTGCTCAATTCACTCCAAACCCTTCTCCTAGCATAGAGAACTCAATCCCCACTGTTTCCCTGCCCTAATCTCCATTAACATAGCTCAATTTCTCAATCCAAAATCCACCACAAAACAGGACACTTCACCACAGTGGCCAAAACCTCAAATTGATCAACCCTACACCTTTACCAGACCGGAAGAAGAAATTCCCAGTGGAAGCCCCCTCACCAGGCCACCCATTTGTGCTGGAGACCAAAGCTTGAAATCGAGTTTGGTGGAAATCATACCTAGGCATTTCACCAGAGCTCCAGGCTTCATCCCTAGCTTCTCTGGACTCCAACAAACGTGCCAAGCCCCTCTGATTGAAGTTTCACTTCTCAGAGCAAAGTTTTTGAACTCCTCCTTACCGAGAGCTTGTTTCGATTCTCTATTTTGTTTGAGTTAATTTCAAAGCATCATACCGTATAGATGTGTTCGTCTTGTTGAGACGAGTTCATAGAACCCAAGATCATGTAATTTGGTTGAGTATTGAGCAAGATATTAAGTCTAGAAGGTGGACGGTTCTCGGGTTAGGACACCTGGGGACGATGCATGGATGCCATCCATTCGCGCTTGTATGCAATGGACGGCGGAGATCAAGCCAAACGAGGAGATGGAGTGGAACAGCGGGCCGCGTGGCATCCTCGTCAAATGGCGGCGTCGAATGAGAAAGCGCCGCGTGGGACTTTCGGAGCTGCCGAGGATGAGTTGGCACCACATGGATAAGTAGAAAAATATGGTATTTTTTGAATTATTTAATTACCCTAAACTTTAAAAATGCATAACTTTGCATAAAAAAATCATAAAAATAAACTAAAAATACCCACTTGCTCAGTGAATAGAGGAGAACATTGTGAAAAAATAATTAAGTTATTTTAATGAATATTTAATTTTAAATTAATTATTCATTGATTTGAGTATTTTAATTCTCCACCCATGTATACAATTCACCATAGCATGAGACCATAGGGCTTTTGTAGCCTCTGTTCTTGGGAACATTCCCTGAATTTTCCAAGGCCAGAGGCCATCTCTATGGCAAGTTATCTATTTTTCAAGTTTATGTCTCTGTTTTAGTATTTTAATTCCAATAATTTGCATGTTGCTTAGAAAATTCTAGAAAAATTAGGGGAGGTAGATTATGGCCAGAGGACCCTAGGAAAATTATGTTTTGATTTAATTTCTTAAAAATAACCCTAATTAGCCCAAACATTTAAAATTGAATTCTAATTAATTAGGACCAACCACATCAAAATCACTTGAAAATAATTCTCCATTATCACTTAGGATGCAAAGAACCTCACATAAAAATTTCAAGTGAATTGGAGTTAATTTAACCCATTAAATGAATTAATTAAGTGACATCTATTTTAAAAATTACAAAATTCATAAAACCCAAAATACATTTCAAAAATTCACCAAACTTGTTTTGTGAGCTCTCTGGTGTCAAAGGAGTATAAGAAAATTAAAATTGGGTTTTTCTAAAAAATTTCATTTTTAACCCTATTTTTAATAGTTTAATAATTAAAAAAATAAAAAATCACAAAAAAATTAAAATTCATAAAAATGTTATATTTGGTCCCCTAATCACTTAGGAATCAACCAAATATTTTTTCTAAGCTCCAAAGTAAAGATATTGAATTTTAAAGGCTTAAGACAATTTTTAATATTAAAAATGATTTTCCAACCTTTTCACTAAATTAATTCTAATAAATCAAACAAAAATCAGAAAATTATAAAATTTGTTACTCTGGACTTCTTGAGACTAGAGAGATTTAAGAAAAATATAAAACTTAATTTTCAACTTTAATTTTATTTTATAATTAATTAATACTCCAAAACTTAAAATAATTATAATAAATCAAATATAATTCAAAAAATCATCAAAATTAGTCCAAGTTTTCCTCTAGTCAGTAGAAACATCCCATAATTTTCTTGAAGATAAAAACCTTACCTTGGTCATGTTGTTGAATTTTCATTGAAAATACTTATTTTTTTTTAAAAAATACTAATTATATAAATTAAATTAAAAATGGAAAAATTAATTTTTCTCCTCTAATGTCTTAATTGACATTTGAGTATGCTGACAGAAAAATTTCATGTTCATTTGAGCTCAATTTAGTGAGTTATGAAATGAATATGCTTAAAAGGGTATAAAAGTAATTAAGGATTTTAACCCTAATTAATACTTTAAGCCTAATCAAAGGGAGGGTAAAATATTTGATCTTAGTTTTCTCTTAGATGATTGAAACTTAGGGAATTAAGAGGTAGAAACCCATTAATCCCTTTAATACACCAAAATGGAACCTTAATTAATTAAATCATTTAAATTTTGGGAGAATAATTAAAATTTGAATTACTAACATTAGGAACATGATTTAAGAAGATATCAATTCTTCAATCTAAAATCCCTAAATGGATCAATTCAATAATAATCAATTCTTAATTAATTCTAAAAGAGTGATAATTGAAATTAATAATTAAAAAAAAGAAATAATCCTTAATTAAATTGAAGCTTAAAATATTAAATGACTTAATAATTAAACTAAAATAAATCTAAAACATTAAAACTAATTTGGAATCACTTGGAAACAAACTTAAAAAAAAATTGAAACATAAAAAAATTAATCTCAAAACAATTAATAACAAAAAAATGTAAAAATAAACCAATTAAAATTAACCTAAAGTATTATGATTAATTTAAACCAAATTTGAATCATTAAAATTTAATGAAATTAAATAATCTAAACACCTCTTTCAACTTAAATAATTTGAAACATCAAAGATTAATTTAGAACAATTCATGACTAAAACATCATAAATTAAAAATTAAATCAGTTTAAGACATTAACATCAATTTAAAACATTAAGATCATTTAAAATATAAAGTTTAATTGAATTACAACAATCTGAATACTATTCCAACTTCAAATGGTTTAAAACACTTAAAAATATCAAGTGAAACTTTATAATTAAATCAAAAACCACTTTAAATCTCTAACTCAAATTTCCATTAAGAATGGCTAAATCCTTTAATTAATCTGCCCCTGAAAGCTTTCACCTTTATAACTCTCAAATAGAGTATCAGGTGAAATGTCACTTAACTCATTGTTCAATCAAATATCCAAGTTCACTGAGCAAGAAATGAAACTTAACTAAATTCTTGGATGACCAATTCACCTGTACAATAAAACTCATTTGGACTCGAAATAATTTCAGAAACATTAAAAAGATGTTCAGGACTCGTCCTGAACAATTTCTCAATATGATGAGGTGTTTTAGAAGAATAATTGAACTTAATTGTTCTTTGGTGAAGAAAATCATCCATAAAACACAAGAACCTAGATGTCAGAGGAATTGATTAGCAGTAGGATTAGGATTTTGGTAGACAACCAGAACCTTCCCTTAGCTTTACCTAGGTACTTGCTACAAAATATTTAAATGCTCTGACATGTGTTTTAAGTGCAGCCGGGAATGACGAGAAGATCCACCAGGTACGCTTTTATTTTATTACGATTTATTTACCTGCACTATACATTACTTCTCTTGCATGTTAAACAACAATGTCACCCTGCATGAAAACTGAAACTTTTAGGATAGCCATAAAACTGAAACTCAAAACTAAATTAAAAATCAATACAAGATAAAATTTACCGCCACAACATTCAAAATATAAAACAACTCAAAATTTAATTACAAACAAAACAACAAAACTACAATTGCAACTAAATTAAAACGTCTCGTTGGATGATCGGGAATCCCTCGGATGAAGTAACCCACGTGTTGCTAGCGAGATTTCCTACGGTCTAAATGAAAGTGTGGAACTCATTCAGTTGAGTTTAGTAAATTCATTTGGACTAAGTGAATCCGATGAAAATGGCAGTGCCGGGATGACGGAACCGTGGGATCTTAATCGATCGTGCTTAATCAACTTTATAATTTGTTTTAATTAAAACATTAAGACATCTGAAACTTAAGAATTTTCTAAACCAAAACACTTCTCTCATCTCTTGATTTTCACCTTCTAAAACTAAATCTCTGCAACAACAAGGAGCTTGGAGCATAGTGGGCAGCACGGCCATCGTCGTCAGCAAAAGTTGGATCTACATCAGCAAAACCTTTCTTAGAATTAAATAACAAAACCATAGAGTTTTGAGGTAGTTTTAAAAGTGCTACATAAATCCTCACCTATTCTTTTAGGCCTTTGCACAGTGTTTTTGTGCAGTATAAGCCCTAACTTGCTTAGGATTCCGATGTCGTCGTCTGATACGACTTAAATCCTCCTATCTTTCAGGTTATTTGCATAATCAGGTGATTATGTAAATGTAATTCCTATAATTAATTGGCAGGATTGAAACTTAAATAAATTCATTTTCAAAAATTCAAAGCCCAACATTAGGATAGTCTGGGAAGTCATCGAGGTCCTCCTCGAGGTCGTGACATCCCCTACTTCTCTTCCTTTAGATTCTTAAAATAAACTGTTCCAAATTTGAGTTATTCCCTATTGAAATTTCCAAAATCCAATTTTTTTGAAACCTTAAACTTTGAAATTCTTGAGAGCAAAACCACTGATCATTATCGAGAGTTTTCTTGAACAATTCCCGTCCTTTAAGATGTAATTAACTATAGGGGCTTGCCCATATAAGGAACTTTAAGAACCCAGGTAATATAAACCCTGCTTAATTCAATTATATTAAGCAGGGGAACTTATCGGCTTATAAAATTGGTTCGCAGACCAAAAGGATGTCACAAATCTTCTAGTTTATTTAATCAAGCCCCATCATGAAGCAGTGTGTCTATTCTTTAGGATAGATACATGGTTTGTGGTGCGGTGTTCGTTTATATCAACTATTTGGGATGTAAGATCGGTTTGATTTCATATCTTAAAATTTTTAAACTTAAAATTATTTTCAACAATCAAATGATACTTTCTAAATTATATTTATATATTTAAATTAAACTTAAGATTTAAAATTCGCCGACAACTTCTGTAGGAGACCCCCCCCCCCCTTTTTAAAACACATAACCTAAAAATATGCCGACAACTGGGTCCAGACTTTTGAATAAGTTATAATATCGTAAGAATTCATATTAAGAGACATTTCAGAATTACTAATTAGGGGAGTTTCGACATTCAAAATCTTTCAAAGAAATATGTTCTACCAGAGACAGTAATTATCAGAAATCAAAATAAGCAATAGAAAGAAAAGAGGAAAACCATTTTTTGTGAAAGTCCAACCGAGGAAAAGCTTGAGGTAAGCCCAAAATCTAAAATTGGTAATTCAGACATTCAAAATCTTTAACATGTGCTCCACCAGATATAGTAATCCTCAATGGAAAATAACAGAAAATAGAACAAAAATATTGTGCGAAGCTCAATTCAAAAATAAAATAAAAAAAACAAGAAAGTTCCCTGAGAAAAAGCTTAAGGCAGACATATTACCAAAAATTAGTGTCTTAATCCTCCCCCATTAATAAAACTTGAAATGCTACCTTAAGAAGATTCTTCTAATATTATACTTTGAAAAGTGTCAAGTGATTTTATGCCTTTTGGTTGGTCATTAATTGGCTCAGAAATATCTTTGGATGATGAGAAACATTTCAATCACATAAGCAAAAATTTTGAAATCTGCTTAGGCCCAGGAAGAAAAAATTAAAGAATGGGCTATGGTATTAGCATTTAATGGAAGTTCAACCCTGAAGCCATAATCTTAAGTATCCAAAATTTTGACTCCAATATCAATTCGAAGAGTATCAGAGCGACCTCTCAAAAATTACTTGGGTAATCCTTACCAATCAGTGTCAAAGAAACAACGATCGTCACGACAAAGCTGCAAAGTTATAATACCTTCAGTTGTGGTGTCTATAGAAATGACACATCTTTGTAGGTACTTGAAAGAATATAATTCCAATAGTACCTTGAAGACTAGGTTATTTTCTACACGTGCCTTCAATTAGTGGACGATACCTTAAAAACTGCTGCGCATCGTGATGTTTCAAGAATAACCTCATTTTACGAAGCACAAATGTCACACTTTCTTATAACCGGGTTCAAATCCTAACTAAAAAAAATAAAACAAACAAAAATCATGAAACATAAATAAATAAAATTAAATTTCGCAACCAAATACCAACAATAAATTCCCCCAACAAATGATAACAAGTAAATAACAAAGAGAACTTTCCCAAAATCGAATAAAATAACAATTTGTCTCAAATAAAATAAACTTTCAATCAAAATGAACTTCAAACCAAAAAGAAATCCAAACTCAAATTGAAACTCGAATCAAAATGAGCTCTAAGCAAAATAAAATTTAAGTCAAAATAAAATCGCGTCTTCAAAACAAAGAAGATGAATCTCAACCTTAAATTTAAATCTCAAATCTAAACCTCAAATCAAATTCTAATATGGATTTTCAAATGCCAATTTGCAATCCATACTCCAAATTCCAACTCAAATTCAAATTCCAAATTAAATTCCAATTCAAAATCAAAATCCCATCAAACCCCTAAATTCCAATTCAATCCCTTCAATTCTCTTCCTCATGTGAGAGATGATCAGGTAGTTCTATTGACACGGAGCCACAAAGTTTTTCGATTTGGTTCTGTTTGTGTAGAGCCAGACCCATTCTCACATGAGTTCCTTTTCAACCAACTCTTCGGGAGGGATAAGAAATACCCTCATATGCCCTCCTAATTTGTTTACTGTTACATAAATATTTTACAAATTTTATAAAATTTTCAAATACCAAAATTCTACACTTCACAAATTTTTGCAAATCTCTGCACTCATGAATCTCATGAATCTCCCGTAAATTCAAAATTTAAAACTCTGGAGTTTAAGAATTTTATATTTGATACTGCATTGCTTTAGGATTCCTTCCTACTGCAATGCTTCCAATTCAAAATTTCAAATTCCAGAGGTCGAGGATTTTACATCCAATACCGTATTGCTTTAAGATTCCTTTCTACTGTAAGGGTTCAAAATCAAATTTCAAATTCCAGAGGTCGAGGATTTTACATCTGATACCTCATTGCTTTAGGATTTTTTCCTACTGCAATGGCTCAAATTCAAAATTTCAAATTCCAGAGGTTGAGAATTATACATCCGATACGACATTGCTTTAAGATTCCTTCCTACTGCAATGGCTCAAATTCAAAATTTCAAATTCCAGAGGTCGATAATTTTACATCCGATACTGCATTGCTTTAGGATTCCTTCCTACTGCAATGGCTCAAATTCAAAATTTAAAACTCCAAAGGTTGAGGAATTCTACATCCGATGCCGCATCGTTTTGCAATGGTTCAATTTACAATTTTAGAGGTTGAGGATTCTTACATCCGATATTGCATTGCTTTGTAATGGTTTAATTTAAAATTTTAGAGGTTGAGGATTCCTACATCCGATATCGCATTGTTTTGCAATGTTTCAATAAAAAATTTTAGAGGTTGAGGATTCATACATCCGATACCACATTTCTTTGCAATGGTTCAATTTATAATTTAGAGGTTGAGGATTCCTAGATCTGATACCACATTACTTTGCAATAGTTCAATTTATAATTTTAAAGGTTGAGGATTCCTACATCCAAAACTGCATTGCTTGGCAATGGTTCACATTTACATCCTATAGGATGAGGACTCTGACGTCCAATTCTGCATTGCCTTGCAATGGTTCACATTACAATCTTAGAGGTCAAGGATCACAGCATCCGACACCGCATTGCTTTAAGATCCCTTCCTATCACAATGGCTCAATCCAAAAATCAAATTCCAGAGGCTAAGGATTTTACATCCAAATACCAAATTGCTTTGGGACCCTTGCTTATTGCAATGGTTCAAGTCAAAATTTCTCATCTCAGAATCTCACAACCCCGAGACTGGAGCCCAAATTCCAGTTCTCATCTCAAAATTACAAAACCTCAAGACTGGAACCCAAATTCCAGTTCTCATCTTAGAATCTCAGAATCCCGAGACTGGAGCCCAAATTCTAGTCCTCATCTCAAAATTTCAAAACCTTGAGGCTGGAGCCCAAATTACATTTCTCATCTCAGAATCTCATAATCCCGAGACTGGAACCCTAATTTCAGTTCTCATCCCAGAATCTCAAAATCTCGAGGTCAGCATCTAACTTCCAACTCTCATGCTTGAATCTCAGAATCTCGAGGTTGGTACCTAAATTTCGGTCCTCACCTTTCATTCAATCTAATTTGTTTGTATCACTGAATTCAAACTCCTCACAAGTTCCAGTATAATGTGATTAATTTAAAACCCCAAGTTCAAATTCAAATCAAAATTTTCAACAAAATCACAAAACTAAAATAAAAAAAATTGCAAATTTAAAATTAAAAAAAATTTTTAAAAAACCTAAATCTAAATCTGAAATCTCAGTCTCTGAGTCTAATTGGATCCATTCCCCTTCAGAATATTGGAGCTTGAATTCGCTGCTTCACTTTGAAAGATTTCTCCCTTTCTCCCCAGCGAGAGCTCGATGGGCTTCCATGGTGAAGATCCACCAGATACTTCCCAGTGGAAACTTCCTTCACTCTCTCTTCTTTTTGTTTCGAGAGTGTCAACTTTGATGTCTGTGTTGGTTCGTTGATCTTTTCGGTTAACACCAATACATGCAGTGTGCTTCGTCAGCACACCACACCTATTGGGGGTCCATTTGTTGATCTCAATTTTGGTGAGGTCTTTCCTTCTCCCGTAGTGCTTAGGATCTAGCCATAGGTTTTCTCTTTGACTATCCTAGAGGACCAGAGATGGAACACACCACTTAGAAATTCAGGCCCTTTCTAACTCTCCTTATAATCCTACATAGATGGCCATGAACCTCCAAGATACTTGGAAGGTTAAGAACAATGTGCAGGAGGGCAAGGATGAGTTCCCAATAGAGTTATCAAGCCTTAGGACTGACCCTGGGTGGTCTGGTGATGGTCAACCTACACACACTGCAGTTTTACACACTTTCCAAACCCTAAATCACTTCTACCTAATCTTGGTCCCGACTCATTAGGAGACACATATGGATGGACCCGAACCCTTAGCCCTTGGTTAAGAGGGTTAGGAACAACATATCCAGAATGAGTCCTTTCATAGCTTTTATGAGTTTAGAATAGCTTCATGGCTTGCTTGCCCATTCTAGCCCAATTTTTCCAAAATGGCCAAAACACCCCTCCAGCCCTGATTTTGACCAAAATTCCAAAACCACCCAAAGTACACCAAATTCCTCAAAGGACCATGCCAGAACATTCCCCATATCACACCAAGAATTTTGACTGTAAACTTCTTACACTTCCGAATAACCTTTTGGCACCTCGATACCAAAATGACAAAAACTTAAAAAATGCTTCGAGGTTAATAAAACCTTCCACATTGATAAAAAATGACCCCAGACACTATCGTTTAACTCCAAATTTCTACCTAAATCACCTGAAGTCTTTAAATCAGCCTTTTAAACACTTAGCCTCTAAACCCCTAAAATTACCAAAATGCCCCTCCTAGCCCAAAATTTCAAAAAATTCCGAAAATTCCAAAAATTCCCAAAAACCTTCAAAATATTCCCAATATAATTTCTCTTAACTACTACATGACCAAATTTGATCAATTTGGCCCAATTTTATCAAAAGCCCCAATTGGCCCTTAAGGCCCAATTTCCCCAAATCTTAGCCCAATCTTGGCCAGATTGATCACAATCTTGCCCAATCTCAAACCCAAACAAAAATTCAATATTCCTAATCTTGATCTAAACCAAAATCAAACTCAATTTGATTCACATTTGGACTTAATTTCAACCAAATCCAAAAAATCCCCAATCTTGACCAAGTGACCCAATTCTCCTAAATTAAACCCAATGTCAGTCAATCTCCCCTAAATTAAATTCTAAACTCTTCATAACATCCCCCTAAACCAAATACAACATCCAATTGCCCCTCAATTTGTTCTTAAACTTCACACAAGTCCAACACAAGCCAAAACCCCCATAATTGCCCAAAATTAACCATGTGCCCAAATGTCCCCAAATTGAATGTCCAAATTCTATACTTTTCACCAAATTAATTTTGAGAACTATTCATCATATCCCCATAGACATTTTTTAACATTAAATTGTCCTTCAACCCCACTTTAACCTAACCCAAACCCAATCTAGACCAAAAGCCCCAATTTTGACCCAAAATCCCAAATTCCTCAAAATTGAACCTCATCACCAATTGAAATGCCCCAAGCTTAAAACCAATTCAAATTTCAACATGCTTCAACCCAAGTACAACCATTTTCAATCCAATTTATCTATTCCATAATCAATTTCAAAAATCAAAATCATCACATGCATATTAAATGGCTCATACCCTTATGGATTTTTAAAAACTCATGGCTTCAACTTCAAAAGCCCAATTTGAAGCTCATATGACAATTCATCAACTTTTCTTCATCCCATGACATTTAAATGACCCTATACATGTTGTGGCATGACTCATGAACCCTTCCATGGCCATCACGAGGGTCAACTTTGCCAAATTTGACAAGAAGAGGTGACCACTCTCCCTTCTCCACTCATTTTAAATTTCCTCCTCATGAGCCATTAAAACTCCACCCTAAAATCCCATGTCAGCCATTTGACTTCATCTAAACCCACGTGGGGACGTTAAGACAAGCTCCAATCATTTTGGGAAAGAGTTTAGCCTTTGGACCAAGGGCTAAACACAAGTCTAGCCAACCTAACATAAACCTCTGATCCAATTTGGATTTCTAACTTGAAGCCACCCAATACCCAAATTGATGCCACCACTCAACCTCCCTGACACCATTGAACTCAGACTTAACCTGATCTTGGTTGGTCGGCCACCACAGTCACCAGAAAACACCAGGTTGAGAGCCCAAATAGGATTTAATTCCAAAATTTAAGATTGCTGAGGTGTCCTGATCCTAGTGGCCACCATAGCTCTTCTTCTCCCAACGAAGGCAGCTGATCCCAACCCCAAATTGGCCCTAATCTTGACTATAGCCATGGCTATTTAAACAGCACCACCCACTGCCAAAAAGGTTACTAAAATTAACCTTAGCAAAACCCTGCCCAATTGACTCCAAACTCTTCCCGCAGCACAAAGACTTAAATCCCTAGTGTTTTCCTGCCTTAATTCCCCCTGCTTAACCCTAATTTTGAGCTAAAAAATAGGGCATTTTCACGGCAATCCCACAAAACTCCACCAATCATAAAATTAAATTGCTCCTTAGATTCATCATAGCTTAAGGAGAAGCTTTCCCATAAAACCCCCATCAAACAGAGCCTCTACATTGGACTTCCACCAAAGCCGCACCACCCTTTAGAGGAGTTCTATACTAGACTCAAGCTTGGGTCAAACTAAAACATCCAGGAGGCTCGCCAGACTCCACTGAACCTTCTCCAAGCATCCAATTGAGGCTACCCCTCTTGGACTAAGGTATTGATCTATTTCTCCCAAATTCGAGCTTGGTTTGGGTATTCATGAAACAAACTTGAAATCAATGCATGCTTAGTCATATGGATGTGTGATTCTAGGCTAGATGAAGGTGTAGGAATAATTCCCATGTGATTTAGTTAAGAATCTAGAGAGAAATTAGATTTTGAATGCGTGCGGTCATCGTTTCACACCAGTCAGAGACGATGAATGGGAGCCGTCCGATGGCGCGTGTATCAGACAGATGGTTCGAAGCGAGTTGGATGAAGGAATGAGACGGAACTGCAAAGCTCAATCAGCAGTGACGCGGATGGCAGCACCAAATCAAAGAACGATGCATAGAGGTTCGACCCGTACGAGGTTGACGCAGAGCTGAGTTGTTTAAGTAGAAAAATAGAGTTTATTTTTTATTTTTTTTAACCCCTAAACTTCAAAAATTCATATCATTGTCTAGATAAATTATAAAAATAAAATAAAACTACCCTCTTGCTCAGTGAACAGAGGAGAATCAAGTGGAACAAAACTAAAAATGGTTTGCTTAGTATTTTATTTTTAACAAATTAAATATTGTTTTAGGTGTTTTAATTCTTCATGCATGTAGACATTTCACCATGACTTGAAATTTTAGCATGTTGTTCTCTCTGTCATTGGGGATCTTCCCTGATTTTTCCAAAGTCAGAGGAGATCACTATGAGGAGATCCTTATTTTTCAAGTGTATATCTATTTTCTTAGTTAATTAATCATAATAACCAGCATGTTGATTAGAAAAGTCCACAAACTTTTTTGTAGGTTTCTTATGATCAGAGAACTTCAGGAAAATTATGACTTGGTTTAAATCTTTAAAAATCACCCTAATTAGACCAAAACCCTAAAGCTGAAATTAAATTAATTTACACTAAATACACATCAAAATTACATGAAAACAATTCTCCACTGAAATTTAATGTTAAGAGAACCCCCATAAAAATTTCAAACCAATTGGAATTGATTTAATAGAACAAATGAATTAATTAAGTGAAATGACCATTTTTAGTATTAAAAAAATTCATAAAAATTAAAATAGAAGTAAAAAATTCACAAATTAATTTTTGGGTGTTCTCTGTGATTAGAGGAGTCTATGAAAAATAAAAATTGGATTTTTTTTATGAAAAATTCATTTTTAATCAATTTTTAAATATTTAAATAATTAAAAAAATCATAAAAATCACAAATTATTAAAATTTACCAAAATGCTACATTTGGACTACTAATCACTTAAGAACCATCCAAATAATTCTTCTAAGTCCCTAAGTAAAGATATTAATTTTTAAAGGCTCATGGCAATTTTTAATATTTAAAAAATAAATTTTCCAAACTTCCCACTAAAATAATTCTAATAAATCAAAGAAAAATCCAAAAAATATAAAATTTGTTTCTCTAGGTTCCCTAACCTTAGTGAAATTTAATAAAAATATAAAATTGATTTTTCCACATTTATAATATTTTACATTTAAGATATACTCTAGAAGACAAACTAATCTTAATAATTAAATTAAAATTCTAAAAATCACAAAAATTGGTCATATCTGTCCTCTGGTCCATAAGAACCTCTAATAATTTTCCTAAGGATAGAAAATTTACCCTGGTCATGTTATTAAATTTTCATTGAAAACACTTATTTTCTATTAGAATAATTATATAAATTAAATTTAAATCAGAAAAATCACATTTTCTCCTCTGATGTCTTAATTGACATATGAGTGAGGTGACATACAAATTTTAAAGTCATTTGAGTTAATTTAATAAGTTATGGTGTGAACAAGCTTAAGATGACATAATGGTAATTATGGAACCTTAGCCTTAATCAATATTTAGGCTCAACCAAGGGTGAATGGGAAACACATAATTTTAATTGCCCTCTTAGATGATTGAAACATAGGGATAGGAGATAGAAACCCACCGATCATTATTAAAGAGGAAAACCCTAATTATTTAAATCATTAAGATTTGGAAGTTAATTAAAATATTAAAGGTGTTAGGGTTAGGGGTATAGCATAGGAGGACATTGGTTTCTTTAATTTGAACCCCTAAAAAATGAATTAATCAAATAATATTTAACTCTATAAATGGATATTTTAAAAAGGGATAACACAATCAATTTAAAAATAATTAAAGAAGATATAATAATAATAAACCAATAATTAAAATAATTTTAAAAATCAATTAAAATAATTTTGAAGCTTTCTAATTAAATTAAAAGTAATTTAAAACCTTGAAATTAATTTTATAATTAAAATAAAAATAATTTAAAATATTGAAAATTAATTTAAAATATTATAATTAATTTAAAATAACTTTAAACAATAAAAAAAATTAAAAATTAATTAGTTATAAATAATTTAAAATATCACAACTAATTTTAAACCACTTTAAACTAAAAAATTTTAAATATCAAAATCAATTTGAAGTCTTTTAAAACAACATAAAATATTAATTAATTTGATATATTTTTTTAAATCAAAATTAAATCGCTCTAAAACATTAAATCAAATCAAATCACTTCAAAACATTATTAATCCAACTTCAACTAAAATTGGTTAAGTTCCTTAATGAACCAAATTGCCCCTAAAGGCTCTCATTCTTATAACTCTTAAATGAGATGTCAAATAACATGTCACCTTTCTCAAAGGATAATTAAACATCCAAGTTGATGGCGATGAAATATATATATACACCGCATGTCGTCGCCGTCAATTCCTGTATCATGTCAATGTCAAGGAGTCGCCACTCTCTTTCTCTATCTATCACCTTAATTCTTATCCTTCCTAGACTTAATATCAGAAGTCTTTGGATAATTTGAAGAAAGATTAATCATGATAGAGATTGAGAGAAAAGAGATCAAAATGATAATCTCATAGAAAAAGTCTTCAGATTGTGTAATTACTGAAGTTTTTCATATAAGAAGATCATATGAAGATCTTGGATAACCAGAGAGGTCTTGTAGGTAAAATATCTATCCTGAGTTCTTTAATCTCCTATAGGAGCAAGCTTCTATAGTTAATT
The DNA here is from genome assembly GCA_022702705.1 of Papilionanthe hookeriana x Papilionanthe teres. Taxonomy (NCBI): domain Eukaryota; kingdom Viridiplantae; phylum Streptophyta; class Magnoliopsida; order Asparagales; family Orchidaceae; genus Papilionanthe; species Papilionanthe hookeriana x Papilionanthe teres. The sequence continues at coordinate 137,794,979 of CM040429.1, read as the reverse complement.
ACATCCCGAGCAAGTAATATTGCCTAGGAAAACTCCCAATTAAGGTTAACATTTATCCTTGAAAAAGTGTGAGTGTTGTCGTGGCAGTGTATTTTGTCTTGTTGCTAATGTCGTTGTTTTGTTGAAAAGTTTCAGGTGATATGTCTAACCCAAAAGTTTTGTTTTGTTTTGTTGCTAATATCGTTGTTTTGTTGAAAAGTTTCAGGTTATATGTCTAACCTAAAAGTTTTATTTTGTTTTGTTGTCAATATTCCGTCGTCGATGTCCTGCAAAATAGAGTTAGCACACCCTATAACATGCAAAGAAAATCTAAACGGAATTTCTTGTCTTCATCCTGCAAAGAAAATATTGTCAGAAATAATGTCACAGAATATTTTTTTGAATGTCAAGTTATTTTGAAATGTCAACTTCATGTTAATCATGTTATTTTATTTTTGAAATGTCAAATTTTCGTTGATTATATCAACATCAGATTTATGTCGGTTATGTCGATTTTGGTTTGAAATGTCGAATTTATGTCGATTATGTCGATATTCATTTGAAATGTCAAATTTATGTCGGTTATGTTGATTTTTGTTTGAAATGTCAGATTTATGTCGATTTTGTCAATTAAACGTTTGAAATGTCAAATTTATGTCGGTTTTGTCGATTAAATGTTCGGAATGTCAAATTTATGTTGATTATGTCGATTTGAGTTCAATTTTATCGATTTAAGTTCAATTTGGGTTGAACCTAAGATTTATGTCGATTTAGGTTCAATTTGAGTTGATTCTAAGGTTTATATCGATTTAGGTTCAATTTGGGTTAAACCTAAGGTTTACGTCGATTTAGATTCAATTTGGATTGAATCTAAGGTTTATGTCGATTTAGATTCAATTTGGGTGGAACCTAAGGTTTATGTCGATATAGATTCAATTTGGGTTGAACCTAAGGTTTATGTCGAGCTAAGCTGAGTTAGGTTCACTGTTAGTTGAACCTAAGGTTTAGATTTGGATTTAAGTTCAATGTAGGTTGAACATAAGTTAGGTTTTGGTTTAGGTTCAAGTTGAGTCGAACCTAAGGTTTAGGTTTGGACTTAAGTTCGATGTAGGTTGAACTTAAGTTAGGTTAAGATTAGGTTCATGTATGTTGAACCTAAGGTTTATGTCAAGCTAAGCTGAGTTAGGTTCACTGTCAGTTGAACCTAAGGTTTCAATATGAATTGAGCTTAAGTTAGGTTTAGGTTAGACTTAGGTTCATGTCATGTTAAACCTAAGTATGATTTGACTTAAGTCTAATATGGGTTAGAATTAAGTTAGGTTTGTGTTAAACTTAGGTTCATGTCAAGTTGATCCTAATTATGATTTGACTTAAGTCTAATATGAGTTAGACTTAAGTTAGGTTTAATTTAGACTTAGGTTTATGTCATGTTGAACCTAAGTATGGTTTAAGTCTAATATGAGCTAGACTTAAGTTGGTTTAGGTTATACTTAGGTTCATGTCAGGTTGAACCTAAGGTTTGATGTTTGACTTAAGTTCAAGTTAGGGTTGAATCTAGACTTAAAGTCGACTTAAGTTCAATATGGGTTGAACTTAAGTTAAGTTTTGAGTTTAGGTTAAGTTAGATTCAAGTCAGGTTGATCCTAGACTTAAGGTCGATTTATGTTCAATATGGGTTGAACCTAAGTTAAGGTTTGTCTTAGATTAAATTAGGTTCTAATTGGATTGAACTCAAGTTTAGTTCAGTTTAGGTTAGGTTCAATATGGGTTGAACTTATGGTTTCATGTTAAGTTAGATTCGATGTGGGTTGAACCTAAGGTTTAGGTTAACTTGAGTTCAAGTTAGATTGGACTCAAGTTATGTTAGGTTTAAGTTAGGTTCAATGTGGGTTGAACTAAGGTTTAGGTTAACTTGAGTTCGAGTTAGGTTGGACTCGAGTTAGGTTAGGTTTAGGTTAGGTTCAATGTGGGTTGAACCTAAGGTTTAAGTTAACTTGAGTTCAAGTTAGGTTGGACTCAAGTTAGGTTAGGTTTAGGTTAGGTTCAATGTGGGTTGAACCTAAGGTTTTGGTTCACTTGAGTTCAAGTTAGGTTGAACTCAAGTTAGGTTAGGCTTAGGTTAGGTTCGATGTGGGTTGAACCTAAGGTTTAGGTTAACTTGAGTTCGAGTTGGGTTGGGCTTAGGTTAGGTTCAATGTGGGTTGAACCTGAGGTTTAGGTTAACTTGAGTTCAAGTTAGGTTGGACTCAAGTTAGGTTAGGTTTAGGTTAGGTTCAATGTAGGTTGAACCTAAGGTTTAGGTTAACTTGAGTTCAAGTTAGGTTGGACTCAAGTTAGATTAGGTTTAGGTTAGGTTCAATGTGGGTTGAACCTAAGGTTTAGGTTAACTTGAGTTCAAGTTAGGTTGGACTCAAGTTAGGTAGGTTTAGGTTAGGTTCAATGTGGGTTGAACCTAAGGTTTAGGTTAACTTGAGTTCAAGTTAGGTTGGACTCAAGTTAGGTTATGTTTGGCTAAGTTTGGTTTAACTTGAGTCTAATATGGGTTAGACTTAAGTTTGGTTTGATTTTGACTTAGGTTCATGTCAGGTTGAACCTAAGTTTGGTTTGACTTAAGTCTAATGTAGGTTAGACTTAAGTTAGGTTTAGGTTTAATTTAGGTTCAATGTGGGTTGAACCTAAGTTTGATTTGACTTAAGTCTAATGTAGATTAGACTTAAGTTGGTTTAAGTTTGATTTAGGTTCAATGTGGGTTGAACCTAAATATGGTTTGACTTAAGTCTAATGTAGGTTAGACTTAAGTTAGGTTTAGGTTTAATTTAGGTTCAATTTGGATTGAACATAAGTTTGGTTTGACTTAAGTTTAATGTAGATTAGACTTAAGTTAGGTTTAAGTTTGATTTAGGTTCAATGTGGGTTGAACCTAAATTTGGTTTGACTTAAGTCTAATATAGTATTAGACTTAAGTTAGATTTAAGTTTGATTTAGGTTCAATGTGGGTTGAACCAACATTTGGTTTGACTTAAGTCTAATATGGGCTAGACTTGAGTTGGTTTAGGTTAGACTTAGGTTCATGTCAGGTTGAACCTAAGGTTTGATGTTTGACTTAAGTTCAATTTGGGGTTGAACCTAAGTATAGGTTGAACTTGGGTTCATATGTGTGTTGAACCTAAGTATGATTTGACTTAAGTCTAATGTAGGTTAGACTTAAGTTAGGTTTAAGTTTAACTTAGGTTCATGTCAGGTTGAGCCTAAGTTTGGTTTAGGTTTGAGTTTATCTTAGGTTCATGTCAGGTTGAGCCTAAGTCTGGTTTGAATTAAGTCTAATGTGGGTAGACTTAAGTTTGCTTTAGGTTTGTTTGATTAAGTCCTATTTAATTAAGACTTAATAGTTTAATTAGGTCTAATAAATTAAACTTAATCGAGGTTTATATTGATTAAACCTTAGTTAGTTAAAGTTTAACAGTTTAATTAGGTCTAAGGGTTAGACCTAATTAGGGTTTAAGGTTGATTAAACCTTAGTTAGTTAAGGCTTAATGTTTTAATTAGGTCTAAGAGTTAGACCTAATTTGGGTTTAGGTTTGATTAAACCTTATTTAGTTAAGGCTTAATGGTTTAATTAGGTCTAGGTGTTAGACCTAATTAGGGTTTAGGTTTGATTAAACCTTATTTAGTTAAGGCTTAATGGTTTAATTATTTCTAAGAGTTAGACCTAATTAAGGTTTAGATTTGATTAAACCTTAATTAGTTAAGGTTTAATGGTTTAATTAGGTCTAAGGGTTAGACCTAATTAGGGTTTGAGTTTGATTAAACCTTAGTTAGTTAAGGCTTAATGGTTTAATTAGGTCTAAGGGTTAGACCTAATTAGGGTTTGGGTTAGACCTAATTAGGGTTTGAGTTTGATTAAACCTTAGTTAGTTAAGGCTTTATGGTTTAATTAGGTCTAAGGGTTGGTCCTGATTAGGGTTTGAATTTGATTAAACCTTAGTTAGTTAAGGTTTAATGTTTTAATTAGGTCTAAGGGTTAGACCTAATTAGGGTTTGAGTTTGATTAAACCTTAGTTAGTTAAGGTTTAATGGTTTAATTAGGTCTAAGGGTTAGACCTAATTAGGGTTTAAGTTTGATTAAACCTTAGTTAGTTAAGGCTTAGGTATGATTAAACCTTAGTTAGTTAAGGCTTAATGGTTTAATTAGGTCTAAGGGTTAGACCTAATTAGGGTTTAGGTTTGATTAAACCTTATGTTTAAGGAGGTTAATTAAGTTTAGTTTGTCTTTAAACCTAATTAAGGGAGTTTAGTTTTGATTAATTAAGTTTAATATGTCTTTAAACCTAATTAAAAGGTGTTTGGTTTTGTGTTAATTAAGTTTAATATGTCCTTAAACTTAATTAAAAAGAGTTTAATTTTTATTAAACCTAATTTAGGTAAGGTTTAATGGGTTAATTAAGTTTAATGTGTCCTTAAACTTAATTAAAGAAGTTTAATTTTTATTAAACCTAATTTAGGTAAGGTTTAATTGGTCAATTAAGTTTATTATGTCTTTAAACTTAATTAAAGAAGTTTAATTTTTATTAAACCTAATTTAGGTAAGGTTTAATTGGTTAATTAAGTTTATTATGTCTTTAAACTTAATTAAAGAAGTTTAATTTTTATTAAACCTAATTTAGGTAAGGTTTAATGGGTTAATTAAGTTTAGTGTGTCTTTAAACTTAATTAAAGAAGTTTAATTTTTATTAAACCTAATTTAGGTAAGGTTTAATGGGTTAATTAAGTTTAGTGTGTCATTAAACTTAATTAAAGAAGTTTAATTTTTATTAAACCTAATTTAGGTAAGCTTTAATGGGTTTAAATGTCATTTTAAGCCTTAATTGAATCTAATCTTGTCATTTTAGACTCAATTGAGGTTTATTATTAGCTTTATCATAGGCTAGAACCATTTTCAAACTTAGATTGTTGATGAAAATAGTTTAATTTTACAAAGGGTTATTTTAGGATTCAAAATTATTTAATTAATAAATGATTTTAACCCTAAATTTTCAAATGTGATTCAAAATTGTTTCTATGACTTAAAAATATTTTTCCTAGGGTCATTGTCTGTTGCCCTATCATTCCTAGTCATTTGTATTTTTATTTTCTTAATTTTCAAATTTTTATAATTATTATTTGAAATAATTACAAAGAAACTTGAAAATTCAAGAAAAGTATCATAGACATATTTTCTATCCTTAGAAAAATTATGGAAGGTCCCTAAGAACATAAAGATAAATGCCTCAAAGTTTCATAATTTTTTGATTTGTAAATAATTTTTATTAATTAAAATACTCCAAAGAGTATTTAATTAATTAAAAATTAAATACTGAGAATAAAATTATGATTTTGGTCTCATAATTTTTTCCTCTTCAAGAGCTTTCCAGAGGTATTTTTATTTTATTTTTAGGACCTCTGGTTAAAAAGATATGAATTTTTGAAGTTTAAGGGGTTAAAAAGAAATTTTTCTTTTTTTTTATTTTTGCACTGCCAAAGCTCCCCGGGCATGACGCGTGTCCTCGGCGTCGTCGAAAGAGCAGGAGGATCCCGTGCAACAGCCGGACAGCGGACACCTTGAGCGCGAATCGGCGCCTTCCATCCCAAAGGCGCGGGATCGGACGGTTGAGAAAATTCGGGGTTTAATTCAGAAAATTCCGAAACCCTTAAACTTCAAATGTTAATATCTCACTCATTTCTTGACGAAATTGAGTGATTTTTTTTAAAATGCTCATCTGGATGAGAGGTATCTATCCATACGGTGATGGTACACTTTTGAGCTAGTATAACACATGATTTATCAAAAACATGATTTATTTTGCAAAGATAAATTTCATACCTTGGCCACAAGCAAATCAAGCTAGATCAGACTTTATGGTTGCCTTCTAGGACCCCAATGGAAGATAGTTGCTGCAGCAATTTGTTCCAGAAGTCAGGCTTTGTGAGGAATTTGAAAGAGATGCCTAATTTGGGCTGTTTTTGAAAATTGATCAAATTGGCTCAAATGGGCTGAAACTAAGGCTTGGAATTGATCCTAAAAGATTTTGGAAGCTCTTAGGAAGAAGTTTTGTGTTGGGAGGAAGAGGGTTTGAGCAGCCTATGGACCTCCCTAAATATTTTTCTCCTCTCTTGCTAGTTTTGGCCATGGGGCCTATTTATAGCAAGGGGATGGTGTTGGCTTGGCTTAGGCTATTCTAGGGGGTTACTTACCTCCTCTCTTAGCTGATTGGGTGATCAATTGCTGGAGATAGGCTTGGATGCTTCTCCCTAAGTTTGTCATGATGAATTTCTTCTCTTTGTCTCTTGTCCATTGGCCATTATGGGAGGTTACTTGTGAGCTGTTGTTTCACTTGCTAATGAGCTTACACCTCACTTCTTAGGCTTGGCAAATGGTGACACATATGCCTAGCCTTCATCCTTACCATTAACCATGGTAAGGGGGGGGTTTCATGTGTAGTTTTCCTCCCATTGGGTGGCTTGGGAGGTGGAGAAAATGGCCTTGTGTTGGCCGGCCACTTCATGGAGAGAATGTGTTTAGAGTGAAGGAGGTGGTGACACTTCATCCCATGCATTACCATGGATGTTAAGCCATGGGTAATGGGCCTTAAGATGGGCTTAATTAAGTGTTAAATAAGCCTTTAAGATGGTTTAGCCTAATTAATTATGAAGAGGCTAAAAGTTATTTCATTTCTTATTTAATTCCCATTTTAATTAATTATTTTATTAACTAAAATTGGTGGAAATTATTTTATTAATCAATTTATTAATTGAAAATAATTTCAAATTAATTAATTGATTATTTTTGTCATTTTTGTTATTTTATGATTTTAATTTAATTTTCATTTTAATTAATTATGTCATTTAATTAAAATTTTGAAAATTAAATCATTAATCATTTTAATTAATCAAAATAATTTTGAAATTAATTATTTGATTAATTTTGTTATTTTTATTTCATTTTTATCTATTTTAATCAAAATAGATAGGTGTTGATTAATTTTGATTTGGGTTGACCTAAGTCACCTAAATTGATCTAATTGATCTTAAGATGTCCAATTCTTGTGATTTTGTCATTGTGGTGTTTTAAATGTGTCGAGTGGGTGAAAAGGTTGATTTATGGGTCAACGGGAGTCGGTCATCGGCTGCGGTCCGACCAATTTGACCAAAGTTGACTTTTTAGGTCAAAAGGTTGACCTATGGGGTCAACAGTGTTGGTCATTAGGTCTAGTTTGACCGGTTTGACCAAAGTTGACTTTTTAGGTCATAGGGTTGACCTATGGGGTCAACAGTGTAGGTCATTTGGTCTGGTTTGACCAATTTGACCAAAGTTGACTTTTTAGTTCATAGGGTTGACCTTTGGGGTCAACAGTGTAGGTCACTATGTCTGGTTTGACCAATTTGACCAAAGTTAACTTTTTAAGTCCTAGGGTTGACCTATAGGGTCAACAGTGTAGGTCATTAGGTCTGATTTGACCAATTTGACCAAAGTTGACTTTTTAGGTCAAAGGGTTGACCTATGGGGTCAATATTGTAGGTCACTAGGTCTGGTTTGACCAATTTGACCAAAGTTGACTTTTTAGGTCAAAAGGTTGACCTATGGGGTCAACAGTGTAGGTCATTAGGTCTGGTTTAACCAATTTGACCAAAGTTGACTTTTTAGGTCATAATTGTGACCTATGGGGTCAACAGGGTTGGTCATTAGGTCTGGTTTGACCAGTTTGACCAAAGTTGACTGTTTAGGTCATAGGGTTGACCTATGGGGTCAACAGGGTAGGTCACTAGGTCTGGTTTGACCAGTTTGACCAAAGTTGACTTTTTAGGTTATAAGGGTGACCTATGGCGTCAACAGTGTAGGTCATTAGGTCAGGTTTGACCAATTTGGCCAATGTTGACTTTTTAGGACAAAAGGTTGACCTATGGGGTCAACAATGTAGGTCATTAGGTCTGGTTTGACCAATTTGACCAAAGTTGACTTTTTAGGTCAAAAGGTTGACCTATGGGGTCAACAGTGTAGGTCATTAGGTCTGGTTTGACCAGTTTGACCAAAGTTGGTTTTTTAGGTCGAAAGGGTGACTATGGGGTCAATGGTGTAGGTCATTAGGTCCAGTTCTGACCAATTTGACCAAAGTTGACTTTTTAGGTCATAGGGTTGACCTATGGGGTCAACAGGGTAGGTCACTAGGTCTGGTTTGACCAGTTTGACCAAAGTTGACTTTTTAGGTTATAAGGGTGAGCTATGGGGTCAACAGTGTAGGTCATTAGGTCTGGTTTGACCAATTTAACCAAAGTTGACTTTTTAGGTCAAAAGGGTGACCTATGGGGTCAACAGTGTAGGTCATTATGTCCGGTTTGACCAGTTTGACCAAAGTTGACTTTTTAGGTCATAGGGGTTGACCTATGGGGTCAACGAGTGTAGGTCATTAGGTGCGGTTTGACCAATTTGACCAAAGTTGACTTTTAGGTCATAGGGTTGACCTATGGGGTCAACAGTGTAGGTCATTAGGTCTGGTTTGACCAGTTTGACCAAAGTTGACTTTTTAGGTCAAAGGGTTGACCTATGGGGTCAACAGTGTAGGTCATTAGGTTTGGTTTGACCAGTTTGACCAAAGTTGACTTTTTAGGTCATAAGATATTGACCCATTGTAAAATGAGGTCAACACAAGTTCACTAAGTAAAAGCCAAAAACACACTTAAACTTCAACCAAACTTCGGACGATTAATTAAGAAATCACAATGTAACCAAACGTACTAAAAAACAATCCCAAACGCGTTGAGGAAGATGTTCAGGGCTATGCTTCATGCACTCTCTTAACCTAATGAGATATTTTAGAAGGACAATTGGGCATCATTGTACTTTCCCCAAGAAAATCATCCTCAACACACCTTGAGGGATTCACTAAGATAGGATTAGGATTTGGTAGACAACCACAACCTCACCCTAGCCAACTTCGTGATAGGATTAGGATTTGGTTGACGACCAGAACCTTCCCTAGCTTTACCTAAGTGTTTCTCTTAATTATTTAAATGCCCTAACATGCATTTTAATTGCAGTTAGAAATGACGGGAAGACCCTCCAGGTACACATTTAAGTTTATTGCAATTTATATTCAGTTGTTTGTTAAATGCTTTGTTTTCCCGCATTTTATAAATTCGTGAAAATTATTGAACCCAACATGTCTAAACAACTCAAAATTTAATCACCAATCAAATGAAACCTGCAACTTCAACTAAAATTAAGATGTCTCATTGGATGACCGAGAATCTCTCAGACAAGGTAACCTACGTGTTGCTAACGATATTTCCCACAGTCTGGATGAATGTACGATGTCCATTAAGTTGGATTTAGTAAATTCATCCAGACTAAGAGAATCTGATGAAAATAGTGACACTAGAATGAGGGAACCGTATGATCCTAACCGGTGTCGCAATAATCAACTTAAACATTTGTTTTAATTAAAATATTAAGCACCTCAATTTTCAATTATTCTATAATATAACACTTCTTCACCTTCTGATTGCCATTTTTTAAACCAACACTTTTGCAAAAATAATAAGCAGCTCGGAGCAAGCACAGTGGGAAGCACAGACATCTTCAGCAACAAAACAAATCTTCATCAACTGAACTTTCCTTAGAAATAAACAACAAAGCCATAGGACTCTAAGGTAGTTCGCCAAGCGTAACAGAAATTCTCACATTAACTTTTAGGCTTTTTGCATAATCATGTTATGAAATTTAAACCCTAACTAGTCTTAGGACTCTGAGGTTATCGTTCGCTACGACATAAACCCTCCTAACTTCCATGCAATTTGTATGGTTATATTATACAAGTGTAAGCCCCACTTAATTAAAATTAGCAAGATTGGAACACTTAATAATTCTGTCAAATCGAAGCCAAATCATACGATAGTTAGGATGTCACTAAAGTTTGCTTCGGATCCGTGATGTCCCCTACTCTTCTTCCTTTGGACTCCTAAAACAATTGTTCCAGATTTGATCCATTCCCTTTTGGATTTCCAAAACCCAATTGTTTGAAAACTTAAACTTTAAAATTCTTCAGAGCAAGAAACTGATCTTCATCGAGAGTTTTCTTAAATGTCTTCGGATATTTAGGATGTAATTAACTATAGGGGCTTGCTCTTATAGGGAACTTTAAGAACCCATGTAATATAAACACTATCTAATTCACTTATATTAGATAGAGGAACTTGTCGATCAACATAAAATTAGTTCATAGACCAAACGGATGTCATAAATCTATTAGTTTATATAATCGAGCCCCCACTATCAAGTAATGTGTCTATTCCATAGGATAGATGCATTACTTGTGATGGCTGGCTCGTTTATTTAAACTATTAAAGGTATGAAATCAGTTAGATTTTCACATCTTTAAAATTAAAATTATATTTTAAAACACCACTTTCGAAAGCTATACAATATTTATTAAATTAAATTTTAAATCAATTTTAAAAAGAAAGAAGAAGAGGAAAAAATTTATCGACAGTTGCACTTAGTGAGGAGTGCAGTGCTATAATCAGATGAAACTTCCTGAAAAGCTTGATGATCCTGGTAGTTTTACAATTCCATGTGCAATCAGAGACAGATATTATGGGAAAGTGATGCACCAAAAATATATATTATTTTTGCTATATAATTTTACCCATTTTTTGTGATATTGCACTTTAAATAAAGGTATTTTTCATGATTTATTGCAGGTATGATGATTTTAGGTGATTGGAGCGAAAAGAAGCGAAAAGGAATAAATTTAGAGCAAAAATGAGCAAAAAGGAGGAAAACAGCTTCTAGCGTCATCGGCGCCCGAATGGGCACCGCTGGCGCCATTTTCCTGATAGCTCAACAAATATTCGGACGATAGAGCGCCGCCGGCCCCCAATGTTGGTGGATTTCAAGTTTGAAGACTTTTGGCGACTTTTTGAAAGGATGCCTATAGAAACTCTTGGGATTTCGTTTCTAACTTATAAGTAACTATTTTTGGACAAAAATGAGGGGAGTCTACTGTGTTTCTAGTGTAGTTTTAGTAAGAGAGAGAGTGTGTTGAGTGTTAGGGCTTAGATGAGAAGAGTGTAGAAGTGAGAATTTGAGAGAAATTCTTCTCTAAGGAGTGAAAGAGAAGGAGTAAAGTGAGAGATTGCTTCTTACTTTTTATTCTAAAGAGGGAATTGAGTGTTGCAAAGAAGAGAGAAAAGGATTCAAAGGAACTTCAAGGGAATTGTTTTAGGGAAGAATAAGAGATAAGTTGTATTTTCTTTTATTGTATGATTTTTCTTTTATATATAAAATTCATGTTTTATTGTGTCTTCTTCATAAATTCTGAGTAGTCTCATTTGTCTTTTTTCTTGCATAAAGATGTGATGATGTGTTGATTTGGATTTGAAGTGCTTTTAACGTAATGAAGAAATTATGATGGTTTTTCATTTTGAACTTAATTTACTTTTTGATCTGGTCAATTGAATTATTAAAATATGTTGTTGAACATTAACTTTGAAAGGATTTAGTGTCCTACAACAATAATGAAGAATCCATTCAATTTCCATAGATGAATTGCGTAGTTCATGGGAATTGAGTGCAAATAAATAGGGAAATGTGTTTTGATGGACTTCAAATTGGAGATTTCAGGGTGACAGGCTGAGATCCCCAATTTGGTCCTAAGATTAGTAACTAAACTCGAAGGTTAGTCTTCAGGTGAAGGGTGAGTGGGAGCTCCGTAGTGACAGCCAGTAACCTCCCAGCCTAGTCTTAGATTTAGTGACTAAACTTAGGATATGTCAATGTTCTTTTAATGCTTGGAAGAGGGGGTACTCTTTTAAGGGAAAAGAAATATTTATGCTCCTATTTTGGCACAATACCATATACAATCATTGCACATCATCCACACATCATATTCTCGTTGCAAGAGGAAAGATACTTTTCTTATATATCAAAACCTTTCAATTATATAGCTTAGTGTGCGTCTGTTAGTTAATTCTATTTTAAAAATATTAGAAGTAATTGTAGTTTGTTTAGTTGATACTGTTTTCTGCATCTTGGTAGTACAAGTAAACATTAAACTTTAATTGTAATTTGAATATTGGAATTCAGTATTACATTATCTACTGTAAGACTCGCGCCTTCTCTGTGGGATCGATAACCAGGACTCCATTAGATCCATGTTTTACTTGATACGATACATATACTTGTGTTAAATGTTTGGACTTTACAAAATCATTAAAAATATATATAGATTTGAGTTCATAAGTTCTTACAATATTAAAGTTTGCCGCATCAGAAAGCTTTATGTGATTTAGGTTCAAGCATTAGCCTTATGCCATTATCTATATTTAAAAGACTGGAATTAGGAGAAATGTCACCCACTACTGTAATGTCGGCACATAAAAATGTTTGTTTTAATTTTAAAAGGTGTCGTCCAATAGAAGTTGTCGGCCGCTAGAATCGAAATCGCATCTCCCGCTTCGGAAGGACTTTTAATTCAAATATATGTAATTTAAAAAATATAACTTTAATTTTAAAATATGAAATCAAACTGATTTCATACATTTGACAATTTAAATGATCGAGCACTACACATCAAGCTATGCATCTATCCCGAGGAATAGAAACATTGCTTAATTTTGAGGCTCGGTTAAATAAAACTAATCGTGTATTATGTTAGCAGACAGGTTCCCCTACCTAATATGAATTAGATAGGGTTTATATTATTCTGGGGTCGTTTAAGTTTCCTTTAAGGGCAAGCCCCTATAGTTAATTACACTTAGAAAATTGAAGTTACCTAAGAAAACTTTCGATAAAAAATAGGAAAAATATTTTTACGACATCAAGAGGCTAAGGACTTTTCAAAGAAATTATTATAGTCGGAATCCAATAGGTGAAAGGCTCAAGTTTTTAGAACATTTGATTTGAAGGAGTCTAAAGAAGGAAGAACTAGGGGAGGTCATGTATTCAAGCATTCTTGGTGACTTCCCGATCTATTTTATTGTTTGGCTTCAATTTGAGAAAATTATTTATGTTTCATCTTGCCAATTTTAATTAATTAAAACTTACATTCACTTGACATCGGTCAGGTGAATAGTCTGGAAATTAGGAGGATTTATGTCATACCAGATGACAACCTCGGAAAACTAAAATGAGTTAGGGCTTATATTGCACTAGATGCAAAGGCCTAAAAGATGAGGCGAGGGTTTATGCTGCATTAGGCAAGCTACCTCGAAGTCCTATGGGTAGTTATTTATTTCTAAAGAATAGTGTTGCTATTGAACATTCATTGTTTGCTCTCTCGAAGATATTCTTTTTCATTCTTGATCGTGCTGCCTACGATGTATGCTCTAAGCTCCTTGTCGTTATTGTAGAATATTTAGTTTAAGAAGTGACAATCAAGGGGATGAGAGAAGTGTCATGTTCCAGAAAAAATTGAAAATTTGCGATATCTTAATGTCTTATTGGGGGGGTTTAAGTTGATTATAGCGATACCGGTTAGGATCCCACGGTTCCCTCATTCCAGCACTGCTATTTTCATCGGATTCACTTAGTCCGGATGAATGTACTAAACCCAACTTAATGAGTTTCATACTTTCATCCAAACTGTGGGAGATCTCGTTAGCAACACATATGTTACCTCGTCCGAGGGACTCCCGATCATCCAATGAGACATTTTAATTTAGTTATAATTGCAGATTTTGTTTTTATTTGTGAATAAATTTTTAGTTGTTTTCTATTTTAAATATTGTGGGGGTGAATTCAGTTTTGTTTTGGTTTTGTGGCTATCCTAATAATCCTGGTTTTGACATGCAAGTTTTTTTTGTTGTTGATACATGCAGGTGTGTAAGTACAGTAAAGTAAAGTACTGAAATGTAAAAATGTGGGAAATTAAATTGCAGGTAAATAAATTGCATTAAAATAAAAGCGTACTTGGAGGGTCTTCCTGTCATTTTCCACCTGAAACTTTAGTACTCTTTGTAATAAGCATTTATAATTCCGCAGGAATTAAAACATGCAAGGAAACATGAAAAGTAAGACTAACAGTGATGCTCACTTAGTCCTATATCATGCCTTGGTGAATTGATTGAGGATGATTTTATTAGGCAAAACATATTAAGTCTAATAGACCCCTGAGGTATCCAAAAGGTCAGAGGGAGATGCAGGTTCGTGCTTCCCCCTCACTGCCTGGTGGAAAGTCTTGGGCTCATTTAAACTTATTATGTTGCTTAATAATTCATCATATTAATATTCCTAGTGCTCAATGAACATTAATGTTTCAATTATCCCTAAGAATAGGGTAATTATCATTTATCTTTTAATTTGAGGATTATGTGAGTGATGATCCTTAAGGGGGCAAGCTAATGTTAGTAAAACACTTAGTCAAATTTTAATGGACTTTTAGTGTTTCAAAAATGTTTGAATTTTGATTGTATTAATTTTTCTAATCCTCTTTTAATCTTTAAGCCTAGCTCACTACTAAGCCCTTAAGACTTTTAGGTGAGTGTATTTGCAATTTTAAAGAAAGTTGAATTTTAAGTGGTAAGAATTTCTATTAAAAAAAACATCTTAATGTCACTTAGCCACCAAGTAAGGGAATCAATTCAGTGAGTTAATGACTCCCAAAATTATACCCCTAAGTCTAGGATCAATTGATTTTAATTGACTTCCAAACTTTGATAATTTAAGAAATTTAGAAATTTTATACTTTTAATTAAAAAGAGTGAGGTGTGTTTCAACCAATTAATCCCCTACGTTTTAATCATCCAGGTGTACTTATTAAAATCAATAATTGCCCATTTTACCCTCTTGGATTAAACCTAAATATTAATTACGGCTAAGTTCCCAAAATTACTTTTTTGCCCCTACGGCCCTATCACTTCATAATTCGTCAAATTCAATTCAAATAACTTTGGAATTTTTATCCTACCTTACTCATGGGTCAATTAAAACATCAGAGAAGAAAATGTGATTTTTCAAAATTTAATTTAATTTATAAATTTATTTTCATGCATAAATAAGATTTTCAATGAAAATTCAATAACTTGACCAAGGTAAATCCTAATCCCTTGAAATTTTTATTGGAGGTAGCCCTAGGTTAAAGATCCAAGTAGACCACATTTCATGATTTTTTGAATTAAATTTGAATTATCAGAATTATTTTAATTTCTAGAGTATTAAATAAATATAAAATAAATTTTAAGTTGAAAATTAAGTTTTATTTTTTTCAAAAGTCTCTCTGAGATCAGGAAACCCCGAGAAATAAATTTCACATTTTTCTAATTTTTCTTTGAATTAACAGAATTATTTTTGTGAGAAATTAAAGAAAATTCATTTTTAGCCCTTTAAAAATTATTTTAAGCCTTAGAAAATTAAAACCTCCACTTAGAAAATCAGGAAAAATATTCCAATTGTTCCTAAGTGCTTAGGAGACAATTTGGAACATTTCCATGAATTTATTAACTTTATAATTTTTTTTTATTTTTTATTTATTTAAATATAAAAAATAGGTTTAAAAATAAAATTTTTATATTAAATGTAATTTTATTTTTATAAAATTTTTCTGATCACAGAACTCTCAAAATCAATTTTATAATTTTTTTGACTTTACATTTTAATTATTAAAAATCATCACTGCGACCACTTCCTCCATAACTAATTTTCCCGTCTAAATGTTTAAGAGTACCTTCCTTCTTGTTAGTCCAGGCACTTTCTTTTCCCGGTTGTGTTATCTCTTCACCGATGGTGGTTTAGTTGGTAAGTACCTATGCATTTGTTCGGCTATAAATACCCCCTTGAGGGGAAATTTTGTGGACTCGGGATTCATTATTTGATTTGAGATTTTTTGTTGCTTCCTCTAAGGTTTACGTTTTCTGGAAGTACATTCTTATTCCTTTCCTCCCTCCTTTAGCTGTCCAATGTGATGTTCACTTTCATGCTAAAATTTTTTTACATCTTTATTTGAGTAATTAAGAGTTAAAGATGAAGTTCTTTGTCATAATTTGGTAGATTTACAGTTCTTTGCTATATTTTTTTTTTGAATTATTTTATTACACATTTCACTTTGATTCTTTCCATAAGGAAGAAATGATCTTGTAAATAGCATTTGTGTTATAGTATTTTTCTGATTATTGTTGAGATTGGAAAGGCTTGATACTTTTTTATGTTCTTGGTGGATGAAATTGGATCACCATATGTAAGAATTCATTATTGCACCCTCTTTGATTTAGAATCAGTGGATGTATAAGATTCATTTCTTGAGGTTTCTAGAAATATTTTCTTTGATGCAGAATATGTAGGATAGTTAGATCCTTACCGCACTTAGGCTTATAAAAAACTTTGGTTTGGCTATGAGGATTGTGCTTCATTTGATGCTACCCTTCCAAGGGTACAATACATTTCTTATGAATTGATGAAGAGAAGGAAATGGAATTTAATAAAATCGGCTGATGGAGTATTTGATTTCAGAAACTTTATTTATTCTTTTTATTATAAAGTTTCTCCTACTTTATATCGGCTTTGATCTCTATGGATTAAGGAGAATTCTTCTCACTGATGATTAGTTCTTGGAATCAATTTTTTTATTTAATCTTCTTGCATTGTTTTAACAGTTGATTTGGAAAGTTCATGAGGGGTCGGATAAGCTAAAAACTGATAAAATTTCATCTAGGAATCACGTTTTCTGGAATTCTCAAGAGCTCTTTTATATATAGAATTGGGGTTTTTGTCTCTTGATGTTGAAGTAGCTAGAATGCCTGCACATTTTCTTTATCTTGCTTCAGGGCCTATTTCATGAAGCATTTGAGATCTGGAATCAATTCCTAGGACTGTTTTTTTCCATGATATTGATTAAAGCTTGGTATTACTATGAGAGTTTGGTTATTGGTGCTACATCTTGCTAGTGGATTATTACCTCAAACTAATTCAGAGTTTGTTGAAATGTTTCAATGTTTTTTGTGAAGCATAGGTAAACTGATTAAAATCACTGATATGTTATGTTTTTCAATAGCAGAAAGATGCTTCAATAATATTTTTGAAATGATATAAAAAGGAGGAGAAAGGGTTTGAGAAACAATATATTGAAGAAGTAAAGTTTAGATGTTAGATATGTAAATACATAAGAATCAGGTGGTAGATTTGGATAATCTTGGAATCTTGTTTATTATACTTTGCCAAGCTTCTTTCCCAATGTAATTGATTGATTAAATTTTGAATTTTGTGTTTGAAGCAGAAATAGTAAAAAAAATAGTTATTTTTGCTAATTTTTTTTTTATGATGAGATTTGTGAAGGTTAATGGCTATTATGCTTGACGAGCCACTGTATTCAATCGTTATTCTAATTGATGAAGTTAAAATGGAAACATTCAGCTACGGTTGAACTCCATCTGTAGGCTTTCCATTATTAAGTCATTCGGTGATTAATTTTATATTTGATTATTGGTTAAAAAACTGCCCTGATATATATATATTCCTAATAAAATTATGGATGTTTTTCTTCATGACTCGTATAGATTTGTTGGAAGTTTAACCTGTAAGTTTTTTTAGTGAGATGGCATATTTACACTTTCAAATAAATGCTTCGGGGATCAATTATGGTACTCTTACCAGTTTTAGCTATTACGCCTCCTTGGAGAAAGGAGGGATGCCAATTTCCTACTTTGTTTATCCATTTTTTCCTTATTTAGAAGAGGAGTGCACTGGGTTCATGGATTTACTTTATGTCTTCTGCTCAGAAAATCTTTAGTTCATATAACTGGATAATCATGTTAAGTGGTTGAATGTAGGAGTTTTATAGTATATTGAAGGCTGGTTCTTGATAAATGTGGTCTTGAAGTTTTGTAGAGTGATGAAATTTCTTTTACTTGAAACATACGGGTAAAGTGACAAGTTTGCATTGAAGCTTGAATATTAAATAGGAGCATACCTTTAGAGCTTCATAGAGAGATTACTTGAGTCATACTTACATATTTAGTGTTTATATTTTAACTGTTTTCTGGATATCACTTCATTCTGCCTATATAATTTAAATCCCATTGAGTCATGAAATGCGAGTAAATATGGATTTTATTTGTAATGCTCGAAACCTACGAACAAAATAAACCTGTCTTATTAAACCATGAAGATTTTTATGAGTTTATAAAAGTTGAACTCTCTTTTTTTATATATATTCTAACTCATTAATCAGGAATTATATAATATTAGGAGCATGGTTGGTCAAGACCTGAAACTTAAATGGATTTTTCATAAATTCTTATATATATTCATGTATTTCTTATATATATATATATTAAACCAAGAGGGGGGAATCTATTAAAAAAGGTCAAAATACAAACCATAAGTGGGGGACATCCAAGAGGTCCCCATGAAGCAAAAAAAGAAGTTGGGGGCGCTACAAACTTTAGAAGTACAGCCAAATCTAGCAAGCCAATTAGTTGGCCTATTTCCTTCCTTTTAAATATAGGAGAAGCACACTGAAATGTAGTCCCTTAAAAAATTGATTTTGTGTACCCATTGAGCATGAAAACAGGAGGCCTGCTGTTCCTCCTCCAGCAGGGTCAGCATTAGTGAACAGTCCCCTTCAACATGAATATGATGCCTGTGGATCATCAAAGCAAACTTCATAGCCCAATATACAGCTATTAGTTCGGCTTCTAGTGCATCCACAAAATAAACTGGAGCATGGTAGTATAGCAAACAGTGGCCAGTAGAATCCTTGAAAACACGCACTATACCAGCTTCTGATTCAACATAACTGCCATTAGTGTTAACTTTAATGATATGAGAGGGTGGAGGTTTCCAAAAGACTTTAGTTACCAAAGGTCTAGAGAATCTGTCAACAGTGAGGGAGGGGAAAATATTTGGGAAATTCTTATGCTTTATAAGCTTATTCATATAGGTGATGCAGTTTCTAAAAACTTGAGTGACTGAAAATGTCTTCTCCTCAAACTTAGCTTTGTTCCTACCCATCCAGAGGAACCACGCCAAATCAAATGGGATAAGGACAGCCTTGCAGGAGTTCCAACTGGCCCAGCTAGTTTCGAAGTAATCCCACTGTAGATAGGAAGTGTCAATAGAAATCAGCTGGCATAGTGACCTCCAAACTTCTTGGGAGCCCTTACATTTTAAAAAAAAGTGTTGAATGGATTATTCTTCTTCTTGGGAGCCCTTACATTATAAAAAGCAGATTTTGGTTTGACTGAGAAGTTAGAAACGATTTAAATATAAGTCATTGACGCAATGATAATTGCTTGTAATTTGAATATAATCATTTAATAACCATATTATTATTAGGATTTTTTTTTGACCTTTCAAAATTCTAAATTATACATGGACAATTATTAGAATTGTATATGTCATACTACTTTTGCATGAATAATTAGGCTGATAATGTCATTGGCATAGTACTCTAATATGTAATTCGAGCTTTGTATTATCTTTCGCCAAAGCATTGTACATGGCTTTGAACAGTTTAATTTATCCTTATTGGCAGAATTTGATGGCATGTAGGTATAATTATAACTTCGAAAAATTTGTATACATGGCATGCAATGCTTATATGTATATTTAAATTTTGAGTTTCAAACTCAGTAATGGATGACTTGTATCATAGATATATTTGGAATTTTATCAAGAAATGAAACTTCAACTATAATTATTGAATGAGGGTTCTAACAGTTTATACTTAACGGCTGGATTTGTAACAGGAAATACAAACATTTTTTTTTTCTTTTGAAATTTATATATATAGTATATAATGCTCGAAGTTTAAACTTAAAATGAAAGGTTGATGTTATAGAATTACTTGGGAAATCGTTTCTTCCGGCCTTGTAATGTGAAAAAATCTAAAATTATAGGATGTGCATATGAAATATCAAAGTGGTTTATAAGTTAAAAAATATGGGATAAGGGTGATGATGTAAAACTAAACTCATGCTTATAGCTAAAATCTTTAACCAAAAATTGGTTTGCAGTTGCTCTTCTCACTCCTTTAAGTTGTTCGTGGTTTTAATCTCTATTTTGAATGACTTGTGAACCACGTTTTTTATAACATTAGTTACTGAAAATATGGAAATTACAGTACTACAGAAATATCACATATATTAACATACATACATATGACACATGTGGCTTAACTTCTTACTTGTTAACTTCTCAGTCAGTTGTTAGGGATTTGAAGTTGTCCAAACTTTAGAAGTGTTTCGCTGGTAGCTGCTATTCAATATTAGTATATAGACTTTGATGTCTCGGTTTCTTGTGGGATTATGACAAGTGAAAAGTCTACAACTGAGCCCATCCCCAATTTAAATTCTTATATCCCTTTCTGATTTTTCATATGCATATCACTTGACCCTTTTATAAAATCTACATGCTTAAATTTTCAAAATTAAATTTCAAATGTTGTCTAACCCTTTCTCTTATATACACTTTTATTATATAATTTACTCTGTTGTGAAGTATCATCAGAGGCGGCAGGTACGTACTGATCCTCTTTCTTTTACTGCACTTTACTGTACATATTTGTTAATACTTGTATTATTATTACCCTGGTACTCTTTACTGCTTTTCTGGCATGTAAATATAGAGTATATGTTTAGGACATTAATCCTATAGCATACAAACAACATATAATTTTTAACTTCAACATCTTTCGAAGTTCCATAACAAAACATTTTTAAAACTACAAGTAATGTTTTTAAACTTCTATAAACTAATAATAACAACATAATAAGAATGTACTTTTTTGGATTTATGAGAATCCATTGGATGAGGTAACCTACAATTGCTAACGAGAATTCTTCGATCTAAATGAGTTTAACAGCTAGTTTAGACTATGTAAATCCAAAAATAACAGTGATGTCGGGATGATCGAACCGTGAGATCTTAACCGGTGTCGCTTAACATAATTAAAATATTGCTCATTTTCTTTAATTATTTTTTACAACAACAAACATCAATTTAAAACACATTGCACAAGAGCACATTAAATATCTGGAATAAGTTGCTTAAGATGTGTTGTCTCTTCTCTCTCTCTTTTTCTCGGAACAAGACGACGACACAGTCAAGTGACGATTCATCTCCGAGCAATGGTCGAGACGATGACAACAAGTGGAAGGAGGATCCTCAACAGAACTGCCATAGACTTAAATAACATACACCCATATAACTTCAGGTTGTTCGTCTGGTATGACAAATCCTCATACTATCTTTTAGGACTTCGTACAATTGTATATCGTACGATATTAGTCCTAAACTCTTTTTAGGATTCTAAGGTCATCGTTTGATACGACATAAATCCTCTTATTTTCTCGGGTTACTTGCATTTGACATTTAAACATAATTTATGAATGTCTAAATAATTTACATGACAGAAATAATATATAATTTATCTTTCAAAGATGTAAAGTCAAATCATAAGTTAGTTTAAGATGTCACTGGAGCTTCTTCAGTATCTTTGATATCTCCTACCATTCACTCCTTTAGGTTCTGAAAATAGTAGTTTCACATTAAACCTTTCCCTTCAACTTTACTATAAGCAATAGTAGAAACCTAAATGTTGAATTCTTGAAGACGAACCTCGATCTTAATAGAGAGTTTTCTTAAGTGACTTCAGTTGCCTAAGATGTAATTAATTATATAGGCTTGCTTCTATAGATAATTAAGAGCCCAGATTAATCTAAACCCTATCTAATAGTGTATTAGATAAAGGAATTGTTGTTTATAAATTTTGTAGACCAAAATAGAGCTGTATACTTCTTAGTTTAATATTTAAGCCTACTAATAAGTGATACGCTTATATCTCGAGATGCTATATCACTTGTGGTATTGTGCTCAACTATCTAAACTATTGGATACATGAAATCTATCCAGTCTCGTTTTTTATTTCAAAATAAAGAATAATATTTTCAAAATCAAAATTCTATTATATATTAAATTTAGATTTAAAATTTTATTTTAAATAAATTGGCCAACAAAGAGAACTGAAGAGTGAAAAACATGTACATCAGATAAGAAACCGCACAAATCATGAGGAAAACCAACAGACAAAAAATGCAAATGAGTGCAACTAAGGAAGGTACACAAACTGAAGATCATGAGGCCATAGATGGAAACCGAGGGCCCACAGATGGAAGACAAAATCCATCTGCTAAAGACTAAGGGTCAAGCATCATAAGGCTAAGCATTCACTATTGAAATATCGAAGGACATGTATGCCCCCCAGATCGGGGTTGAAGTTCATCTGATATGAATATTGAAGCCTATTAAGCTGAGCAAGGGCATCAATATGCCTCTCTTCATAACCCAACTCGAGGGAAGATTGAAGCCTATCAAGCTACATATCATATTATAGTGATTCACTCACTGCTTGAGAGCCTTATCTTATTCGGCAAAGGGATCAATAAGACTAACACATCAAAACTATGTTGATCAAATCAAGTCTCACCCTCTCAAAGAACACCAATGATCAACTAACAACATTAATGTAAAGAAGGTCAACAAGAAGGTTTTGCGGAACCTGGTGTACTAATTCCAACCGATCTAGTCATAGAGTGGCCGAATTGAAGACCTGCATGTGTAAAATACCTAAAATATCATGTAATGCACCAAATTGGCGTAGATATGAAATTTCATATATTGCATTCCCTCCCCTATAAATAGAGGTTTTATTTTCTCAGAAAATGCTAATAAAAAATTCAAATAAATGTTCATTATCGTGCGTTTCCCTCTCTTTTTCTCTCGTCTTACACACTATTTCTTGTGTGTGATTCAAGGACAGAGGAGGATTCAACACATTCAATTTTTTGAAATATGAAGTTCAAAATATCGTAGAGTGAATCATTAATTGTCCTTTGTGAACATGCCCTGAGAGTTTAGGATTGAGTGAACAAAGGAAGAGAGAAAGAGAGTTAGCCAGTCAAGAGTTTTCTGTAGAGAGAATTGGTAAAAATCCTTTTGTTTATATTTTTTCTCCTATTCATAGAGGCTTATTTTTTACAATTACATAGAAAAGGGAGCAGTTATGGAAACCACTCTTAATACAATTAATACTCTAATGAAACCTATGTATTTCAAACTCTATTAGTACTATAGTTTGAATTTTAACATAGTTGTAATTTGCCTGAATTCGGCCGACTGAGGTAACCGGCTGAGTGGAGACCACACCATGTGTTGGACAGCCAAGTTGCCCAGTTGAGTATCCATTTCATTCACCGTGATAAAAGAGGGTTGACCAATTAGCCGCAATCAAGGATTCCAGCTTTTGCCCCAATCGGTGGGGACTATCGACATGGTCTGTCATTCAAATCTCTCATCATGTGTGTTGGCTAGTAGTATGGTGGTAGGACACCTTGATTGTCTGGCTGTCATCTGGGCCGTTTGAATGCTTTGAGATTCATGCCAAGAGTTGTGATGTATACATATTAGTTCCCTGAATTTTCCTGCTCCTTGAAAGTGACAGGATAAGGACAAAGAAATTGTAAGTATACAATGACACTAAGATCAATAAAGTTAATTTACTAATCAAATCCCCTTAGATTTTGTGTACAGTATGTTCTATAAGTTTGGCATTACATTTTTTTGTTGTCATATTCCATGATCGGGGGTTGAGTTATGGCTGGTGATCTTGAGGATTTCCATATAGAACCGAAGATTCTAGCGAAGATGGCTGATATACCGAAAATATATAGTGTTTTTGTACTCATTTTTATACCTATTTTTTATGATTTTGTACTTTAATGGAAGATATTTAATGTATTTTTCTTATAAGCATGATTAAATGGATGAATGTGATGAAAAAAGTGAAAAAGGATCAAATTTGGAGCAAAACTAAAGAGAATTAAAAAAATGATGTGTGGTGGCTAAGCGTCAGAACCCGCGCTTTCGCGCCAAGGCTCTGTGGCTATGCGCCCAGATCCGGAGCTTACACACCAACAAGCTCGCGGCTAAGCGTTGGTACCTTGCGCTTACGCGCGGCAGTTTAAAAGAGGAGTTATTTTATTTTAGACGTCATTTTGAAGAGTTTTTCAAAGCACCTCTTGGTGAGAACGTATGTAACTTCCTATTGCGCCAAATTCAATTCAAATTACTCTTGAATGGATGTATCTCTTGGAAGATATGTTGAATCTGGACACAATTTGTGTTTAAGAGTGAGGTTTATGTTAGAGAGTTATTTTAGAACACACCTCTCCACTTCACCATCTTTATTTTATTTTTATATAGTTTGTATTAGGATTAGAAGTGAGATTTGGAGTCTAAAGAGTTGGGTGCCACCCTCTAAGAAGTATTGTAAGGGAAAGTAAAGTTTTGAAAGTAACTTTAAGAGTTTGGTGAAGAGAATATACAGATAAGTCTTTATCTTTGTGTTACATTTGGTTTTTAATTAAGACTTTTTATGTTTTCACTATGATTTTTACTTTTAAACTAAGTTGTGATTGTATTTTTTCCATGAATTCTGAGTAGTTTTCTTTATCTTTTTCCTTAATATGATGATGTAATTAAATTGTGGAAGTATGTTGTGTGAAATATAAAAATTTAATGTTGGAAGAAGTTTTGATGATTCAAAACCTTGCACTTCAATTACTTCTTGATTTTGCTAATTAAGATGTTAAAATTTGTTGTGAGAACATGTAAGAGCCGGTGTGGTATTGTCTTAGTCAACAATTGGAAAGAATCACATGAGGTTGTATGGGTGAGAATGTAATCCATATGGTTGAGTACAAATAAATAGAGAGATATACTTTCATGGGTATAGAATTAGATGACTTTAGAGTGACAGGATTAAGCCCCCAATTTGGTTTATTATTTTATGTTTTGATACGAGATGTTAGCCCCCAGGTGGACGGAATCGAGAAAACTCTAGAGTGAGAGCTAGTATCTTTCCTGCCTAACTCGTCTTCAAGATTTTTAAAATAGTAGATTAACCTATTTCTTTATAGCATCTATAGTAAGGGTAAAGAATATAATTGTTTCTACTTGACACAACAAATTTTAGATACTTCCACAACAAATATTTTCCATAATTTGTTACTAATTCATAAAAAAGAAAAAGATATTTTATTTACATTTGCTTACATCTTACAAAAATTTAGTTAAAATTGTTGCTTAATTTCATTTTAAAATTATAAAAATTAATAAAAATAAATGAATTTTCTTTCCTAAAATGTTATCTTTAGTTTGAGTAAGATATTTTCTAAAAGTAAAAGACTAATTTCCTGTTTTTCTCAATTAGAATATATTAATCATTTTTCCTGTGGGTTCGATATCTCGAGGCTTAATCAAAAAATCTTATATTACTTGATAAACGATATGTATACTTGCGTAGTATCCACGTTATAAAATCATTAAAAATGAGTATCAAATCATGTATATATCGTAAGCATAAATATTGGTGGATTAAGTTTTTGGCACCGTTGCCGGGGAAATAAATTTAAAAAAGAAAAAAAATTTAAAAGAAAATTTGATTTTTACTTTTTAAAGTCTTATCTAAACTTGTTAGATTTATTTCAGGAAGTTGTTTTTTGTTGTGTGATTTTATTTTATTGTGTTTTATAATTGTGTATGTGTAGTTCAAGTTCTGAATGACTTGTGTCTTACAATTCTGAATTAGAAAGAACTATAAGAAAAAAATAAAAAAATTAAATATATAGAAAAAGATAAAAATATTCAAGAAATCGAAAATCAAAATAATCAAAATGCTGAAATGCATCAAGAATGTAGACCTTTAAGAGATTATGCTAACCCTACAGTAGATGAATTTCATGATTGTATTCATTTGAACTTAAACCTATTATTATCCAAATTATATCTAATAATCAGTTTTGGGGAGCACCAACTGAGGATCCAAATTTACAACTTGCTAATTTTCTAGAATTGCACGCTACATTTTCATATGATGGTGTTTCAGATGATACTATTAGACTTAAAATTTTTCATTTCTCATTAAGGGATAAGGCAAAGATGTGGTTAAATTCGTTAGCACCTGATCTATCAGAACTTGGGATGATTTAGCACAAAAATTTCTTGCTACATATTTTCCACTATCAAAGACTGTTAAGCTTAGAAATGATATTACATCTTTTTGTCAGTTTGAAAGGGAATCTATTTATGAAGCATGGGAACATTTTAAAGATCTCCTGAGAAAGTGTCCACGTCATTCGATACCAGATTAGTTAATAATTCAAACTTTTTATATTTGATTAGTTGGATCTCTTAGATCTATTATTGATGCTGTTGCTGGTGGCTCATTGATGTCTAAACAGTTTAATGATATGCTTATGTTCTAATTGAAGAAATGGCTACAAATAATTTTCATTCGCCTTCTGAAAGGGTAAATCTTAAAAAGGTAGCCAGTATTCATGAATCTGATGCGTTTGCAATGCTAACAAATCAAATTGCTGCAATTTCAAGGAAGATAGACCAATTTGGAATAAAATTTTTTTAACCAATTTCAATGATTGAAGAAAATTTATTTGGTTAATTGGTAGATTCTCAAACATCATAAAAAACTTTGAATGCCATAAACAAGCTTAATAACTCAAATTTCAATTATTATAACCCATGTTGGAAGAACCATCTTAACTTTAACTGGAATAACAATAATCAGGGTGGTAGTAATCAACTATGGGGGAACAATCAAGTAAACCAATTGGGGAATTGGAACAACCAAGGGAATAATAATTATAGACCTACTTATCCTCTAGGTTTTAACAGTGCTTCACAATTTAAGGAGAAGAAGTTATTTATAGAAGAAGTGAGGTTACAAATAGGAAATCAATTGCAAAGCCAAGGAACTATAATTAGAAATATTGACAATCAATTGGGACAGATACTCAATTCATTAAGTAATAGATCTCAAGGAACATTTCCTAGTAATAGTGAGATAAATCCAAGAGATAAAGATAAAGAGCAAGTAAAAGCTGTTCAATTGAGAAGTGGAAGAGAGTTGGAAGGAAAAGTTCAAAAAGAGATTTAAGTAGAAAAAGAGATTGAAGAACCAAAAGATGGTGCTCATAAAGGTTTGAAATGACATATTTCTCCACCTAAAATTAATTTAGAAAAGCCACCACCACCATTTCCTCAAAGACTTCGACAACAAAAGTTGGATAAGCAATTTTCAAAGTTCTTAGAAATTTTTACGAAACTTACTATAAATGCATTACTATAATTGTTAATGAGACGAATGAACTTATACCAACAAGCCAAGTTACTAGATGGCGAATATGCATTGATTATATAAAATTAAATCTTGCTACTAGAAAAGATCATTTTACACTACCCTTTCTTGATCAAATGTTGGATAGACTCACTGGACATAATTATTTTTGTTTTCTGGATGGATATATTGGTTATCACCAAATACAAATTGATCCTGAGGATCAAGAGAAAATAATGTTTACCAATCCTTATGGTACTTTTGCTTTTAGAAGAATGGTTTTTGGTTTATGTAATGCCACTGCTACATTTCAAAGATGTATGATGGCAATTTTCTGTAATTTAATTGAAAAAAGAATTGAAGTATTTATGGATGATTTTTCAGTGTTTGGAATTTCATTTGAATTATGTTTAGAAGTTCTCAAACGCTGTGAAGAAACAAATCTAGTTATTAATTGGGAAAAATGCTAATTTATGGTAGCAGGAGGAATTGTTTTGGGACATCAAATTTTAAAAAAAGTTATGAAAGTAGACCCTGCAAAAGTTCAAGTGACCGCTAATTTATCATGCCCAACAAATGTAAGGGAAATTAGGAGTTTTTTGGGACATGTTGGATTCTAAAAACGTTATATTAAAGATTTTACAAAAACTGTTAAGCCTCTATGCTAGTTATTGGAAAATAATGCAATTTTTAATTTTGATGAAGAATGTCTTAAAGCTTTTAAGTTGTTAAAAGAAAAATTAATCACTTCACCAGTTATTGTTTCACCAGATTGGCAAAATTTTTTTGAATTGATGTGTGATGCAAGTGATCATATTATTAAAGCTGTTTTAGGACAAAAATATGGTAAAATTTTCAAAGTAATCTACTATGCTAGTAGAACTCTTAATGAAGCTCAAATTAATTATACCACAATTGAGAAACAGTTATTAGCTATAGTATATTATTTTGATAAATTTGTATCATATTTGATTGGGACTAAATGTGTGGTGCATGTTGACCATTCTGCTATTAAATATTTAATGAAAAAGAAGGATGCAAAACCAAGACTGATAAGATGGATTCTTCTTTTACAATAATTTAACTTTGAGATAGTAGATAGAAAGAGTGTTGATAATCAAATTGTTGATCATCTATCTAGGCTTGAAAATGAATAAAACTTTCTTTTGATGAAGAAATTAATGAACATTTTTTTGTTAAAAATTATTGATTATTAATGAGTGGTGTGTTCCATGGTATGCCGACATTGTGAACTTTATTGTTAGTAACATATTACCCTATTATTTGACATACCGGCAGAGGAAGAAATTTTTATCTGAAGCTAAGACTTATTTTTGGGACGACCCGTTCTAAAATAAACAAGGAAATGATCTAATTATTCAAAGATGTGTGCCTTTAGAAGAAGGTTATGCGATTATTAAAAAATCTCATGAATCTAATTTTGGGGGACATTTTGGTGTTGATAGAACTGCATATAACTTCTGCAATCTAGATTTTATTGACCTACAATTTTTAAGGATGTTAATGCTTATACTAAAAATTGTGATCGATGTCAGCATGTAGGTAATATTTCTAGAAGAAATGAAATGCCCCTTACTTATATGTTGGAAGTTGAAGTATTTGACGTTTGTGGATTAAATTTCATGGGACCATTTATACCATCTTTCGGAAAATTATACATATTGTTAGCGGTAGACTATGTATCTAAATGGATAGAAGTTGTTTTTTTACCTCGATGTGATGCTCGAAGTATTGCAAAGTTTTTAAGAAAGAATACATTTTGTAGATTTGGAATGCGAAGAGTAATCATAACTGATGGGGGAAGTCATTTTAAAAATGTAATTATGGATAAACTAGTAAGGAAATATCATATCATCCATAAAATTGTTACTACTTATCATCCTCAGACAAGTGATTTTTTTAAATTATCCAATTGTGAAATTAAAAGAATTTAAAAAAAAATTAATCCAAATAAAAAGGATTGGTCAATCAAACTGGATTTTGCTTTGTGGGCTTATAGGACTGCATACAGGACTCTTAAAGGAATATCCTCATATAGACTAATTTTTTGGAAAGCTTGTCATTTATCAGTTGAACTTGAGCATAAAGCATATTAGACTATTAAAAAGTTCAATTATAATTTAAAAGATGCTGGAGAGAAAAAATTATTGCAATTAAATGAGCTTGAAAAAATAAGGAATGAATCATATGAAAGTGCTAAGATTTATAAAGAGAAGATGAAGATGCGACATAATCGTAAGATTTTGAATAAAACTATTGAGCTATGACAACAAGGTTTGCTATATAATGCCAGATTAAGATTATTTTCTAAAAAACTTAAGTCCATGTGGATGTGCCCATTTATTATAATAAAAGTTTATCCCTATGGAGCTGTGGATATTAAAGATCCTAGAACTAAGAAATATTTAATGTAAATGGTCATAGATTGAAACCTTTTTTCTTAGTTGATCAACTTAAACTTGATGAGAATTTGATTTTGGGTCACCCAAATTAATTATTAGGTATGTCAGTCTGACGATGTAAAACCAAGCACTTTGTGGGAGGCAACCCATAGTTATCGGTGTGCTTTGTTTTAAGTGTGTTTTGTGTGTTTTATTTGGTTTGATGTATAAATTATTTGGTAGTATTCTGCTTATAGTATGTTAGTGGAAATTAATGAGACCTCAATTGATGATTTAGATGAGTTAAAACATTCGGACACTTAGTAGACCTGTGCTTAAATTGGCACTGGTGGCTAAGCTCCAGCAGTTGGCGCTTAGGCACTGGAGTTACAAAAAAATGTGAAAAATGTGTTTCTAGAAGCCATTATCATGGGAAATTTGCATGGCATGTTAATGGATGGTTTGTGAATGTGGGAGGACGGTTTTAGAGGATTGTTTTTAAGTCATCTAAACTTTATAAATAGGGACCAAATTAATGGAAATTCATCATATCTCAAATTTCTATCCTAAGAGCCTTAAAGGAAGAGTTTTAAGTGTTGAAAATGTCTTCTTAGGAGAGTGAAATGAAGAAGAAGGAGGATGCAAACAAGATGAAGTTCTTTAGTGAGAGTGCACAAGAGTTATATAACGGATTTATAGCTGTTAGTATTCAAAGAATAACATAGAAGATTGCAAAGATTGAGGCTGATGTTGCATCAATTGAAGTAAAGGTAAATGAATTTAATGCTCATTTAGCACATATAGGATGGAAATTAAAGATGCAATTTAGTCACACTAGTTATGTTGAAGGTGCGGACAAGGCGATGTATTTGAAAAATAAGTGGATTGAAGATGATTCTATCAGATGTCTTCATCATCATTTGTTCTATCAAATCTATGTGCTAAATGGTTCACAGATGGAACTAATGGAGGTATTGGATATTTTTCACCTAATGGAGACTGGAATTAAGTTCTATAGTGTGTTAAGTGTTAGTTATGTGTGCTTTGTGTTTAATTAGTGTTAAGTGTTAATTTTTAATGTTTATGTATGTTGTGTGTTATTTTTTATGTTTTATGTTGGGGTTTAGTGTTTAGTTTGAGTGTTTTTTTGTGAAAAGTAAGATGAGATCTTACCCAAATATCTTGGATTAGAGACTTGTGGTTTATACTTGTAATTTGTATTAGTTTATTTAAGTAAAGTTTGTGTTTATGTAAAACTTGTGTTGAATCGTTTTTAATCTAAAGAAGTGTAATTCTGGAGATAAGAAGATTATAATGTGATGATATACTTATTAAATCAACTTGGGGTTGATTAAGTGAGTAAAAATGTGTATTTAACAAAAAATAAAAAACTGCGAGTTGGCAGCTATGTGCCGAGACGCCGCGCTTATGTTCCAGAGCTCCGTGGCTAAGTGTCATACTTTCGTGCTTAGGCGCCAGCTTGTGAAATTCTTTTTTCAGGTTTTAAAACTCAAAGATTACTATTTTTTCATTTCACCATCATCTTCTACCTTCGACATATCACAATTTTGGAGGCTAGGGCATCACCACATTTGCAAATATTTATCCATTTCAAGTAAAAATTGTTAGATTCGATCTTCTAGAGGTAAGAGCACTACTCCTAAGTGAAAATTTTTTATTTTTACCATATATTTTAAGTATACTTTGGAGAATCCAAAAATCACTATTCATGGTGAAAATTTGAGAAAAAATTTGAAAATTTCTTGGATTAAGTAATTTAAGCTTTTAGAAGTTAAGTTTAATGATTTTAAGTTTAATGTAGAATTTATAGTGATTTCTATGCAATTTTAGAAATGGCACCAAAGAGGAGCAAAGCGAGAGCCACTTTCAATTATGATAAGTTCGTTAGTTCTAAAGCTCGGGATTGTTATGTTCAAGCCTTACAGTCACGCAAACTAATCCAGGAGCGAGGATTTGATAAACCTGGCAGGGAAGTAGAAGATATAATTGTAAATCACCTTTGGGATAGATTCTGTTGTTGCTGTTATTTCTATTGTTCGGGAATTCTATGTGAACCTCCTGGAATCAGAGGATAACTTTGTTTGGTACGATGACAGCTGGTTCATTTTACTCCTGAGGTAATAAATCAATTTTACCTATTATCGCCAAATATGTTTTGTTTCTATTCAAATTACAATCCTACTGAGGAAGAATTGGATGAGATTATTTCTGTTTTGACTGATGGAAGGGGATTATGGAAAATTACTAATTAAAGAAGAGTTAACTTCCCTGCAACAAAGTTGAATGCCAACTCCAATGTTTGACATTATTTCATATCATCCAAGCTGCTTCCTACAAATCATCTGAGCGAAGTGACTAGAGAAAGAGCCACTTTGAACTACTATATTCAACAGAGGAAGGCGATAGACATTGGAAATATTATATATGATTGTGTCTGGAATTCTGCCAGAGTTGCCACCACTGCAGGTATGGGATTTGCTTCCCTTATACATTCATTGTGTGAGCAAGCTAGTGTTAGATCTGAAAATTGGGAAGAGGTTTTTCAGCCTCTTAAGCCTATTACCAGTTCGAATTTGAAGACTTATGTTGAGCATTCAATTTTTGGCAGGAGAGGAGGGTTTTTGAGGGGTTTCAGTGTATCTGCTTCTGCTGCATCTACATCTCGTGCTTCTAGATCCCAGGCATCTTCAGGTCAGTTTTTTGATTCGCAGACTGAGCTTTTGAATAAGATAAGAGATAATGTTAACTATATTGTAGATCGAGGGCATGTTATAGAGGGGAAAGTAGATCATATAGGGGAATATCTTCAGAGACATAATGAGTACGGCGGGAATTATCACAGTTACATGGATAAATTGATTAGATGTTACTTTAGTGTTGTGCTACCTACTCATCTACAATATAGTCTATATGTGTCTACTCATACCTGGAATGAAGGGGATAATGAAGAGGAGGTAGAAGATTATTAGGATTGGTATTTCATTTGTGTTATGTTATGTTATGTGATGTTTGTGTGGATTTTTTATTTTTTTGTGTTGTTTATTTCCATTTGTGGATGTTAAAGAGGACTACTCTATGTCTTTCATTTTGTTGTAATAATGGTTGAAACACTGTAGTTTGTGTTTATTTTAGTTGTGGATGTTATGTTTGTGATATGTGAAGTGAATGCTTGTGGTAGTTAATGTGTTAGTGATTTGTTAGTGTATTTTGTTTGTTAGTTTAGAACTCTTTCTAGTACCTATTTAGGAAGGTTTTAAAATGCTATTAAAATCCACTAATTGAATTTCATACTTAAATTTTTAATTCATCGCTATATATATATATATATATATATATATATATATATATATATATATATATATATTGGTTGTGGATTTCTATTTAAGTGTGTGAATTTGCTTTTATGTTCTCCACTACTTTAGAAGTCTTTTGAATTCCTTTTATAAAGTGTGAAGTTAAAATGTGATCTAGTTATTTTCATTAATGTTTTTAATACTTGCATATTTAGGATATTAAAAATTTCTGCAAGTTTAATATTTATAGTTTTTCTGTTCCTAATCATGTATTTTGTTACTATACCTAAATGTTTCATTATAATGAAAATTTTAAAGTTTGGGGGGAGTGAAAAACAATTTGCAAAAACTTAAAATTTTATTTATTCTCAAATGTACTAAAAATTTAATTTTGACTGAAAAGTAATTATGTGTATGAAGTTATATTAGAGAAATAAAATTTTGAATATAGAAATGAGTAAGAGAATTTAGTTAAAATCTATAACAAACATGAAATTTTAAAGTTAAAAATTTCTTAATGAATAAATGATGACTATTTTGTCACTATCTTTAGTAGTAAAAGTTATATTTTTGGAAAAATAGAAATATTAGACTTTTATTTTTGATACTAAAGTTTCTTTGATTGAAAATAATTTTTAAAACTTTTATTATATTTCTAAGTTAAAGATATATATCTACCTTATCTTTTAGGAAAGGAAGGGTAAAAAAAAGAAAGAAAAAAGGAAAGAAATGAAAAGTGAAAAAAAAGAAAATATAAAAAGGAATGAGAAGCTTGAGGATTTAAAGGCCTAATCAAAAATTGGTTTCACCCCTGATCTTTTTAGAGTATAAGATTTGAGAAATCTTGAAATTTATAAATATAATATAGTTAGTATAATTATTTTTGGTAAAGATTTAAAAGTAAAAAAACAAAATGCTTAAGTCCTATATTTTGAAAAATCTAATATTTCTGAATAAGATAAGAACTAGTTTTTTTCATTAACTTTTTCACCTAAGAGATTTCTAAAGTTTAAATTGGTCTCCTTTAGTAAGTTTTTCTTTAAATTGGACTACTACATTGTTGACCTCATTTTTGATGAGGTCTTTTCTTCTCTCTTTAGTACTTAGGATCTAGCCTTAGGCTTTTCCTCTGACTATCTTAGAGGACTAGAAGTGGAACCCACCCTTTAGAAGTTTAAACACCTCTTGACTCCCTGCAAACCCTACAAGCTTGATTGAAGACCCCTAATCACCTAGAGGGTTGAAATCAAATGTGAAGGTTTAAAGGATGAGTTCCCTATATGACTCTTTGGACTTAGGACCACTCTGGGTGGCTTGGTCTGGTGAGGGTTGACTTACACACTCACTACACTCATACTCTACACCCTCACACACACAATCCAAATCCTAAAACCACACCCATACCCAACTTGACTCCCTGACTCATGTAGGTAATTCATATGGATGAACCTTAACCCTTAAGCCCCTAGTTAAGAGGGTTAGGAACAACATAGTGAATGCCTCAAATGAGTCCGCTCATGGCTCATATAGGCTTAATATGACTTCATGGCTCAACCAAAGTGTTTCCATTTCACTTATATTTGATCAATCTTCATTTTTCCAAAATTTCAATTTTTGACCCCGGGGACCCTACACCTATCAAACCTACTAAAAGCCTTTAAAATTGCCCAAATCTTCCAAAATTTCCAAATCACCTAAAACTCCCCAAAACTAACCTTGAACATTTCCTCACCAATCAAATTGATCATCCATAGCCAAAAATACCAAAAATTCCAAAGGTATCCCCCAATACCCTCCAAATTACCAAAATGCCCCTCTTGACCCAAAAATACAAAAATTCATAAAATTCCCAAAAAATTCCAGAAAATCCTAAATATTCCCAATTTCATTTTGTCTAACTACACCATGGTCCAATTTTATCAATTTACCCCACTTTTACCAAAACCCCCAATTTAGCCCATTCTTAACCCAAGTGAACCCAATGTCAAACCAAACCTACCCAATTGACCCCAATTTTGGTCCAATTCAATTCTAAACTTCAATTCAATATTCACAATATCAATCTAGACCAAATCCAAGTCCAATTTGATTGACATTTGAATCCAATTTCACTTTTGACCTTAAAGCCCAATTTGGACCCACGACCCAAACTTAGCCCAAACTAACCCAATTTAACCCCAATTGACCCTAAAACTTTTCTAAAATTTCCCTAACATCCCCACAAACAAAACACTAACATGATTTGCCCAAAATTTGGACTCAAACCTCACCCAAATCCACCCTAAACCCAAAATCCCTTAAATGGGCCTACACCCAAACCTAACACAAAAAGGCCCAAGTTCCAAAATCAAAACCCAACCAAAGATGAAACCCCTTTGAAACACTCCCATAAACATTTCTCAACATTAATTTTACATTAATTTCAACTTTAGCCCAACATTAACCCAAGATAGCCCAATTTGGCCCACTTAGGCCCCTTTAACTAAAAAAGCCCAAATTCAATCCAATTCTACCCCAAATCACACCAAATTGATTCCAAACCATTCATGAAACATCTCTAAACCAATTGCAGCATTTATTTGACATGGTCCTTCACAAAATTTTCACCCAAAAGCCCATTATAAAATCCAAAAGCCCACTTCCCTAAATCACTTTAAAAGCCCATCTAAAACCATTTCAAAGAGCCCAAAATCTATCCTAAAGCCCATATGACATTTTCACTTGCCATCCATTTAATCAAAGTCATTCCCTAAGTTCCAATCCCATCATCAAATGATTCCAAATCAAGCCTCATGACAAATCACCCCTAAATGCCAAAAATCCCAAAATCCCTTTCTCATGCAAGTAAGCCAAGCCATTCCCAAGCCATGAGCAAGCCTTGAAGCCATGCACAAGCCACATGAAGTCATGGGGTTTAACATGTGACCATACCCAAAGTAGCAAAAGGGGGGCCCTCTTTCTTAAACCTTCATTAAGCTTTTTAACCCCTTACATGCTACACACTAAACCAAGATTAGCCACATCACTTTGGATTGGGACTTCACCACCCCTTTCTAGGCGATGCAAATGATCCTCCCTCGGCCCAAATCGGCCATGGGGAGGTGAACCAAGCCCATTTCCATGGGTTGACCAAACCAAGTTCAAAAGAGCCACCTCCCCATTCCATTTGAATCAAACCACTTTACACATGTCAAGCTTCAATTGAATTCACCAACTTCAACCCCTGACCTCCCTGACCTTGAGGGTGACCCATGCCTGGCCGAACCACCTCCCCAGTCACCGGAAAACGCCATGGCCGAGACCTTGGAATGAGCTTAACATTGAAATTCCCCCTTGCTGAGCTGCCCCAAGTCCAGTGGCCATTGCAGCTGTTCTTCTCATCCCCGCCCCTAACTCCCCCTGGGAGAGCCTCCAGCCAGCTCTATTTAAACCCCACCTCTCTCGAACATGAGGGAGGTGCTGAAAAAAGCCTTAAGGAAACTCTGCCAAAATCATTCCAGACTCTTCCCCACAACTGGAGAACTTGATCCCCACTGAGATCCCCCTGCCATTTCCTCTCTGCGAGCTCGATTTCGAGTTGAAATCCAAGCCCAAAACCAGGACACTTCACCGCAGTAAGTTAATCCTCAAATTGATTGACTCTACACCTTCACCGGACCAAGAGGAGAAGTTTCCCGAGCAAAGCCCCCTCACCAAGCCAGCCATCGCTTCCAGCCTCCAAGCTTTGTGATCGGCTGTGGTCACTTTTGTACCTAGGCAATTCACTAGGCCAAGGGACTTCATCTGGAGCTTGCTTGAACCCAATCGAAGGTGACATAGCCCTCAGATTGAAGCTTCACTTCTCTGAGCAAAGGTATGAGCTCTCTCCTTCTCCCGAGCTTCTGGAGATTCTCCATTTAGTTTGAGTCAATTTCAATGCATGTTTACCGTATGGATGTGTTCGTCTCTTCAAGACGAATCCATAGAGCATAAGAACACAAAAATCCGTTGAGAATCGAGTGAGAAATTAGGGTTAGAAGGTCGACGGTCACAAATTCACACCAGTCATAGACGATGACTGGGAACCGTTGGATCGCACGTGTATCGAGCGGACGGTCGGGATCGAGCCGGACAGCGCAACGGTACATGAACAGCGGGCCCCTAGAGTGCTGAGTCGGATGGCGGCGCCAAACCAGAAGACGCCGCGTGACCGTTCGGAAAGGCTAAGGTTGACGCGGCGCCGCGTGGATAAGTAGGAAAATAGGGTATTTTTCTATTTATTTAATTACCAGAACTTCAAAAATTCATAACTTTGTGTAGAAAAATCCTAAAAATAAAATAAAAATACCCACTTGCTCAGTGAACATGGAAGAATAATGTGGAAAAGAAATCAAGTAATTTCATTAAGTATTTTATTTTTTAATGATTTATTTACTCTCTGCATTGTTTTAATTCTCCATTTGCATAGGCAATTCACCATGGCATGAGACCATAAGGCTTTTGAAGCCTCTGAACTTGGGAACATTCTTTGAATTTTCCAAGGTCGAGAGCCATCCCTATGAGAAGTTATTGATTTTCCAAGTTCATATTACCTGTTTTGAGTATTTTAATTCCAATAATTAGCATCGTTGAGAAATAAATTCTAGGAAAATTTGGTGATGTTTCTTATGACTGGAGGAACCTAGAAAAAATAAGTTTTGAGTTAATTCACTTGGAACAACCCTAATTGGCCTAAATACCCAAAACTGAACTTTAATTAATTAGGGTTAACCACACATCAAATTATCTTAAAAACAATTCTCCACTGTCCTCTAGGGATAGGAGAACACCACATAAAAATTTGAAACTAATTGGACTTGGTTTGATCCACCAAATGGGTTAATTAACCCCCTTAAATAAATTTGAACTTTAAAAATTCATAACTCACAAAATATTTCTAAAAAATTCATAAAAATAGTTTTGGAGCTTCTCTGATATCAGAGGAACTTAGAAAAATTAAAATTGTAATTTTCTAAATAAGTTGATTTTTATTATTATTTTAATATTTTTAATAATTAAAAAATAATAAAAATCATAAAAATATTAAAAATCACCAAAATGTCACATTTTGAATTCTAATCATTTAGGAATAAACTAAACATTTTTCTTAAGTCCCTAGGGTAAGATATTGAAATTTAAAGGCTTAATGTAATTTTTAATATTAAAAAATCTATTTTCCAACATTTTCACTAAAATAATTCTAATAAATCAACGAAAAATCAGAAAAATACAAAATTAGTTTCTCTGAACTCCTTGAGGTTAGAGAGATCTAAGAAAAATATAAAATCCATTTATCAACTTTAATTTTATTTTAAAATTAATTAATGCTCCAAAATTCAAAATAATTCTAATAAATAAAATATAATTCAAAAAATCACCAAAATTGGTCCAAATGGTCCTCTAGTCATTATGAATATCCCATAATTTTCTTAAGGACAGAAACATTTCCTTGGTCATGTTATTGAATTTTCCTTGAAAACCCTTATTTTCAATTAAAAATAATTACATAAATAAATTAAATACAGAAAAATCACATTTTCTCCTCTAATGTCTTAATTGACACGTGAGTAAGGTTGCATAAATATTTCAAGTTCATTTGAGCTTAATTTAGTGAGTTATAGAATTATTAAGCTTGAAGAGCAAAATGGTAATTAAAAATTTCGACATTTAATTAAAATTTTAGGATTAATCAAAGGGAGGGTAAAATATTTGATTTTAAACTGATTTTTGGATGATTGAAACTTAAATGATTAAGGGTAGAAATCTACTAATCATTTCAACTCTAATTAAAATAAAACTTTAATTAATTAATTAATTGAAATTTTGGGAGAATAATAGAAATTAGAATTATTAAAGTAGGGATATTATTTAAGAAGATATTTATTCTTTAATTTAAAAATCTCTAAATAAATCACTTCAATAATACTTAAGTCTTAATTAAAAAATCATCAAAAGAATAATCTCAATAAAATTAAAATTGAAATTAAATTAAATCAAATTAAATTAAATTAAATTAAAACTAAATTAAATTAAATTAAATTAAATTAAATTAAATTAAAATTAAATTAAATTTAAGATTAAATAAAATTAAATTAAATTAAACTAAATAAAATTAAAATTAAGCTAAATTAAATTAAATTAAATTAAATCAAATCAAATTAAATTAAAATTAAAATTAAAATTAAATTAAATTAAATTTAAATTTAAATTTAAATTAAATTAAATTAAATTAAAATTAAATTAAATTAAATTAAATTAAAATCAAATCAAATTAAATTAAATTAAAATTAAATTAAATTAAATTAAATTAAATTAAATTAAAATCATTTAATAACAAACCTAAATGAAATCATTAAGAATTAAATCTAAAATGACTCGAACACTATTCCAAACTTAAACTAACTTTTATAATTGAGTCAAACTTCAAATTAAATCATTAAGTTTAAATCATTAATGTATTTAATAAGTTGATTTGCCCTTATAAAGCTTTTAGTATTATAACTTTTAAATGAGGTATCAAGTGAAGTGTTACTTCACTCATGGGACATTCAAATGTCCTAGTTCACTGAGCAAGAGAACAAAACTTAAACCTCTGGATGATTAATTCACTTGTATAATTAAATTCTCTTGGACTTAAAACAATCCTAGAGGTATTAAAAAGATGTTTAAGACTCGTCTTAAGCACTTCCTTAATATGATAGGATGTTTATAAGAATAATTGAATTTAATTGTTTCTTTGATGAAGAAAATCATCCTTAAACCAAAACACAAGAACCTAGACGTCATAGGAGATGACTAGCTATAGGATTAGGACTTTGGTAGCAACCAAAACCTTTCCATTAGCTTTACCTAAGTACTTGTTGAAATATTTAAATGCCTTAACATGTGTTTTAAGTGTAGCTTGGGATGACGGGAAGACCCTCCAGGTACGCTTTTATTTTGTTGCAATTTACTTATGTGCACTGTTACTTTACTTTTCTTGCATGATAAATAACTGTTGCATGAAAACCAAAACCTTTAGGATAGTCCCTGAACTGAAACCAAAATTAAACTAAAAATCATTACAAGATAAAATTCACCACCACAACATTTCAAAATATAAAACAACTCAAAATTTAATCACAAACAGAACAACAAAACTACAATTGCAACTAAATTAAAACGTCTCGTTGAATGATCGGGAATACCTCAGATGATGTAACCCACGTGTTGATAACGGGATTTCCCAAGGTCTAAATGAAAGTGTGGAACTCATTTAGTTGAGTTTAGCAAATTCATCTGGACTAAGTGAATTCAATGAAAATAATAGTGCCGGGATGACGGAACCGTGGGATCTTAATCGGTTCTGTTTAATCAACTTTAAGATTTATTTTATTTAAAACACTAAACACATTTGGACTTTAAGATTTCTCTAAACCAAAACACTTCTCTCATCCTTTGATTTATGACTTCTAAAACTAAACCTCTGCAACAATAAGGAGCTTGGAGCACGGTGGGTAGCAAGGACATCTTCATCAGCAAAACCTGAGTCTACTTCAGCAAAACTTTCTTAGAATTAAATAACCAAGCCATAGGACTTCGAGGTAGTTTTCCTAGTGAACATAAATCCTCGACTCTTCATTAGGTATTTGCATGATCATATCATGTAAATTAAGCCCTAACCGGTTTTAGGACTCCGAGGTGATCGTTCGGTATGACATAAACCCTCACATCTTCGAGGCTGTTTGTATGATTGTGTCATACGAATATAAGTCCTGATTAATTAAAACAGGCAAGATGAAACATTAAATAAATCCCCAAATTGAAGCCAAACAATATGATAGTTTGAGAAGTTGCCAAGATTCTTCTTGTATCCTCAACTTCTCCTACTTTTCTTCCTTTAAACTCCTGAAATAAATTGTTCGAAATTTGATCCATTCCCTTTTGAATTTCCAAAATTCAATCCTTTGAAAACCTTAAAATTTGAAATTCTTGAGAGCAAAACCACTGATCATTATCGAGAGTTTTCTTTAAGTGATTCCCGTCATTTAAGATGTAATTAACTATAGGGGCTTGCCCTTATAGGGAACTTTAAGAACCCGGGTAATATAAACCACCGCTTAATTCCTTTATCATAAGCGAGGGAACTTGTCTCGCTTATAAAATTGGTTTGCGGACCAAACGGATGTCATAAATCTTCTAGTTTATTTAACCGAGCCCCATCATCGAGCGAGTGTGTCTACTCTCTGGGATAGATATACAGTTTGTGGTGAGGTGCTCGTTTATATAAACTATTCTGGATGTGAGATCAGTTTGATTTCATATCTTAAAATTTTCAAATTTAAAATTATTTTCAAAATCAAATACTACTTTTTAAATTATTTATTTAAATTAAATTAAAAATTCATCGACAATTTCTGTAGGCGACCACTTTTCAAAAATACAACACTCAACCTAAAAATATGCCGACATACATTTCTATAACAAAATTTTAAAAGCTCCTGAAGAAACTCATCCCATAATTTACTTGTATGATTTTTATGTGATTAAAGTGTCACTTGAAGACAAGTAACATTTTAAATTTGAGGATTTTGATATATAAAAAATATATAGTATTTTTATACACATTTTTATATTTATTTTTGATGATATTGTACTTTAATGGATGATATTTTGTGTTTTTTTACAGGAATGATTAAATGGATGATTGTGATGAAAAGAGTGAAAATGATCAAATTTGGAGCAAAAATGAAGAAAATTGAAAAAGTGATGTCTGGCGGCCAAGCGTCAGAACCCGCGCTTACGCACCAAGGCGTCGCGGCTATGCACCCTGATATAGAGCTTACGTGCCAGCAAGCTCGCGGCTGAGCACCAGTAACCTGCACTTACGCGCTGTAGTTATTAAAGAGGAGTTTATTTATTTTAGGCATCATTTTGAAATGATTTTTGAAGCACCACTTGGTAAGAACATGGGTAACTTCCTATTGGCGCTAAATTCAATTCAAATTACTCTTGAATGGATGCAACTCTTAGAAGATACATTGAATCTGGACACAATTTGAAGAGATACAAAGACACCTTTTGAAAAGTATAAAACAAAGAGGACTTGAATATCGGAAATATGGTTTTTGTTGGAGGGTATGTTTTATGTTTAAGAGAGGTTTATGTTAGAGAGTTATTTTAGAACACGCCTCTCCACTTCACCATCTTTATTTTATTTTTCTGTAGTTTGTATTAGGATTATAAGTGGGATTTGGAGTCTACAGAGTTAGGCCCCACCTCTAAAAAGTATTGTAAGGGAAAGAAAAGTTTTCAAAGAAACTTCATGTGTTTGGTGGGGAGGATTTACATATAAGTATTTATCTTTGTATCGCATGTGTTTTTTAATTAAGACATCTTCTATTTTCACTATAATTTCTACTTTTAAACCAAGTTGTGATTGTATTTTCTCCATGAATTCTGAGTAGTTTTTTTTATCTTTTTCCTTAATATGATGAAGTAATTAAGTTGTGGAAGTATGTTGTGTCAAGTATAGGATTTCAATGTTGGAAGAAGTTTTGATGATTCAAAATCTTGCATTTCATTTACTTCTTGATTTGGCCAATTAAGATGTTAAAATTTGTTATGAGAACATGT
This sequence comes from Papilionanthe hookeriana x Papilionanthe teres, assembly GCA_022702705.1. Lineage (NCBI taxonomy): Eukaryota > Viridiplantae > Streptophyta > Magnoliopsida > Asparagales > Orchidaceae > Papilionanthe > Papilionanthe hookeriana x Papilionanthe teres. The sequence goes on along the minus strand of CM040429.1, from coordinate 137,752,493 downwards.
AAGAACTGGTATGGTATTGTCTCAGTCAACAATTGGAAATAATCACATGAGGTTGTATGGGTGAGAATGTAATCCATATGCTTAAGTGTAAATAAATAAGGAGATATACTTTGATGGATGTATAATTAGAGGACTTTAAAGTGACAGGCTAAAGCCCTCAATTTGGTTTATTGTTTTATGTTTTGATACGAGATGTTAGCCCCTAGGTGGAGGGAATCGAGGAAACTCTAGAGTGAGAGCTAGTATCTTTCCTGCCTAACCCGTCTTCAATATTTTAAAACAGTAGATTAACCTATGTTTAGCATCTCTAGTAAGGGTAAAGAATATAGTTACTCCTATTTAGCATAACACATTTTAGATACTTCCACAACAAATATTTTCCATAACTTGTTACTGATTAATAAAAAGGAAAAATATATTCATTTGCATTACATCTTACAAAAATTTAGTTAAAATAGTTGCTTAATTTCATTTTAAAATTGTAAAAATTAAAAAAAAGGAATTGAATTTTCTTTCCTAAAATATTAACTTTAATTTGAGTAAGATCTTTTCTAAAAATAAAAATGTTAATTTTATGTTTTTTTGAATTAGAATATATTTTCAATATTAATCATTTTTCCTATTGGCTCGATATCTTGGGGTTTAATCAAAAAGTGTTATATTACTTAATAAACAATACGTATACTTTATAAACAAACATTTTATTTTGAACCTACAAAAAATGTTATTTGGAAATGAAAAGAAATTTGAATAAATTTAAAAAAATGTTTAGTATGTTTCTCATTATTATATGACGCTTCTTTTTTCATGTCTTCCCTAAGAATAGAATGTGAGACCGTTGTTTCGTACTTTATGCATTCTGCCTTTTGCATCTGAGCTTTTCGTTTTTCTTCTTTTCTCATTTTATTATTTCGGTCACCTTCCGTTTTCTGCAATGACTTACTTTTCGGGTTTCCTTGGTTCCATTAAAGGCACTGATCCTTCATTCTTGATGAAGAAAAAAGTGAATGAGTTGCAGAGGAGGTATGTTATGTCAGACAACGTCACCCTTCAGAAGTTACCTGAGTCGGTGTGGGCGACAGACCTTCTAGGTAATGATATGGTCTTTCACCAAGGCAAGTTCAAATATGGCCTCTGCTTTCCTCTGTTTAATTTGCATTGGAGTGTCTTTAACATGTATGGGGTAATTCTAGTGCAAGTGATGTTGAATTCCATAGTCGTGATAATAATCTTAGTTATTTCTGTCACTGGGAGCGTTAATATTGGAATATCAACCGCTTTTAGTATTTTTTTTTTCTTTAAGGTCGACCAGGAGGGCTTTTCCGTGTTTTTAGTGGAGAAAGAGCTCCACTTGACCGGAGTGGAGAACATAATAAAGGACTGGAAGAAGAAGCTCTTGGTTGGTTCATTTTTTGATGCTTAGGGGATTCAGAATGAGCTGATAAACTGTTCGGTATCCAATCCGAGGTCTCTCCCAAAGAACATGGAGGTCACTAGGGAGATGTTGTCCAGCCGTCATCTGATGGTCCGACATAGATGACCCTACCCGCAATTACACATTTATTTAAGTTCCTAAAAGACTTCAAAAAACTTGACCTAATTTATATTTTGCAGCTAATGTGGAAAATGGATATGTTATAGAGTTTAGAAATTGATTTATAGTACACACACTAGGGGTTCTACGCAAGTGCACGTATCGTTTCAAGTAATATAGAGCTTTCTTTAAATACACTAGTATCAAACCCACAGTGAAGGACATATTTTTTATAATAACTTAGAAAAACATCTACTTAAACTAAAAACACAATATTTAGGAAAATAGTGTCAAAATTTTTGTAAAATGTTAAAATTAAATAATTGCTAATTTTAATTTTAAGTAGAAAATAAATGCATATTTTCTAACTAATTATGTTTAAAGGAGTTCGTATAATACATATTTTCTAACTGAAGGTTTAAATATTGTATTGTGACGAATAGGAGTAAACCTATTCTTTACCCTCTCCTAAGTGCATAAAGAACATTAGCTAATCTAAAGTAAGTTCCTAATTGATATGATTATGCTAGGTAGGATTTAGCCACTCACCTCCAGATTACCCACTGTGCCCCCTCTATAGGACTAACCAAGCATTAGTTCTAAACTCTAGGACAAAATTGGTTAAGATTATAGCCTGTCACCATATAATCACCAATTCCGCACCCATTGAAACTTATCTCCTTACTATTTGCAGTCACCTTAGAACTTGGTTCCCCTCCATCGTAAAGTTAGTGTGATATTCACTAGTGTGAAATTATAGCCCCCCTGAATCATTATGTTTCACAATAGAATTTAACATTACAAATGCTCAGTTTGCAAAGTAAATTAAGAGCTAGTGAAAATACCATCACAATTTTGTAATAAAAGAAATCTTCAAACAATTATAATCCTACACATGATTACTTCTTATTAGAAAGAGAAAGATAAAGAAAACTACTCAGAATTCATAGGGATAACACAACAAAACATGATATATATTAAAACTCAAGTTAACACAATAAAACAAAACTTAAAAAAAAAAATAAAAGGCACTTATCTTAGACTTCTCCCCAATAAAATATTTTTCAGTTTCTTTGATGTCTTTTCACTCCAATAAACTCACCAAAACATACACAAACAAGACTCTCACTCACACACCCACACATAAGACTCTCTCTAAAGACTCAGACCAAGGCTCAAGACTCCAAATACTCTTTTGATTCTCAATTCCCTCTTTTTTGCTCAGCCAATAGCTTTATTAAATAGAGCTCTAATAATCACCAAGATTCACTTCGTAGACCACCTCAAAATTCTTCAAAATTCAATGCATAAACAGCCAAACTGTTTCTAGTTCCTAGGCGCCCAATCGTGGTACCCAGACGCTCAACCATTGCACCTAGGCACCCAACCGTGGCACCTAGGCTCCAACCTTCTAGAAGTCCCTGCTAATTACCTGGTGCCTAGACGCCAAGTCAATTTTTGCTCCATTTGACTTCTTTTTGTTCCAGTTTTCCTCCTTTTTCTCTTTAATCTCCATCTTTTGTACCTGTAATCAAATACACACAAAATACCTTTCATTGTAGTAGAATATCCTTAAAAAGAGTGTAAAATGTATATATAAGAGTAGTGCATTTTAAAGTGTATCAATTCCCCCGAACTTAAAAGTTACTTATCCTCAAGTAACTCATTTATAAAATGATTGTTTTAACTTATGGTACTGGTTTTTATTAAAGATTACTATATCATTTCTCCATAATGTGATAGTGAAACTTTTAGAAAATTTTTTTAATAACTCATATTAGAACTAAGGTATAAGAATATTTAGTGCTTAAGTTAGGAATTCTGGTTTTCTATTCATTTTAAAAATAATTGTAGCTTCTCACACTTAGGAGAGGAATAAAAGATTGAATCATATGAGAATTCTACTCATAAGTAGTTGATTAATACATTTCAAATTAAGAATAAGGTCATAATTGTAAATAAGTTTTCTCCTTTAAGATGATTCAAGTGAAGCCAATTTTTAGTTAGGTATCTCCTCAAGCTTCTCCCCACATACTTTACCTTTTACTTTTCATTTCTTGGTTTTATTTTTCTTTCAAGATCATTTTCAATCCTTTCTTTTCTTTTCTTCTTTTATGTAATGATTATCATATCTGGATAGCCTTTATTGATTTTAAACTTCACTATCCTTCGCCTAAAGTTAAAAAATTCTCACATTTCGTTACTTATTAATGTGTATTAGTACAAAAATAATTTTTCATAGTCTCAAATTCTTTTTAAAGTATTGATCCAAGATTCTTAGTGTTTGAAAAATATACTTTTTAATACTCTAAATAACAAAAAGCACATTCATATACTTTTATACCAAACATCTTAACTGGTCAAATGCTCAAATTGTAAATAAATGCTGTTCAACTTGGTATGCAGATTTGAATACTCCTCTTCTACTTTTCTGATCTTCTCCGTAATTCTTCCAAGGTTAAGTGCAAGGAATTTGTTGAAGTATGCCTGAGTGTCCTTGTGGACAAATTTTCTTTAATTAACTCCATCATTTATTTTACTCTCCATTGGAACAAGAAATTTGGATCCAACACACCTTTTCTTCTCCAAAGTTGTTTTCTCTAGCCTATGATATGTGTTAGGTCTGATAGATGAATTTAAGGTGGTTTTAATGGAAAGAAATGATTTTAAACTGGCTAGGGTGGTTTTTTCATGACTTCTAACAGTTGCGCCACAACTCCGGTTTCTGGCCCTTAGGCGCCAGTGCCTAAATAAGCACTATTTCACCTTGCGTCCAAATTTTATGACCCAATCTCAACTTGATCATTAAATTATTTTTTTACATCACCTTATGTCATGTAGGTCTCACTACTATATAAAATAGTCCATATAACAAGAAAAATCAATCGACACAGATAACTATAGGTTACCTCCTACAAAGAGTTTGGTTCAACGTCGTTAGCTCGACGTATCAAATGTTTTACTTTGGCTAACCCAACATCAGAATTTCTTCATCTAAGGACTTCTTTCCACAAATGTAAGGTTTCAATGGATGTTTATTTACATTAATTATCTTTTTTGTTTTCAGATCTTTAATATCCACAGCTTCATACAGATAGGCTTTTATTACAATAAATGAATCTGAGCATCTTAACTTAGGTTTTCTGGTAAATAATTACAATCATGTATTATAAAGTAAAACTTCTTGTTCAGGCTCAAAACCTTTTCCTAAAATCTTCTGATCATGCTTATTTTTCATCTTGTCTTTTGATCCCCGATATATATAAGCACAACGACACCAAAACTTGGTACCGTCCAGATAAATGCGCTGATGATTTAGATATGAAAATTATGATTTTATATATGGGATACTACGCAAGTATACATATCGTTTATCAAGTAATATAAGACTTTCTGATTAAGCCCCGAGATATCGAACCCACAGGGAAAATGTGAAATCTTTAAAGGAATCAGAGAAATTATCTTTTTATTTTCTTTAATTGTTTTCGAAAAAGTATATCTTGATTTTGAAAAGTTTTGAAGGTTGATATGTCTTTTGAAATTTTCTTAATAAAATGCAAAACAAGAAATTAAAATTACAATAACAAATAACACTGGATGTAAAATACTATTAACTAGAATATCGTTTTCTTTCCTTTCATCAAGTAGTACTAATTCTTAAAGTATTGTTGTGGAAGTATTCAAATTTTTGTTGTGACAGATAGAAGCAAATGTGTTCTTTACCCTTACTTGGTTCTATTAAGAACATAGGTTAATTTGAAATTTATATTATTTTGAACATGGTTAGGAAGGGAAGATACCGGTCTCTCACTCTAGAGTTCCCTCGATTCCCACCACCTGGGGCTAACTTCTCATAACAAAACTCAAAACTTCAAACCAAATTAGGGGGTTTTAGCCTGTCACTCTAAAATCCTCTAATTTTACTCCCTTTTATAAAAATATCTTCTAATATTACATTCAATTATATGGACTACAGCTCTCACCCATATAATTTCATGTGATTCTTACTAACTTTTATGAGACAATACCGAATTGGATCTTACATAATCTCAAGAAATTTTACAATTTAACAGGCCAAATTAAGAAGTAAACAAAGTTTTTAGAATCAATCCTCACAACTTCTTCCAGCTTTTAGACACTTATACTTTCCACAACAATTCTCTTTAAATTAATTACTTCTCCATTTAAGAAAGAAAAAGATAAAGTAAACTACTCAGAATGCATTGAGAAAATATAAAAACACATTGATTTGAAATCGACAACAACAATAAGAAAAATAATAAATGAAAACAAGTATTAATAAACTAAATAAAAGTAAACACTTATCTAAAAATCCTCTCCACAAGACTAAGGAAGTTCCTTTAAAACTTTGACTCTTTGCTAAACTACTTCTCAGAGTAAGTCTCCCAACTCCGTTGACTCAGAATACAGACTTCAATAAAAACTAAACCAAAAGAAAGAAAAGAAGTGGGAAGAAGAATATTTCACTCCGACCCTTTTCTCCTTTCTACTCTCCACTCCTACTCTAAATAAAAACTTTTAAAATGCAGTGGAAGAACAATAGAAGTACTCTTCAAAATGCAGTGGAAGAGTCTCCTCAAATTGCCCCCTCTAAATCTTTCCTAAGACTCACTTTAAATACTAAACCAAAAGGTGCCTTGGTGTCTCTTCAAAATGTGTCCAGATTTGATGTATCTACCAAGGAACACACCCCTTCATTCAAAATTGCCGCCCAAAGGAAGTTATGGACGTTACTACCAAGAGTTGCATCCCATCTCCTTTGAAATTGACGCTAAATCCATTTGAATCTCGATTTTTAACTGCTAGTGGCAAATTTTTTATTTTTCATTTTTTTGCTCCAAATTTGATCCAATTTTGCTCCTTTCATCATGACCATCCATTTTCATCATACCTGCAAGAAAAACACGAAATATCTTCCATTAAAGTGCAATATCGTTTAAAAATAGGTATAAAAATGTGCATAAAAATACTATATAGTTTAGGTGTATCATCTTTGTAAATTTTTGCATTCTCATAAGATTGATTTCTAATTTTCTCAAACTCATTTAACTAAAATAATCGTTTCTCACCAGCATCTTTCAAATTATGATTAAATTCTTTATCTCCCAATAAACTTTATGCTCAAATTCAACTGGAAAGTGACAAGCCTTTCCAAATATAAGCCTATATGGTAACATTCTTATATAAGTTTTATAAGCAGTTCTATAGACGTACAATGCATAATCAAATATAGTAGACCAGTCTTTTCTATTAAGATTTATAGTATTTTCCAATATTCTTTTAATTTAACGATTGGATACATTTTCTAGACCACTAGTCTGAGGATTATTTGCTTTAGCAATTCGATGTTTAATTCTATATTTCTTTTTTAATATTTTAAATCTTAAGTTTTTAAAATGACTTCCCCATCTATAGTGATCACTCTTGGCATTCAAATTTCTTAACTCCTTAAAAAATTTTACAATGCTTTGAGCATCACATCGAAGTAAAGCAATGGATTTAATCCATTTTGAAACATAATCCATAGCTAATAAAATTTATATGTTTCCAGAAGATGGTATAAATTGTCCCATAAAATCCAAACCCCGTACATAAAAAATTTCAACTTCCAAAACAAAATTTTAGGGCATTTCATTTCTTTTAAAAATATTGCCTACTCTCTGACATCGATCACACGTTTGTATAGAAGCATTGACATTCCTAAATAAAGTAGGTTAATAAAATCTAGATCATAGAATTTTAAATGTAGTTTTCCACTCCAAAATGTCCCCCAAAATTAGATTCATGACATTTTTGAATATTTTCCTGGGTTTCATCAAATGGTACGCATCTTCAGATAACATGATCCTTAAATTTTTTATATAAATAAGGGTCTTTCTAGAAGTAAAATCTTTCATCGTGAATGATTTTTTTCTTTTGATGGTTTCCAAGTATGTAGGGCAAAATGTTACTAACTATATAGTTAACTATATCAGCATATCACGGAATATGCCATTCAGTAATCACATATAATTATTTGTTAGAAAAGTTTTTTTTATTTCAATATCAGAATAACCATAATTTTTTGTTCTTGTCTTGATAAATGATCAGTAATTTGATTCTCAACACATTTTTATCTACTACTTCAAAATTGAACTCCTGCATCAGAAGGACCCATCTAATTAACCTTGGTTTTGCATCTTCTTTCAACATCAGATATTTTATCGTAGAATTATTAGTATGCACAATACATTTAGCTCCAATTAGATAAGATTGAAATTTATCAAATGCATATACTATGGTCATTAACTCTTTTTCTGTAATACTATAATTAATTTGAGCTTCATTAAGAGTCTTATTAGCATAGTATATAACTTTAAAAATATTATCACATTTTTGCCCTAATACAGCCCCAATGGAATAATCACTAGCATCAGACATTAATTCAAATGGTTTTTCCCAATCAGATGAAACAATAATAGGTGCAGTGATTAATTTCTCCATAATTAAGTTGAAGACATTTAGGCATTCCTCATTAAAATAAAATATTACATATTTTTCCAAAAGATGGCATAGAAGCTTGTCAGTTTTAGAAAAATATTTAATATAACGTTTGTAGAAACTAACATGTCTTAGAAAACTTCTAACTCCTCTCACTATGGTAGGAGGAGGTAGTTTAGCAATAACTTGCTGGATCTATTGTGTGACTTTTTTAATTTGCAAAAATTAATGAACTCAGATTTAGATTTATATATTGATTTAAATTATAATGAGTCACATAATTAACGTAAGTATACGTATTGCTCAAGTAATACAGGGCTCTAGTGGAGTCCAGGAATATCGATCCCACAGAGAGGCTTTACTTTTATAGTGTAGCACATAAATATATTATTGAATCATAGCACAATTGCAAGTGATTTAATTTTAAAAGTAAAGACAAACATGTTCAGTTACTATATCTACCAAAATACGTTCTAAACTCTAGCAAGTTAAAACCAACACAAGACTAAATTTATAATAAAGTTCAGTTGTAAGAAAGAGTCTTCCTCCTTTCCATTCATACTGTTATGATTATTGTGACACAGATCAGTGGTGCAAATGTATTATGCCAAATAGGAGCATTCCTATTTTTTATCCATATTTCAGTGTATAAAGAACATTGTCTAATCCTAAGTTTAGTCCTCAAATCCGTGTTTAGGCTTGGAGGATACTAGCTCTCACTCCAGAGCTCCCACTTCCCTTCACCTGAAGGCTAACTCTCGCTTCAGTTTCTAAACATTAGGGACCAAATTAAAGATTTCAGCCTGTCACTTTGAAATCTCCAATTCTACGCCCATCAAATTATATTTCCTTATTTATTTGCACTCAACCCCCATGAAGTTCACCATTCATGGAATTTGAATGTGACCTTCACTTTTGTTGTGGAACTCATAATCCATTCGGAACATATGTTTCCCAACAAGTTTTAACAATTCAATTGGCCAGATCAAAAAGTAAATGAAGTTCAAAGTGAAAAGGTCATCACAAATTCTTCATAATAAATCAACACATTATTTCCATTTCACAACATCAACACACCACATCAAAAGGAGAAAAACAAAGAAATCTACTCAAGACTCATGAGGAAAAGTTGACAAAACATGGATTTCATATATAAAAACAATGTCATACAAACAGAGTAAAGTAAAGACTACTTATCTCAAACTCTTCCTCAAGCGAATCTCGAGGAATTCCTTTGACTCCTCTTCTTTCTTCACAACAACACATAATTCTCTCTTTAGAATAGAAAGGAAGAAGAAATCTCTCACTTTCCCTCTCCTCTCACACGCCTTAGAAGAGAAAAAAAAAACCTAACTTCCTACACAAAATGGAAAGAACTCACTCTCTAAACTCTAAACTCTTCTCTTCTTTTCTTCCCCCCTTTGAAATGTGGCTCCAAAAGTGTTTAAATTCGGCCAAAGCTGAATTCTCAAGAGTTTCCTCAAGCAACCTTTCAAAATTCGACTAAATACATTGAATCTAGTTCAAAATCGGGATAGGGCGCTAACCGGCGCTGGTAGGAGCGTCGTTCGGCACATTATTCCGCCAAAACATCGTAATGTTGTTCGGTGTTGTTCATAGCACCATTCGGTGCTAGCTCAATAAAATGCACTTTTGTCATTTTTCGCTCCAAATTCACTTCTTTTTGCTTCCTTTTGCTCCAAAGGCCTAAAATCATTGTACCTGCATGAAATTATCAAAATACCTTCCATTAAAGTGCAATATCATTAAAAATAGGTATGAAATGAATATTAAAAAGCTATCAAATTTTTCAGTGGATCAAGATCCCCCAAACTTAACTATTACTTATCCTCAACTAATTCTAGTTAACACATAAAATTATGATTCACTGCAATGAACTTTCTTTCTATAATACCATAATTTTGATTTAGATAAGTATATTAGTAAAATTTTCAGAAAGATATTTGAATAATTTAAGTAAATTCTGCAGGTGTAAAAATATCTAGTAATCATTTCTAAGAGTGCTAGCTTTCTATTCATTAAGGCACTTAAAATAATTACATGAAAAGAAGTTTATGAGAACACTACTAGTAAAGATGCTAATCCATAAATACAAGTTCAGGATATTAATTAAGTTTTTTTTCCTTTAGGCGGGTCCAAGTGAAGCCAATTTTTGATCAGGCATCTCCTCAAGTTTCTCCTCACTTCTCTTTCCTTTTTTTTTTTTGCTTTTAGATTTTTTTTCTTTTCTTTTCTTTTCTTTTCAGAGAGGATTATTGTATCTGGATAGCCTTTAATGATTTTGAACTTCACCCTTCTCACCCTAAATTTGAAACTTACAACATTCCTTACCATATAAGCACTTCTTTAGCTTATTAATGATTCATCATAGAGTCTCAATCCTTTCATATCACATAAAATTTTAAGATTCTTAATATTTCAAACAAACAGTTTTTCTTACTTTGAATAGTTGACTATAGTCATATTCTCTTATACTAAATATCTTACATTACAAAATTACTTTTTATTACCAAACACTTTTTTTCAATTTCATAAAATACTTAAATAAAAGCAAAATATAGTTATCTTAAATTGAACTCTATTACAGGAAATCATGTTACTAATTTTTAAAAATAATTTTAAATGAGAACAATTAACAGTTAATTCTATCCCTTCCCCCAAACTTAGATTTGAATATAATTAACATGGAAGAAAGAAAATATCTAAATATATAACTCATACCTCAATATGATGGTCTTTTCATATCTTTGAGTTTAAGCAGGTTTTTCTTCATGAAGTAGAACAGTAGACCTAAAATAAATAAGAAGCATTTCTTTACACAAATATGGGTTAAAAGTTTATAAAGAAGAGGTTAAAACAAAATAAACAGTACATATAACATTAACATCCAACTGTTATTGGTACAAATTAAACTAGCAATCCAAAACACATAAAAACTTTACTATCACATAACAAATCAATAACAAGGTCTACTGCAAATACATCCAATACACATATAACATCTCAGATACATATCATAAGGAGTCTCAGGTACATCACAATACAAAACACAAATACAAAATAGAGTACAATGAAATATAAAAATAAACAAACTGCCAATCTTCATCTTCTACAGGAGCTACACCATCATCAGGTTCTTCAGGCTGTTATGGAGTATACTCAGGGTAAGTAGGAAATACAGCATCAGTGTCTCCCCTGAGAAATCTCTTCTGTGTGTCATGATAAGCTATCTCATATTCTCTTCACCGCACTTGATAATCATCATTAATTTTGTTCCTTACTTCTAGTCTCTCTACTCCGGTGTTTAACTTTTCCAATTGATCCATAACATCATGCAAAGTAGGCTCCATAGATGTAGATAGTCTATCTCAACTAGAAGAAGGCTCATCAGCTTTCTTACTCAATTTCCATCCTACATGGGCTTCATAAGTTCTTAGATTCAGTTTAATAATGGGCTTCAGGGGGTGGACTACCTCATTATTATCTTCAATTACTACTCCCGACTGAATGCATAAAGCATGAATCAAAATTGGGTGTCCTAGTCCTCCTATAGTTTCTCCTTTTGAGCTTGTCAAAATACTTCTATGAATAATAGCCCCAATTTTTATATTCTTCATGGTCTGAATACAGTAATTCAGAATAGCTCTATCAACAGTAACATCACTGTGATGGTTGGTAGGTAACAGTCTTGTAGAAATGAACTAATGTCAGGATTTTGACACGGGATTCAACGTAGAAAGGGGAAGTTAACGTTTACTCTTCGCTTAATCTTCCATTCCCCTTTTCCATCAATTAAAAAGTTTACAATCATATCCAATGCTTCGTTTTTTATCGAACAAATTTTCATAATCACAGTGGTAGGGTGCTCTCAACTAATAAAATGCATTTATGCAGGCAGGAGTGAATTCAATCATTTGGCCTCTAAATAGAATAAATTTACTCTCAGAATAATACAGATTAGCATAAAATTCTCTAACAATACCCAGCATCTCATCAGCAGTGAAATAACAGAAAATCTCTCATTGACGATTAGCAATCAATTCTTTAAGCATTCCTCCAAAATTTTCAAAATCTCTCTCTTGAATACATTTCTTATTGCTAAGAAACGTACTAAAATGTGAATAATCTTTAAAATTTATAAATTTACTTTCATCATAATCAAATTTTCACTTCCCCTTAGCCAATCTTGGAGCCATTTGTCTAAAATACCAATTTTTTCCAAATCAATTTTCAAATTACAAAGTAATGGACTCCAATATAAATTTAAATAGATAAGAACTCAACATCCATGAAAAATCTCCAAAGTTTCTCCAAACACTTCAAAATTCCAAATTTTCCTAATGTAGAAGATTTCCACAGTCAAAATAAAAAAATTTTAGGTTAAAGTGTAGTTCTTACCAAGAGAAGATGAAATCCAAACTTTTCCGGCCACGAAATAGCTTCAAATCCAAATGCTAGTGAGCCCTAGGCGCGAAAAACATCATTGGTTGGAGGTTGAAGACAATGGTTTGGGCAAAAATGGGGGGTCCCAGGGTTAAATCACAAAAATTTTGAGTTTCGGGCAGTTTTCGCATTCGACCATTGCCCGGCGCTGGTTCTAGCATAGTTCGGCGCATTATTCCGTAAACACGGCCAAACTCTCTGACTTTTGATGCTTTCCGATGCTGGTAGCAGCGCTGTTCGTTGCTAGTTCAAAAACTGGGCTTCTAAATTTCTTTTATAATTTTGATCCTTTTGAGCCCGCTCCGATGTCTAATCAGTTTAATTAAGCATTGAATAACATCCTAAAGCCTTCGCAAATGATATTTTCTTAACACAAACAACACATAACAATAATTTCATATATAAAATCCATGCTTCATACACATACACACAACACTAAACATTACACATTTTCAAGCCATATAATCTTAAATTTGGCGTCGCACACAACCACAACACAATAATGCTGAGAACTAAACAAAAAAGCATGTCCAAATATAACATTCAAACCAAATAAAGTAAAGTAAAGCAAAGAAATCTGATACATAAATACATAAATATAAAAACCAAGTTCATTCTTCCTCTGAACTATCATCAATTCTAAGATCTCCCATTGATTGAGAATGAACAAATAAATTATAGAATGGACGAAATGGGAAGTCTTCAGTAGAATCCTCTTCAATCCAAGCTTTTCTTCTCATCAACTGCGTCAAACTTCCTTTAAGATATCCAGAATGATCAAAATGCTCCTTCATTCTCCAATCCAGATGATCAAAGAAATCAAAAAGATTGTTGATTGCATTCATCAAATGTTGTACTTCCTTCTCCAATTTCCTGATTTTCTCCAGGATGATCTGTGAACTTTCAGGAAAATAAAGAGGAATAGGTGCTGACCTTTGAGATGTTTGATCTTCAATAATGCTCATATCATTCATATCAATAATTGCCTGGTTATTATATGCATCTACTGGGTCTATAGGCTTCCAAGGTAGAAGTACTCTTTCCCAGTTCTCATATGGCACTCGGGCTAAGGTTGAAATTGACATAAAATTAATGTTGGGAAATGTTTATGGTAGTGTTTCAAAGAGTTTTTAACTTTGGTTGGGTTTTGGTTTTGGGACTTGGGCTTATTTGGGTTAGGTTTGGGTTTAGGTCAAAATTGGGCTTTTTGGTTTTGGGTTGAATTTGAGTGGGGTTTGGGTCCGAATTTTGGGCAAATTATGTTAGTGTTTTGTTTATGGGGATGTTAGGGAAGGTTTAGAAAAGTTTTGGGGTCAATTGAAGTTGAATTGGTTTGGTTTGGGCTAAGTTTGGGTCATGGGTCCAAATTGGGCTTTAAGGTCAAAAGTGAAATTGGACCCAAATGTCAATCAAATTGGACTTGGATTTGGTCTAGATTGATATTTTAGATATTAAATTGAAGTTTAGAATTGAATTGGACCAAAATTGGGGTCAATTGGGTAGGTTTGGTTTGACATTGGGTTCACTTGGGTTAAGAATGGGCTAAATTGGGGGTTTTGGTAAAAGTGGGGTAAATTGACAAAATTGGCCCATGGGGTAGTTGGAAAAAATGAAATTGGGAATATTTTGGATTTTTTGGAATTTTCTGGGAATTTTCTGAATTTTTGGATTTTTTTGGCTAAGAGGGACATTTTGTGTATTTGGAGGGTATTGGGGGGTACTTTTGGAATTTTTGGTATTTTTGGCTATGGATGATCAATTTGAGTGGAGGGAAATGTTTAGGAATGTTTTTGGGGAATTTTGGGTAATTTAAGTGATTTTGCAAATTTCAGGTAGTTCCAAGGGCATTTGGTAGGTTTGATGGGTGTAGGGTCCTCGGGGTCAAAATTTTAAATTTTAGAAAAAAGAAGACTGATCAAATATGAGTGAAATGGAAACACTTTGGTTGAGCCATGAAGTCATATTAAGCTTATATGAGCCATGAGAGAACTCATTTGAGGCATTCAATATGTTATTCCTAACCCTCTTAGCCAGGGGCTTAGGGGTTAAGGTCCATCCATATGAATTACCTACATGAGTCAAGGAGTCAAGTTGGGTTTGGGCGTGTTTTGAGGATTTGGATTGTGTGTGTGAGAGTATAGAGTGTGAGTGTAGTGAGTGTGTAAGTCAACCCTCACCAGACCAAGCCACCCGGGGTGGTCCTAAGGCCAAAGAGTCCTATAGGGAACTCATCCTTTAAACCTTCACATTGATTTCAACCCTCTAGGTGATTAGGGGTCTACAATCAAGCTTGTGGGGTTTGTAGAGAGGCAAGAAGTGGTTCAAATTTCTAAAGGTTAGGTCCCAATTCTAGTCATCTAAGATAGTCAAAGGAAAAGCCTAAGGCTAGATCCTAAGCACTAAAGAGGGAAGAGAAGACCTCATCAAAAATGAGGTCAACAAATGGACCCCCAATAGGTGTGGTGTGCTAACCAAGCGCACCGCGCATACTGGCGTTGACCGAAGAGATCAACAGAACCAAAACAGATGTCCAAGTGAAAAACATAGGACGAAGTGTAAGAAATTTTCACTGGGGAGTATCAGGTAAATCTCCAAGACTGAAGATTCCAGAACTCTCGTTGGGGAAAAAGGCGATGAATTTCAGATCACAAGATTTCAAGAGCTTGGATCTTAGATTCGTTTCATTTTTTGTTTCAAGTTTTAATTTTGAGTTCGAATTTCGATTCGAGTTTCGATTTTGATTTTATGCGGAGAAAAGAGAAGGGCTAAGGTCCACCCGAATGCATTAGTATCCTAAGAAGGAAGTAGGACTGAACCTATTGCAAATGCTGAGGAAGAATAGAACAAAGCCTATCTGAAATGCAGAGTGTTTTAATTTCAATTTCTTGCTGAGAGGGTCAAATTTTGAGATTGCTGAGAAAAGGAGTAGGACTGTGCCTATCCCGAGTGCTCGAGAATTGCTGAGAAGGAGTAGGGCGAGCTTCATCCCAAATGCTGAGATTTGCTGAGATGGGAGTAGGGCGGAAGCCTATCCCGAATGCTGAGATTTGCTGAGATGGGAGTAGGGCGGAAGCCTATCCCGATTGCTGAGATTTGCTGAGATGGGAGTACAGCGGAAGACTATCCCGATTGCTGAGATGGGAGTACGGCGGAAGCCTATCCCGATTGCTGAGATGGGATTAGGGCGGAAGCCTATCCCGATTGCTGAGATGGGAGTAGGGCGGAAGCCTATCCCGAATGCTGAGATTCAGTTTATGCAGTGGTTGTGAAAGATTTTGTTGATATTTGGGAATGCAGAGTTTTATGAATGCAGAGACTGAACAGATTGCTGGGATTTACGAATGCAGAGGCTATGAAAACATATTTTAAAGTGCAAAGAATGTTTGTAGGAGTTCATGTGGATTTGAAGTTCTTTTTAATGTTTGGATTTTTATGAAAGAGAGTTTCTTATTTATTCTCCTTTTTTATGTTCTTTGTTCGAAGTTCATTTAACTTTAATGGTGTTTCCCAGTCAATTTGCACAAAAAGAGGTGAAGGCAAAATGTGACATGGTCACTTTCATTCCAATCTTGTTAAAGATACATCATACAACTCGATCTGAAATATTTCTCATACAATCCATGACTCAAAACGGACTATGTATGATTCTTGTTGATCCATCCAAAAAGTATCTGTTAAATCCATGTCTGAATAATGAGATACACGATCAATAACATCACCTTCCAAGCCATCCTTGGCAGGAATGCCGCATGGATGTGCATTGGAGGTGTGCTATTTCCCGTGTAACTCACAGCTCGTAGGGCCGGAGACTCTCCAATTCTGGATCTGGCTGGAAGTGGTATGGTGCCTTTCTGTCATCCATCCTTCTAAAAGTGATGGAGATCCGCTCCACTGGTACTCTCGGTATGCAATGCTTTGCAACGTCTGCTCCATTTCCTTGTAATATCATGATGGAACCTACCGGCAGTGGTATCTCCACCAGCCCTCGAAACTTACCCGGGCCTGCTATCCGGAGGTCAGATCCGAACATGATATTGCATTGGTTGACGAACGAAACTGTGCAGAAAGGTCTGATGAAGTCGTGGTGGTCTATGTGTGGAGGTATGCAGTCGCCCTTCTGATAAATGTTGATGATGCAACTGTTGGGTATACAGTCTGCTGGCAGTACCCTCCACGTTATCATTCTTTTCACCATTCTTTTAATTATTCTCGGCATTGGATCCACCTCACCGTGATGGAGTATCCCTGGTGGATTTCCTTTTCTGTCCTCTGCGAAGTTATAGCAACATCCGCATTGTATTGTGACTCTTCCTTTCCCCGGCATCCATTTCGGGGTTCCGAATAAGTCTTTTCTCTCGGACGACCCGCTCGACCCATCGTCCGAAGTTCTAAAATGCAATCCACAATCTGCTGTTGCTCATACTCTGAGAATACACCTGTGTGTAACTCGAGGCCTTCCAAAATGTTGATTCTTTTGCCTCTAATCCTCTCAAAGTATTCGATGGTTTTCTTCTCAACATTTTGCATTCTTTCCAGTTCATATTCTGGGATGATCTGCAAGTGACGAGGCCTAGTAACGTATTGCGGGATGTATGGCTCAATCCCGTCACGTTCTCCTGCATACCTTGGCTCCTCGGGGATTGTCTCTGTCGGGACATCCTCCGGGGTTGCTCTCGCAACAAGGTTTCTTACCACTGATGGCTCTGTCTGGCGTCGTGGTAATCTCTCTGCCTCTGGTCTTCTTAGAGTTTCGTTTATCCTTTTTATTGTTCTTGGAACTTGTTCTCTCTTTTCAGGTTCCTGGTGAACCTGCATCTTTAAGATGTGTGTGTTGGAGAAGGTGGTTGTTTCCTCGTGTTGATCTGCTGCTAGTTTAGTCAACATCTTGCGGATACGGCGATTCTTATTCCTTCTTTGAGTAGCAGTGAGCGTAGCTCTCCTCACTTCTTGAATTTCTGCGGGCGCGGCGCTGACGAGCCTGCCCTCTGCCGTGGCAACTATTGACTTGATTTTCTTGCTTTCCTCGGTGCTTGTCTTTCTTTTCTTGTTGCTGGATTGGTGGCTTGGGCCACCCATCTTCATCATAGTCTGGCTATGAAGCTCCTCTCGGTCCACTGGGACCCAGTCATTTTCTTCATACTCGTAGGTCGGTCGGTGTGAAGTCATAATCAATTTCTATCACTGCTCCATCCTTCACCCTCTTTTCATCGAGTGCGAGACTCACGCCATTTTTAAAGTTTAGGATCAACCGCCCGTTCGAAATTTCCCTGCGAAGAACACAAGGAAAGGATCAGGGGCTGTACTAAAAACAAGAACATTAAGAAGGTATTTATCACTGAAGATTCTTATTCACTTATTCCAATTTTAATTTTTAAGGATAGTAGGAAAAGATAAAGAAAGATCAGGAAAAAGATTTGATTTGAAAGGAAAGGTAAAACTTTATTATTATGATTTGACATATTTTATTTTTAGCATATATATATATATATATATATATATATATATATATATATATATCCATTTTTTATGTTTTTGGGTTCGGACTCTGTCACAAAGTGATTACTTCACCCGTGTTTCTAGGGATAAGTCTCTTATTTTAGAGGCCACCCTTCGAAACATTAGGTTGCATAATACTTCTTCAAATATCGTCCGTTGATTGGAAGCATTTGTCGTTTTCCTTGGCAATTCACAAGTTGGTAGGAGCCTCCTGAGTAGACTGCCTCGACCACAAACGGTCCTTCCCAAGTCGGCTCAAATTTGCCTCCTATCTTACGATATGCAAGAATAGGTCTTCGAGAACAAGAACTAAGTCACCAACTTTGAAAGTTCTTGGGCGGACCCGGTTTATCATGGGCACTAGATCATCTTAGCTTGGTACGGTTCCAAATTTTGTTGTCTTGCAAGCCTTTTTCCTTCCAAGTTTTCCAGCTTCTTCCGGTCGTAATCGACATTTTCTTTTGTAGTAATTTTATTTGCAACCGCAATCTCGAGTGATGGAAGTCGAACCTCCAAAGGTAAACTCGCCTCGGACCCGTACACTAAAGTGTAAGGCGTAGGCCGAGTAGGAGTCCCGAAAGTCGTCCTGTACGCCCATAAGGCTTCTAACAACTTCTCGTGCCAATTTCTCTTGTTGTCATCCAAAGTTTTCTTTAAAATCTGAACGAGAGTTTTATTAAAAGCCTCGGCCAAGCCGTTTTCTCTTGGGTAGTAGATCGTTGAATATCGCCAATCGATTCCATGTCTTCTGACAAAATTGTTGATTTTTGTACTTCTGAATGCGGACCCATTATCTGAAATGATTCTGCGCGGTACTCCAAAACGGTATACAACTTGATTTTTGAAAAATTGTAGCACGTGGTGTGCCTTTACTTCTCTGAGTGGAACTGCTTCTGCCCATTTAGAAAAGTAGTCTGTAGCTGCAAGGATGAAGCGATGTCCTCTTGAAGAAGGTGGTTCTATCGGACCCACTATATTTGTGCCCCAACACTCAAATGGCCACGATGCAATTGTCGGATGTAGCACGTTTGGAGGTTGGTGTAGAACCACTCTGTGCACTTGGCACTGGTGACAACTTTTGGCAATCTTCATGCAATCGGTCATCATCGAGGGCCAGTAATACCCTAATCTTTTAATTTTCATTTTCATTTTCGAGCCCGACTGATGAGCGCCACAAAGTCCTGAATGCACCTCTTTGACAATTTCACGAGCCTCGGACCCGTTCAGGCATCTTAACCACATCTGATCAAAAGACCTTCTGTATAATGTACTTGTTTATTAATGCGTAAGACGAGCTCTTTTCTTGATTTGATGTGCTAATGACTTATTGTCACGGTAATTTCCCTGTTTGCGGTGTAGTCGATTAGCGGCCGACGCCAATCTTCTCGTGTTTTTCGTCAACTGCTGCAATCGATTCCTCTCGCTTTTCTCGATTTCCGTATCATATCCATGTCGAGCTATGATAGGACATGTCGTCCTTGAACTAACACTTCAACTGACTCATCTTGTAAGAAGGCAAATTCTTTGGCAAGGCGAGCTAGCGCATCTGCGAGAGCATTTTCTCTTCTGGGGATCTTGTAGATTGTTTCATTCGGAATTTGTTCCAACAGTTTCATGGCATATTGAAATTATTGCTCGAGTCTTGGCTTTAAAATTTTGTATTGTCCTGCGACCTGTTGAATGATCAACTGAGAATCTCCGTAGATGTTGATATCCATTATTCCCATTTGAATGGTTAGTTCTAGTCCTGTTATGAGAGCTTCGTATTTTGCCTCGTTGTTTGTGCACGACTCTGTTAAGTGGTAGGAGTATCTTAACATCCCCCGCTCCGGTGTTATAAAGATTAGTCTGATTCATGCTTTGTCGGGCACTATCATTTGCAAGTCTTTGTCTTTCTGTGATGATGATGCTCTGTCGAAGTATAGTTCCCAACGCCGATCATCGTGTGTCTTCTAGGCTCATTATCTGTTCGTCAGGCAAATCGTCGTCGAGAGGCCAATCTGTCGGTAAAGGGTGTGCTGCAAGGAAGTCAGCTAGCACTTGTCCCTTTACGGCACGGAGAGGAACGAAAGTTATGTCGAATTGTCAATAGTATCATCGACCACCTGGCAAGTCTGCCAGAAAGTGTTCGACGGGTCATCAAATATTGCAACGGATTAACTTTCGAGATAAGGTTGACCTTATGAGAGAGCATGTAATGCCTGAGCTTTTGGGCGGCGAAGATCAAGGCCAAACAATGTTTCTCAATTGGAGGATACTTTACTTCCATCGGAATCAAACGACGGCTTAAGTAGTAGAGAGCATTTTATTTTCCCTCATCATTGACCTAGAGCTAGCGGGGCTCCGAGGGAGTCGTCTAGAGCCGTGGTATAAAGTATCAACGGTCTACCTGAGACTGGGGCTGCTAAGACAGGAGGTGGCATTAAGTATTGTTTAATGTCCTCGAAGGTCAGTTGGCATTTCTCTTCCCAAATGAATTTGGCATCCTTTTTAACTAATGCCGAGAAGGGCTGACACCAACCTGACAAGTTCGAAATAAAGCGTCGAAGATATGCCAGCTTCCCTTGAAAGGATCGTAGCTGTTTTAAAGTTTTGGGAGGCGGCATTTCTAAGATAGCTTTAATCTTTTCTGGATCAATTTCAATTCCGCAATGTCGGACAACAAATCCTAAGAATTTCCTGGAGGTAATGCCGAAGGCGCATTTTAAGGGATTCATCTTAAGGTTGTATTGCCTTAGTAGCTCAAAGACAATTCTCAAATCATACAGGTGATCTTCCTTCATTTTGCTTTTGATGACCACATCATCCACATAGCACTCAACTTGGTTGTGAATGAGCTCATCAAAAATCTTTGTCATTGCTCTTTGGTATGTTGTTCCTGCGTTCTTTAGTCCGAATGGCATTATTGTGTAGCAATACACTCCGATTGGTGTTCTGAATGTTGTGAGCTTTTCGTCTTTTGGTGTCATCTTTATCTGGTTGTATCCTGAAGATCCATCCATGAAAGAGAATATTTCATGTGTCGAAGCGATGTCGATCATTAACTCTGGAATTGGTAGTGGAAATTCATCCTTCGGACATGCTTTGTTCAAGTCTCTGAAATCCACGCAGATCTCGATCCGACCATTCTTCTTTCGATCGGTACCACATTGGCTAGCCAAGTAGGGTATTGTTCTTCACGGACAAATTTAGCGTCGATTAGCTTCTTAACTTCAGCTATTACTTGTTGTTCAATTTCTAGACGCATTCTTCTGGAAGCTTGTCTGACTGGAACGGAAGTAGGATCCACTCCTAGCCTGTGAACTACAACTTCTGGAGCTAATCCTGGCATTTCGTCGTAACTCCAAGCAAAACAGTCCTTGAATTCCATTAATAGCTTGATCACGTCCTCAGAATCTTCTTTATTGAATAAGGAGCTGACAAAGGTTGGTCTAGGCTTTTCGCTAGTACCTAAGTTAACTTCTATTAACTCATCTATTGTAGATTTGATTTCTTCTTCAAATTCTGGTGGAGCATCTCCAATTTGTAGATCTTCTGTAGTTTCCAAACAGTCTTCATTAGGTTCACAAGTGACAACCAAGCAAAATTCTGTATCGTCAACTGAACGTACTGTGCCGAATCCGAGACCATGTTTTGAATTGGGAGGTCGACCGGCATTATTCCATAATTTTTCGAAGTGTTGTGATCGACCTTTTGTCCATTGTCGAGGTAAGACACCACGCTGAATTAAATTTTGAACACAGGGAGAGTACCACTCAAAAGGTAATTCCATTAATTCGGAAGAAGTGACATCTTCAAATTGTACATCGCTTTTAGTATTGGAAGAAGAAGTGCCACGGTAAAATCTGATTGGCTTTGCACCGCTGCTATGTACTTCTTTGACCACCATACCCTCGATCTTATTAGACTGGATAGGGGTCAGGGTCATTGTGTATATAGTGATTAATCTTCTCGTACATCGATTTGTATTCTTTGTTCTTTTCATCTTCGAGAGAAATCTTGAATTGTGGTTTCTTCCGGTTTATTGTAGCTGCTTCTTTCTTGACTTCCTCTTCTTCCTCAGAGCTGTTCTCCCAATCAACGTTGACCATCTGCTTTTTTTGTCCAACTGTCCCAGCGTCTCTTCCACGACCTCGTCCCCGGCCTCGACCTCTGATGTGAGTTCTGGAGAAACCTTCACCATCTCACCGTAAGGGAGTGGTGAGTGACTGTTGGACTAGAACTTCAGGTTCTTCATCGTCTCGAACTTCTTTTGCTTCATTTGGCATGGTGTTTCTGGAGAAGATTGTTTTCTTCGGAGGTGCGTAATAAGCTGCATCTTCATGGATTCCAATCTCATGTACGGAGAAAGGTTGCAAATCACCTTTAATGCACTGTTCTCCTCCTTCGTAGTATTTTATGCACTGATGCAGAGACAATGGTACCATCCGGTTTTCATGTATCCACAGCTGGCCCAGTAGAGCGTTGAACGATGTCTCAGAGTCAATTATGTGGAATTTTGCGGTTGTCTTTGCTAAGTCACCGGTCTTCATCAACAGTGTTATTGATCCAAGGGCTCTTTCTCCTTTCTGGTTGAATCCTCTTAGTAACATCTTGTCTTCTTCAAGCTCCCGAGCATCAATTTCCATGTATGCTAGCGTTCGAAGATTCATTATGTTGATCGATGCTCCTGGATCCACCAATACTCTGGAGAGCGTAAATTTTCTGATTGTAACTGAAATATACGACGGTCGGTTGTGATCGGCTATCCCGAGTAGTAGATCACTGTCCGTGAAGGTAACACCCCGCTGTTCCCTTAACGAGCAAACCTCATCTAAGGAATCTCCGGCCATCTGAGCTAAACAAATCTCTGGATCAAGTAAGGCTTTGACCAGAGCTTCCCTCATCTCTTTTGATAAGATGAGAGCGTCGTAGATGCTCGGCTTGGTCAGTAGTTTCCTAAGATGGGCTAGCACGTTATAGTCCACTTTGTTATCATGTGTCTCAGTTTCTTCTCGAATGGGCAATTCTTCTACTGGGGTTGATTCTTCCTGACCAACCACCTGCTTCCCTTTGTCTTTTGGACCCATTCTTGGAGGTAGAACCCTTCCACTCCTTAAATTGACTTCTGTGATTTCTTCTGAATCTGGTACTGAGTTTACAGGCGTCTCCTTTTGAATCGGTACGACAGGTCCTTCTGGAGTTGCTTCAGAATCTAAAAGCTCTAACTCTATTGTGATTGGAGTTCCTTGAAATTCACAAATAGATTCATTGCTTGTTGAACTTTCGTAGCCTTCTTGGTGAATGTCTCCTTTGTCATCGTGATTATCGAGGTTATGTATGATTTGAGAATTGTTATTGGTATTGAAATCAGGATCTGGGTTAGATTGGTTGTCGTTAGTTACGTAATCGTTAGAAACAGTCAAAACGTAGCCAACGACATTACTCTTATCATTATAAGATCCCGCTGGAGCGAGCAAATAATCATAGAGAGTCAGAGGTTAGAGGAATTTTTCCCCCAAATCGGAAACAACCATCCTAGGATAAGCAGCCCCTAGTCTAGCCTTAGGAGCCTTGGTCCTTTCTTCTTCTACAATCTCTTTCTTTTCTATGATCTTTTCTTCCTGGGGTGTTTCTTCAATTGCAAGCGATAGCGCCGGCTTGACAGGTTTCAAACTCTGAGTTGAAGAACGCGCCGAAGCGGTTTGGATGCGATCCAAAATTTTCTTCGATGACTTCGTCCAAGCGGTACTCCATCCATCATTAGTTGTGTAAGGGTCTATCGGAACAATGGGATCCATTGAAATAACATTGACAGAACCTCATTTCTGGGGTTCTTTCATCTATTCCTTCGGGATCATTATGTTCCCCTTTCAGAGATTGTTGTCAAGCCAACTCTTGAAGGTGATGCAATCCTCTATCTTATGTCCGAGCATCCGGTGGTAAGGGCGGTAGTTGGGATGGTCCTTCTTATTAACTTCTTCCGGCTTCTTGGGTTCGGCGTACGAAAATCGAAGTCTTCATCAAGCTGTGGAACATCTTTGGCACTCGCCTCATTCTTGAATGGATATTCTCTATTTATAAGCTCCTTTAATGTGCGCCGTGGGCGAGGTGGTTGCTCATATTGTTGAGTTGGTCGATAACCGGGTTGAGGTTGTTGGTAGTTCTGCTGAGGTTGTTGATAGGCTGGTCTGCAGTCGCTCCATTGTATTTGCATTGGTCGCTTGCCCTTATCGATCGCCGCGACGATCCCGGATTTCTTTTCAAATGTCTTCATAGGCTTCTGTTTGTCTGTTTTGTCGATGAAACTTAGTTGTTTCGCTTCCTCTTGCAAGCTTCCGGCCTTGCTTAACAACTTCTCGAAAGTCTTAATTGTAAATCCCTTAAGGAGAAGTGCTATAAGGCTGTGAATGCTTTTAAGCAAGATACCGACTGCATGCTGCTCTTGTAGATGTGGCTCACACTTCATGCTTAGATTTCTCCATCGAAGTATGTAGTCCACTAAAGTTTCGTTCGGTTTCTGTTTCTCTACCACTAAGTCACCGATGGTGATATGGTGCTGAGCTCCGGCAAACCGTTTCACAAAGAGGTTTTCTAATTCTGAAAATGTCTTTACCGAACTGTTTGGTAATTCTGCATACCAATCGAAAGCGATCCCTGACAGGCTGCTGACGAATTGTCGGAAGAGTAAGACGTCACTCCCACCGGAGTTGCAACAACTAGCACGAAAATGTGCAACATGTTGTCGAAGATTTCCGGTACCATCAAAAGTCTTGAACAGAGGTGGTACGAAGCCTTTTGGGTATTGTACTGCATCAAATTCTTCGGGGTAAGGTCTACCCATCTGAATAGATGCTCCGCTCTTAGAGTGTGCTAAGGCTTCTCGCACCTGCTGTTCTACCATGTTCTTGATGTCCTTCTCTGGAATCATATTCTGAGTAGAGTTTTTCTTTGGCTGATCGTCTCCGTTAACGGATGTAATCTCTTTTTCTCCTTTTGTAATATGAATAACTTCTGGAGGCATTTCTCTTTGGGGTTGAGCCTGACTCTGAAGAGTGGCTAGGGCTGCAGCCATCTCTTCCATCCTTTTTGTCATTTAAGAGATTGTATCATCTTTTTCTCGAATTTGTGCTCTTAATGCTTCCGGTTCATCTCTCTCTGCAGCTGCCGGAGCACCTTGCGAAGCTGACGATGCTCATGTCTCGACCATGTTGATCTCCACATATTCGTCATCCATGAACTCCGACGAGTCAACTTCATCTCCAAACTTTTCTTCTCTTTCTCTTTCTAATCGTTGAATGTCGGTTCTTAGCTTTTCCATAGCATCCTCCAATGGTCTTTTTCGTGCGGTTTCGCAGTTATCATGCGATAGCTGTTGGATTTCCTTCTTGAAAGTCCCCTTCATTGCGGTAGCACTCTCTTCGGACTCGAGTCTCCTGATGAGACTTTCCTTTTCAGGTCGTTGTTTCGGTCTTAATTGGCCAGTAGTAGGATGCCATACCATCCTTCTAGCAGCAGAAGGCCTAGGACCAGATGGTCTGTCGGCTGAATGCTGGAAGGTGGTATCCTCCCTGAACTGTAAACCTGAAACAATAACAGGTGGACTAGCTTTCATCTTCTTATTCGGCTTTTCTGTGGCGATAACGAGTTCTACTCGCGGCCCAAGACAAGACTTGGCTGGCACCCGCCCTATTCTTTGTAAAATCTCTGATACAGGACATTTCTCTTTCTTTGCTAACTTCTCTATCACAGTCTGCAGTCGGGCAAATGGTGCAATCCTAGCCCTTTTCTTTCGGCTGTCGCTATAGTATGCGGGTCGAGGTAATGCAGAAGCAATCTTGTGGACATTTTCCTCGTCAGCTGCGGCGGAGAGGGGATGGAATCTACTTCCTTCCAAAAGCGGTGTATACTCAGATAATGGTATGTACTCAGGTAGTGGTGTGTACTCAGGGATTTCTTCTAAGAAAGCGACTTCAGCAGCCTCGTGCCTTTCGGCAATCTTCCTACCTCTCGTTTCTTCCCCGAGTCCGTGTTAGGGGTGGAACCCTTGAGCTGGAACCAATTTCGAAAACAGAAGGTCTTGCACAGAAATCTGTACCCTCCATGGTAACATGCTCGTTACAAATTTGAACTTCCTTCCCCTTTAGTTTGGCAGAAGCCGGGGTAGATGCAGAGACGACTAGACTGATGGGGGTAGAGATAACAGTTCTCCTATGGACAGTAGTATTCCTCTCAGCTGGAATCCTTTGCAGGGGGGGAACTCTTGAGTTGACTTGAGGTCGAACTCGATTAAAGGTCTTTCGCCTCGTGTACTTTGTCCGTAAGTGTGAAAAGGGTGACGTCGGTGATCTTGACATTTGTATTCTCGAATCCTTGCCCAAAACGGATGATCCCATTGTCGGGCGGCCTCATCCTTGTAAACGACGAAGTCCGATCCATTGGTGAAGGAGAAAATTAGCTTCGGGCGGACATTCTCTGCGAGGTAGATTCTGATTGTCAGTCCCAAGTTATGCTTCTTCTCATCAGGACGAAAAGAAAGGAACAAAAAGAGTCCGAACACATTTTTATTCATGTATTTATAAAAAGGAGTTATTTGTTAAAAGAGTCATTCATTAGAGGGTTTGTTTATTAGGAACGGAATGTTCAAAGGCGTAGAGAAGGTAAGGAATCCAATTCAGAATTGAAAATGAAGAGAAAGTCTTATGCAAGACTTCTCGACTCGAAGGATCGCTCCTAAACTAACACCTATTGGGGGTCCACCCCACCTCAGAAAAGAGGTAAACGGATCTCGGAACCTCTCCGTTTAGGGGTGTCTAAACAGTGGCTCCTAAATCCGAGAGGAGTTGGCTATACTCGTTCAAGACAGAAATGAGCGGGGTATTCCAACGAAAGAATGGTAGTTTGGTCCACTAGGGGCATGGGCTCACTACCGATTTATAAAAGCAAAGCCGTCTGATCAAAATGGAGAGAGGAACTATTCCCCAGCGGAGTCGCCAGAAGTTGTCGGCATATTTTAATATTTTTAAATTTAATTTAAATATATATAGTTTAAAAGATAACATTTGATTTTGAAAGTAATTTTAAGTTTAAAAGTTTTAAAATATGAAATCAAACCGATCTCACATCCTAAATAGTTTATATAAATGAACACCGCACCACAAACCGTGTATCTATCCCGAAGAATAGACACACTGCTTGATGATGGGCTCGATTAAATAAACTAGGAGATTTGTGACATCCGTTTGGTCTCGCGAACCAATTTTATAAGCCGACAAGTTCCCCCGCTTAATATAAATGAATTAAGCGGTGGTTTATATTACTCGGTTTCTTAAAGTTCCCTATAAAGGCAAGCCCCTATAGTTAATTACATCTTAAATAACGAGAATCATCTAAGAAAACTCTCGATAATGATCAGTGGTTTTGCTCTCAAGAATTTCAAAGTTTAAGGTTTTCAAAGGATTGGAATTTTGAAATTTCAAAAGGGATTAGCTCAAATTTGGAACATTTATTTTCAGGTGTCTAAAAGGAAGAGAAGTAGAAGAAGCTGAGGATCCAAGAAGAATCTTGGCAATATCCTATTGTTTGGCTCGGATTTAAGAAAATCCTAATATTATCTGATATTTCAATCTTGCCAATTTTAATTAATTTGGACTTATATTTGTATGATAAAATCATACAAATAGCCTCGAAGATATGAGGGTTTATGTTGTACTAAACGACTACCTCGGAGTCCTAAGACCGGTTAGGGCTTAATTTACATGACATGATCATGCAAATGCCTAACGAAGAGTTGAGGATTTATGTTGCACTAAGCAAACTACCTCGAAACCCTATGGCTTAGTTATTTAATTCTAGGAAAGGTTTTGCTGAAGTAGACCCGAGTTTTGTTGATGACGATGGCCGTGCTACTCACCATGCTCCGAGCTCCTTGTTGTTGCAGAGATTTAGTTTTAGAAGTCATAAATTAGGAGATGAGAGAAGTGCATTGGTTTAGAAATTTTAAAATCCAAGTGTTTTTAATATTTTAATTAAAACAAATCTTAAAGTTGATTATAACAGAACCGATTAAGATCCCACGGTTCCGTCATCCCGCACTCGTTATTTTCATCGAATTCACTTAGTCCGGATGAATTTGCTAAACTCAACCGAGTGAGTTCCACACTTTCATTTAGACCGTGGGAAATCCCGTTAGCAACACGTGGGTTACATCATCCAAGGTATTCCCGATCATTCAACGAGACGTTTTAATTTAGTTGCAATTGTAGTTTTGTTGTTCTATTTGTGATTAAATTTTGAGTTGTTTTATATTTTTGAAATGTTGTGGCGGTGAATTTTATCTTGCAATGATTTTTAATTTAGTTTCGGTTTTAGTTTAGGGACTATCCTAAAGGTTTTGGTTTTCATGCAACAGTTGTTTATCATGCAAGAAAAGTAAAGTGCATTTGCAATAAAGTAAATTACAATAAAATAAAAGCGTACCTGGAGGGTCTTCCCGTCATCCCAAGCCGCACTTAAAACACATGTTAAGGCATTTAAATATTTCAACAAGTACCTGAGTAAAGCTAAGGGAAAGGTTTTGGTTGTCTATCAAAGTTCTAATCCTATAGCTAGTCATCTCCTATGACGTCTAGGTTCTTGTATTTTAGTTTAAGGACGATTTTCTTCATCAATGAACAATTAAGTTCAATTATTCTTATAAACATTCTATCATATTGAGGAAGTGCTTAAGACGAGTCTTAAACATCTTTTCAATACTTCTAGGATTGTTTTAAGTCCAAGAGAATTTAATTATACAAGTGAATTAATCATCCGGGAGTTTAAGTTTTGTTCTTTTGCTCGAATGAACTAGGGCATTTGAATATCCTATAAGTGATATAACACTTCACTTGATACCTCGTTTAAGAGTTATAATAATAAGAACTTAAAAAGGGCAAATCAAATTATTAAATATTTCGATGATTTAAACTTAATGATTTAATTTCAATTTTGACTTAATTATAAGAAATTAGTTTAAGTTTGGAATAGTGTTCAATTTATATTAGGTTTAATTCTTAACGATTTCATTTAGGTTTGTTATTAAATTATTTTAATTTAATTTAATTCAATTTAATTTAATTTTTGATTTAATTTAATTTAATTTAATTTAATTTCAATTTAATTTTAATTTAATTCAATTTAACTTCATTTTAATTTAATTTAATTCAATTTAATTTTATTTTAATTTAATTTTAATTTAATTTCAATTTAATTCAATATAATTTTAATTTCAATTTAATTTTAATTTAATTCAATTTAATTTTAATTTAATTCAATTTAATTTAATTTAATTTAATTTAATTTTAATTTAATTTCAATTTTAATTTAATTTAGATTATTCTTTTAATTTTCTTTTTAAGTATTATTGAAGTGATTTATTTAGGGATTCTTAAATTAAAGAACAAATGTCTTCTAAATGATATCCCTATTTTAATAATTTCAATTTTTATTAATCTTCCAAATTTAATTAATTAATTGATTAAGGTTTATTCTTAAAAATGATTGATGGGTTTCTACCCTTTAATTATTTAAATTTCAATCATCCAAATCAGATTAGGATCAAATATTTTACTCTTTCATTTTATTAAGCCTAAAGTTTTAATTAAGGGTTAAAAATTTTAATTACCATTTTGCCCTTCAAGCTTAATAATTCCATAACTCACTAAATTGAGCTTAAATGAATTTGAAATTTTTATGTGGCTTCACTCACATGTCAATTAAGACATTAGAGGAGAAAATGTGATTTTTCTCGTATTTAATTTATTTATATAATTATTTTTTGTGGAAAATAGGGATTTTTAAGGAAAATTCAATAAGATGACCAAGGGAAATTTTCTATCCTTAAGAAAATTATGGGGCATTCCTAATGACCAGAAGACCATTTGGACTAAATTTGGTGATTTTTTTAACTTTATTTTATTTATTATAATTATTTTGGGTTTTGGAGCATTAATTAATTTAAAAAATAAAATGAAGGTTGAAAAATGAATTTTATATTTTTCAAAAATCTCTCTGATATCAGAGAAACCAACAAACAAATTTTTATAATTTTTTGATTTTTATTTGTTTTATTAGAATTATTTTAGTGAAAAGGTTGAAAAATACATTTTTAATATTAAAAATTACATTAAACCTTTAGAATTCAATATCTTATCCTAGGAACTTAAGAAAAATATTTGGTTTGTTCCTAAGTGTTTAGAATTCAAAATATGACATTTTGGTGATTTTTAATATTTTTGTGATTTTTATTATTTATTTATTATTAAAATTATTAAAATATTGATAAAAATAAACTTTTTTAGAAAATTATAATTTTAATTTTTCTAAGTTCCTCTGATATCAGAGAAGCTCCAAAACCAATTTTGTGAATTTTTGAAAAGTATTTTGTGAGTTATGAATTTTTAAAGTTTGATTTCATTTATGGGGCTTAATTAACCAATTTGGTGGGGCTAACCATGTCCAATTGATCTCAAATTTTTATGTGGTGTTCTCCTATCCCTAGAGGACAGTGGAGAATTGTTTTTAAGTTAATTTAATGAATGGTTAATCCTAATTAATTAAAATTCAATTTTGAGTGTTTAGGCCAATTAGGGTTGTTCAAAGTGAATTAGCTCAACAATTATTTTTCTTAGGTCCCTCTGGTCATAAGAAACATCACCAAATTTTCCAAAAATTTATTTCTCAACATGCGAATTATTGGAATTAAAACACTTAAAATAGTAACATGCACTTGAAAAATCAATAACTTCTCATAGGGATGGCCTCTGACCTTGGAAAATTCAGGGAATGTTCCCAAGTTCAGAGGCTTCAAAACTATATGGTCTCATGCCATGGTGAATTTCTTATATGCATGGAGAATTGAAATAGTGTAGAGAGTAAATAAATCATTAAAAATAAAATACTTAATGAAATTACTTGATTTCTTTTCCACATTATTCTCCTATGTTCACTGAGCAAGAGGGTATTTTTATTTTATTTTTAGGAGTTTTCTACACAAAGCTATGGATTTTTGAAGTTCTGGGTATTTAATAAATAAGAAAAATCCCTATTTTCCTACTTATCCACGCGGCGCCCCGCCATCCTCGGCAGCTCCGAAGCACCACTCGTCGTATCCTGATTCGGCGCAGCCATCCGACTCAGTGCTCCAGGGGCCCGCGGTTCATGTCCCATTGCTCCGTTCGGCGCGATCCTGGCCGTCCACTCGATACACGCGTGATCCAACAGTTCCCAGTCATCGTCTATGACTGGTGTGAACCCGTGACCGTCAACCTTCTAACCCTAATTTCTCACTCGATTCTCAACGAATTTTCGAGTTCTTATGCTCTATGGATTCTTCTTGAAGAGACGAACACATCCATACGGTAAACATGTATTGAAATTGACCCAAACTAAATTGAGAATCTTTGGAAGCTCGGGAGGAAGAGTGAGTCCATTCCTTTGCTCAGAGAAGTGAAGCTTCGATCTGAGAGTTGTGTCACATTCGATTGGGTCCAAGCAAGCTCCAGATGAAGTCCCTTGGCCTGGTGAATTGTCTAGGTATGATTTCGACCAAGCCCGATCACAAAGCTTGGAGGCTGGAAGAAATGGCTGGCCTGGTGAGGGGGCTTTTGCTGGGAAACTTCTCCTCTTGGTCTGGTGAAGGTGTAGGACCAATCAATTTGGAGATTGGCTCACTGTGGTGAAGTGTCCTGGTTTTGGGCTTGAATTTCAACTCTGAAATTGAGCTCACATAGAGGAAATGGCAGGGGGATTTCAATGGGGATCAAGTTCTCTATGTGTAGAGAGTAGTCTGGGATGATTTTGGCAGGGTTTCAGTAAGGTTTTGTTCAGCACCTCTCATGGCTGAGAGGAGGTGGTGTTTAAATAGGAGAGGGTGGAGGGCCTCCCTGGGGGGTTTAAGGCTTGGGATCAACTGCTCCATGCAAGAGAAGAACAGCCATGGTGTTCAATTGGGCTGGGACAACTCAGCAAGGTAGAATTGAAAAGTTTGGCTCCTCCCAAGGTCTCGACCATGGTGTTCTCCGGCGATCCAGGCGGCTGGCCGGCAGGCATGGGTCACCCTCAGGTCCAGGTGGGTCAGGGCTGAAGGTTTGTGCAGGCAATTGAACTTTGCCATGTGTAAAGAGGATGGCTTGAAATGGAAAGGGTAAGGGCTCATTTTGGGCTCAAATTGGTCTACCCATGAAAATGGGTTGGGTTCACCTCCCCATGACCTGGTTTTGGGCTGGGTGAATCAGTTGGGTCAGTTGGTCTTAAGTGGAGAAGTCTCCATCCAAGAATATTTAGATTAAATTTGGGTTAAGGGGAATCATAAGTAAGGTTAATGAATTTTAGGAAGTGCTTAAAGGACCTCCTCCTTTTGCTCAATGTGGTAAGCTCACATGAAAACAACTCACATGGCTTGCATGTGGCTTAAGAATGGTTTTATGGCTCATATTTGGCTTGGGAAAAATTGGCTTGGTTTCATGGAAATGGGTTTAAGGAATTTTGGTATTTTGGTGTAAAATTTGGATGGTTTGTCATATGGCTTTGTTTAGAAAGATTTGATTGCTGATTTAGGACTTAGGAATGATTTTAATTAAGTGAGGATGAGATGAGATTGTAATGTGGGCTTTAGGATGGGCTTGGGCTTTTGAGTTTGGTTAGGAATGGGCTTTTGAATGTCCTTTAGAAGTGGGCTTTTAGATGAAAATTTTGCAAAGGGCCATGCCAAATAAATGTTTGGTTTAGTTTAAGAATGTGTCATGAGTGATTTGAGACAAGTTTGAGGTGGTTTGGGTTTGAATTGGGTTGAATTTGGGTTTCTTTGGTAAATGGGCCAATGTAGGTCAAATTGGGCTAATTTGGGCCAATGTTGGGCTAAGGTTGAAATTGATGTAAAATTAATGTTGAGAAATATTTATGGGAGTGTTTCAAAGAGGTTTTAACTTTGGTTGGGTTTTAGTTTTGGGACTTGGGCTTATTTGGGTTAGGTTTGGGTTTAGGTCAAAATTGGGCTTTTTGGTTTTGGGTTGAATTTGAGTGGGGTTTGGGTCCAAATTTTGGGCAAATTATGTTATTTTTTTGTTTATGGGGATGTTATGGAAGGTTTAGAAAAGGTTTGGGGTCAATTGAAGTTGAATTGGTTTGGTTTGGGCTAAGTTTGGGTCATGGATCCAAATTGGGCTTTAAGGTCAAAAGTGAAATTGGACCCAAATGTCAATCAAATTGGACTTGGATTTGGTCTACATTGATATTGTGGATATTAAATTGAAGTTTAGAATTGAATTGGACCAAAATTGGGGTCAATTGGGTAGGTTTGGTTTGACATTGGGTTCACTTGGGTTAAGAATGGGCTAAATTAGAGGTTTAAGTAAAAGTGGGTTAAATTAAAAAAATTTACCTATGGTGTAGTTGGAAAAAATGAAATTGAGAATATTTGGGATTTTCTGGAATTTTCTGGGAATTGTCTGAATTTTTGGATTTTTTGGCTAAGAGGGGCATTTTGGGTATTTGGAGGGTATTGGGGGGTACTTTTGGAATTTTTTGTATTTTTGGCTATGGATGATCAATTTGAGTGGAGAGAAATGTTTAGGAATGGTTTTTTGGAATTTTGGGTAATTTAAGTGATTTTGCAAATTTCAGGTAGTTCCAATGGCATTTGGTAGGTTTGATGGGTGTAGGGTCCCCGGGGTCAAAAATTGAAATTTTGGAAAAAAGAAGATTGATCAAATATGAGTGAAATGGAAACACTTTGGTTGACCATGAAGTCATATTAAGCTTATATGAGCCATGAGAGGACTCATTTGAGGCATTCACTATGTTGTTCCTAACCTTCTTAGCCAGGGGCTTAGGGGTTAAGGTCCATCCATATGAATTACCTACATGAGTCAAGGAGTCAAGTTGGGTTTGGGTGTGTTTTTAGGATTTGGATTGTGTGTGTGAGAGTATAGAGTGTGAGTGTAGTGAGTGTGTAAGTCAACCCTCACCAGACCAAGCCACCCGGGGTGGTCCTAAGGCCAAAGAGTCCTATAGGGAACTCATCCTTTAAACCTTCACATTTGATTTCAACCCTCTAGGTGATTAGGGGTCTACAATCAAGCTTGTGGGGTTTGTAGAGAGGCAAGAAGTGGTTCAAATTTCTAAAGGATGGGTCCCGATTCTAGTCCTCTAAGATAGTCAAAGGAAAAGCCTAAGGCTTGATCCTAAGCACTAAAGAGGGAAGAGAAGACCTCATCAAAAATGAGGTGAACAACTATGCTCCAAGCTACTTGTTTTTGCAGTGGTTTAGTTTTAGAAGGTGAAAATCAGGAGATGAGAAAAGTGATTTGGTTTAGAAATCTTAAAATCCAAATGTTTTTAGTGTTTTAATTAAAACAAATCTTAAATTTGATTAAACAGAACTGATTAAGATCTCACGGTTCCGTCATCCCGGCACCGTTATTTTCATTGATTTCACTTAGTCCAGATGAATTTACTAAACTTAACTGAATGAGTTCCACGCTTTCATTTAGACCGTGGGAAATCCCATTAGCAACACGTGGGTTACATCATCCGAGGTATTCCCGATCATTCAATGAGACGTTTTAATTTAGTTAAAGTTGTGGTTTTGTTATTCTATTTGTGATTAAATTTTTAGTTGTTTTATATTTTAGATGTTGTGGTGGTGAATTTTATCTTGTGTGACTTTTAATTTAGTTTTGGCTTCAGTTTTGTGGCTATCCTAAAGGTTTCAATTTTCATGCAACAATCCTGTTTATCAAGTAAGAAAAGTAAAGCGCAGTGCAGGTAAATAAGTTGCAATAAAGTAAAAGCGTACCTGGAGGGTCTTCTCGTAATTCCAAGCTGCACTTAAAACACATGTTATAACATTTAAATATTTGCAACAAGTACCTAGGTAAAGCTAAGGGAAAGGTTTTGGTTGTCTACCAAGATCCTAATCTTACTGCTAGTCAGTTCCTGATGTCTAGGTTCTTTATATTTTGTGGATGACTTTCTTCACCAAAGAACAATTTAGTTCAATTATTCTTCTTAAAACACCTCATTGTATTGAGGAAGTGCTTAGAACGGGTTCTAAACATCTTTTCAATACTTCTGAGATTATTTCGAGTCTAAATGAACTTTTATTGTAGAAAAGAATCAATCATCCAGAAATTTTTAGTTAAGTTTTAACTCTTGCTCAGTGAACTTAGGACATTTGATTATCCCATAAATGAACTGACACCTCACTTGATGCTCCATTTAAGAGTTATAATGATAAAAGTCTTTAGTGGCAAATCAATTTATTAAGAATTTCAACGATTTAAAATTAGAATTAATGTTTTAAGGTGATTTAATTTAGTTATAAAATTTTAATAAATTTAAGTTTGGAATAGTGTTCAAGTTGTTTTATTCATAAGTGTTTTAAACTATTTGAATTGAAAGAGGAGTTTAAATTATTAAATTTAGACTTTAATTATTTAATTTTAATTTAATTGCAATATTCTAGATTAACTTTTAATTGGTTTGATTTTTTAATTAAGAATTTTTTTTTTTTGAAATTGATTTTTGATGTTTCAAGTTTGTTTTAAATTTGCTTTCAAGTGATTTTTTAAATTAATTTTTTTTAATGTTTTAAATTTATTTCAGTTTAATTATCAAGTTATTTAATGTTTTAAGTTTTAATTTAATTAAGGGTTACCATTTCTTTATTATTAATTAATTAATTTCAATTATCATTTTAAGTTTAATTAAGACTTAAATATAATTAAAGTGATTCATTTGGGGATTTTAGTTTAAGTGATTATAGTCTCTCTTAAT
This sequence comes from Papilionanthe hookeriana x Papilionanthe teres, assembly GCA_022702705.1. Classification (NCBI taxonomy): domain Eukaryota; kingdom Viridiplantae; phylum Streptophyta; class Magnoliopsida; order Asparagales; family Orchidaceae; genus Papilionanthe; species Papilionanthe hookeriana x Papilionanthe teres. The sequence continues at coordinate 137,716,705 of CM040429.1, read as the reverse complement.
TATATCCCCATTTTAATAATCCAAATTTATTAATTATTCCTCCAAAATTCAAATTATTTAATTAATTAATGTTTCATTTTTTTTGGTTTATTAAAAGTGATCAATGAGTACTAACCTTTTATTTTCCAAACTTTCAATCATCTAAGAAAGAATTAAGATCAAATATTTTACCCCCCCCCCATTTTGATTAAACCTAAAGTTTTAATTAGGGGTTAAATTTCTTAATTATTAATATACCCTTTTAAGATTAATTATTTCATAACTTATCAAATTGAGCTCAAATGAGCTTGAAATTTTTTATGTCACTTCACTCACATGTCAATTAAGACATTAGAGGAGAAAATGTGATTTTTTCTGTTTTTAATTTAATTTATATATTTATTTTAATAGAAAATAGGGATTTTCAATTGAAATTCAACAACATGACCAAGGTAAGGTTTCTGTCCTTAAAAAAATTATGAGATCTTCCTAATGACCATAGGACCTCTTGCACCAATTTTGGTGATTTTTTTAATTATATTTTATTTATTATAATTATTTTTAGTTTTGGAGTATTAATCAATTGTAAAATAAAATTAAAGTTGAAAAATGAATTTTATATTTTTCTTAAGTCCCTCTGACCTCAAGGAGTTTAGAGAAATAAATTTTGTATTTTTCTGATTTTTCTGTGATTTATTGGAATTAATTTAGTGAAAATGTTGGAAAATTCATTTTTTAATTCAAAAATTATTTTAGGGATTTTAAAATTCAATATCTTATCCTAGGGACTTAGGGAAAATATTTAGTTTGTTCCTAAGTGATTAGGAGTTAAAATGTGACATTCTTCGATTTTTAATATTTTTGTGATTTTTATTATTTTTTAATTATTAAAATATTAAAATAAGGTGAAAAATGAAGATTTTTTTTTAAAAATCCAATTTTAATTTTTTTAGACTCCTCTGATACTGGAGAACTCCCAAAACAAATTTGGTGAATTTTTAAAATGTATTTTTGGAGTTATGAATTTTCAAAGTTTAATTTTACTCATGTGACCTAATTAATCCATTTAGTGGGGTTAAACATTTCCAATTGATTCAAAATTTTTACGTGAGGTCCCTCTGATCCTAAAGATCAGTGGAGAATTGTTTTCAAGTTCGTTTGATGTGTGGTTAACCCTAATTAATTAAAGTTCAGTTTTGAGTAATTAGGCCAATTAGGGTTATTCTTAATGAATTAACTCAAAACATAATTATCTTAGGGTGCTCTGTTCCTAAGAAACTTCCCCAAATTTTCCTAGAATTTTCTAGGTAATATGCTATTTAATGGAATTAAAATACCAAAAATAGTGACATAAACTTGAAAAATACATAACTTGCCATAGAGATAGCTGCTGACCTTGAAAAATTCAGGGAATGTTCCCAAGATCAGAGGCTTCAAAAGCCCTATGGTCTCATGTCATGGTGAATTGTCAATGCAAATGGAGAATTAAAATACAGAAATGAGTAAATAATTAATTAAAAATAAAATACTCATCAAATTAACTCAATTATTTTTCCACATTATTCTGTTCACTAAGCAAGAGGGTATTTTTATTTTATTTTTGTGGTTTTTCTACACAAAGATATGGATTTTCTAAGTTTTAGGCATTTAATTAAATCATAAATTCCATATTTTCCTACTTATCCGACTCAGCGCCACGGCAACCTTAGCGTCTCCGAAGCTCTATGCGACGCGCTCCCATTTGCCACCACCATCTGATTCAGCGCCATGCGGCCCGCGGTTCACGTACCGTTCCCTGGTCCGATGTAATCTAAGATGTCCATTCGATACATGCTCGATCCAACGGCGGCTGGTCGTCGTCTCCGACTAGTGTGCACCCGTGATCGTCCACACTCAAACCCTAATATCTCTCTCATTTCTCAATGGATTTTCATGTTCTTATACACTATGGATTCATCTTAAAGAGACGAACACATCCATACAGTTTACATGCTATGAAATTAACTCAAACAAAATGGAGAATCGCTGGAAGCTCAGATTAAAGAGAAGTCTCCATACCTTAGTTCAGGAGGTGAGGCCTCAACTGAATGTGCTCGGCACGTTCATTGGATCTGGAAGAGCCTAGGGATGAAGCCTCTGACCCTAGTGAAAGATCTAAGTATGAAAGTGACCAGGCCCAATTTCTGACTTTGGAGGCTAGAGCAATTGGGTGGCCTGGAGAGGGGGCTTTCACCGGGTAACTCCTTCTCTTGGTCTTATGCAGGTGTGGGTGAGTTTAATTTGATTTTCGTGGAGGTTTGAGAGATGTCCTATTCTAGCCTGAGAATTGAGCTCCAAAATTGATCTCAATCAATGGGATTTAGGGCAGGAGAATAGTGAGGATGGATTGCTCTTGGCTAGGGGAAGCTCTGTGAGAAGTTTGGAGGGATTCTATGAAGGTTGATTTCAGCCAACCTTTTGGCCGAGAGGAGTGGCTGGTTTAAATAGCCATGGCCAGAGCTTCCCAGGGGCAATTGATGGCTGGGTTCAGCTGCATAGGGGAGGAGATGAAGAGCTGTGGTGGCCAGTGGAGTGGGGTAGCTCGGCGAGTGAGAATTTGAAATTTTGCTCATTCCAAGCTCCTCGGCCATGGCATTTTACGGCGGCTCGGTGGCTGGCCGGCCGTAGTCGAGTCACCATCCGACTCGGGGAGTCGAGGCTGGGGTTTGGTGCAATCAATTGCCTTTGGACATGTGTAAAGGATTAGATTTAAGTGGCATAGGGAGAGAGGTGATTTTGGGTCCAAATGGGTCAACCTATGGATTTGGGTTAGGTTCACCCCCCCCCCCCATGACCTGATTTGGGCTGAAGGGGATCAGTTGGGTCAACCTCACATGTGTGGTGAAGTCCCCATCAAGAATTATTTGGATTAAATTTAGGTTAAGGGGAATCATGTAATGGGTTAATGACTTTTAGGGAGAGCTTAAAGGATCTCCTCCTTTTGCCATTTAGGGAGTGATAACAAGTCTATGGCTCCTCATGGCTTACATATGGCTTGGGCATGGCTCCATGACTTGGCTCATTTACATGAAAGTGGGTTAGTTGGAATTTTGAAAACTTTGGATTCTTTTGATGGGATTTTTCATGATGCTACAAATGGGTTGACTTCATGATGATTTAAGACTTTGGTCAAATAGTATTATCAAAGGAACGATGAAGAAAAGGTTTCATGTGGGCTTGGGAATGGATTTTTAGGCTTTTGGATTTGGTGAAAATGGGCTTTTAGAATGGTTTAAGAAAGTGGGCCTTTAGGTTTGAAAACAAATTGGTCGATGGAAATTTAGTGAAGTATTGGGCCACACAAATGTTGGGTTTACTTTAGGGGTGTGTCATGAGTGATTTGAAACGAATTTGAGGTGATTTGGAGTTGACTTGGGTTTGAATTGGGACTTTTTTGGTAAAGGGGCGAAAGTGGGTCAAATTGGGCTAACTTGGGCTAATGTTAGATTTTTGTAAAATTAATGTTGAGAAATTTTTATGGGAGTGTTACAAAGAGTTTTCAAGTTTGGTTGGCTTTGATTTTGGGATTTGGGCCCATTTGGGTTCATGGTGGGTTTAGGCCAAAATTGGGGATTTTTGGTTTCGGTTAGGTTTGGGTGGAGTTTAGGTTCAAATTTTGGGCAATTCAAGTTAGTTTTTTGTTTGTATGGATGTTAGGGAAGTTATATAAAAGGTTTGGGGCTATTTGGGGTTGAGTTGGGTAGTTTGGGTTAAGTTTAGGTTATGGGCCAAAATTGGGTTTTAAGCTTCAAATTGAAATTGGATCCAAATGTCAATCAAATTGGACTTGGATTTGGTCTAAATTGATATTAGGGATATTGAATTGAAGTTTAACATTTAATTGGATCAAAATTAGGATCAATTGGGTTGATTTGGTTTGACATTGGGCCCACATAGGTTAAAAATAGGTCAAATTGGGGGTTTTGGCAAAAGTAGGCTAAATTGACAAAATTGGCTTATGTTGTAGTTGAACAAAATGAAATTGGGAGTATTTGGGATTTTTTGGAATTTTTTGGGAATTTTTTGAATTTATGGTTTTTTTTTTGTTAAAAAGGACATTTTGGGTATTTGGAGGGTATTGGGGGGTATTTTTGGAAATTTTGGTATATTTGGGTAAGGATGATCAATTTTAATGGTGGGAAATGTTTAGGATTAGTTTTGAGGAATTTTGGGTAATTTAGGTGATTTTCCAGATTTTTGGTAGTTTCAAGGGCATTTGGTAGGTTTGGTGGGTGTTGGGTCCCGGAGGTCAAAAATTGAAATTTTGGAAAAATAAAAATTGATCAAGTTTGAGTAGAATGGAATTAGTTGAGCCATGAAGCCATATCAAGCCCATAAGAGCCATGAGAGGACTCATTTGAGGCATTCACTATGTTGTTTCTAACCCTCTTAGCCAAGGGCCTAAGGGTTAAGGTCCATCCATATGAATTACCTACATGAGTCGGAAAGTCAAGCTAGGTATGAATGTTTTTAGGATTTGGAATGTGTGTGAAATTGTAATGTGTGCAGGTCAACCCTCACCAGACCAGGCCACCCAGGGTAGTCCTAAGGCCAAAGAGTCCTATAGGGAACTCATCCTTTAAACCTCCACATTTGATCTTTACCCTCCTAGTGACATAGGGGTTTACAATCAAACTTATGGGGTTTGCAGGGAGTTAAGAGGTGTTTGAATTTCTAAGTGGTGGGTTCCATTTCTAGTCCTCTAAGATAGTCAAAGGGAAAGCCTAAGGCTAGATCCTAAGTACTAAGGAGAGAGAAGTGAAAAGACCTCGTCAAAAATGAGGTCAACAGTTACCCAAAAGGGGTTATAGAAGATGTGCTTGTTAAAGTTGATGAATTTATCTTTCCTTTGGACTTTATTGTATTAGATATGGAGGAAGATAAAGATAATCCAACTATTTTGGGGAGACCTTTCCTTGTTACTGGACAAGCTATGATAGATGTGTAAAAAGGAGAGTTTACTTTGAATATTATTGACCAGGAAGTAACTTATGATGTATTAAAGACTATGAAATATCCATCAAAGCGAAAAGATGATGAAATTGATTATCTAAGGAAAGACCATTTCCAGAAGATTTTTGAGAGTAAGATAACAGATGAGATCGAAATGGACTTTCATGACGAGATGAAAATGTTATTTAAAGAATACTATATGTATGTTCAGGAGATATGTAATATAATGGACGTTACTGAAAATAGTAAACTTTTAATTCCATTTGTTGAAAAATCTCATGAACTTAAGATGAATGTACCCCACGCAATTTTGAAGCCTACCTATTTAGGAAATTCTTCTTCACCACCAGTCTTTATATCTTCGATTTGACTCAATCACAAGAAGAACTTGAATTGAATGATGAACATAATAAAGTTATCGAATTAAAACTTGGAAGAGAATTTGAGGATAAATTTCAAAAGAACTTTGATTTGAGAAAGGAGGATAAGGATTTTGAAAGACCATTAGAAGATAACATGAGACCGAAGAATATCCCAGAAGAATTTGATCCAGAATCTGAATTATCTAGAGAGAATTCGATCTAAATTTTGGGAGATCTTGAAGTATCTTATAGAGATCCATTTCTTATAACTTTTAAGGAAGATATTAATATGCAAATTGAGAAAATCATTAGAAGAATACTGGATCTAGAAAGAAATATGTGGAACAATGATATGAATCAATCCGAAAAGGAAGAGCTGAAAGAAAAATTACAATTTGATGATGTTGTAGGAATCCCTGGATCTGAAAAGTATTGGGCGATTGATCAAGGATTAGTTAAATTAAAATTTGATCCAGGAGGAATCATTTGTCGAGCTGGCGACGTTAAACTTAGTGCTTTATGGGAGGCAACCCATAATTATCTGTGTGGTTTGATTTAGTGTGCTTAAGAGTTAAGATTGTTAGTGTTGTATTGTGTTTGATTTAGTATGGATTGATCAGATTGATTGATGTTTGATTGATGTTTGATGTGTAAGAGTGGTTTGGGTTAATGTTGTGAGGTTATGCCTTGGTCTTGACTAAATTTTTTTAAGACTTCTGGTAATAGCGGACTAACGAGTCAGTTATGACTTAGTTTTCGGAGCTGAGCATTACCTTGAAGCATGTAGAGTTTGGACTTGGACCACTCAATCTCAACTCTATTACTTCCTTTATCTGACTTTGTCTTTACTGAGGATGGTCATGAACTTACTTAGTGAACAACATTTGGATTAACTACACTACTTTTATTACCAAATTTTATATACCTTAGACTTAGAGTGAACCTGAAATTGGAAACGCCTGAGTTTTTATAATAGGAGAATTCTGGTCCAAGGGAGATAACCATATAAAAAATCTTATAATACACCTATGTTATTAGTGTAGTTTCTTTTGTTATAAATTGAAATTAAGGAGAGGAAATGTGAGTAGAAGGGAGATCAAATTAATCTCTGTTATCATTTGTTTATGAAATATGTGAGTCTATGTATTGGAGTTTGTGTGTATATGTTTTTGAGTCAAGTTGAATGAGTCATTGGAGACAATAAAACTTATCTTAATATTTTAAACTTGTTAGCATCCAACAATTCCTTTAAAAAGTTTAAAATGTGTTCATGTTTAATCTTCAGTTTGTACATGTTCTACTATTTAAAATTCCTTTATAGTGTTATGTCAAGCATGTTTAGGCTAGATTTACTTTCTACTGCAATATTCTACCATGTGATATTTGTTGATATTTTTGTAGGATGTGTAGTAAATTGTAAAAGTGATCTTTCCCTGCCTCATATTTTTGTACTTTATTGTTAAACATGTTTGAACTTAAGTTTGGGGGGAATGAAAAATGCTTCAAATTTAAACCTTACTTGTTTTCAAAAGTACTACAAATAAATTTTTATTTTATTTCTAATGATCATTGTTATGTGGAGTCATCTTAAGAATGTTATAATTTTAAGTATAGAAATGAAGTAGAAAACCTTAGTTGATATTTTTAGTAAAAATGGTGAACCTAAAGTTTAGGATATTTAATGGAGAACATTGGAAAATGAATAACTATCTTTTGTAGTAAGAAATGTATTTTTTGGAAAATTAAGGATTCTTAGAATTTTTATTTTCAAACATTTAAGGCTCTTTTAGAAAGTATTTAAAAAAATATGTGTATATCTTTTAAAGTAAAGGAAAGTAATAAGTTTTAACTTTAGAGGAGGATAGTGGAATTCAAAATCATTTAAGAACTTCTCCAGATATAGTAATCCTCACATAAAAAAAAGCAGAAAAAATTGGATCAAAAAGATCTTGAAAAAAAAAGAAAAAAAATGTGAGGAGAAGCTTGAGGAGAGATCCTAATCAAAAATTGGTTTCACTTGAGTCTTTCTATAGTAAAGAACTTAGAACAATCCTAAGCTTGCTTTTTATACATATATTAATTAAATTATTTTTAAAAGAATTCTTAAGTCGAGAAAGCAAAGTTCATAGAATCTGAAGTTTGAAAAATCTGCATATTTTTCTAAATTAGATAGGAAAACAAATTCCCAAGTTTGATGATAAATATTTTAAACCCTGGCCTAGTCTAAATCACTAGAAGGTTTTCTAAGTTGAACTATCACATTTTCAGAAAAAAATTTTAACAATTCTAAAGAGTGACCCATTACTCTAATCTATAAAATTATTTTAAAAGTGTAGTATTACTTAAGGACAAGTACATTTTAGTTTGGGGGATTTTGATACACCTAAAATGTACTACTTTTTATGTCATATTTTATAATGATATTGCACTTTAACGGAATTTTTTCTTGTATTTTTGATTGCAGGTGCATAAAATTAAAGAATTTGGGTAATTTGAGCAAAAGGAACAAAAAGGGACCAAAATGGAGCATACCGGAGCAAAAACGGGTCAAACCGGGGCATATCAGGCTAAAACAGGTCAAATTGGACACTATGTACCTATTTCTGGCGCTTAGCCGCCAGAAACTAGTGCTTAAGCGCCAAACCGACGGTGCTTAAGCGCCAGTGACAGTTTAATTTCTTCAATATAAATCGGATTTTGACGATTTTTCGCCAAGCTTATTTCAATCGTCATTCATCAAAAATGATAAAATGGACTTACTAGAAGATTTGGGGTCTGTTATGAGGAGTTATTAATGAAGATATGTGCCTTTTAGATATAAGAGGCACTTGAGGTACCCTTTGGAAGATTCATTGAACAAGAACTATTTTGAAGAGAAACTTAAGCATTTTTTGAGATATTATAAATATGAATTTGATATCTTTCAAAAACTCTCTTGAAATCTCTTGACTCTTAAGAGGAAGAAGATTTAGAAGGATTAGGAGAGAAGAAGACTTGGAGGACAAGAAGATCACCTGGGGCGATAAGGTGAGAGAGAAAGACAGAGTGTGAGAATTTCTTCTTTTCTTTTCACTTTATTCTTGGAGAGGATTGCAAGGAGATTGCTTTTGCTATACAAGGAGAGTTTGACTTTCATTAGAGATAAGTATTTTCATTGTATTTTGATTTGAATATAGTACCTTGTTTGTATGGTTTCAAAGTCTTGTTCAATGAAAAGTTCTTGTTGTTTCTTCATGTGTAGTGAGTAGTTTTCTTTACTCTTTCCTCTTACAATGAATTAGTATGCATGTGTAGGATATAAAATTGGGTAGAGTGAGAATATATTGTGATGATTTTACTTTTTTATTCATTTACATGTAAACTTGATCAACTTGCATGTTAAAATCTGTTGTGAGAACATGTAAGAACCAATGCGGTATTGTCTCAGTCAACTATTGGTAAAAATCACATGAGATTATATGGGTAAGAATTGTAGACCATATGGTTGAGTACAAATAAATAAGGAGATATGCATGTTTAAGAGGTGTAGAATTATAGTACTTTAGGGTGACAGACTAAAGCCCCTAATTTGGTTTGATGTGAAAAGTTTTTTTGTGAGATGTTAGCCCCCAGGTAGAGGGAGAAGAGGGAACTCTAGAGTGAGAGCTAGTATCTTCCCTGCCTAAACCATCTACAAAATTTCAAATCATCAAATTATCCTACGTTCTTTATATAACCAAGTAAGGGTAAAGAATATAATTGCTCCTATTTGTCACAATCTCTCTCGCTACTTATTTTACTTTTACACATGTCACTAATTTTATTGTATGAGGAAGAGTACTTTTAATATAATTAAACCCCACTTTCTTATTTTCATTAAGTAGTTTAGCATTAGAAGCGGTATTGTTGTGATAATTGCAGTACGTAATCAAAACCAAACTTTTGTCGACCTTCCAAGCTAAGTCGAGTTATTGTAGACTAGAACTTCTCTTGAAAGCAATTGTGATTAACCGCGATCTCTGTGGGATCAATATTCGGGGCTTAATCAGAAAGCTCTATATTACTTGAATGATACATATACTTGTGTATAATCCCTTTAAAGATATCAATTCAACTCTCATTTGCATCGGCATCAAGTTTTTTGTATCGTTGTAAAAAAAGAGATATAATTGAAAGGTTATATAAAGTATAAAAAATGTAAGCATAAATATTTGGGATCAACAATATTCGATCATGCTAAATTTTTCTTCTTTCCTTATGTACTCTATCATTATCATATGATTCATTTTTAATTTCTTCCAATTCATTCAATTGCAACAGTCTCTTCTCACCAGCATCTTTCAAATTAAAATTCAATTTATTTATTACCCAATATGCTTTATATTCTAATTCAACTGGCAAGTTACAAGTTTTTCCAAATATTAATCTGTAAGGGGACATTCCTATAGGAGTTTTATAAGCAGTTCTGTATGCCCATAAAGAAGTATATAATCTAGCAGACCAATCCAAATTCTCAAGATTAATAACTTTCTCCAAAATTCATTTAATTTCACGATTAGATACCTCTACTAAACCATTAGTTTGGGGATAATAAGTTGTAGACATTCTATGCACAATGTTTTATTTTTCCACCAATCTCTGAATCAGATTATTCTTAAAATGGGATCCTCCATCAGTGACGATTACTCTAGGCATTCCATATCTTGTGAAAATATTTTTCATTAAAAACCTCAAAACACTTTTAGCATCACACCTAGGTAAAGTTATTTCCTCAATCTATTTTGATACATTATCAATAATAATCAGTATATATATATTTCCAAAGGAAGGCATAAATGGTCCCATAAAATCTAATCCCCATGCATCAAAATTTTCAACTTCGAGAGTAAAATTAAGAGGCATTTCATTTCTTCTAGATATATTGCCTATTCTCTGACATCGATCACAAATTTTGATAAATCTATAAACAGCTCTGAAAAGCAAAGGCCAATAAAATCCAGATTACAAAATCTTATGTGCAGTTTTATCAATTTTAAAATGTCCTCCAAATTTAGAATCATAACATTCTCGAATAATTTTTTCAGTTTATTCATAAGGCACATATCTCCTAATAATAAGATCTTTACATTGCTTGTACAGATAAGGATCGTCCCAAAAATAAAATTTAGGCTTAAATTTATTCTGTTGTTACATTGTTAAATTAGGTGGTAAAATATTATTAACAATGTAGTTCACAATATCAGCAAACCACGGTAAATTTCCGTACAAAATATTATTTAATTGCTCATCAAAAAAAGTTTTAGTAATTTCTTTCTCAAAATCATCTAAATTAGGTTGTTCAAGTCTAGATAAATGATCAGTTATTTGATTATTGACCACTTTTCTATTAACAATCTTAAAGTCAAATTCTTGCATTAAAAGCATCCATCGAATCAGTTTTGGTTTTGTATCCTTCTTTTACATTAAGTATTTAATAGCAGAATGATCAGTATGCACTATATATTTAGGTCTGATTAATTAAGATCTAAAATTTTTAAAAGTATATTCAAAGCATATTTTGAAGGCAATAGACCTAATTTTAAAGAGGTTTTAATGTTGGATCAACCTGAATAACTTGAAGTTATGTCGGGCTGACGACGTTAAACCAAGCACTTTGTGGGTGGCAACCTACAGTTATTGAGTGTTTGCTTTGTTTGATGTGTTATTTGTGTTTTCTTGCTACTTAATTAAGTTTTATTCTTCCTTAATTATCATTAACAACATTTAAAAATGAATCAAATCAATGTTTGGAAAGAATTTGGACGAAGTGAAGTTTGGCAAAATTTGAACTATCGTCGAACGGCGCTGTTATCAACGACGGACAGCACCGTTGTTCATAAAACAATTTCTCATCTTTAAATTCAAGTTTTGGCTGTTCTAGGCAGTAAATCTTCCATTAGAACTCCAAAAAACTGCCCCTAGACGCAGGAACTACCAAAGGAATGAAGAGGAAGATCCCAAATCTTGTCCAAATGGATTCCGACTCGATGGAAACTTCAAGATTTCAAGTTTTCAACTGTAGAAAGTTTGTCAGTTTCGAGGCGTACCATCTATTCAACAAAAATATCTCGAAAATGAGATTGATTAAGGATTGAGGCTTTGTGAATCAAGGTAAGAATTCTTCTACCACTAGATTTAATGAAATTATTGTTCAGAGATGCTGGGAAGTGTTGTGTTATACTACTACCGCCGTAGTTGTACCGGTTGTGAAGGAGTTATATGCAAATCTTCATGGAATCAACCAAGGATCAGTTTATGTGCGAGGTAGGTTTGTCACATTTACTCCTGTAGAGATTAATAATTTATACATGATTGAGAATGTGTCAATCTACCACTATTCAAATTTTGCCCCGACAAAGGACAACATGAATGATATATACAAATATCTGACGGATGAAATTGATGAATGGGAGATAAGAGATAGCAGGTATGTAAGTTTCTCGACCACACTGTTAAATCCTACGTTGAAGCACTTAAATTATTTCATATGTGCAAAATTGCTCACAACTATGAAAATCAGTAAATTAACTAAGGAGTGTGTTATTCTGAACTACTGTATTCAAATGGGGATGCCTACTAATGTTAGTTCGATAATTTTTAAATCTATTTTGGGAATGATTGTTCATGGATCAAAGTATGGGCTTGGACATCCTTCCACCATATTTCTCCTCTGCAGTCAATCACAAGTGCCATATGAGAACTGGGAAAGAGTACTTCTACCTTGGAAGCCTATAGAACTAGCAGATTCATATAATAACTAGGCAGTCGGTGATATGAATGACATGAGCATTATTGAAGATCAACCATCTCAGAGGTCAACACCTAGTCCTCCTTACTTTTCTGAAAGTTCACAGATCATCTTGAAGAAAATTAAGTAATTGGAGAAGGAAGTACAACACCTGATGAATGCAATCAACAATCTATCTGATTTCTTTGATCATATGGATTGGAGAGTGAAGGAGCACTTCAATCATTTTGGATATCTTGAAGGAAGTTTGATGTGGTTTATGAAAAGGAAAGGTTGGATTAAAGAGGATTCTACTGAAGAATTCCAGCTTCGTTCATTCTACAATCAGTTCGTTCACGCTCAATCAATTGGAGATCTTAGAGTTGATGATAGTTCTAAGGAAGAATGAAAACTTGATTATTATATTTGTGTGTTTGTATATTTGATTGCTTTGCTTTTCTTTGCTTTGCATGGATGATATATTTAGACTTGCTTTCTTGTTTGGTTTTCAGCGTTATTGTGTTGTGGTTGTGATTGACGCTGAATTTTAGAATTATATGGCTTGATGATGTGTAGCATTTAGAGTCATGTGTATGTGTCTGAAACTTGGATTTTATATATGAAAGAGATGTTTTGTGTTGTTTGTGTAGAAAAAATATCATTCATCATGGCTTTAGAATGTTATTCAATTCTTAATTAGACTAATTAGACATCGAAGCAGACATGAAAAGATCAAAACTACAAAAGAAATTTGGAAACCAAGTTTTTGAACTAGCGCCAAACGGCGCTGTCACTATCGCCGGACCGCGCCAAAAGATAGAGAGTTTGGCCACAAGAGCAGAAAAATGCGTCGAACGGCGCGACAGCGCTCGACCAGGAAAAGGCTTGAAACTCCAAATTTTTTCGATTTAACCCTCGGATCCGTCATTTTTGCCCAAACCATTGTCTTCTACCCCCAGCCAAGGCCGATTTTCACATCTATGGCTCACTAGCATTTGGATTTGAAGCGATTTTGTGGCCAGAAAAGTTTGAATTTAATCTTCTCTTGGTAAGAGCTACACTTTAACCTAAATTTTTTTATTTTGACCGTTGAAATCTCCTACATTAGGAAGATTTGAAATTTTGAAGTTTTTGGAGAAACATTAGAGATTTTTCATGGATTTTGAGTTATTATCTTTTTAAATTTACCTTGGAGTCCATTACATTGCAATTTTAAAATTGATTTGGATAAATTTGGTATTTTTAGTCAAATGGCTCCAAGAATTTCAAAGGCAAAGAGAAAATTTGAGTATGATGAAAGCAAATTTGTGAATTTAAAGGCTTATTCACGCTTTAGTACATTTCTTAGCAATAAAAAATGTATTCAAGAAAAAACCTTTGAAAATCCTGGAGGTATGCTTGAAGAACTTATTATGAATCGTCAATGGGAGATTTTCTGTTATTTCACTACTGAAGCGATGTTGGTTATTGTTAGAGAGTTTTATGCAAATTTGTATTATTCTGAGAGTGAATACATACTAGTTAGAGCTAAAAGGTTGAATTCACCCCTGCTTGCATTAATGCATTTTATCAATTGAAGGCACTTTTTTCTTGTAAATATGAAAATTTTCCTATTACAAATGAAACATTTGATACGATTGTGAACTTTTTAACTGATGGAAAAGGGGAATGGAAGGTTAAACAAAGGCTAAAAGTTAACTTCCCCATTTCTACTTTGAATCTTGTATCAAAAGCCTGGCACTATTTCATTTCTGCAAGACTTTTGCCTACCAACCATCACAGTGAGGTTACTGTAGATAAAGCTGTTCTGAACTACTATATTCAGAACGTAAAGAATATTAATATTGGGGCTATTATTCATAAAAGTATTTTGACAAGCTCAAAAGGGGAGACTACAGGTGGACTAGGACACCTCAGCCTGATTCATGCCTTATGCATTCAGTCAGGAGTAGCAGTTGAAGATAATGATGAGGTAGTCTATCCACTGAAGCCCATTACTAAACTAAATTTGAAAACTTATGAAGCCCATGTAGGATGGAAGTGGAGTAAGAAAGCTGATGAGCCTTCTTCGAGTCATGAGACACCATCTACATCTAGAGATCCTACTCTGCATGATGCTATGGATCAGTTGGAAAGGTTGAACACCAGTCTAGAGGGACTAGAAGTAAGGAATAAGATAAATGATGATTATCAAGTGCAGTGAAGAGAATATGAGATAGCTTATCATGACACAGAGATGAGATTTTTCAGGGGATACACTAGTGTTGTATTTCCTACTTACCCTGAGTATGCTCCATACCGGCCTGAAGAACCTGATGATGATGGAGCTCTCACAGAAGATGAAGATTGGTAGTTTTATAGTTTTATTTTCATTTTATTTTGTATTTGTGTTTTGTATATGTCATGTACCTGAGACTCTTTCTGATTAGTATCTTTGATGTCATGTGTATTTGGTTGTACTTGTAGCAAACTTTATGTTAATTTGTGATGTATGTGATGTGATAGTAGAGTTTTCATGTGTTTTGTTTACTAATTTAATTTGTGATAGTAACAGTTGGATGTTAATATTGTGTGAATATTTTATGTTGGACGTTTCTAAATTTCTTCTCTTATAAATTTCTAACCCATATTTGTGTATAGAAATGCTCTTAATTATTTCAGGCCTACTGTTCTACTTTATGAAGAAAAACCTGCTTAAACTCAAAGGTATGAAAAGCACAACATATTGAGGTATGAGTTATATGTTTATATCTTTTCTTTCTTGCCATGTTAATTGTATTGATATTCAAAATCTAAGTTTGGAGAAAGAATTAACTATTAATTGTTCTCATTTAAAAGTATTTTCAAAATTATTAGCATGATTTCCTGTAATAGAACTCAATTTCAAATAACTGTATTTTGATTTTATTTAAGTAATTTGTAAAGTTGAATGAAAGTATTTGATAATGAAAAGTAATTTTGTAGGCTAAGATATTTGGTATAAGAGAATAAGACTAAGGTCAATTATTCAAAGTAAGAAAAACTGTATGTTTGAAATATTAAGAATCTTAAAACTTTATGTGATAGGAAAGAATGAGACTCTATGATGAATCATTAATAAGCTAAAGAAATGCCTATAGGGTAAAGGAATGTGGTAAGTTTCAAATTTAGGATGAGGAGGATGAAGTTCAAAATTATTAAAGGCTATCCAGATACAGTAATCCTCACTTAAAAAAAAAAAAGAAAAGCAAAAGAAAATAAAAGAAATAAAAGTGAGGAGGAGCTTGAGGAGATTCATAATCAAAAATTGGCTTCACTTGGACTTACCTAAAGGGAAAAACTTAATTACTTTCCTGAACTTATATGTGTGGATTAGCATCCTTACTAGTAGTGTTCTCATAAACTTCTTTTCATTTAATTCTTTTAAGTTCCATAATAGGACAATCTACAATCATTTTTGAAATGAATAGAAAGCTAAAATTTTTAGACTTGATTACTAGATAGTCTTACACCTGCAGAATTTATTTGAATTATTCATAGATCTTTCTAAAATTCTTACTATTGTACTTATCTAAATCAAAATTATGGTATTCTAGAAAGAAAGTGTATTGCAGTGGATCATTATTTTATGTATTAACTAAAATTACTTGAAGACAAGTAATAGTTAAGTTTGGGGGATCTTGATCCACTGAAAATTTAATAGCTTTTTAATATTCATTTCATACCTATTTTTTATGATATTGCACTTTAAAGAAAGTTATTTTTTATGATTTCACACAGGTACAATGATTTTAGGACTTTGGAGCAAGAGGAAGCAAAAAGGAGCAAATTTGGAGCAAAAAGGGAAAAAGTGCATATTATTGAACTAGCGCCGAACAAAGCTGTCACCAGCGCCGAATCACGCTATTTTACGGAGAGTTGCGACCGTATTGGCAGAATAATGTGTCGATCGGCGCCCTATCCAGCGCGAGATCGTGCCCTATCCCGATTTCAAACTAGATTTAATGTATTTGGCTGGATTTTGGAGGGTTGCTCGAGGAAACTCTTGGGAACTCAGTTTTAGATGAATTTAAACTCTTTTGGAGCCAAGTTTAGAGAGGAGAGAAGAGTTTAGGGTGTAGAGAGAGTTTAGAGAGAGTGTCTTCTCATTTAGTTTAGGAAATCTAGGTTTTGTGTTTTCTCTTCTAAGGAGTGTGAGAGGAGAGGGAAATGAGAGATTTTTTCTTCCTTACTTATCTAAAGAGAGAATTGTGTGTTGTTGTGAAGAAAGAAGAGGAGTCAAAGAAATTCCTTGAGATTTTCTTGGGGAAGAGCTTGAGATAAGTTTTCTTTACATTACTATGTTAGTATGACGTTATTTTTATGTATAAAGTCCATGTTTTGTCATCTTTGCTTCATAAGTCTTGAGTAGATTTCTTTGTCTTTCTCCTTTTCATGTGATGTGTTGATGTTGTGATATGGAAATGATGTGTCGATTTATTATGAGCTTGTGATGACCTTTTCACTTCAAACTTCATTTACTTTTTTATATAGCCAATTGAATTGTTAAAACTTGTTGGGAAACATATGTTCCGAAAGGATTATGAGTTCCACAACAAAATTGAAGGTCACATTCAATGTCCATGAATGAAAGGTGTAGTTCATGGGGATTGAGTAAAAATAAATAGGGAAATACACTTTGATGGACGTAGAATTGTAGATTTCAGAGTGACAGACTGAAATCCTCAATTTGTTTCTAATGTTTGGAAACTAAAGTGAGATTTAGCCTTCAGGCAAAGGGAAGTGGGAGCTCTGGAGTGAGAGTCAGTATCCTCACAGCTTAAGCACAGACTTGGGGACTAAACTTAGGATTAGCCAATGTTCTTTATACGCTGAAATATGGGTAAAGAATAGGAATGCTCCTATTTGGCACAATACATTTGCATCACTGATCTATTTCACAATAATCATCACATTATGATTAGAAAGGAGGAAGACACTTTCTTGCAACTTAACTTTGTTATAAATTTAGTCTTGTGTTAGTTTAACTTGTCAGAGTTTAGAACATACTTTGGTAGAAATAGTAATTAAAACTGTTTATCTTTATTTTAAGAATTGAACTTACTTGCAATCGTATTGTGATTTGAATAGTGATTTTTGTGTAAAATTAAAGCCTCCCTGTAGGATCGATATCCAGGACTCCATTAGAGCCCTGTATTACTTGAGCGATACGTATACCTGTGTTTAATTGTGTGACTCATTATCAAACTAAATCAATATATATATCTAAATCTAAGCTCAAAAATTTTGGCAAATTAAAAAAGTCGCACCACCCTGTCTATAGGACTAACAAACCTTATGTTCTAAACTCTAAACCCAATTGGTTAAGATTCTAGTCTGTCACCCTAGAATCACCAATTCTACGCCCATTAAAACATATCTCCCTATCTATTTGCACTCACCCTAGAGCTTGGTTCCCCTCCATCCTAATTTTAGTGTGGTATTCACTAATTGTGTGAATTCATAGCCTTCCCAGTTTATTATGTTTTGCAATAGATTTAAACTATACAAATGGTTATTTTGCAAAGTAAATTAAGAGCCAATGAAAATACCATCATAATTTTGGAATAAAAGAAATCCTAAAACAATTCTAATCCTACACATGATAAGTTCTTATTGGAAAGAGAAATATAATGAAAAATACTCATAATTCATGGGGATAACACAAAAACATGATATATATTAAAAGCCAAGTCACACAATAATACAAAACATAAACAAAAATACAAGGTACTTATCTTAGACGCCTCCCCAAGCAAATCTTTTGGAGTTCCTTCGTTATCCTCTTCTTCCAATAAACACACCAAAATAGACACACACATGACTCACTCACAACACACAAGACTCTCTATAAAGACTCACGCCAAGACTCAAGACTCCAAATACTCTCTCGAATCCCCAAACCCACTTTTTCTATTAGTCAATGATCTCATTAAATAGAGCTCTAAAAATTATCAAGAGTCACTTTAGACACCTCTTCAAAATCCATCAAAATTCAATGCATAAAAGCTCATACTTGTGCTTAGGCGCCAACCTTCTAGAAGTCCTTAGTAACTACCTGGCACCTATGCGCTAGGTCAATTTTTGCTCCATTTGACTGCTTTTTTTTTTATTTTGCTCCTTTTTCTCTTTAAGCTCCATCTTCTGTACCTGCAATAAAAAACACACAAAAGTACATTTCATTAAAGTGCAATATTCTTAAAAATGAGTATAAAAAGTATATATAAAAGTAGCACATTTCACGTTGTATCAATATAGTGCAAAGGTGACGGTCACTAGCATTTTGATGAGTGAGATGACAGAAACACTGAGACATGATTCAGACATTATAGTGCTGAAAAGGAAAAGCTGGATACTAAGCTCTGGAAGTAGAAGTGTTCCTTGGAGTCACGTAATCGTTTAGAAGGCAAGGATCCACCCCCTTACAATGTGGTTGCAAAATACCTTTTATCTGTGTCTACTCATCGTGTTGTTATTCAAGACCAGGTTACTAGCAATGTCACTGTTATCCTCCTAAAACATTGTTATCACTTGGTTAATGCTAGAGTAGCTTACAAGAGGGAGTCTACTTTTGAAGGGACTATGAACAGTGACACAACCATAGCTCCCTCTTCTTCTACGACTGGCTTGAGGGCTAGTACGTTGCTGACCGTTGCCGCTCTGCTAGATCCTCAGGCAAGTGGTTATTCTTTTGTTTATCTGTCTAAGATGCGTAAGGTAAGTTAGTTCGTCCCTTCTTCTATGTCTATCAGGGGATTCAACTTCATCCCCTAAGAGTGAGGTCCTGACACACCTAAAAATGCTTGATTTTACATATACATTTTATGCTTTATTTTAGTGATATTGCACTTTAAAGGAATTTATAATGCATTTTTTTGGTGTTCAGTACAAGAAATGGACTTTTAGAGAAAAAGAAGCAAAAACAATGCAATCTGGAGGAAAAACAAGCAAAAAAGTAAATTTTGGCCTGACACATTTCGATGAGTCTTTCTATGCTTAATCTCTTTTACACTTATTGCGTATTTTTGAATGAGATTATACTTTAAAGAAATGTTGTTTTTATTCTTATCTTATAGAGATATCTATTAGGAAGGCAACACAACTGAAACAGGGGGAAATAGAGCTAAAACGGAGCCAAACAGAGCAAAACGGTGGAGCTGCGCAGAACTGGCGCCGGGGGCACACAAACCGGCGCCACCGGTGCCCTATCTAGTGCTAGCAGCGCCCAAGTTGGTTTGGACTCGATTTTAGGTAGTTATTGGCTATATACATTGAATCTTGACGCTTTTTGGAAGGTTTCCTGAAGCCTCTAGGGAAATTCATCCCTATACTATTTTAGAGCGATTTTATGTCAGAAAAGTGATAGGAAAGTTAGGAAAAATATCGAGAATGCTTAGAGATATTAGAATAGGAGTATAAATGTGGATTTATACCTTTTTGAAGAGATTGGAGATGGTATTTTGAGAGAATTTGTAAGGCTTTGTACTAGCATTGCATGGATTAGCGGGAGACTTTGTCGGAGAGATCTTCATCTGTCATTCAAAGGGAAAAAACCAAGTATTGTGTTCATCATTATCTTATGATTTTGTAAACACTTATGTAGTAAATTTGCTTTAATGAAATGAAGTTTTTTGTCGTGTTTTCTTCGTGCTTTGTGATGTATTTCTCTTACTCTTTCTTCTAATTTTGAAAAAGTGGCATGAGCAGATTATGCCATTGTTTTGGTTCTAATTTTCTTTCGTAATGAGTAGGATTCATGTTTATGATTTTAGTATGCATGCTATAGAAAGTTTTAATTATAAATTTGATGGTTTACATTACAAAAAGAGCTTGTTGTAGTGTTAAAATTTGTTATAATTGCTCTATGATCCGAGAGGGCGTGTAATTCTCAACAAAGTAGAACCACATTCAAAATCCATAGATGGTGAAGTTCTTGGGAGTTGAATTCAAATAAATAGGGAAATATAATTTGATGGGCGTAGAATTGTAGATTTTATGGTGACAGACTAAAATCTCCAATTCAGTCTAGTGTTTGGAAACTAAAGCGAGAGTTAGCCTTTAGGCAAAGGGAAGTGGGAGCTCTAGAGTGAGAGCCAATATCCTCCCAGCCTAACCACGGATTTATGGACTAAACCTATGATTAGCCAATGTTCTTTATGCACTCGAAAGAGGGTAAAGAATAGGACTGTTCATATTTGGCACATACAATATTTAATGCATCTCATTCCTTTACAGTATCCAATTCACTACATAAGAATAGTAGATTTTATTATCTCAAAATTCACCAAAACAATTCATCCAAAAAGGGTTAGCTTTAGAAGTAATATTTGCATTTAGGAATAGTTATTATCCTTACATATAATCATCTGCATTTAGGAGTAGTTGCTAGATAAAACACCAAATTTTTTAACTAAGGGCTAATAGTAGTAGACTAGAATTTGACTAAGAACCTCTTACCTCGCTTCCCTATGGGATCAATAAACGAGACTCCACTAGAGCCTTGTATTACTTGAACGATACGTATACTTGCGCAGAACCTCTAGTGTGTGCACATACATACAAACATAAAAACACGTAAACAAATAGCACAAGCTAGAGCCGCATCAAGTTTTTGGCGTCGTTGTCGGGGAAGCTTCTGTAAGAATTTTAGGAGAATTTAAGTTGAAGTAATTAGGCTTAGAATTGGAAAACTTTAGTGTCATAAAATTGTTTTTGTGTGAAAATTTTTTTGTATGAAAAAGAGTTGTGAAAAAAAACTGTTTGTGTGAAATAGGTGTTTGTAAAAATGTTTTGTTGTGTTGAATATATTTTTTATTTATTTATTTTATTATAAATGTATTGTTTATTGCATTACGTATGCAAATAAAGGATCTGTAGGACTTGTGCCTTATGGTCCTGAGGTATAAAAATAGAAAAAATCAAAAGACAGAAAGGATTTGAAAAACTAGGATTGGAAATGGAAAACATTCAAAATCGTAACTTGGAAAATCATCATAAATCATTGAGGGATTATGTAAATCCTACGACAGATGAAATTCACTCAAGTATACAAAACCCTATCGTAGAAGCTGACTCATTTGAGCTAAATTCAGCGATTATCAAATTGGTACGGAACAACCAGTTTGGGGGAACTCTTTCGGAGGATCCCTATTTACACTTATCCAGTTTTCTAGAACTTTGTGCTACATTTCAGACGATGATGTTAGGTTAAGGCTTTTTCCTTTCTCACTGAGGGATAAGGCTAAATCTGGTTATATTCATTAGCACCTGGCTCTATTAAAAATTGGGATGAGTTAACTCAGAAATTACTAGCTAAATATTTTCCACCTTCAAGGACTACTAAACTTAAAAATGATATTATCTCATTTTGTCAGTATGAAGGGGAGTCAATATACGAAGTCTAGGAAAGAATTAAGGAACTCCTAAGAAAGTGTCCACATCATGCTCTGCCAAATTGGTTAATCATTCAAACTTTTTATAATGGGTTAGTAGGATGCCTTAGGTTCATTATTGATGCTGCTGGTAATGGTTCATTAATGTCAAAATCATTTGATGAAGCATATGCATTAATTGAAGAAATGGCTACAAATGAATTTCAATGGCCCTCCGCAAGGTTAAATCCTAAAAAGGTAGCCAGTGTTCATGATACAGATGCGATTCTAATTCTTGCATCTCAGGTTGCTACAATATTAAGGTAATTGGAACAATTTGGAATGAATCAGCCTCAATTTACTCCTGTAAGTGAGGAAAGTTTATTCGGGTATATGATTGATTCCAACTTATTATATGAGACTTTAAATACCATAAACAACCTGTATTCTAACTTTTACAACCCAGGTTGGAAGAACCATCCTAATTTAAACTGGAATCATACTGCGAGGGTGGAAACCGACAATGGGAAAATAATCATGCAAATCCTAATGGAAGTTGAAATAATCAGGGAAAATAATCATGCAAATCTAGATGTGGACACTTTCTTAGGAGATCTTTAAATTGTTCTCATGCTTCATATATATGGATTCCCCTTCAAACTAATAAAAAGATGTAATATCATTTGTAAGATTTGTTGTCTTTGATGGTGGAAAATATTTAGCAAGGAAGTTTTGCACTAAATCACCTCAAGTTCTGATAAATCCAGGTGCTAATGAATTTAACCATATCTTAGCCTTATCCCTCAGTAAAAAAGGAAAAAGTCTAGGTCTAATAACATCTTCTGAAACACCATCATATTTAAAAGTAGCACACAATTCTTGAAAATTATCAAGATGTAAATTAGGATCTTCAGTTGGTGCTCCCTCATACTGATTATTAGATACAATTTGGATAATAGCAGGTTTAAGTTCAAATGAATTAGCCGCTACAATAGGTTTTGAATACTACCATGAAGTTTATCTACTGTAGGGTTAGCATAATCTCTTAAAGGTTTAAATTCTTGTTGGATTTCAACATTATGATTATTTTGATTCGCCATTTCTCGAATATTTTTATCTTTTTCTGAATTTTTATTTTTTCTAATTTTTCTAATAGTCCTTTTTAATTCAGAATCGTAAGGCACAAGTCCCACAAAACCTGAACTATGCATACACAATTATAAAATAAAATAAAACACACTAACAAAAGCAAGGAAAAGTAAAAATTTGGTTTTTTTTAATTTTCTTTAAACGATATTTTAATTAATTTCCCCGGCAATGGCGCCAAAAACTTGATCCCCGAATATTTATGCTTACGTTTTATATATGAAATTACATTTTATCTTTCTTCTCAACAATAATATCTCTTTCTTTACAATAGTGCCAAAAACTTGATTCTGAAGCAAATAAGAGATCAACTTTAATTATTTATAATATAGGATTCTACGTAAGTATACGTATCTTTTATCAACTAATATATGACTTTCTGATTAAGCCCCAAGATATCGAACCCACAGGGAAATGTTCTAAAAATTTAAAGAAAGCAAATTTTTACTTTTCAAAATTATTCTGTAAGTTATGTTTTATAAATAGAAAGTTTAAAATTCTTTTGGATATTTTTTAAGAAAAAAGTAAAGTAAGAAACTAAAATCATCAAGACTATTGAAAGAAAATGAGAATAAAATATCTTTTTCCTCTTCACGAATCAGTAATAATTATGAAATTTCATTGTAGAAGTATCTAAATGTGTTGTGCTAAATAGGAGCAATTATATTATTTACCCTTACTTGGTTTATTGACCTCATTTTTGATGAGGTCTTCTCTTCTCTCTTTAGTACATAGGATCTAGCCTTAGGCTTTTCCTTTGACTATCTTAGAGGACTAGAGATGGAACCTACCCCTTTAGAAACTCAACCACTTCTTAACTCCCTGCAAACTCCACAAACTTGATTGTAGGCCCCTAATCACCTAGGGGGTTGAAATCAAATGTGGAAGTTTAAAGGATGAGTTCCTATAGGGCTCTTTGGCCTTAGGACTGCCCTGGGTGGCCTGGTCTGGTGAGGGCTGACTTACACACACACTACACTTATACACTACACTTTCACACATCTCCTAAAACCACACCCATACCCAACATGACCTCCTGACTCATGAAGGTGATTCACATGGATGGTCCTTAACCCCTAAGCCCTTGGCTAAGAGGGTTAGGAACAACATAATGAATACACAAAATGAGTCCTCTCATGGCTCATATGGGCTTAATATGGCTTCATGGCTCAACCTAAACGATTCCATGTCACTTAAATTTGATTAATCTTCATTTTTCAAAATTTCGAGTTTTTGGCCCCCGGGACCCGGACCCTCCTAACCTACCAAAAGCCCTGAATAGCTCAAAATCTCCAAAATTCCTAAATCACCCAAAATTCCTCAAAATTGAACTTAAATAATTCCATACCACTCAAATTTATCATTTACAGCAAAAAATATAAAAATTTCCAAAAATACCCCCAATACCCTCCAAATTACCAAAATGCCCCTCTTGACCCAAAAATTCAAAAAAATTCCAAAAATTCCCAGAAAATTTCAGAAAATCCCAAATATTTCCAATTTCATTTTATTCAACTACACCATGGGCTGATTTTGTCAATTTACCCCACTTTTACCAAAACCCCCAATTTAACTCATTTTAAACCCAAGTGAACCCAATGTCAAACCAAACCTACCCAATTGACCCCAATTTTGGTCCAATTCAATTCTAAACTTCAATTCAACATCCCAAATGTCAATCTGGACCAAATTCAAGCCCAATTTTATTGACATTTGAATCCAATTTCACTTTTGACCTTAAAGACCAATTTTGACCCATGACTCAAACTTAGCCCAATTCAACTCCAATTTAACCCAAATCTTTTCTAAAATCTTCCTAACATCCCCACAAACAAAACACTAACATAATTTGCCCAAAATTTGGACCCAAACCTCACTCAAATTCAACCCAAACCCAAAATCCCCTAAATGGGCCTACACCCAAACCTAACCCAAATGGGCCCAAACCCCAAAATCAAAACCCAAACAAAGTTGAAACCTCTTTGAAACACCCCCAAAAACATTTTTCAACATTAATTTTACATCAATTTCAACCTTAACCCAACATTTATTTGGCATGGCCCTTTGCAAAATTTTTTATCTAAAAGCCCATTTTGAAACATAAAAGCCCATTCCCTTAAACCATTTTAAAAGCCCACATTTACCAAATTTTAAAAGCCCAAAGTCCATTACCAAGCCCACATGAAACCTTTTCTTCATCATTCCTTTGATAATCCTATTTGACCAAAGTCTTAAACCATCATGAAATCAACCCATTAGTAGCATCATGACAAATCCCATCAATGGAATCCAAAGTTTTCAAAATTCCAAATAACCCTTTTCCATGCAAGTGAGCCAACCTTTTCCCAAGCCATGAGCAAGCCAAATGAAGTCATGGAGCCATGCATAAGCCATATGCAAGCTATGGGGAGCCCTTTCCACCTCACCATGCCACTTATGGCAAGAAGAGGGAGCCTTTCCTAAGCCTTCACTAAACCTTTTTAACCCCATTCATGATACACTTTAACCAAAATTGGCCACCTCACATTGGATGGGGACTTCACCACACATATGAGGCTGACCCAAATGATCTCACATCAGCCCAAATCAAGCCTTGGTGAGTGAACCAAGCCAAAACCATGAATTGACCCAAATTGGACCAAAAATGCTCCTTACACCCATGCCATTTAAATCCTTGACTTTACACATGGCATAACCCAATTGATTGCACCAAGATCAAGCTCAATCATGTGAGTTTTTCTCAGCAAAAAAAAACCTTGGTGAATGAACCAAGCCAACCCTCATGGCCACCCAAGCTCCACCATAACCTTCCTTATTTAAACCCCACCTCCATGACCAAGGGGAAGAGATGCAAGATTTACCTTGGGGAGACTATGCCAAATTGTTCCCAAAGCTTCTCCAAGCATTTCTAAGTTCAATCAAATCATTTCCAATTGAGGCCTCACCTCTTGGACAAAGGTATCAATTTTTTTCTCCTCCGACCGAGCATGTTTTAATTTTCTATACTTATTCACATGTTTTAAGTATATCATCACCGTATAGATGTGTGCTACTCAATTAGACGATCATTTTAAAAAAAAATTCATTAAATTTCGTTGAGAATCGAGGGAGATATCAAGGTTTGAAGTTGGACGGTTTTGAGTGAATAGAACAAAGAAAGAGGAGCGAGCAGCTCGTCCGATCGGGCATGTATCCCACGGACGGCGCTGATGGAGTTGGACGGCAGCTTTATCCGTGAACAGGCAACCACGCCAGCCCGGTAGCAGCGCGACACGTGTCATTTGAGCGGGAAATGCATTTTTTTGATTTATTTTTGAACCTAAACTTCAAAAACTCATAACTTTTCATAGAAAACTCAAAAAAATAAAATAAAAATACCCTCTTGCTCACTGAAACGAGGAGAATAATGTGGAAGTGATTTTATATTTATTTGATGCATATTTTATTTTTAATTAATTAAATAGTGTTTTCAATCATTCAATTCTTCATGCATGTATACAACTCATCATAGCATGAGACCATAAGGCTTTTGAAGCCTTTGATCTTGGGAACATTCCCTGAATTTTTCAAGATCATAGGCCATATCTATAAAGAGTTATGTATTTTCCAAGTTTATGTCGCTGTTTGTGGTATTTTAATTCCAATAATTATCATGTTGTGAAATAAATTCTAAGAAAATTTGGTAATGTTCCTTAGGACCAGAGGACCCTATGAAAAATATATTTTGAGTTAACTCACTCGGAATGACCCTAATTGGCTTAAACACCAAAAATAGATCCCTAATTAATTAGAGCTAACCATACATCAAATTGACATGAAATCAATTTTCCACTGACCTTTAGGATCAGAGGAACTCACCATAAAAATTTGAGGCCAATTGGACTTGGTTAGCCTTACTAAATGGGTTGATTAAGCCATTTAGTCAATTTAAACTTTAAAAATTCATAACTTTCAAAATACTTTTTAAAAATTCACCAAATTGGTTTTGGAGCCTCTCTGATATTAGGGGAATTTAAGAAAATTAAAATTTCAATTTTCTAAAAAGTTGATTTTTTAATATTATTTTAATATTTTAATAATTAAAAAATAATAAAAATCACAAAAATAATAAAATTCACCAAAATGTCACATTTTGAATTTTAATCACTTAGGAACAAACCCCATATTTTTCTTAGGTCTATTTAGTGAGATATTAAATTTTAAAGCTCTAGGGTAATTTTAAAATTAAAAAAATGTATTTTCTAGCATTTTCACTAAAATAATTATAATAAATCATAGAAAAATCAGAAAATTGTAAAATTTGATTTTCTGATTTCCTTGATATCAGAGAGATTTTTGAAAAATATAAAATTTATTTTTCAACATTTATTTTATTTTTAAATTAATTAACACTCCAAAACTTAAAATAATTATAATAAAAATAATATAATTCAAAAAATCACCAAAATTGGTCCAAGTGGTCCTTTGCTCATTAGGAATGTCCCCTAATTTGCTTAAGGATAGAAACTTTCCCTTGGTCATGTTATTAAATTTTCCTTGGAAATCTCTATTTTCTACCAAAAATAATTATATAAATAAATTAAATACAGAAAAATCACATTTTCTCCTCTCATGTCTTTATTGACATATGAGTGAAGTCACATAAAAATTTCAAGTTCATTTGAGTTCAATTTAGTGAGTTATGAAATTATTAAGCTTAAAGGGTAAAGTGGTAATTAAAATTTTTAATCCTTAATTAAAACTTTAGGTTTAATAAAAAATTAACAAGTAAAATATTTGATCCTAATCTGATTTGGATGATTGAAATTTAAATAATTAAAGGGTAGAAAACCATTAAGCAATTTAAAATGATTAAACCTTAATTAAATAATTGATTAAATTTGGAAGAATAATAAAATTGGAATTATTAAAATAGGGATATTATTAGGAAGAGATTTATTCTTTAATTTAAAAATCCCTAAATTAATTATCTCATTAATATTCAATTCTTAATTAAAATGATAACTCAAATTCAAAACATTAAAAGACTTAATCATTAAACTAAAATTAAATTATTAAACTCTTTTAAAAATTTCAATTAAAATTAAAAAAATAAAATTAAATTAAAAATTAAATTAAATTAAGTAAATTAAATTGAATTAAATTAAATTAAATTAAATTAAAATTAAAAGTTGAATTAAATTAAAGAACAAATTAAATTAAATTAAATTAACAAATTAAATTAAATTAAATAACTTAAATTAAATTAAATTAAATTAAATAAATAAAATCAAATTAAATTAAATTAAATGAATTAAATTAAATCAAATTAAATAAATAAAATCAAATTAAATTAAGTTAAATCAAATTAAAGATTAAATTAAATTAAATTAAATTAAATTAAATTAAATCAAATTAAATTAAATTAAATTAAATTAAATCAAATTAAATTAAAATTAAATCAAATCAAATTAATTTAATGTAACATCAAATCAAACTAAATTGAATTAAATTGAATTAAAATTAAATTAAAACTCAATTAAATTAAATTAAATTAAATTAAGTTGAATTAAATATAAGATCACCAAAGACATAAAGAATTCAAAATAAATCTAAAATAACTTGAACACTTATTCCAAATTTAAACCCATTAATGGAAATTAAACTAAATCACAAACCATTTGAACACCAATTTACCCTCAAAAGCTTTAGTTATCATAACTCCTAAACGAGAATATTAAATGAAATGTTACTTCACCTATAGGATATTCAAATGTCCTAGTTCATCGAGCAAAATAACAAAACTTGAGATTCTTGGACGATTAATTCATTTGTATAATTAAATTCATTTAGACTTAAAACAATTCTAGCAATATTGAAAAGATGTTTAAGATTCTTCTTAAACACTTTCTCAATATGATAGGATGTTTATAAGAACAATTGAATTTAATTGTTCTTTGATGAAGAAAATCGTCTTGAACCAAAACACAAGGAACCTAGACGTCATAGGAGATGACTAAGCTATAGGATTAGGAATTTGGTAGAAAACCATAACCCTTACCTTAGCTTTACCTAGGAACTTGCTTAAATATTCTAATTGTGTTTTAAGTGCGGCTTGGGATGACGGGAAGACCCTCAGAGTACGCTTTTATTTTATTGCAATTTACTTTCTTGCAATTTATCTTATTGCAATTTATTTAATCGCATCGCACTTACTTTTCTTGCATGATAAAGAACTATTGCATGAAAACCCACACCTTTAGGATAGTCCCTAAAACTAAAACCAAAACTAAGTTAAAAGTCATTGCAAGATAAAATTCACCGCCACAACATTTCAAAATATAAAACAACTCAAAATTTAATCACAAACAGAACACAAAACTACAATTACAACTAAATTAAAACGTCTCGTTGGATGATCGGGAATACCTCGGATGATGTAACCTACGTGTTGCTAACGGGATTTCCCACGGTCTAAATGAAAGTGTGGAACTCATTCGGTTGAGTTTAGCAAATTCATCCGGACTAAGTGAATCTGATAAAAATAATGATTCTGGAAGGATGGAACCGGTGGATCTTAACCGGTGTCGTTATAATCAACTTTAAGATTTGTTTTAATTAAAACACAAAAACACTTGGTAATTAAGAAGTTCTCTAAACCAAAACACTTTTCTCATCCCCTGATTTATGACTTCTAAAACTAAACCCCTGCGACAACAAGGAGCTCGGAGCATGGTGGGCAGCACGGCCATCGTCATCGACGAAAACACGAGTCTACTTCAGCAAAACTTTCCTAGAATTAAATAACAAAGCCATAGGACTTCGAGGTAGTTTGCCTAGTGCAACATAAATCCTCGACTCTTCGTTAGGCATTTGCATTGCAAATTAAGCCCTAGCCGGTCTTAGGATTACGAGGTAGTCGTCGGATACGACATAAACCCTCACATCTTCGAAGTTATTTGTATGATTCTATCATGTAAATGTAAGCCCTAATTAATTAAAATTGGTAAGATTGAAATACTAAATAAACATTAGGATTTTCCTAAATACAAGCCAAACAATAGGATAGTCGGAAATTACCAAAGTTCACTTCGAATCCGTAATTTCTCTACCCTTCTTCCTTTGAATTCCCAAAACAAAATGTTTCAAACTTGATCCATTCCCTATTGAAATTCCAAAATTCAATCCTTTGAAAACTTAAACTTTGAAATTCTTGAGAGCGAATTATTGATTATTATCGAGAGTTTTCTTAGGTGATTCCTGTCACTTAAGATGTAATTAACTATAGGGGCTTGCCCTTATAGGGAATTTTAAAAGAACCCGAGTAATATAAACCTCGTTTAATGCTTTCATATTAAGCGAGGGAATTTGTCGGCTTATAAAATTGGTTCGCGAGACCAAACGGATGTCACAAATCTTCTAGTTTATTTAATCGAGCCCCACCGTCGAGCGATGTATCTATCCTTAGGGATAGATACACGGTTTGTGGTGCGGTGCTCGTTTATATAAACTATTTGGAATGTGAGATCGGTTTAATCTCATATCTTAAAACCTTCAATTTTAAAATTATTTTCAAAATCAAATACTACTTTTCAAAATTATTTATTTAAATTAATTTAAAAATTCGCCGACAACTTCTGTTAAGCGACCCCCTTTCCAAAATAAAACACACAACCTAAAAATATGCCGACAATTTCTGGCGACTCCGCTGGGGAAAAGTTTCTCTCTCCATTTTGATCAGATGGTTTTGCTTTCATAAATCGGTAGTGAGTCCATGCCCCTAGTGGACCAAACTACTATTCTTTCCGTTGACATACCCCACTCATTTCTGTCTTGAGTGAGTATAGTCGACTCCTTTTGGATTCGGAGCCACTTGTTTAGACATCCACTAACGGAGAGGTTCGGAATCATTCCGCCTCCCAAAAATGGGGTGGACCCCCGATAGGTGTGTTAGAATAGGAGCGATCTATTGATATGATTTCAATGCGAATTCAACCACCTCTAAATCTCGAGCCGGGTCCGATACTTCATTCCTCTTTAGGTTTGACTTGTTGTAAACGAAGTCGAACTAAAATTCCACTCTAACAACCTTCCAATAAACTCTAAACAAAATAAAATTTTGTTAAAATTTAAAATCAAAATAAAACTTTTCAAAACACATCGAATACACGATAATGAAACAAAATGCAAATTTTGAAATAAAAAAATTCACATGAATAAATTTTAAAGGATGCCGAGTTTACGGGACAAGTGCGTTAACTTAAGTATTACCGCTGAAATTACAAGACGCGGGACGTCAGCGACTTATGGGAATTCTTCGAATGACGAGGACAATGTCTTCACCGAAGTTGATCTTCTCTTTCGCCACCGGAGAAGAATTCTCTATCAATAGAGACGAGTTTCCGATCCGGCGGTCATTAAGTTTGGACGAGGGTTCGACAATATTGTAGCGATGTTCGGTGATGTGGGCATCACGATGATGAAGTCTGAAATAAGCAAGTTCGTTAAGCCTGTTGTGGAGTTCAACTTGAAGCCTGTTACGAAATTCTCCTCTCTGGAAAGGATGTCGTTTGGAATGAATTCTTCTTTTGCTGTAAGGTCTGCTACAAATAATGTTAGGATTGCTCCTGGAGTTGTGTCTGCTCTTACTGCTGGATTCACCACCGCTATACCAGTCGCTCCGCTAACTAAAGGAAAAGAGATTCTACATGAGGAAAAGTCAGCGGGCGTTTATGACCTACCATTTTCCAGATTCAATATTGGGTCCAATTCAAAGCCCACACAACTGACAAAGGCACATAAAAGAAGACCGTCTCTTGCGGATAGAGCAACAATGAGTCAACGATTAAACAAGGTATACCCGTTCAAGGAAGATTCGATGTCGAAAATATTCCATGACTTACTTCTAAGTTCGGAAATCGGACTACTCGCGCCAGAAAAAGCCGGAGGAGGTCGGCGAGGAAGATCACCCGATGTACTGCCCATACCTACCGGTTGCTCGGCCATACTATAGAAAAGCGCTCGAGCTTTAAGGATTGGCTTGAGGAGAATTTCGAAGTGGAAAGGTGGTGATCCTGGAAGAATATTTAAAAGAACTCGAAAAAGGTTCCGTAAATATGATTTCGGATGATTCGATTGACTTCGACTCGACGACACCGAGTGCTCGGGAAATAAGTGATGTTTCTCGAAAATCTCCAGTTGACCTTAAAGTCATCAAAGGAAAGTCCATTGAGGAGGATGTGGAAAAGCTTCGAGCTGACATTGCACAACTGTCTAAAGATCAGAAAAACAACATTGAAGAGGAAGATTACGAACTAGCGGATTCCATGGAAGGTGAATTCGTAGAAATCGACATCGTCGAGACCCAAGCAACATTATCTGCGAGCGACACTCCGCCTTTTGGTGAAGAGAACGCCGCAGAGGATTGGCAAAGGGCCATTCAACAATGAGATGAACACATCAACCATTTGAAGAAGCAACTAGAAGAAGTGATGGCTGCTATGGCCACAATTCAAGGAAAGTCACAATCACCGCGAATAACACCTCCGGAAACAAACCAACTAGAGACCATTAATGTTACGGATGAAAGAAGGGAGTTCACCATCGATGTACAACGGAAGAGGGATTCGGTTCGGGGTCCGATACCGAACAAGACATTAAGCAAATGGTGGAACAACGAGTGAGAGAAGCCACGGCTCGGTCTAAAGAACGAACATCGATTCGAAGGGTAGACCATACCCTGGAGAGTTTGATGTCGTTCGATATCCCGAGAGGTTTCGTATCACCTCGGTTCGAGATTTTTGATGGTACGGAAACCCCAGACGAGCATGTTGCACACTTTCGAGCAAGTTCTTCGCAACGCGGGGAGTAGTGACGCATTGTTGTGTCGTCGATTTGTGAATAGCCTTTCGGGGGTTGCATTCGGCCGGTACGCGGAGCCGCTAAATGGTTCGGTGAGAACGTTCGTAGAATTGGAAGACCTCTTTGTTAAGCGGTTCGGCGGAGCTAGACACCATATCACCATCGGTGATCTTGTGGTGGAGCGACGAAGCCAGCCGAAACATTGGTAGACTACATTTTGCGATGGAGAAATTTGAGCTCGAAGTGTGAGCCACGGCTCCAGGAGCGACATGCGGTTGAAATTCTCTTAAAGAGCATCCATGGACCGAGTTGCATTTCTCCTCGAAGGATTCACAATCAAAACGTTCGAGAAACTACTTTGCAAAGCTGGAAGTTTGCAAGAGGAAGCCAAACGAGTTGGGTTTTCCGGAAAATTCCGAAAAGCTAGAGCCGGTCGAGAGATTTGAGGAGTCCGAGATAATGGCGGTGGTGGATAAAGGCAAGCGACCAATGCGGATCCAGATTGAACGGCCTCGACAATGAGTACTCATCGGCAGTCGTCTCAACAGTGGTCGCTTCAGATGGATGGAAGAAAGGGTCCATCTACGACCAAGAAACTAAGCAGAGTATATTCTTTCAAAGATGAATCAGTAGCACAGATGTTCCAGAATTCGATTAAGAAGCCCGAGTTCAGATTGCCTGAGGCAAAGAAACCAGCGGAAGTTAACAAGAAGAATCATCCCAACTATTGCCCATATCACGAGAATGCTTGGGCACACCATTGAAGGTCGTATCGGTTTCGAAGAATGGTCGGAGAAAAACTTCAAGAATGGAAGCGTAACAATCCCGATGAATATTTGAAATGAACTTGAAATAAGTTCTATCAATATGATTTCGGGCGATTTGTTTGCTTCGATTGGTTCCTACGCGGTGACAACGGACGTGACACTTTTTGGTTGCTTATTGAACTACTTTTGACGTTGGAAGAAGATATTAGCACGATCGGTATTGGTCCGTACCATCCTTCCCATCTGCAATGAATGAAAGAAAAGGAGTTTGTTTTTGTCAGAATTGCTCCATACTTGGAAAAACTTAAATTTGGATATTTTGCTAAGACTATGGTTTCAGGGAAGAATGAAATTAATGCTCTAACAACTGAGTCGTTTACTTTAAGGAATTTGGACTAGGTCCTAAATTGATTTCAAAATGAAGTAGTGTGGTTGAAATATGAATAATTGATTCGGGATATCACGAGCCTTTTAATTTCCCGCCATGTGGCTGGGTCCGGACTTTCGAATAAGTTGTAATATCCCAGGATTCATGTTAAGAAACATTTTGGAATTATTAATTAGAGGAGTTTCGATATTCAAAATCTTTAACAAAAATATGCACTGCCAGATACAGTAATTCTCAGAAAATAAAAGGAGCCAAAAAAAATAAAATAAAAAATCAGAGGAGAAGCTTGAGGTGAGCACAAAATCAAAAATTGGTGCCCCAATTCAGGCATTCAAAATCTTTAACATGTGCTCCACCAGATATAGTAATCCTCAATGAAAAAAAATGAGAAAAAAAAATGCTCCACGAGAAGAAGCTTGAGGCAAGCATATAATCGAAAATTGGTATCTTAATCCTCCCTGATTAATAAAACTTGGAAGGCTACCTTAAGAAGTTTCCTCCGATATTATGCTTTGAAAAGAGTCAAGTGATTCTATGCCTTTTGGTCGGTCATTAATTGGCTCAGAAATATCTTTGGACAGTGAAAAATATTCTAGTCACATGAACAGAAATTTTGGGATTTGCTTAGGCCCAGAAAGAAAGAATTAAAGAAATGACAACGTTATTAGCAATTAACGGAAATTCAACCCTGAAGTCATAGCCTTCAGCGCACAACAAATACAACTTCGATGTCGATTCAAAGAACGTCGAAATACCTCTCAAAGACAACTTGTACAATTTCGATGCTCGACAACTACAACTTCGACGTCGGTTCGAAGAACGTTATAGTAATTTCTCGAATACGAGTGTGAACACCCTTTACGAAATCGGTGACAAAATCGAATGACAACTGCTACGAACAAAGCTACGGAGTTGCGGCCTCCTAAAGTGCGACGTCCTTAGAGATAACACATCTTTATAGGTGCTTGAAAGAATATAAATTCCGATAGCGAACTTAAAGAGTGAGTTATTATCTACATCCGATTTCAATCGGTTGATGATACCCTCGAAGTACTTGTGCATCGTGATGTTTCGAGACAAATTCTTGTCCTACGAAGCAACGATGCCGCACTTATCTAAAGCCGGGTCCAGATCTTAAAACAAATGAAACTAAATAAAACTGCGCATCAAACAAAATAAAAGTCAACATTTAAACAAAACAAAAGAACTCGCACCTTGTGAATTTTCAAAAATCTCTGCATAAGCATTTTGATAAAATTCGGCATTTACATGAACTTCTACAAACATTCTCCGCACTTTATAATATGTTTTCACAATCTACGCATTCATAAATCTCAGCAATATGTTCGATCTCCGCATTCATAAAACTCGCATTCCCGAATATCGGCAAAATCTTTCTCGAATCTCAACATAAGCCAAATCTCGGTAAAATTCTTCATAGTCATAGCATAAATCAAATATCGATAAAATTTTTCACAACCACTTGCATAAAGCCGAATCTCGACGAAAATTCCCATGGACCTCGGCAAAATTTCCCTCAATCTCCGCATAAATAAATTTCAATAAAATTCTTCGGTCTCGGCGATAAGTCGGCAAAATTCTTCGATATCTCGCATTCGCGGAATCTCGGCGGTTCTCGACACTTGGGATAGGCTTCCGCCCTACTCCTTCTCGGCAATCCTCGACGATCTCGGCAATCCTCGGCATTCTCGGCATTCTCGGCAATCCTCGGCATTCTCGGCAATCCTCGGCAATCTCGGCAATCCTCGGCAATCTCGGCAATCTCGGCGATCCTCGGCGATCTCGGCGATCCTCGGCACATTCTCGACGATTCGCGGCAATCCCGGCGAATCCTCGGCAATCTCGGCGATCCTCGGCATTCTCGGCGATCCTCGACGATCTCGGCAATCCTCGGCATATTCTTAGCAATCCTCGGCAATCTCGGCAATCCTCGGCATTCTCGGCAATCCTCGAGCAATCTCGACGATCCTCGGCATATTCTTAGCAATCCTCGGCATTCTTAGCAATCCTCGGCAATCTCGGCAATTCTTAGCATATTCTCAGCATTCGGGATAGGCTTCCGCCTCATTCCCTTCTCTGCAGTTCTCAACACTCGGGATAGGCTTCCGCCGTACTCCCATCTCAGCACATTCTCTGCAATTCTCAGCATTCTCAGCATATCCTCAGCAATCTCAGCAATTCTCAGCATATTCTCAGCACTCGGGATAGGCTTCCGCCTGACTCCCTTCTCAGCAATTCTCAGTACTAGGGATAGGCACGATCCTACTCCTTTCTCGGCAATCTCGAAATTTGATCCTCTCGGCAAGAAATTGAAATTAAAGCACTCTGCATTTCGGATAAGCTTTGTCCTATTCTTCCTCAGCATTTGGGATAGGCTCAGTCTTAATCCTTCTCAGCGTACACATATGGAATAGGTTCAGTCCTGCTTCCTTCTCGGCATACGAAATGCATTCGGGTGGGCCTTAGCCTACTCTTTTCTCCGCATAAAACTAAAATTGAAACTCAAATTGAAATTCAAACTCAAAATTAAAACTTGAAATAAAAAAAAAAATGAAACGAATCTAAAATCCAATCTCTTAAAATCTTGTGATTTGGAGCTCACCTCCTTTTCTTTTCCCCAGCGAGAGTTCAGGTATCTCCAGTTTTGGGAACATACCCGATACTCCCCAGCGGAAATTCTTTTGCTTCTGTCCCGAGTTTGTCACATGGACTTCGTGTTGGTTGTGTTGATCTCTTCGGTCAACGCCAATACGCGCGGTGTGCTCCGTCAGCACACCACACCTATTGGGGGTCCATTTGTTGACCTCATTTTTGATGAGGTCTTCTCTTCTCTCTTTAGTACTTAGGATCTAGCCTTAGGCTTTTCCTTTGACTATCTTAGAGGACTAGAGATGGAACCTACCCCTTTAGAAACTCAACCACTTCTTAACTCCCTGCAAACTCCACAAACTTGATTGTAGGCCCCTAATCACCTAGAGGGTTGAAATCAAATGTGGAAGTTTAAAGGATGAGTTCCTATAGGGCTCTTTGGCCTTAGGACTGCCCACAGGTGGCACAGTGCAGTGAGGGCTGACTTACACACACACTACACTTATACACTACACTTTCACACATCTCCTAAAACCACACCCATACCCAACATGACCTCTCGACTCATGAAGGTGATTCACATGGATGGTCCTTAACCCCTAAGCCCTTGGCTAAGAGGGTTAGGAACAACATAATGAATACACGAAAATGAGTCCTCTCATGGCTCATATGGGCTTAATATGGCTTCATGGCTCAACCTAAACGATTCCATGTCACTTAAATTTGATTAATCTTCATTTTTCAAAATTTCGGTTTTTGGCCCCAGGACCGGACCCTCCTAACTCTACCAAAAGCCCTGAATAGCTCAAAATCTCCAAAATTCCTAAATCACCCAAAATTCCTCAAAATTGAACTTAAACATTTCCATACCACTCAAATTGATCATTTACAGCAAAAAATATAAAAAATTTCCAAAAATACCCCCAATACCCTCCAAATTACCAAAATGCCCCTCTTGACCCAAAAATTCAAAAAAATTCCAAAAATTCCCAGAAAATTTCAGAAAATCCCAAATATTGCCAATTTCATTTTGTTCAACTACACCATGGGCTGATTTTGTCAATTTACCCCACTTTTACCAAAACCCCCAATTTAACCCATTTTAAACCCAAGAGAACCCAATGTCAAACCAAACCTACCCGATTGACCCCGATTTTGGTCCAATTCAATTCTAAACTTCAATTCAACATCCCAAATGTCAATCTGGACCAAATTTAAGCCCAATTTTATTGACATTTGAATCCAATTTCACTTTTGACCTTAAAGACCAATTTTGACCCATGACTCAAACTTAGCCCAAATTAGCCCAATTCAACTCCAATTTAACCCAAATCTTTTCTAAAATCTTCCTAACATCCCCACAAACAAAACACTAACATAATTTGCCCAAAATTTGGACCCTAACCTCACTCAAATTCAACCCAAGCCCAAAATCCCTAAATGGGCCTACACCCGAAACCTAACCCAAATGGGCCCAAACCCCAAAATCAAAACCCAAACAAAGTTGAAACCTCTTTGAAACACCCCCAAACACATTTTTCAACATTAATTTTACATCAATTTCAACCTTAACCCAACATTTATTTGGCATGGCCCTTTGCAAAATTTTTTATCTAAAAGCTCCATTTTGAAACATAAAAGCCTCAATTCCCTTAAACCATTTTAAAAGCTCACATTTACCAAATTTTAAAAGCCCAAAGTCCATTACCAAGCCCACATGAAACCTTTTCTTCATCATTCCTTTGATAATCCTATTTGACCAAAGTCTTAAACCATCATGAAATCAACCCATTTGTAGCATCATGACAAATCCCATCAATGGAATCCAAAGTTTTCAAAATTCCAAATAACCCTTTTCCATGAAAGTAAGCCAACCTTTTCCCAAGCCATGAGCAAGCCAAATGAAGTCATGGAGCCATGAAAAAGCCATATGCAAGCTATGGGGAGCCCTTTCCACCTCACCATGCCACTTATGGCAAGAAGAGGGAGCCTTTCCTAAGCCTTCACTAAACCTTTTTAACCCCATTCATGATACACTTTAACCAAAATTGGCCACCTCACCTTGGATGGGGACTTCACCACACATATGAGGCTAACCCAAATGATCTCACATCAGCCCAAATCAAGCCTTGGTGAGTGAACCAAGCCAAAACCATGAATTGACCCAAATTGGACCAAAAATGCTCCTTACACCCATGTCATTTAAATCCTTGACTTTACACATGGCATAACCCAATTGATTGCATCAAGATCAAGCTCAATCATGTGAGTTTTTCTCAGCAAAAAAAAAACCTTGGTGAATGAACCAAGCCAACCCTCATGGCCACCCAAGCTCCACCATAACCTTCCTTATTTAAACCCCACCTCCATGACCAAGGGGAAGAGATGCAAGATTTACCTTGGGGAGACTATGCCAAATTGTTCCCAAAGCTTCTCCAAGCATTTCTAAGTTCAATCAAATCATTTCCGATTGAGGCCTCACCTCTTGGACAAAGGTATCGATTTTTTTCTCCTCCAACCGAGCATGTTTTAATTTTCTGTACTTATTCACATGTTTTAAGTATATCATCACCGTATAGATGTGTGCTTTACTCGATTAGACGATCATTTTAAAAAAAAAATTCATTAAATTTCGTTGAGAATCGAGGGAGATATCAAGGTTTGAAGTTGGACGATTTTGAGTGAATAGAACAAAGAAAGAGAAGCGACGGCCGTCCGATCGGGCATGTATCCCACGGACGGTGATGATGGAGTTGGACGGCGGCTTTATCCGTGAACGAGGCAACCACGCCGGCCGGTAGCGGCGCGACACGTGTCATTTGAGCGGGAAATGGATTTTTTTGATTTATTTTTGAACCTAAACTTCAAAAACTCATAACTTTTCATAGAAAACTCGAAAAAATAAAATAAAAATACCCTCTTGCTCACTGAAACGAGGAGAATAATGTGGAAGTGATTTCATATTTATTTGATGCATATTTTATTTTTAATTAATTAAATAGTGTTTTCAATCATTCAATTCTCCATGCATGTATACAACTCATCATAGAATGAGACCATAGGGCTTTTGAAGCCTTTGATCTTGGGAACATTCCCTGATTTTTCAAGATCATAGGCCATCTCTATAAAAAGTTATGTATTTTCCAAGTTTATGTCACTGTTTGTGGTATTTTAATTCCAATAATTATCATGTTGTGAAATAAATTCTAAGAAAATTTGGTAATGTTCCTTAGGACAAGAGGACCCTATGAAAAATATATTTTGAGTTAACTCACTTGGAATGACCCTAATTGGCTTAAACACCCAAAATAGATCCCTAATTAATTAGAGCTAACCATACATCAAATTGACTTGAAATCAATTCTCCACTGACCTTTAGGATCAGAGGAACTCACCATAAAAATTTGAGGCCAATTGGACTTGGTTAGCCTTACTAAATGGGTTGATTAAGCCATTTAGTCAATTTAAACTTTAAAAATTCATAACTTTCAAAATACTTTTTAAAAATTCACCAAATTGGTTTTGGAGCCTCTATGATATTAGGGAATTTAAGAAAATTAAAATTTCAATTTTCTAAAAAGTTGATTTTTTAATATTATTTTAATATTTTAATAATTAAAAAATAATAAAAATCACAAAAATAATGAAATTCACCAAAATGTCACATTTTGAATTTTAATCACTTAGGAACAAACCTCATATTTTTCTTAGGTCTATTTAGTGAGATATTAAATTTTAAAGCCCTAGGGTAATTTTAAAATTAAAAAAATGTATTTTCTAGCATTTTCACTAAAATAATTATAATAAATCATAGAAAAATCAGAAAATTGTAAAATTTGATTCTCTGATTTCCTTGATATCAGAGAGATTTTTGAAAAATATAAAATTCATTTTTCAACATTTATTTTATTTTTAAATTAATTAACACTCCAAAACTTAAAATAATTATAATAAAAATAATATAATTCAAAAAATCACCAAAATTGGTCCAAGTGGTCCTTTGCTCATTAGGAATGTTCCCTAATTTTCTTAAGGACAGAAACTTTCCCTTGGTAATGTGATTAAATTTTCCTTGGAAATCTCTATTTTCTACCAAAAATAATTATATAAATAAATTAAATACAGAAAAATCACATTTTCTCCTCTCATGTCTTTATTGACATATGAGTGAAGTCACATAAAAATTTCAAGTTCATTTGAGTTCAATTTAGTGAGTTATGAAATTATTAAGCTTAAAGGGTAAAGTGGTAATTAAAATTTTTAATCCTTAATTAAAACTTTAGGTTTAATAAAAAATTAACAAGTAAAATATTTGATCCTAATCTGATTTGGATGATTGAAATTTAAATAATTAAAGGGTAGAAACTCATTAAGCAATTTAAAATGATTAAACCTTAATTAAATAATTGATTAAATTTGGAAGAATAATAAAATTGGAATTATTAAAATAGGGATATTATTAGGAAGAGATTTATTCTTTAATTTAAAAATCCCTAAATTAATTATCTCATTAATATTCAATTCTTAATTAAAATGATAACTCAAATTCAAAACATTAAAAGACTTAATCA
This sequence comes from Papilionanthe hookeriana x Papilionanthe teres, assembly GCA_022702705.1. Taxonomy (NCBI): domain Eukaryota; kingdom Viridiplantae; phylum Streptophyta; class Magnoliopsida; order Asparagales; family Orchidaceae; genus Papilionanthe; species Papilionanthe hookeriana x Papilionanthe teres. The sequence goes on along the minus strand of CM040429.1, from coordinate 137,675,916 downwards.
TTAAACTAAAATTAAATTATTAAACTCTTTTAAAAATTTCAATTAAAATTAAAAAAATAAAATTAAATTAAAAATTAAATTAAATTAAGTAAATTAAATTGAATTAAATTAAATTAAATTAAATTAAAATTAAAAGTTGAATTAAATTAAAGAACAAATTAAATTAAATTAAATAAACAAATTAAATTAAATTAAATAACTTAAATTAAATTAAATTAAATTAAATAAATAAAATCAAATTAAATTAAATTAAATGAATTAAATTAAATCAAATTAAATAAATAAAATCAAATTAAATTAAGTTAAATCAAATTAAAGATTAAATTAAATTAAATTAAATTAAATTAAATTAAATCAAATTAAATTAAATTAAATTAAATTAAATCAAATTAAATTAAAATTAAATCAAATCAAATTAATTTAATGTAACATCAAATCAAACTAAATTGAATTAAATTGAATTAAAATTAAATTAAAACTCAATTAAATTAAATTAAATTAAATTAAGTTGAATTAAATATAAGATCACCAAAGACATAAAGAATTCAAAATAAATCTAAAATAACTTGAACACTATTCCAAATTTAAACCCATTAATGGAAATTAAACTAAATCACAAACCATTTGAACACCAATTTACCCTCAAAAGCTTTAGTTATCATAACTCCTAAACAGAATATTAAATGAAATGTTACTTCACCTATAGGATATTCAAATGTCCTAGTTCACTGAGCAAAATAACAAAACTTGAGATTCTTGGACGATTAATTCATTTGTATAATTAAATTCATTTAGACTTAAAACAATTCTAGCAATATTGAAAAGATGTTTAAGATTCTTCTTAAACACTTTCTCAATATGATAGGATGTTTATAAGAACAAATTGAATTTAATTGTTCTTTGATGAAGAAAATCGTCTTCAAACCAAAACACAAGGAACTCAGACGTCATAGGAGATGACTAGCTATAGGATTAGGAATTTGGTAGAAAACCATAACCCTTACCTTAGCTTTACCTAGGAACTTGCTTAAATATTCTAATTGTGTTTTAAGTGCAGCTTGGGATGACGGGAAGACCCTCCAGGTACGCTTTTATTTTATTGCAATTTACTTTCTTGTAATTTATCTTATTGCAATTTATTTAATCGCATCGCACTTACTTTTCTTGCATGATAAACAACTGTTGCATGAAAACCCACACCTTTAGGATAGTTCCTAAAACTAAAACCAAAACTAAGTTAAAAGTCATTGCAAGATAAAATTTACCTCCACAACATTTCAAAATATAAAACAACTCAAAATTTAATCACAAACAGAACACAAAACTACAATTACAACTAAATTAAAACGTCCTGTTGGATGATCGGGAATACCTAGGATGATGTAACCTACGTGTTGCTAACGGGATTTCCCACGGTCTAAATGAAAGTGTGGAACTCATTCAATTGAGTTTAGCAAATTCATCCGGACTAAGTGAATCACGATAAAAATAATGATGCGGAAGGATGGAGCAGTGGGATCTTAACCGGTGTCGTTATAATCAACTTTAAGATTTGTTTTAATTAAAACACAAAAACACTTGGTAATTAAGAAGTTCTCTAAACCAAAACACTTTTCTCATCCCACGATTTATGACTTCTAAAACTAAACCCTGCGACAACAAGGAGCTCGGAGCATGGTGGGCAGCACGGCCATCGTCATCAGCAAAACCTGAGTCTACTTCAGCAAAATTTTCCTAGAATTAAATAACAAAGCCATAGGACTTCGAGGTAGTTTGCCTAGTGCGACATAAATCCTCGACTCTTCGTTAGGCATTTGCATCGCAAATTAAGCCCTAACCGGTCTTAGGATTCCGAGGTAGTCGTCGGATACGACATAAACCGTCACATCTTCGAGGTCTATTTGTATGATTACTGTCATGTAAATGTAAGCCCTAATTAATTAAAATTGGCAAGATTGAAATACTAAATAAACATTAGGATTTTTCTAAATACAAGCCAAACAATAGGATAGTCGGGAAATTACCGAAGTTCACTTCGAATCCGTAATTTCTCCTACCCTTCTTCCTTTGAATTCCCAAAACAAAATGTTTCAAACTTGATCCATTCCACTATTGAAATTCCAAAATTCAATCCTTTGAAAACTTAAACTTTGAAATTCTTGAGAGCGAAATTATTGATTATTATCGAGAGTTTTCTTAGGTGATTCCCGTCACTTAAGATGTAATTAACTATAGGGGCTTGCCCTTATAGGGAATTTTAAAAGAACCCGGGTAATATAAACCTCGTTTAATGCTTTCATATTAAGCGAGGGAATTTGTCGGCTTATAAAATTGGTTCGCAGACCAAACGGATGTCACAAATCTTCTAGTCTATTTAATCGAGCCCCACCGTCGAGCGGTGTGTCTATCTTAGGGATAGATACACGGTTTGTGGTGCGGTGCTCGTTTATATAAACTATTTGGGATGTGAGATCGGTTTAATCTCATATCTTAAAACCTTCAAATTTAAAATTATTTTCAAAATCAAATACTACTTTTCAAAATTATTTATTTAAATTAAATTAAAAATTCGCCGACAACTTCTGTTAGGCGACTCCCTTTTCAAAATAAAACACACAACCTAAAAATATGCCGACATGGTTTTATAAAGAAAATAGGTTAATCTGATGTTTTGAAATCTTGAAGATGGATTAGGCAGGGAAGATACTAGGTCTCACTCTAGAATTCCCTCTTCTCCCTCCATCTAGGGGTTAACATCTCATAACAAAACTTAAAACCTCAAACCAAATTGGGGGCTTTAGCCTGTCACTCTAAAGCCCTCTAATTCTACACTCAATCAAAAGTATATCTCCTTTCTTATTTGCACTCAACTATATGGACTACAATTCTTACCCATATAATTTCATGTGATTCTCTCCATTTGTTGAATGAGACAATATCGCATGGTTCTTACATGTCCTCTCAACAAATTTTAAAATTTCAATTGGCCAAATCAAGAGGTAAATGAAGTGTAAGGTAGTTGAATCATCACAACTTCTTCCAACATTAAACATCTATATTTCACACAACTTCCATCCATAATTTAATTACTTCATCCTTTATAAGGAAAAAGATAAAGAAAACTATTCAACACTCATAGAGAAAACACAAACACAATTTTATTTGAAAGTAGAGATCATAGTGAAAACACAACAAATCTTGCTTTAAAATCAAATGTAAAAACAAAGATAAAAACTGATCTGAAAATCCTCTCCACAAGACTTTTGAAGTTCCTTAAAACATTGCTTTCTGCTATAAACTCCTTAGGGGGTGGCGCCCAATGCTAAGGATTCACTCTCCTAAATTCTAATACAAACTATGATAAAGTAATATGGAAAAATAAAGAAAGTATTGCACGAAGAAGACTCTCTTTCTTCCTCTCTCCCTTCAACCATTTCAAGCTTTCTCCAACTTCTTCCGCCAATACTTCCTTTCAAAACTCTTCTCTTTCTTCTGATCTGTAAGTCTTCTTTTAATAACTTTCCAAAGAGTGTCTTAGTGTAAATGAATTTTTGCTCCAATGAGAAGTTAAGGAAGTTTAAACCAAAGGGTGTTTCAAACACCCTTCAAATTTGTGCCAAAATTAATTCAAATTGCATAGATTAACTGTCGCGGCTATGCGTCAGCCCTTGGCCCAAAATATTTACAAGATATAAAATGTCGAGAGCGATCATAACTGATGGTGGATCCCATTTCAGGAATAATTAAATTAAGATATTAATTGAGAAATATAATATTATTCATAGAATCTCTACTGCTTATCATCCCCCGACTAGTGGTTTAGCAGAAGTGTCTAATCGTGAAATTAAAAGAATTTTGGAGAAAACTGTAGATAATCATAAACTAGATTGATCTGCTCAATCAGATACTGCTTTATGGACTTATAGCAGAAGTTTGGCTCAAAAATTCTCACCGAACTTCATTTGGCCCAAAATATTCTAATATCTCGATTCGATCCATCATTTATCAATTTTTAAAGTATTTAGGAGTAATTAGGATTAAAAAACAAATATCTAAAAAGCACAACTACAACAAACAAGCAAACACACCACAAAGATACATATGGGTTGCCTCCCATAAAGCGCTTGGTTTAACGTCATCAACCCGATAAACCATTCAGTTAATCGAGATGACTCAGCATTAAAACCTCTTTGAAGTCAGGTTGAAACCCATCAAAGTAAGGCTTTAATCGACGCCCATTAACCTTGAAAATCTTTCCAATATCAAGATCTTTAATAGCAACAGCTCCAAAAGAATGAACTTTTACAACTGTAAAAGGTCCTAACCATCTAGACTTGAGCTTCCCAAGAAATAACTTCAATCATGTGTTGTATAATAAAACTTTTTGTCCAAATTCTAAGTTCTTTTTCAATATCTTCCAATCATGCCATAATTTCCTTTTTTACTTTATAAATTCTATCATTGTGATAAGATGCATTTCTAATCTCTTCCAATTCATTCAATTACATAAATCTTTTCTTCCAGCATTTTTCAAATTAAAATTTAACTCTTTTATCGCCCAATATGCTTTATGCTCCAATTCAACTGGTGAATGGCAAGTCTTACCAAACACTAGTCTATAAGGAGACATTCCAATAAGGGTTTTAAAAGCAGTTCTATAAGCCTATAAAGCAGTATATAATCGAGCAAACCAATCTAATTTATGATTATCCACAGTTTTCTCCAAAATTCTTTTAATTTCACGATTAGACACTTCTGCTAAACCACTAGTCCAGAGATGATAAGCTGTAGAGATTCTATGAATAATATTATATTTCTCAATTAATCTCTTAATTTGATTATTCCTTAAACTGGATCTAACATCAGTTATGATCACTCTCGGCATTCCATATCTTGTAAATATATTTTTCTTTAAAAATTTTGAAATACTCTAAGCATCACATCTAGGTAAAGCAACAGCTTCATTCCATTTTGAGACATAATCAACGGCAACCAAAATATATAAATTTTCAAATGGAGTAAATGGTCACATAAAATCTAATCCCCATACATCAAAAATTTCAACTTCCAAATTATAATTCAGAGGCATTTCATTTCTTCTAGAGATATTACTTACTCTCTAGCATCAATCACATGATTTAATATATCTATAAATATCTCTAAAAAGAGTAGGCCAAGAAAATCCAGATTGTAAAATCTCAAAAGCAGTTTTATCAACACCAAAATGACCTTCAACTTTAGAATCATAACTTAATTGAATAATCAGATTAGTTTCTTCTTATGGCACACATTTCCTAATAATCATATCCTTACACTGTTTATATAGACAGGGTTCATCCCAAAAATAGAATTTTGCATCATATTTAAACTTATTTTGTTGTTGCCTTGTTAAATCAGGTGGTACAATATCAATTACAATATAATTCACAATATCAGCATACCAAGTCAAATTACTTCCCATAATAATAAAGAGTTGCTCACTGATGCACGGGACTTATATTTTGCAAGAATTTATGAACTCGGATATATATATTTATAATGATTTTGTTAAGTCCAAACATTCAACACAAGTATATGTATCGTATCAAGTAATACAGGTCTCTAATGGAGTTCTGATCCCACAGGGAAGTGTTGAATATATAAGAAAGTGTTCACAATATAAGTAACTTAGCACTAAAATCTGATATTTAATTTGGAATTAAAGGTTTCTGCTTACTACTACTATGCAGGAAACAGTAACGATTAACTACACTACAATTACTTCTAACAACTTTAGATACAGAATTAACTAACAAACACACTAAACTAAGTATTTGAAAGGTTTTCAATATATGAGAAAAGTATATTTCCTCTTGCAATGAGAATATGATGTGTGGATTGATATGGAACAAATATTTATGTTATTGTGCCAAATAGGAGCATAGATGATTCTTTACCCTTAAAAGAGTACCCCCTCTTCTAAGTAAGAAAAGAACATTGACATGTCCTAATTTTAGTCACTAAATCTAAGGCTACGCTGGGAGGATACCGGCTCTCACTTCGAAGCTCCCACTCACCCTTCACCTGAAAGCTAACCTTTGATATTAGTTACTAATCTTAGAACTTATTTGGGGATTTCAGCCTGTCATCTTGTATTCTCCACATTGAAGTCCATCAAAAAATATTTCCCTATTTATTTGCACTCAATTCCCATGAACTACGCAATTCATCCATAGAAATTGAATGGATCTTTCATTGTTATTGTAGGACATTAAATCTTTTCAAACTTAATGTTCAACAACATATTTTAACATTTCAATTGGCCAAATCGAAAGTAAATTAAGTTCTAAATGAAAAACCATCACAATCTTTTCATTACATTAAAAGCACATCAAATACACATCAATCCATCATCACATCTCTATGCAAGAAGAAAGACAAGGAAGACTACTCAGAATTCATGGAGAAGATACAATAAAACATGGATTTTATATATAAAAGAAAAGTCATACAAACCACAAAAAATACAACTTATCTCTTTCTCTTCCCCAATGCAATTCCCTTGAAGTTCCTTTGAATTTTGTTCTCTCTTCTTTACAACACTTGATTCTCTCTTTAGAATGGAAAGGAAGAAGCAATCTCTCACTTTACCCCTTCTCCTTCACTCCTTATAGAAGAATTCCTCTCAAATCCTCACTCTACAAACTCTTCTCCTAAACCCTAACACTTAACACTCACTAAAACTACTCTAGAAGACACAAGACACACACACTTTTCGTCCAAAAATAGTTACTTAGAAGATAGGGACGAAATCCCAAGAGTTTCCATAGGCATCCCTTCAAAAAGTCTCCAAAACTCTTCAAATTTGAACTCCACCGACTTCGGGCGCCGACGGCGCCAGATAGAGCACCGGCAGCGATCTATTGTGCAATTAATTCTGGAGTCTCTGGATTTGGGCGCCGGCGGCGCCAAAACACTTTTTCACCATTTTACTTCTTTTTGCTCTTTTTTGCTCCGGATTCGTTCCTTTTTTCTTCTTTTCACTCCAATCACCTAAAATCATCATACCTACAACAAATCATGAAAAATATCTTTCTTTAAAGTGCAATATCACCAAAATTGGGTAAAATTATATAGCAAAAATCGTATATATTGTTAGTGCATCAGAATCCCCCAAACTTTAACCATTATTTGTCCTCAAGTAATCCTTTTGCTACATAAAATATAACTCTTGGCAATGTACTTTTCAACTGTAAGACACTAAAATTTTTCTTTCAAAAGAATATATTGGTTAGATTTTCATAAATAAATTTAGCAATACAGGTTAACACTACAGGTGTAAGAATATTCAGCAATCAAATCCAAGACTTCTAATCTTTTATTCATTTCAAGATAAACCATAATTTGTCATATTAAGAGTGCCTCAAAAGACTATGTGAAAAAGGAGTTCATGTAAACTTCATTAGAATGTAGGCCAGTACTTAAAACATAAATTCAAAAATGAAATCAAGCTTTTCCTTTCGGGTGATTCAAGTGAAGCCAATTTTTAATTAGGCATCTCCTCAAGCTTCTCCTCATAAACATTTTTTTTCTTTCTTTTTCTTTTCTTTTCTTTTCTCTTTTTTTTTTACTGAGGATTAATATATCTTGATTGCCCTTTAATGATTTTGAACTTCACTCTCCTCTTTCTTAAGTTCAAACCTAAAACATCTCTTTACTTTATAGTTAAGTATAAGCTGTATTATTCATCATAAAGTTGCAATCTCTTCTTAACACACAATACTTTAAGTCCCTTAACATTTCAAAAATACAGTTTTCTTTACTTTAAATAGTTGACTATAATCAAATCATTTCATACCAAATATCTCACTTCTATAAAATCAACCTTTATCACTAAAAATTTTCATCCTATCCTTCCATAATATTCAACAGAAATAAAAAGTTTTAGTTACTTACAGTGAAGTTCAACTGCCAGAAGTTATGCTAATAATTTTTTAAAATATAATAATTGAGAACAAATAAAAGTTAGTATTTCTCTACCCTCCCCCAAACTTAAATGTTTCAATAAATTTGAAACAGTTTAGAGTAGAAGAAAACTAACCTCTCTGTGCTGGGATCTTGAAATCTTCAACAGCTATCTGGTATTAGTCAAAATTTACAACTAGCAGGCATGAAACAATTAATAGAAGTGATATAACAATTTTAAATATTTGTATGGGTAAAGAGAAAATAACATTAAATACTAAACATCAACAGAACACTACAACATGAAACAAACTATCACAGTACTACATAGTCCAGCTAACAATTTAAATGTTTCAGTACAACATATCAATACACCAACAGAGTTACACAATGTATGAAAATAAATACTACAACACAACAGTACAACACAGCAGGGTTACACATCATATGAAAAGTAAATACCCACTACATCACATCAATACATCACAACAGAACAAGAACAACAGAAATAAAAACAAACAATCTACCAATCTCCATCACCAGGATCAACAGGGTCCTCAGCAAGGTCCTCAGCAGGGTCAGGTCTATATGGTGTATAGCTGGGGCAAGAAAGAAATATCACATCGAACTCCCCCCTCATAAATCTGACCTGAGCATCATAATAAGAAATATCGAACTCAACTCCCTTCTGCAGATAATCTTCATTTACATCACTCCTCTCCTTAAATACATCCATCTGACCATGGAGTCTACCTACACTAGCACTCTGTAGTCTCAGCTGCTCCATAATATCAGATAAGGTAGGCGGCTCAGATGTAGATGGAACATCATAACTCATAGTAGGAATATCAGTACTCCTACGCTCAGCTCTGGCTCCTACATGAGACTCATAAGTACGGATAATATTCTTTGTAATTGGTCTCAGAGGTATAGCCACTTCTTCAAAACTACTGAACTCCACTCCAGGCTGAACACACAGGGCATTAACTAAAGCAGGATGTCCTAATCCTTCAGTGGTCTCGCCTCTAGCAATCATCTGAATATTCTTGTAAATAATAGTCCCAATATCAATCCTTTTCATCTTCTGTATACAGTAGTTCAGAATCGCTCTATCTCTAGTAACTTTGCTGTGGTGATAAGATGGTAGTAGTCTCGCAGAAATGAAATAATGCCAAGCTTTTGAAGCAACATTCAATCTGGAGGTGGGGAAATTTATCAACTATTTTTGACTTACTTTACATTCTCCTCGCCCGCCAGCCAGAAAAGCAATAACTTCTCTCATATTCTCCCTCCCAGTATCAAAGTTCTCATACTCACACACGAATGGTTCCCGAGTATGGAAGACAGCATTGATACGTTTTGGAGTAAACTCAACCATCTTCCCTCTAACAAGCACATACTCAGTCTCAGTCGAGGGTATATTTGAATAGAATTCACTAACCACTCCCATAACATCATTCACAGTGAAATAACAAAATCGCTCCCAATTCCGCTTTGCAATCAATTGTTCTACATATCCTCCAGGACTATCAAAAGCTTGATCCTGGATACACTTCTTATTGTGAAGGTAAGAGTTATAGCGAAATTGGGCTATGATATTGACAAATCTCTTCTCAAAAAAATCCAATTTCCTCTTCCCTTTACTCATCCTTGGAGCAATGTGAATTTTTAAATTTTTTAAGAAAATTCAAATAAATCTCAAATTCACAATGTAATAAACTCCAAACACTATTCTAAATAAGTAAGAGCAAATTTCATCATGAAAATCTCAAAATCTCTTTAAAACTCCAAAAATTCCACCATAAGCAATGTGAGAGATTTCCATGGTGAAAATCCAAAAATTTTAACTTAAAGTGAAGCTCTTACCAAGAGAAGTGTAAATCCAATGTAGAAAATCCTTAAAATCTCCTTGAATCCGAAATCTAGCAAGCCCTAGATCTTCAAAATCGTGAAAATGGAGGAGGAAGACGAAGGCAAAGGAAAAATTTGTGTGTCCCAGGGCAAAAAGCTCGAAATTGAGGGTTTTAGGCCATTTTTTGGGTTCGGGCACCGGCGACGCTTAATGGGGCGCCGGCAGTGCTCTATTTAAATAAATTGGCCAAACTCTTTGGATTTGAGCGCCGATGGCGGCAGTCCAAAATATTTTCTAGGTCCAAAAATTTTTTTATATTTTCGAACTTTTTGACGTCCGCAATGATGTTTAACACTTTAATAAGCATTTACATCATCCCATAAGCAATAATTAACACAATTCTTCACACAAACAAAGTACAACAATCTTATATATAAAAACCAAGTTACAACATAGACACCAAATATGATCATTCAAACCAACTATTCTTAGATGTTTAGTGCAGAAAGTACTCTACAATATGCAAACACTAAGATCTAAGCACACAATGAAAGTAAACATCTCCAAATCAAGTTCAAAGAAAATACTACACAAACCAAACTAAGCAAAGCAAACTAAACACTCAACAAACATAAGTAGAATCCATCAATTACTCCAAATCAGTTTCAGAACTATCATCTCCTCTAATGTCTCCAGTTGATTGCTGATGCACAAACAAATTATAGAATGGAAGAATTGGAAATTGGACAAATGATTCCTCAGCAATCACCGCGTTCTTCTTCATCAGATTGATCAAGCCCATCTCAATTCGACCAGTGTGATCGAATTGCTCTTTCATTCTCCAATCTATATGATCAAATGAATCAGAAATGTTATTGATCCCATTCATAATGTTCCGTACCTCAGTCTCCAACTGTTTGATCCTCTTCAATATCATTCCAGAACCTTCAAGAAAATAGGGTTGAATCGGTTGTGAAGTCTGTGTTGGTTGATCAGCAAGCAAGTTCATGTCATCTTCATCTCCAACTTTCTGGTAGTCATAGGGATTAGTTGGATTAATAGGCCTCCATGGAAGAAGAACCTTTTCCCAACTTTCATAAGGAACCTGTGACTGACTACATAGCAGAAATATGGTGGACGGGTGTCCAAGCCCATATTTAGATCCATGCACAATTAATCCAAGTACTGATTTCACAATAATATTACCAATGTCAATTGGCCTCCCAGTTTGAATACAGAAATTCAAAATGGCGCTTTCCTTGGTTACCTTGCTAATCTTCAATGTCGGAAATAACATTTCTGAAATAAAGTAGTGTCACTGCTTCGATACTGGATTGAGAGATGCAGATGGGAAACTAATGTATTCATTCTCTCTAACATCCTATTTTTCATTCTCATCCGTCAGATATCGATACACATCATTCATATTATCCCTCGTGGCATTGAAATTAGAATAATGGAAAATAGGTATGTTCTCTATCATAAAGAGATTGTTAATTCGTGCAGAAGTGAATTGTACAAATCTACCACGCACAAATATGAACCCTTGATTGATCCCGTGAAGATTTGCATAAAACTCTTTCACGACGGGAACAGTAACGGCAGCGGTAGTGTAGCAAAGCGCTTCCCAATGTCTCTCCTTAATAATCTCTTCAATTCTAGAAGTAGGATTATCCATACCTTGGTTTATGAAGCCTCTTTCCTTGATAATCCTTCTTTTCATCATCACTTTGTTGAATAAACGATGCGCTTCAAAACTTATGAACTTCCTTCATTTGAAAACATGAAATCGAGGTGTTTCAATGGAAAAGGAATCCATAGGATACGAATTGGGATTGGTGGTTTTTGTTTTTATGGAGTTAAGAAGTCAAAAATGGAGCTTAGGGAGTTATAAAGACGAAGATCCCACCAAAAATTGCCAAAACTTGCATTTTAAAACTTAAAAACCGTCAAACAGATTTTGGGCGCCGGTGGCGCTTGATAGGGCACCGGCGGCGCTCAAACAGGCAAGTTCAGTGGAGGAAATGTGATAGGGCGTCGGCTGCACCAGTGGTCAAAAATTCTCATCAAACTTTGTTTGATCCAAAATACTCTAATATCTCAATTTGATCCATCATTTATCAATTTTTAAAGTATTTAGGAGTAATTAGGATTCAATAACAACTATCTAAAAAGCACAACTACAACTAACAAGCAAAACACACCACAAAGATACATATGGGTTGCCTCCTATAAAGCGCTTGGTTTAATGTCGTCAGCCCGACAAACCATTTAGTTAATCGAGATGACTCAGCATTAAAACCTCTTTGAAGTCAGGTTGAAACTCGTCAAAGTAAAGCTTTAATCGATGCCCATTAACCTTGAAAATATTTCTAGTATCAGGATCTTTAATATCAACAGCTCCAAAAGTATGAACTTTTACAACTGTAAAAGGTCCTAACCATCTAGACTTGAGCTTCCCAAGAAATAACTTCAATCTTATGTTGTATAATAAAACTTTTTGTCCATATTCTAAGTTCTTTTTCAATATATTCTGATCATGCCATAATTTCCTTTTTTCTTTATAAATCCTATCATTGTGATAAGATGCATTTATAATCTCTTATAATTCATTCAATTGCATAAATCTTTTTTCTCCAGCATTTTTCAAATTAAAATTTAATTTTTTTATCCCTCAATATGCTTTATGCTTTAATTCAACTGGTAAATGGCAAATCTTACCAAACACTAGTCTATAGGGAGACATTCCAATAGGGGTTTTAAAAGTAGTTTTATAAGCCCATAAAGCAGTATCTAATCGAGTAGACCAATCTAGTTTATGATTATCTACATTTTTCTCCAAAATTCTTTTAATTTCATGATGAGACACTTCTGCTAAACCACAAGTCTGGGGATGATAAGCAGTAGAGATTCTATGAATAATATTATATTTCTCTATTAATCTCTTAATTTGATTATTCCTGAAATGGGATCCACCATCAGTTATGATCACTCTCGGCATTCCATATCTTGTAAATATATTTTTCTTTAAAAATTTTGAAACACTCCAAGCATCACATCTAGGTAAAGTAACAGTTTCAATCCATTTCGAGACATAATCAACGGCAACCAATATATATAAATTTCCAAATGAATGAGAAAATGGTCCCATAAAATCTAATCCCCAAACATCAAAAATTTCAACTTCCAAATTATAACTTAGAGGCATTTCATTTCTTCTAGAAATATTACCTACTCTCTGACATCGATCACATGATTTAATATATCTATAAAAATCTCTAAAAAGAGTAGGCCAATAAAATCCAGATTGTAAAATCTTAAAAGCAGTTTTATCAATACCAAAATGACCTCCAAATTCAGAATCATGACATCGTTGAATAATCAAATTAGTTTCTTTTTGTGGCACACATTTCCTAATAATCAGATCCTTACACTGTTTATATAGATAGGGCTCATCTCAAAAATAGAATTTTGCATCATATTTAAGCTTCTTTTGTTGTTGCCTTTTTAAATCAGGTGGTACAATATCGCTTACAATATAATTTACAATATCAGCATACCAAGGCAAATTACTTCCCATAACAGTATAGAGTTGCTCATCAGGGAAAATTTCAGCAATTTCTTTTTCAAATTTAGATAATTTATCATAATATATTCTGGACAGGCGATTAGCTATTTGATTGTCAGCTCCCTTCCTATTAACTATCATAAAATCAAATTCTTGCAAAAGAAGTATCCATCTAATGAGTCTAGGTTTCGCATCCTTCTTTTTCATTAAATATTTGATATTCGAATGGTCTGTATGCATAATACTTTTAGTTCCAATTAAATAAGGTCTAAATTTTTCAATAGCAAATACTATAGCTAATAACTCTCTTTCAGTTGTGGTATAATTAATTCGAGTCTCATTAAGAATTTTACTATCATAGTAAATGACTCTGAAAACTTTATTATGCCTTTGCCCCAATGCTACTCTGATCGTATAATCACTAGCATCACACATAAGTTCAAATGGTTTTTCCCGATCAGGTAAAACAATTATAAGTGCAGTGATTTATTTTTCTTTTAATAATTCAAAAGCTCTTAAGCATTCATCATTAAAATCAAACTTCCTATTAATTTCTAAAAGTCGGCACAAAGGTTTAGTAATTTTAAAAAAATCTTTAATATATCGCCTGTAAAATCCAGTGTATCCTAAGAAACTCCTCACCTCTCTCACAGTAGTGGGTGGCGGCAATCTCTCAATCACTCTAATTTTAGCAGGATCGACCTCCATACCATGTTCAGAAATTTTATGCCCAAGCACAATTCCTCGTGCAACCATAAATTGACATTTCTCCCAATTCAGAACTAGATTTGTTTTCTCACAAAGCTCCAAAAATTTTGCTAAGTTTTCTAGACAAATTTCAAATGAAGTCCCAAATACAGAGAAATCATCCATAAAAACTTCTATTTCATTATCTATCATACTAATGAAGATAGACATCATACATCTCTGAAATGTTGCAGGTGCATTACATAGTCCAAAAGTCATTCTTCGAAAAGCAAAGATTTCATAAGGGCTAGTAAATGTTGTCTTTTCTTGATCCTCAGGAACAATAGGTATTTGATGGTAACCAGTATATCCATCCAGAAAATAGTAGTACTTGTGTCCAACAAGTCTATCTAGCATTTGATCGAGAAAAAGAAGAGAAAAGTGATCTTTTCTGGTGACGGCATTTAATTTCCTATAGTCAATACAAATTTTTCATCCATTAATTTGTCTCGTGGGTATGATTTCATTACATTCATTCACTTCAACAGTCACTCCTCCCTTTTTCGGTACACAATGCATTGGACTCACCCAAGCACTATCCGAAATAAGATAAATAATTCCAGCATCCATCCATTTTAAAATCTCTTTCTTAACTACTTCTTTCATTATAGGGTTCAATCTCCTTTGCGGATCAACTCTTGGTTTATGTTCTTCACCTAATAAAATTATTTGCATACAAATCGAAGGACTAACTCCTTTAATATCTACCAAAGTCCATCCAAAATCTTTCTTATATCTTTTTAAAGTTTCCAACAACTTCTGTTCTTGATGGTCGTTTAACTCCGAAGATATAATAACTGGCAAGGTAGATGATTCTCCTAAAAACTTATACTTTAAATTATTAGGGAGAATTTTCATCTCAAGTTCAGGGGGTTCTATGATAGATGGAATTAAGCTTTTATCTCCACCTTCCATAGTGTCTAATACTTCGAATCTCTCCTGAATATATTCTAAATCTTCATTCTTCTTACTATCTGAATTTTCTTCATCTTCAATTTCTTCTTCAAACATATTTTTATATTCTTCTTCCTTTTCAAATATATTTTCAAAATGATCATTTCTCAAGTAATCACATGCCTCCATCCTAAAATATTCATTATCTTTCTCCATTTAGGGATACTTCATAGTTGTTAAAATATTAAAGGTTACCTCTTGATCATTAACTTGCATAGTTAATTCTCCTTTTTGAACATCAATTACCGCTCTTCTAGTAGCAAGGAATGGTATTCCCAAAATGATTGGAATTTCTTTATCTTCCTCCATATCAAGTACAACAAAATCCAGAGGAAAGATAAATTTATCCACTTTCACTAACGCATCTTCCACCACTCCTTTAGGATAAGTAATGGAACGATCGGCCAACTGAAGTGTCACATATGTAGGAGAAATTTCTCATATTCCTAAGCTTTTGAAAGTTGATAAAGGCATAAGATTAATACTCGCTCCCAGATCACATAACGCTTTTCCAAAAAAAATTTCACCTATAGCACACAGAATAGTGAAACTACTAGGATCTTTAAGTATTTCTAGAAGCGTCTTCTGAATAATTGCACTACACTCTCCGCTAAGTGCAACAGTTTCATGATCTGTAAACTTTCTTTTCTTTCTCATGATATCCTTCATAAACTTGGCATAGTCAGGCATCTGTTCCAATGCTTCAACAAAAGGAATATTTATAGTTAATTTCTTAAGGATCTCCAAAAATTTTCCAAATATGTTATCCCTGTTTTGTTTCTTCAATCTTGAAGGAAATGGAGGTGGTGGTTTTTCAACAGTTATCTTCATTGGCTCAAGTAAATAATCCAAGTCTGAATAAATCTTGTTTGAACCTTTTTCAATTTCCACCTTCTCCTTTTCTATTTCAACTTCTTTTTGCACTCTATTTTCCAATTCTTTTCCACTCCTTAATTGAATAGCCTTAAGTTGTTCCTTTTTTTATCTTTTGGATTGATCTCCACATTACTTAGAAGTGTTCCAGAAGGTCTATTATTAAGTGCAGTGAAAATATGTTCTAATTGATTTTCAATATTTTTCATAGCAACACCTTGAGCTTGTAATTGATTTCCCATATTCAAAATCATTTCTTCAGTAGACAACTTCTTATCATTAAATTGTGGGTTACTATTAAATCCAGGGGGATAAGATGGTCTAAAATTTGTATTTCCTTGATTGTTCGAATTTCCAATTGGATTCATAGAATTGTTAGCCCAGTGCGGGTTAACATTAGCATTACTATTATTCCAATTGAAATTTGGGTGATTCTTCCAACTAGTATTATAATAATTTGAATAAGGATTATTAGGTCTATTAATAGTATTTAAAGTATCATAAGGTGTTTGAGATTTTGTTATCTTTCCAAATGAATTTTCCTCTAACACTTGAGGTGGTTGAAAATAATTCGTTCCATATTGATGTATTTTCTTTGAAAGGGCTCCAATTTGAGAAACTACCATAGTCATCATATCTGGATCATGAACACTAGCTACTCTCTTAGGATTTACCCGTTCAGAGGGCCATTGAAAATTATTAGTAGTCATTTCTTCAATTAATGCATATGCTTCATCAAAAGGTTTTGACATTAATGATCCAGCAGCAGCAGCAGCATCTATAATAGATCTCAATGATCCCACTAATCCATTATAAAATGTTTGAATTATTAACCAATCTGGTAAAGCATGAAGTGGGCACTTCCTATGATCTTTAAATCTCTCTCAAGCTTCATATATTGACTCTTCTTCAAACTGACAAAAGGATGTAATATCATTTCTTAGTTTAGTAGTCTTTGATGGAGGGAAATATTTTGATATAAACTTTTGAGATAGTTCTGCCCAAGTTTTAATAGATCCAGATGCTAACGAGTTTAACCACACCTTAGCTTTATCCCTTAATGAAAAGGAAAAAAATCTAAGTCTGACAGCGTCACTAGACACTCCGTCATATTTAAAAGTACACACAGTTCTAAAAAACTAGAGAGATGTAAATTTGGATCCTCATTGGGTGTTCCTCCAAATTTATTATTCTGTACCATTTGGATAATAGCAGGTTTAAGTTCAAATGAATTAGCAGTAACATCAGGATTTTGAATAGTTATGTGAATTTCATCTGTTGTTGGGTTAGCATAATCTCTTAAAGGTCTTGGCAAATTTCCAATATTATTTCTCTGATTATCTTGATTATTTGCCATTTTGCAAGGATTTTCAATTTTTTTTTTTTTGTTTTTGTTGTTTTCTAATTTTTCTGACAGTACGCTCTAACTCCGAATCATAAGGTACTAAACCTATAGATCTGCTACTACGCATATACAAACACTGATACTATATTAAAGATAAAAAAACACACAAATACACAATATCAAAAAAAGGTTTTCTATTACTATAAATACTTTTTATACTTACTTACTTACTACGTTACTTTCCTACTTACTTTCTTTACTCCGTTACCTTCCCTGATAACGGCGCCAAAAACTTGATGCTCTACTTTATATTTTGCAAGAATTTATAAACTCAGATTTATATCTTTATAATGATTTTGTTAAGTACAAGCATTCAAAACAATTATATGTATCGTATCAAGTAATATAGTGCTCTAATTGAGTCCTGGTTATCGATCCACAGGGAAGTTTGGAATATATAAGAAAGCGTTCACAATATAGGTAACGTAGCACTAAAATCTGATATTTAATTTGCAATTAAAGTTTACTACTTACTGCTATATGCAGGAAACAGTAACAATTAACTACACTACAATTACTTCTAACAACTTTAGAAACAAAATTAACTGACAGACACACTAAACTAAGTATTTGAAAGGTTTTCGATATATGAGAAAAGTATCTTTCCTCTTGCAATGAGAATATGATGTGTGAATTGATATGGAACAAATATTTATATTATTGTGCCAAATAGGAGCATAGATGATTCTTTACCCTTAAAAGAGTACCCCCTCTTCTAAGTAAGAAAAGAACATTGACATATCCTAAGTTTATTCACTAAATCTAAGGCTAGGCTGGAAGGATACCGGCTCTCACTTTGGAGCTCCCACTCACCCTTTACCCAAAGGCTAACCTTTGATATTAGTTACCAATCTTAGAACTAATTTGGGGATTTCAGCCTTTCACCCTGAAATCTCCACATTGAAGTCCATCAAAACATATTTCCCTATTCATTTGCACTCAATTCTCATAAACAACACAATTCATCCATAGAAATTGAATGGATCTTTCATTATTGTTGTAGGATATTAAATCTTTTCAAACTTAATGTTCAATAACATATTTTAACATTTCAATTGGCCAAATCGAAAATAAATTAAGTTCTAAATGAAAAACCATCACAATCTTTTCATTCCATTAAAAGCACATCAAATCCACATCAATCCATCATAACATCTCTATGCAAGAAGAAAGACAAGGGAGACCTCAGAATTCATGGAGAAGATACAATAAAACATGGATTTTATATATAATAGAAAAGTCATAAAAACCACAAAAGAAAATAAAACTTATCTTTTTCTCTTCCCCAATGTAATTCCCTTGAAGTTCCTTTGAATGCTCTTCTCTCTTCTTTAAAACGCTTAATTTTCTCTTTAGAATGGAAAGGAAGAAGCAATCTCTCACTTTACCCCTTCTCCTTCACTCCTTAGAGAAGAATTCATCTCAAATCTTCACTCAACACACTCTTCTCCTAAACCCTAACACTTAACACCCACTAAAACTACTCTAGAAACACTGAAGAATCACTGAAATCCACACCATTTTTGTCCAAAAACAGTTACTTATAAGTTAGGGATGAAATCCCAAGAGTTTCCATAGGCATCCCTTCAAAAAATTGCCAAAACTCTTTAAATTTGAACTCCACCGACTTCGGGCGCCGGCAACACCAGACAAGGTGCAGGAGGCGCTCTATCGTACAATTAATTTTGAATTCTCTGGATTTAGGCACCAGTGGCGCCCAATCTGGTGCCGGCGGCACCAGAACACTTTTTCACCATTTTGCTTTTTTTCTTCTTTTTGCTCTGGATTCGTTCCTTTTTGCTTCTTTTTACTCCAATCACCTAAAATCATCATACCTGCAATAAATCATGAAAAATACCTTTATTTAAAGTGCAATATCACCAAAAAAAGGTAAAATTATATAGCAAAAACTGTATATATTTTTTGTGCATCAATTTCCTCCACATTATGGATTAGGCCGAAAAATTTTAAAACTTGATGAAAAATGTATGAAATCCATGGTTGAATGATTATTAGTTTAGAATGTGGTGTAGGAGTCTATTGAAGTTACTGTTGTGATTTTTTGAAATTTTATTGAAAATTTTTAGATTTATTATGGCTCCTAAACTAAAGAAAGGTAAGGGAAAATCCACTTTTGACTCTGATAATTTTTCTAGAACTAAGGCACAGGACAGGTATGTTGATCTGCAATCAAAGACGTTGATTGCAAAACATAGTTTTCTTCGTCCTGGTAGAACGATCGAATAATTGATTGCGGAAGGACAGTGAGAAAACTTCTGTTATGTCACTGTCGTGGTTGTGATTTATGTTGTTCGAGAATTTTATGCCAATCTACCGGAAGAGTCAGTTGATTTGGTGTTTGTAAGAGGGCAGTATGTGGATATCAGCTCTCTTCGCATTAACCACATTTACAAGCTTCACAATGTCCCTACTTGCTTCTTTACTTTGTTTCATCCTACTGATGAAGAATTAGATTAGATTATGGGATATTTAATTGATGAAAATGTAGTTTGGAAAATTATGAATGGACGTCGGGTAAACTTTTCATTCTCTAAGCTTAATGTTCATTCTCATGCCTGGCATTATTTTATATCTGTTAGATTGCTTCCTACTAACCATTTCAGTGAGGTAACCCGTGGAGAACCACTTTAAACTTTTGTGTTCAAAAGAAGAACCACATTGATATTGCCTCTCTGATTTACAATAATATGATTATTTATTCAAAAGGAGGAACTACTTAAGGTTTAGGTTACCCTTCTCTCATTACCACTCTTTGTGTTGAATCTGGTGTTAAGATGATTCTTGGAAGGAAATTTTACTATCACATAAGCCTATTAGGAAGACCAGCTTGGAAAAATATGGAAGACATTTTGGGACAAGACCTAGGACTGGAGGATCTGACATACCATCTACTTTAGCTCCAGCTTCTGCTTCTAGACCAGCTACTTCTAATACTACTCCATTGGATATTGTCTTGGAGCAATTAGTTATATAGCAAGGAGATATCATATCCTTACAGAATCAAGTAAAAGGCATTGAAGCTCACTTGTTCTATAGTGATGATATTATATTGGGGAAGACTGAGTATGATATTGCTTATAATGAGGATATGATGAGATACATGAGGGGTGATCATTTTGTAGAATTTCCTACTGGCCCCATTTTAACACCATATCGGCCTTCTGAGACAGATAGGATATAGATTTTGGTTATGGTGATGATGATGATGATGATGATGATGATGATGATGATTATGATGAGGAAGAAGATGTGTAGTATGATGTTTTCTTTATTTTGATATGTTTGTATATTTGGACTTTATTTTGTTAGTGTTTAGTTGTATTTGTGTTGGAGTGTGCTTGTATTTAGCTTTTGTACTAAATTGTTTCTATTGAACCTTTTAATTCTGATGTTCTACTGTTTACCATTTGCTCCAGTTTATATGCTAGAATAGTATTCTACTTTATGTTTTTTATTATTATACAAGTTAATCTTGTGTTTATTCATACTCGGCACATGTCTTTACTACTTGTACCAACACTGATTTTCCTGTTTTAAATTTAAAAAAATTTCTCTTTCTTCATGAACTTTCCTTCTTTAAATTAGTTAAAAATTTAAGTTTGGGGGAAGGGATAAAATATTTTTATGAATTAATCTTTATTTATCCTCAGAGAACTGTATTTTTAAAATTACTTTTAATATAACCTGTGGTATGTAGGGTTAACTTTAAATAACTATGTTTTTGATTTTATGAATGTCATAAAGGACCTAAGTAAAATTTCTTAAAAATAAAGGTTAATTCTAGAATTAAGATATTTAGTTTAAAAAGTATAAGGTTATGTTTTTCTTATTTAAAGTAAAGAAAACTGTATTTTTTGAAATATTAAGGATTTTAGATTTATACTTGAAAAGAAAGAATTGAGACTTAATAAAAAATCATTCCCAAAGCTAATACACATTTGTCAAAGTAAGGAAATGTGGAATGTTTTTAACTTTAAGAAGAGGATAAAGAAGTTTAAAATAATTAAAGGCTATCCATATATAGTAATCCTTACATGACATGAAAAGAAAAAGAAAGGATTGAAAATGATCCTAAAAGAAAAAGAAAAAGAAAAATCAAAAGAAAAAGAAAAATCAAAAGAAAAAGAAAAGCAAAAAAGGAAAATATGTGAGGAGAAGCTTGAGGAGATGCCTAATCAAAAATTGGCTCCACTTGAATCATCTTAAAGAAAAACTTAATTACATTTCTAAACTTAGACTTAAAGTATTAGCACCTTTACTAATAAAGTTCTCATGAAATTCTTTTTCTTGTAATTCTTCTAAGTATCCTAAGTATGACAAATTACAGTTATTTTTGAAATGAATAAAAAATCAGAAATTTTATACTTAAATGTTAGATATTCTTATATTTTAGTTTTTAACCAAAGTTATTAAGAAATTTTCTGAAAGTTTCACTATAGCATTTATAAAGCAAAAATTATAGAAGTCTTTAAATTAAAATTACCTACCACAAGTTATGAATGTCTATATAGTATAAGGAGTTACTTGAGGATAAGTAACATTTAAGTTTGGGGGAATTGATCCACCAAAAAATTACCTCTTTTTAGTGCACATTTTATAAGCATTTTATGTAGTTTTTTTAGGATATTGCACTTTAAATGAAAGTATTTTGCATTTTTTTTGTTTCAGATATATAGAATGGACATTTAGAGGAAATGAGGGAAAATGGAGCAAAATTTGGCTACTTTTTATGGCAATATAGCGTCATTTTGTCGCCATAGCACCACCTTACAGGAGAATTTGGCGCTATAGCATCAATATACAACTTTCTAGAAGATGCATTGAATTTAGCCGAGTTTTGAAAAGGTGCTTGAAGCAACCCTTAGTTATTTTC
Source organism: Papilionanthe hookeriana x Papilionanthe teres (assembly GCA_022702705.1). Lineage (NCBI taxonomy): Eukaryota > Viridiplantae > Streptophyta > Magnoliopsida > Asparagales > Orchidaceae > Papilionanthe > Papilionanthe hookeriana x Papilionanthe teres. Next base: position 137,653,679 of record CM040429.1, on the reverse strand, counting down.
AGTTTTCTATTAAATGGAAACAATTTAGCCAAATATAAGAGGCTCTGAAGTGACTTTAGAGAACCCTTTTAGAAATTTAGAGTTGATTTTTAGTGTTTTTTTTATTGTGCGTAAGTGTAAGTGACTGTTGTGTAAAAGTTTGGAGATTGCTGGGAGGAAACTTCAGAAATTTGTTTAGGGAAAGACATAAGATACTTTGTATTTGTGTTTAAGTTTTTATTATAAGACTTAGATTTCAATGCAAATGATGTGTTTTTGTTTAATCTCCAAGAATTCTGAGTAGTTTCTTTTCTTTCTCCTTGCATATGGGAATTAATCTTGTGGGATGAGAATGATTTAAGTACTTCTTTTTACTCTTAAAAGTTGTGATGGTATTTTTACCAATTCTTCATTGACTTTTTAAATTGGCCACTTGTGAGGTTAAAATCCTTTAAGAAAGATACTGACCCGGAAGGGCTATGATTTCCTCAACAAGTTAATACCACACTTCATTCTGTGCAGAGCCGTTAAGATCACCTAAAGGGGAGTGCAAATAACAAGAGAGATAAGTTTTGATGGGCGTAGAATTGATTTTTCTAGGGTTGCAGACTAGATTATTTTACCAATTCGGTTTAGAGTTTAGATCGTAAGGGTCCTATAGAGAAGGCACAGTGGGTAATCTGGAGGTGAGAGGCCAGAATCTATTCAGCACTACTATATAAGCTTGTGAAAAACTATAAATTAGCCAATATTCTTTTGCTAGCACTAGAAGTGGGTAAAGAATAGAATTGCTTCTATTTGTCACAATAGATCATTTTATTTTTAGTCACTTGAATCCTAAACGGGTTAATATCTCTTTGCAAGGAGAAAGATCTTTTCATATTATCCAAACTCGTTAGTTAACTTTATTAAACTTTTACATTTCATTATTACTTTCTTTTTAAATTTAATTGTAACTTTTTGTAAGCATATCAACATTGTTCTTTTCTCTATTTGATTTGCAATTTAGGTAGAAATTTTGCAAATTAATTTTAAGAGTTACAGCTTTTCTCGTGGGATCGATACTGGGGTTTTTACGGAAAATCCTATATTACTTGAAACAATACGTATACTTGCGTAGTACCCTAGTGTGAAAAGTTATTATATATATATATTATAAATCATTACATTTTTTCACACAGCCGCTAAATATAATTTGGAACAAGGTTTTAGCAATATTTTGGAGATTAAAAATACACGTAATTGTGGGTCGAGTCAATAGTCTCTTCCACACTCATCTGTGTCATATACACGCTCACCGCACCATCTTTTAGGACATTGAATTGTCCTTTGTGAACACGCCCGAGACATTAGGATTGAGTGAAGAAATGAAGAGAGAAGGAGAGTTTAGCCAATCAAGAATTTCCTGTAAAAAGAATTAGTAAGGTCCTTTCGTTTGTATTTTTCCTTTTATTTACAGAGGGATATTTTGTACAATTACAGAGATGATGGAGCAGTTATGGAAACCACTCTTAATACAATTGATGTTATAATTAATCATATAGATTTCATAATATATATATGTACTACAATTTGAATTTTAACATGGCAGCAATTAGCTGACCAATTTACTTAAATTTGAGCGAATGAGGTGAGCGGATGAGTGTCGACCACGTTAATGGTTGGTCTGTCAAGACGCCCGGTTGAGTGAATCTCATTCGTCGTGGTAAAAATGGGTCGACCGATTAGCTGCAATCAAGGATTCTCGTCTGCACCCCAGTCGGTCGAGACTATCAGCGTTAATGTCGTTTGAATCTCTCATAATGGTGTATCGGTCGATTTTTTATCACGTGGCTAGCAGTAGAATGGTAGGACACCTTGGTTATGTGGCCGGCATTTGGGCCTTTTGAATGCTTTGAGATTCGTGCCGACAGTTGTGTATACACGTAGATATATTTTCTGAGGGAAAGTACACTTATTTCAGTTTATCACATATATTCAATTGAGTAAATATGAACAAATGATCGCTTAAATAGTATATCATTTTCATTGTTATCATAATAGCTTAACCAAAATCCGCTATTACTTTTAGGATACGTTACTGGATTTAAATCCCCTCAGTCATTTTTTTCTTTTTAGAAAGTGAGGGTCACGCCTAACTTTATTTAAATAAAAATCAAGGTACAAGACTCAAACAACATATAACACTAAATAAAACAACAACACAATAAAGAAACCACAACAAAGCAAGCCCAACAATAAGAAAAACTTAAAGACCATCTAGACAAAATTGAAAAGACAGAGATATCAAAACCAACAAAACAATACCAAAAGTACGTTGAAGTTCTCTTCCATAACCACATTAGAAATCACTCTCATCAAATCACAAGCTCCAAAAGAAAAACTCACTACATCATAAATAACATCAAAAAACTCAAAACGTTTCAAAATTTTGCGCATTCGACCCAAATTCACTTCCACACAGTGAAATTGAAGATAATCTACAGAACCAGCAAAAGAGAACAATAAGAACTAAGACTTCAAAATACGGAATAAGAAACAGCATGGCCGATGAACCTCAACCAATCTTTGTCGTCCATTTCAGCTTGGAAATCGGACGACATGTGTCAATACCAGGGCTGGAATACTGGAACATTACTTCCACCTGCCAATTACATCTCAGTGGCAATTTCGTAATTCAAAACTATTCTCTTAATGTCATTTATGTTGCTCAGATCCCAAAACACGAAACACTGAATTTTGCTGACATGGATTAAAGTGTTCCTACAGAGTGCGAACACATCATCAAATGCTTCATACAGCTGATTCAGTGGAAATGCTTCTGTGCAGAACCTTACAGCAGATTTAATGGAAATGCGGAATAATGTCGGTTGAAGCGGTAAATGGAAACTGTGGAGATATTTAACCGGTTATCATATATAGAATGGGAATTTACACACATACCACGCAGTTCTTATGTATATGCAATCTTTTTTTCTTTCTTTTTGACATTTATGTCACAAAAATTTTAATATTATATCAAAAATAACATTATTTAAAATCTTAAAAAAATTAAATAATTTTTTTTCATAAATAAGGTGATATATATGTAAAAAATGATGTCAAGGTGTTAGATATATAAATACGTAGGAATCAAATAAAATTCATATATACTTTTCATATTGAAATAAAAATTGGCCTAAGATGTCTGAATGAAATTGGATGACATCAAATATAACACTTTTAATTTTGTTTTAGGATTGATGTTTGTCGAAAGATTTGGAGTGGTAAGTAATAATTTAAAGTCTCGGCATAGTATGAGATCCAGCACGCACACAGATAACAGAAAAATAGTGGAATGTGACATCACATTTTTATATAGAAAATCCTAAAAATGGAAAAAAATCATGTGGTCTGACTCAGTCAAAAATAAAATCACTATGTGTTATGAGTACATAGGTTCACTACTCTTCTCCGGAATCAAGGAAAAATGAAATTACAAAGTTAATGTGCAATTGTATTTCAACGATAACAATTGTAAACAGCCATGAAAGGATGTAGCCGATTGCTATAGAGGTATCACTAAGTCGTGAATATTGTAAATGTTAGTTGTAGCGTCAGCTTGTAGTAGAGGTCGTAGTTGAAGGCTGTAGTGGTAGTTGGTTATGTAGGTCATGGATGGTTGTTTTATAAGCGTCAGTTGGCTATAAAAGTAGTATTAGGGAGTTGTAGGGGATAAGAGTGTAAAAAGCCAAGTTTAGGTCAGCCACCCTCAGCTTGAGCTTGAGCATGATAAATTAATCGAGTTCAAGTGTTTAAGCTTAAGTCTTCGAGTTTGATCCAGCTCACAAGTCTGCTTGTTTAAACTAGTCTTATAATAAAACAATAAATATAATGAATAATTATGAAATCCCCTGATATAAGATATGAAATATCTTTTTCTAAATAATTTTAATAATTTAAATATATACTTAAAATTTATATATTTTGAGTATATTTTACATTATTATTTTTAAAAAGAGCCTACCCACGAGCTTACAAGTCGAGTCGGGGTTGTCATGTGAACCTATCTCAAGTCGGTTCACAAGTAAGCTTGGCTCACTTAAACTCCTATAAGGAGTTAAGGACCATTTAAATCATAGTGGGTTACATAGGCCGCAGCGTTGAATCGCACGAATGCTCATAGGCTATAGAGGTCAAAGTTAGGGGCTGCTACATGTGTTGTGATTCACTTAGATCATAGTTGGTCACCTATGTCATAGGTTGTCATGCAGGCTATCGCGGTGAGCTTCAATAATGTCTGCATGCCACAAACACCAAATTTGTGAGTCGCATGAACTGTGGACCATATAGGTAATAGTTAGTCACATAGCTATAATAATGTCATAGACTATAGAGGCCAAAGTTAGGAGCTGACTGAGCTATGGATCACATTGGTTGTAATTGATCAGGTTGGCCATAATGGTGAGTATAATAATGTTCGTATACGAAATATGCTGGAGTTGGGAGTTGTGTAAGCTATTAATCACCTAGGTCATAGTGATGAGCTATAATAATGTTCGTAGGACACAGAGACTAGCATTGAGGGTTACATGATATGTGATCCACCTAAGCTGTAATTAGTCGCATAGGTTTAAGTGGCGACCTATGAGAGCGTCAATTGACTGCATAGGCCATAGTTGGGAGCTATGAGGAGAGAACTTCAAGATTCAAGAGGAATTCATTGTATCCTATGTATTGCAGTTGAAAGCCGTTGTCGTCAAGGGTTATTATTGGATCATTAATACGCATCATTTGTCATCATGTATTAGCGTAAGTTGTTAAATTGGTTTTAAGTTGTGTCGTTACAACATGATATTAATCGTTACTCTGCAAGATCCATTAATGGACACTTACTGTGGTCGACGGTTGCAAAAAAAAAGTGTTCCCTATGTCTTTGGTGTCGAATAGCTCTAGAAATTGACACCTCTTCTACTTCAATTCTAGGTCCAACTCCAGTTCTCTCTGCTACCCCTCCCTCATCCCCCTTCTAATGAAGGGATTAGGGTTCAATTTATAGAGTCTGAGAGTGGCCGCCATTATAAAAAAGAAATAAATTTGGAGACGGCCCTAAGAAATTCTGTCAATCATACAATATTTTATATAAATCAAAATCCCTTAATATTGTCAAAATTGAGTGATCTCAGGCTTTGTTGGATCCGTATTGTTGAGACTCTCAATTTGAATGTAAGTTTGTCAGATTTATAATCCATTTGACATTCCAATTAGCCACTCAAAGCTTATAAATTTTGGTCAGACTTGACTTAGATTGGTCTAATTTTGGTGTTATTGAGTTTTTCTCATTAAGCTTACCAGTTTGAATATAAGTTTACTGAAATTAGAGTTCTATATTATGTTTAACTAAAGTTTGAATATTTCTTGCTCAAAAAATATTTTGTGATTCTTGTTAATTTCCTAACATTTGTGTAAATAATAATTATTTGATGATGTATCAACTTTCCCCTAATTTTTTTTAGCAATTTCACTTTTTTGTTTGAAAATTATATAAATTAAATAAAAACATGAAAAAATTTTGGATTTTATGGTGACAATGGCTGACTACAAACGACAGGGGCAATAATTGGTAGATGACAGCCGATTGTGGCATCAACGACCTGTAGGCAGTTGCACTGAGTAGTGCCTAGCCTAATAGAGTCGTATGTCAGAAGTGGGCAGGCAGTCGGGCCAAGGAAGCAGGATAGTAGAGCGAGCCGGCTGACCCAGACAAGGATCAAGCAAGCTAAACTGACCGGGAAGCAGGCCGGTAGAACTAGTCTATTTCTGTGTAATCAATAGAGCTTTCTTTATTGTGTTTTTTTTGCCCACCTAAATGTCTCTCATCTTATTTTGATGTGATCAATAGAGCCCTCATTTGTGTGTTATCATGCACCCGTAGAGTTTCCTAATCTATTATTATTTCATCAATAGAGATCCCTTTAGCATTGCTATCATGCAACACTAGACAATATTTTCTGGGTTGATGTTGCACTTATAGAGGAGATTTTCTACGCTATTAATGAGCTTTTTACAAGAGATTTTTGTATTGTTTTTGCACTTTCTGGAGAAGATTTTATGTTCTTTGAAATGTTGACATTAGAGGAATCATGTTCTGCTAAAAATCAATGAAGTACTAAAATTCTAAGGACATGACGTTGATACCCTTTGGAGTTGAACTGACCCTTTCTTTGAGAGTTTGGAAGATAAAGCTTACAATAATCGACCACATCCTTAGCTAGCACAAGAGGGTGAATAATTCCCATGTAATAAACATATTTTCATTGTGATTTACATTAATAAAGTGCAAGAATAAAATATCCTCTATGACAGTTTTCTTCTCTCAATAATACCGAGAACTGATGAATACTCAAGAAAAACAGAGAAAGATGTGTGCTAGCCTTAATCAGAACATGAAGACTTTGTAGGCTTTTCAATTGAAGGCCTTAGTTCATCAAAAGGAGAATATAAAGCTACAATCCCAGCATGCAGAAGAGATTTTGATGATGCTTCCAATGAAGGCTTTGCCAACCGTGTTGTCTGACTGCAACTAATCTTGAGGATATGTCCTTAAACTATGTGTTTAAAGATCCCTCTTCTAGTTTGAAAAAGGGATCGGATTGAAAGTGACTTACAGGAGCGCATTTTTTATGAAGATAAAACTTTTATAAAGATTAGTACTTTGTGTCAGTACGCTTTTGTTGATGGCTTTGTTTCTGCTACCTTGTCATTCTTCTATACTGGTGTGTGTTGATCTTTGTATCTTTTCATGTATTTGATGTAGGCAGTTTGTTGGTTTATGTAGTTATTTAAATATTTAGTGTAGCTTTACACCTCATGATAGTGCATATCTTTAATCTCATATTACACTTACTATATACCACATTATTTGTTATATTGCAGTGCAATCTTAAATTGAAAAATTGTATGACAACCTGTGAGTTTAAAAAATTTTTGAATTACTCAAAGAATGTCAACACATTCCAGGTTGCATTACTAGAAATGAAAAATCTCCCTAGTTAGGGATGCATAACTTATCCTAGGATGTTAGTTAAAGCACCTTCTCAACAATTCTAACTTTTAATGAATGAAGTCGACTGTAATTCACAAAGAACGAAAGACCCATCATAGGTTGTACAGCTGGAAATGCAGAAAACGTTAAACTATCATTGATAAAGTTGAATGAAATCCACTAAAGATTTTTCACCTATTTGAGGTTAATAGTTGAAGCTTGTACTCGATGACTAGAACCTTTTATGGAAGATGTCAAAGGGTAATACACAAAGCATTTTTGACATACTCAAGGCTATTAGTCAAAACTTCTACATGACAGATGTAGCATGTGACAGAAGAGGTCAAACTGAGTCTCATGGAACGCTAAAGTATAAGAAAAGGTGTCAGCGATGCTTTGCGATTCTTAAGACTAGGACAGGTCAATATATACTTTTTCATAAGAATATGTTTGTGACCATATAATATTTTTTAAATTTTATATTGTTGCTTTTTAATTTATTGTCCCCTGAAGAGGGCATTATCCTCATGAGCTTGTAAAGCAACCCATGTATCGAATCCTGAAGATTCATCATTTTGATTGAGATAAGGAAAAACTTCAATATGGTTGGGGTGATGGAGAGCTCTTTGAAATGAATGTTTTCTCCTAATATGGAAGTGATTCTTGAAAATTTGATATTTGATGAAATGTGGGATGACTACCCCGCCATAGAATGCTGGGATATTAATGTGAATGACCTTTCGAGACTACAATGAATGTTTCCCTCAACCTGAAGTAGTTTTCGTATACTTTGTGTCTGAAGAAGACACGTAAAAATTTTCCCACCACAATTGTGCCCAAGACATTGATTCGAATGACTTTTCAAGATTACAGTGAAGGTTGCCACCCACATAGAAGAATGCAAAAAGTAGGGGCTCAATGTCTTATACTTCAATCCTGTGGGACTTTTCCATGTACCTCGCCAAACTGATGTGGTCAGAAGATTTAGGATGGTAGTTAATAATATAAAATCTTAGTGTAGTATAAAATCCATCAATCACATAGATAAAAGAAAATTAGCAAGAGGAGACACCATAACTTTTATGTGAAAAACCTTAGAAAGGTAAAAAAATCCATGGAGCTTTGCTAAGTTGAAATAATCCACTATATAATTATGAGTACATATGCACACTCTTCTTCCGAATAAGTGAAGATGAAACTATAAAATTGATGAATAATGGAATTTTAGCAATGATAGAAATAATAGGTTGTGAAGGCATAGTCTATTAATATGAAGACAGTAGTCTGTCGTGAATGTTGTAGAGTGTGGTTGCAGTTTCAGTTTATTTCAGAGGTTATAATTGAAAGTTATGATACTAGTTGGCCAATGTACGGTCTATTTATAGGTTAAGTGTTGTATTATTTTTTTTTTTTTTTAAAAAAAAAGAGGTCGCCTACAGAAGATGTCGGCGAATTTTACATTTTAAATTTAATTTAAATATATATATATATATATATATATATATATAATTTGAAAGGTAGTATTTGATTTTTGAAAATAATTTTAAATTTGAAAATTTTAAGATATGAAATCAAACTCATCTTACATCCCAAATAGTTTATATAAACAAGCATCACATCACAAACTGTGTATCTATCCTGAGGAATAGACACACTGCTTGATGATGGAGCTCGGTTAAATAAACTAGAAGATTTGTGACATCTGTTTGTTCTGCGAACCAATTTTATAAGCTGACAAGTTCCCCTACTTAATACAAAGGAATTAAATAGGGTTTATATTACCTAGGTTCTTAAAGTTCTTTATAAGGGCAAGCCACTATAGTTAATTACATCTTAAATGTCCGAAGACACTTAAGAAAGCTCTCGATAATTATCGGTGATTTTGCTCTCAAGAATTTTAAAGCATAAGGTTTTCAAACAATTGGATTTTAGAAATTTCAATTAGGAATAGTTCAAACTTGGAACAGTTATTTTGAGAGTCCGAAGGAGGAGAAGTAGGGGATGTCACAGACCCGAAGCGAACTTTGGTGACTTCCCAACTATCCTATTATTTGGCTTCAATTTGAGAGTTTATTTAATGTTTCAATTCTGTCAATTTTAATTAATTAGGACTTATGCTTGTATGATATAATCACACAAATAGCCTCGAAGATGTGAGCATTTATGTCATACCAAAAGACTACCTCGGAGTTCTAAGATCGGCTTCAGGGCTTAAGTTGCATAACATGATTATGCAAATGCCTAAAGAGAAGTTGAGGATTTATGTTGCACTAAACAAACTACCTCAAAATCCTATGGCTTGGTTATTTAATTCTAAGAAAGGTTTAACTGAAGTAGACACAAGTTTTGCTGATGAAGATGGTCGTGCTGCCCACTGTGCTCCGAGCACTTTGTTTTTGCAGAGGTTTGGTTTTAGAAGGTGACAATCAAGAGATGAGAGAAGTGTTCTGGTTTAGAGAGGTTGAAAATTGAGATGGCTTAATGTTTTAATTAAAACAAATCTTAAAGTTGATTAAGCATAACCGATTAAGATCTCACAGCTTTGTCATTCCGGCACCACTATTTTTATGGAATTCACTTAGTCCAAACGAATTTGTTAAACCCAACTGAATGAGTTCCACACCTTCATTTAGACCGTGGGAAATCTCATTAGCAACACGTGGGTTACATCATCTGAGGGATACACGATCATCCAACGAGACGTTTTAATTTTAGTTGTAATTGTAGTTTTACTTTTATTGGTGATTAAATTTTGAGTTGTTTAAACATACTGAGTTCGATCATTTTCATGCATTTATAAATACAAGAAAGTAAGACATTTAATAAATTGCTAAATTTAAATTGCAATAAACTTAAATGCATACCTGGTGGGCACTCCCGTCATTTTCACCTGCACTTAAAACACAAGTTAAGGCATTTATATAATTGCAACAAGTACCTAGGTAAAGCTAAGAGAAGGTTCTGGTTGTCTACCAAAGTCCTAATCCTATTCCTAGTCACTTCCTATGACGTCTAGGTTCTTGTGTTTTGTTAAGGATTATTTTCTTCATCAAAGAACAATGAAGTCCAATTGTTCTTTTAAGACATCTCATCAGGTTAGGGAAGTGCGCGAGACTTAAGCCCTAAACATCTTCCTAAACGCTTTTGGGATTATCTTTTGAGTTCATTTAGTTTCATTGTAATGATGAATCAATCACCCGAGTTGTTTTAAGTTTGTTGGAAATGTTTTCCTCTTGCTCAAAGAACTTAGTTGTTTTGATTATCCCTTAAGTGAGCTAACATTCACTTGATATTTTACTTAACAATTATGTGGGTGGAAGCCTTTAGGAGCAAATTAGTTCATTAACGCATTTAGCTAATTTGTCTAAGGTTAGGTTGATGTTTTAAGACTGTTTCAAATTAATTATAATATTTTAGTTTAATTGTGATTTTCTTATGTTATTTCAATTTGATTATGTCATTTCAAAAGTTGACTTAGTTATTTTAAATTTGTTTTAACTTTAATTTTAGTTATATTTAATTTAATTGTGTTAATTTGAAGTTGATTTTAATTTAGTTGTATTAATTTAATTTTGATTTAAAGTTGATTAAATTACTTTAAAATTGTATTAATTTAATTATATTTAATTTAAATTATTTTTAATTAATTATGTCATTTTAAAATAATATATTTTTTAAATTTAATTTATTATTTTATTTTTATTTTAATTTAATTAATTATTTTATTTTTTTTAATTATTTTTAGTTTAATTAATTAGATTATTTTAAAATTATTTTTAATTTAGTTAATTATATTATTTTAAAGTTAATTTTAATTTAATTATCTTAGAAATTGTTTTAATTTGATTATTTAATTTATCTTACTTTTTCATTAATGAGTCTTTAAATTAAGATTAAGTGACATTTAATCTCTATCATTGATTAGGGGTTAAGATTAATAAATTAATATCTCCAAAGATTAAACCCCTTCACCTCATATCTTCTCTTTTAATTAACTTCCAAATTTAATTTAGGAAATTATAATTCTTTTTTTTTCTTTTAATGTTGAAAAAAGTGATAAATGGGTTTCTATCCTTTAATTCCCTATGCTTCAATCATGTAAGGAGATTAATTAGGATCGTTTATTACCCATTACCCATAATTAAGCCTAAATATTAATTAAAGCTAAATTTCAATAATTACCATTTTACCCCTTAGGCTTGTTCACTTCATAATTCATTAAATATAACTCAAATGACTTTGAAATTTTTATGTCACCCTACTCGAGGGTCAATTAAAATATAAAAGAAGAAAATGTTATTTTTCTGAATTTAATTTAATTTATATATTTATTTTAATGTAAAAATGGGATTTTTAATGAAAAATCAATAAATTGACCAAGGGAAGACCTATGACTTTGAAATTTTTACTGGAACTGATCCTTGACAAGAGGACCAATTGGACAAAATTTGGGGATTTTTTTAGTTTTAATTTAATTACTAAAATTATATTAATTTTTGGGGAATTAATTCATTTTAAAATATTTTAAAGGTGAAAAAATTAATTTTATATTTTTATAAAATCTCTATGTATTCAAGGAATCCAGAAAAATAAATTTTATATTTTTTTTTGTTTTTCTTTGATTTATTAGAATTATTTTAGTGGAAGGTTAAGAAAATTAATTTTTTAAATGTTAAAAATTATCCTAGGCCTTTAAAAATTAATATCTTAACTTAGAGACTTAGGAAAAATATTTTGATGGTTTCCAAGTGGTTAGAAGACCAAATGTGACTTTTTGGTGAATTTTTATATTTTTGTGATTTTTCAAAATTTTTAATTATTAAATATTTAAAAAATGATTAAAAATCAAATTTTTATGAAAAATGCAATTTTATTTTTCTTGAACTCCTCTAATTACGGAGAACTCCCAAAATTAATTTGGTGAATTTTTGAAAGGTATTTTGGGTTTTATGAACTTTTTTAATGTGTAAAATGGCTATGTCTCTTAATTAATTCATTTAATGAGTCAAATTAATTCCAATTGATTTGAAATTTTTATGTGAGGTTACCCTGTTCTTAAGTGACAGTGGAGAGTTGATTTCATGTGATTTTGATATGTGGTTACTCCTAATTAATTAAAATTAAATTTTAAGGTTTTGGTCAAATTAGAGTTTGTTTGATTGAAATAAATCATGAGATAATTTTTTATTCTATCTCTCGTCAAAGGGAATACATCCAAATTTTTCTAGATTTTTTTAAGCAAAAAGGTAATTTTTAAAATTATTATAGCAAAACTGATGCATAATATTGAAAAATAGATATCTCGTCATGGAGATCTTCCCTGACTTTGGAAAAATCAGGAAAGATCCACCATTATGCATAGAATAACATACCAAAATCTCAAGTTTTGGCGAAGCTCCTACATGCATGAAAAATTATAAATTTAAAAACACCATTTAATTAATTAAAAATCAAATATATGCCAAATAAATATGGAATTACTTCTACAGTATTCTCTTCGTTTCAATAAGTAAAAAAGTATTTTTATTTTATTTTTTGGAGTTTTCTATGAAAAGTTGTGATTTTTTTAAGTTTAGGGTCAAAAATAAATCAAAATTTTGATTCCCCGCTCAAATGACACGTGTCGCACTGCTGCTGACTGGTGTGCTTCTGTTTGGTGGCTTGTTCACGGATGAAGCTCTCATCCGCCTCCATCAGGGCTGTCCATCTGATACACGCGTGATCGGACGGCTGCTGCTGCTATCTCCAACTGTTATTCACCCAAAACCGTCCACCTTCAAACCTTGATATCTCACTCATTTCGCAACGAAATTAATCAAATTTTTTTTAAATGATCTTCCAATCGAGTAGCACACATCTATACGGTGATGATATACTTGAAGCATGTGAATATTTACAAAAAATTAAAATAAGCTCTATTTGAGGGAAAAAATTTGATACCTTTGTCCAAGAGGTGAGACCTCAATTGGAAATGGTTGGGTTGAGCTTAGGAGTGCTTGGAGAAGCTTTAGAAATAATTTGGCAGTCTTCCCAAGGTAATCTTTCTCTCTTCTTCTCTTTGGCCATGAATGGAGCTTAAATAGAAGAACTTGGGTTCAATCTGGTCAAAGCATGGGGTTGGGCTTCGTTCACCATTCTATGGTCTGATTTAGGCTGAGAAAAGCTCCCTTGATTCAGCTTAATTAGTAGGGAGAGGTCACCATCCATGATGATGTGGCTAAGCTTGGGTTAGAGTGAAGTATAAAAGGGTTAAAAGTCTTTAAGCATGAGTGTTGACCTCATTTTTGATGAGGTCTTCCTTTCTTCTTTTTAGTGCTTAGGATCTAGCCTTAGGCTTTTCCTTTGACTATCTTAGAGGACTAGAATTGGGACCCGCCTTTTAGAAATTCAAACCACTTCTAAACTCCCTGCAAACTCCACAAACTTGACTATAGACCCCTAATCACCTAGAGGGTTGAAATCGAATGTGGAAGTTTAAAGGATGAGTTCCTATAGGACTCTTTGGCCTTAGGACGCCCTCAGGTGGCTTGGTCCGGTGAGGGGGCTGACTTACACTACACCTACACACTACACTCCCACACACCTCCTAAAACCACACCCATACCCAACTTAACCTCCTAACTCATGTAGGTGATTCACATGGATGGTCCTTAACCCCTAAGCCCTTGGCAAGAGGGTTAGGAACAACATAGTGAATGCCTCAAATGAGTCCTTTCATGGCTCATATGGGCTTGAAATGGCTTCATGGCTCAACCAAAATGATTTCACCCCACTCAAATTCACCCAATCTTAAATTTCCCAAATTTTCAATTTTTGACCCCGAGACCCTACACCTACTAAACCTACCCAAAACCTCGAAATTACCCAAATTTTTGCAAAATTTCCAAATTACCCAAAATTTTCCAAAATCAATCCCAAACATCTCCAAATCACTCAAATTGATCATCCATACCAAAAAATACCAAAGATTCCAAAAATACCCCCCGATACCCTCCAAATACCCAAAATACCCTTCTTGGCCTAAAAATCCAAAAATTCAGAAAATTCCCAGAAAATTCCAAAAGATCCCAAATATTCCCAATTTCATTTTATCCAACTACACCATGGGCCAATTTTATCAATTTACCCTACTTTTGTCAAAACCCCCAAATTGACCCATTTTAACCCAAAGTGAACCCAATGTTAAACCAAACCTATCCAATTGACCCAAATTCTGGTCCAATTCAATTCTAAACTTCAATTCAACATTCCCAATACCAATTTAGACCAAATCCAAGTCCAATTTGATTGACATTTGGATCCAATTTCACTTTGGGCCTTAAAGCCCAAATTTGGACCCATGACCCAAACTTAGCCCAAACTAACCCAATTCAACTCCAATTAACCCCAAATCTTTTCTAAACCTTCCTTAACATCCTCATAAACAAAACACTAACATGATTTGCCCAAGATTTTGACCCAAACCCCACTCAAATTCAACCCAAAATCAAAAAGCCCAATTTTGACCTAAACCCAAATCTAACCCAAATAGGCCCAAACCTCAAAATTAAAACCCAACCAAAGCCAAAACCTCTTTGAAACACTCCCATAAACATTTCTTAACATTTATTTTACATCAATTTCAACCCTAGCCCAACATTGGCCCAAGTTAGCCCAATTTGACCTACATTGGCCCATTTACCAAATAAACCCAAATTCAACCCAATTCAGAACCCAAACCACCTTAAATCTATTTCAAATTATTCATGAAACATCCCTAAACCAAAACCAACAACTATTTGGCCCAAACTTCTACAAAAATTCCCATCCATGAACACATCCTTAAACTTAAAAGCCCACTTCCCTTAAACCTTCTTAAAAGCCCATTTCCTTCAAAATTCAAAAGCCCAAATCTACCCTAAAGCCCACATGACATCTCCATTTGTCATCCATTTAATTAAATCCATTACCTAAGTCCTAAAATCATCATTGAATTATCCCAAATGAAGCTTCATCCAAATTCCCATCAAATTACCAAAAAATTTCTTAAAACCCTTTTCATGAAACAAATCAACCTTTTCCCGAAGCGAATGAAGCCATGAACAAGCCATTCTCGAAGCCACATGAAGCCATGAGGGCTTTGACTTGTCATTAGTCCATTTATGGCAAGAAGAGGGGTTCTTTCTTAAACCTCCTTTAACCCTTTTTTACCTTAATCATGTCACACACTAAACCATGTTTAGCCACCTCATCATGGATGGAGACTTCACCACTCCTTCTAAGCCGACCTAAATGATTCCCTCGGCTCAAAATCGAGCTTGGAAGGGTGCACCAAGCCCAAAATGGTGGGTTGACCCAAACCAAGCCAAAGTGAGCCTTCTCCCATTCCATTTAAATCAAACTCCTTTACACATGTCAAACCTCGATTGCTACACTAAACCCCGACCCGACCCACCGACCAAGATGGTGACCATTGCACGGCCGGCCGGCCACCGAGGCCGCCGGAAAACACCATGGCCGAGAGCTCACATGTGAGCCAACATTGAAATTCTCACTTGCTGAGCTGCCCCATGCCTAGTGGTCACCATGGCCGATCTTCTCCTCACCGAGGCTACTGATCCGAAGCCACTAACTCCCTCCGAGAGGCCTTCCACCCTCTCCTATTTAAACTCCACCCCTCTCGGCCATGAGAGGTGCTGAAACAAAACCTTAAGGAAACTCGCCAAAATCACTCCGGATCACTCTCTACACATAGAGCACCCGATCCCCACCGAATTCCGGCCCCGATTCCTTCTAGCGAGCCCGATTTTGAGCTCGAACTTTAGCCCGAAAACCGGGACAATTCTCCACGAGTGAGCCAATTCCCAAATTGATTGGCTCTACACCTTCACCGGACCAAGGGAAGGTGTCCACCACCAAAAGCCCCATCTCCGGGCCACCCGGTTGCTCCGGCCTCCAAGCTTTGTGATCGGGCTTGGTCGAAATCATATCCGGACAATTCACCGGACCGGGAGACTTCATGCGGAGCTTGCTAGGACCCGATCGAAGGTGCAACAACTCTCGGATTGAAGCCACACTTCTCCGAGCCAAGGTATGAGCTAACTCTTCATCCCGAGCTTCGAAGATTCTCTATTTCAAATGCCTTAGTTCCAATGCATGTTAACCGTATAGATGTGTTCGTCTCTTCGAGACGAATCCATAGAGTATAAGAACGTAAAAATCCATTGAGAATCGAGTGAGATCTTAGGGATTTAGTGTGGACGGCTCTCGGGTGAGAACACTTGGGGACGATGAACGGATGCCGTCCATTCGATACACGCGCGCACGGACGGCCAGGATTGCGTTGGACCAGGAGACGGTATGAGAACCGCGGGGCCCGGGCTGCTGACTCAGGTGGCGGCGTCGAATGGGAGCGCGACGCGTGTGCGTTCGGAGCTGCCGAGGTTGACGCGGCGCCGCGTGGATAAATAGATAAATAGGGTATTTTCTTATTTATTTAATTCCCTAAACTTCAAAAATCCATATCTTTGTGTAGAAAAATCACAAAAATAAAATAAAAATACCCTCTCGCTCGGTGAACGAGAGGAGAATAATGTGAAAAAGAAATCACTTAATTTCATCAAATATTTTATTTTTTATGATTTATTTACTCTCTGCATTGTTTTAATTCTCCATGCATGCATACAATTCACCATGGCATGAGACCATGGGGCTTTTGAAGCCTCCGAATTTGGGAACATTCCATGAATTTTCCAAAGTCGAGGCCATCCCTATGAGGAGTTCTTGATTTTTCAAGTTCAGGTCACTGTTTTGAGTATTTTAATTCCAGTAAATAGCATGTTGTGAAATAAATTCTAGGAAAATTTGGTGATGTTCCTTATGACCAGAGAACCCTAGGAAAAATAGGTTTTGACTTAGTTCATTTAAAACAGCCTCTAATTGGCTTAAACACCCAAAATAGGTCTTTAATTAATTAGAGTTAACCAGGTATCAAATTGACTTGAAATCAATTCTCCACTGACCTTTAGGATCAGAGGAATCTACCATAAAAATTTGAGGTCAATTGGACTTGGTTAGCCCCACTAATTAGGTTGATTAAGTCACTTAGCCATTTTAAACTTTAAAAATTCATAACTTTTAAAATACTTTTCAAAAATTCACCAAATTGGTTTTGGAGCCTCTCTGATATCAGGGGAACCTAAGAAAATTAAAATTTCAATTTTCTAAAAAAGTTAATTTTTAATAATATTTTAATATTTTTAATAATTAAAAAATAATAAAAATCACAAAAATAATAAAATTCACCAAAATGTCACATTTTGAATTTTAATCACTTAGGAACAAATCCCACATTTTTCCTAGGTCTATTTAGTGAGATATTGAATTTTAAAGCCCTAGGGTAATTTTAAAATTAAAAAAAAAATGTATTTTCTAGCATTTTCACTAAAATAATTATTATAAATCATAGAAAAATCAGAAAATTGCAAAATTTGATTCTCTGGTTTCCTTGATATCAGAGAGATTTTTGAAAAATATAAAATTCATTTTTCAACATTTATTTTATTTTTAAATTAATTAACACTCCAAAACTCAAAATAATTATAATAAAAATAATATAATTCAAAAAATCACCAAAATTAGTCCAAGTGGTCCTCTGGTCATTAGGAATGTCCCCTAATTTTCTTAAGGACAGAAACTTTCCCTTGGTCATGTTATCAAATTTCCTTGAAAATCTCTATTTTCTACCAAAAATAATTATATAAATAAATTAAATATAGAAAAATCACTTTTTCTCCTCTCATGTCTTTATTGACATATGAGTGAAGTCACATAAAAATTTCAAGTTCATTTGAATTCAATTTAGTGAGTTATGAAATTATTAAGCTTAAAGGGTAAAATGGTAATTAGATTTTAATCCTTAATTAAAACTTTAGGTTTAATAAAAATTTAACAAGTAAAATATTTGATCCTAATCTGATTTGGATGATTGAAATTTAAATGATTAAAGGGTAGAAACCCATTAAGCAATTTTAAAATAATTAAAACCTTAATTAAATAATTGATTAAATTTGGAAGAATAATAAAATTGGAATTATTAAAATAGGGATATTATTAGGAAGAGATTTATTCTTTAATTTAAAAAATCCCTAAATTAATTATCTCATTAATATTCAATCCTTAATTAAAATGATAACTCAAATTCAAAATATTAAAAGACTTAATCATTAAACTAAAATTAAATTATTAAACTCTTTCAAAAATTTCAATTAAAATTAAAGATAAAACTTAATTAAAAATTAAATTAAAATTAAATTAAATAATTGAATTAAATCAAATTAAAACAAATTAAATTAAATTAAATTAAATTAAAATTAAATTAAATCAATTAAATTAAATTAAATTAAATTAAATTAAATTTAATTTAATTTAAATTAAATTAAATTAAACAATTAAATTAAATTAAATTAAATAATTAAAATTAAATTAAATTAAATTAAACAATTAAATTAAATTAAATTAAATAATTAAATTAAATTAAATCAAATCAAATTAATTAAACACCAAATCAAATTAAATTGAACTATGTTAAACTAAATTAAAACTCAATTAAATTAAATTGAATTAAATATAACATCACCTAAAACAGAAAGAAAATAAATTTAAAAAAAAAAAAAAAAAAACAACTTGAACACTATTCCAAATTTAAACTCTTTAACTTAAACCAAATCATTTGAATACTAAATTACCCTTGAAAGCTTTAGTTATTATAGCTCCTAAATAAAACATTAAATGAAGTGTCACTTCACTCATAGGATATTCAAATGTCCTAGTTCATCGAGCAAGTTAACAAAACTTGAAATTCTTGGACGATTAATTCATTTGTATAATTAAATTCATTTGAACTTAAAACAATCCTGAAATATTGAAAAGATGTTTAAGATCCTTCTTAAGCACTTTCTCAATATGATAGGACATTTATAAGAACAATTGAATTTGATTATTCTTTGATGAAGAAAATCGTCCTTAAACCAAAACACAAAGAACCTAGACGTCATAGGAAATGACTAACTATAGGATTAGGAATTTGGTAGAAAACCATAACCTTTCCCTTAGCTTTACCTAGGAACTTGCTTAAATATGCTAATTGTGTTTTAAGTGCGAGTTGGGATGACGGGAAGACCCTCCGGTACGCATTTGTATTATTGCAATTT
Organism: Papilionanthe hookeriana x Papilionanthe teres; assembly: GCA_022702705.1. NCBI lineage: Eukaryota > Viridiplantae > Streptophyta > Magnoliopsida > Asparagales > Orchidaceae > Papilionanthe > Papilionanthe hookeriana x Papilionanthe teres. The sequence goes on along the minus strand of CM040429.1, from coordinate 137,634,485 downwards.
ACTTTCCTGCAATTTATTTTCCAAGAATTTACATTATTGCGATTTACTTTATTAGCAATTGCGTTTATTTTTTCTTGCATGATAAAACAATCCGTTGCATGAAAACCCGCACCTTTAGGATAGCCCCTAAAACCGAAACCAAAATTAAGTTAAAAGTCATTGCAAGATAAAATTCACCGCCACAACATTTCAAAATATAAAACAACTCAAAATTTAATCACAAACAGAACACAAAACTACAATTACAACTAAATTAAAACGTCCTGTTGGATGATCGGGAATACCTCGGATGATGTAACCTACGTGTTGCTAACGGGATTTCCCACGGTCTAAATGAAAGTGTGGAACTCATTCGATTGAGTTTAGCAAATTCATCTGGACTAAGTGAATCCGATAAAAATAATGATGCGGAAGGATGGAACCGTGGGATCTTAACCGGTGTCGTTATAATCAACTTTAAGATTTGTTTTAAATAAAACATAAAAAACACTTGGATTTTAAGATTTTCTCTAAACCAAAACACTTTTCTCAACTCCCGATTTATGATTTCTAAAACTAAACCTCTGCAACAACAAGGAGCTCGGAGCATGGTGGGCGAGCACGACCATCGTCATCGACAAAACTCGAGTCTACTTCAGCAAAACTTTCCTAGAATTAAACAACCAAGCCATAGGACTTCGAGGTAGCTTGCCTAGTGCAACATAAATCCTCAACTCTTCGTTAGGCATTTGCATTGCAAATTAAGCCCTAATCGGTCTTAGGATTCCGAGGTAGTCGTCCGATACGACAATAAACCCTCACATCTTCTAGTCTATTTGTTTGATTTTATCATACAAATATAAGCCCTAATTAATTGAAATTGGCAAGATTGAAATATCAAATAAACATTAGGACTTTCCTAAATTCAAGACAAACAATAGGATAGTCGGGAAATTATCGAAGTTCACTTCGAATCGGTGATTTCTCCTACCTCTCTTCCTTTGGATTCACAAAACAAAATGTTCCAAAATTTGATCCATTCCCTATTGAAATTCCAAAATTCAATCTTTGAAAACCTTAAACTTTGAAATTCTTGAAAGCGGAATTATTGATTATTATCGAGAGTTTTCTTAGGTGATTCCCGTCACTTAAGATGTAATTAACTATAGGGGCTTGCCCTTATAGGGAATTTTAAAGAACCAGTGTAATATAAACCCTGTTTGATACTTTCATATTAAGCGAGGGAATTTGTCGGCTTATAAAATTGGTTCGCAAACCAAACGGATGTCACAAAACTTCTAGTTTATTTGATCGAGCCCCACCATCAAGCGAGTGTGTCTATCCTTAGGGATAGATATACGGTTTGTGGTGCGGCGCTCGTTTATATAAACTATTTGGGGATGTGAGATCGGTTTAATCTCATATCTTAAAACTTTCAAATTTAAAAATTATTTTCAAAATCAAATACTACTTTCTAAATTATATATATTTAAATTAAATTTAAAATAAAAATTCGTCACACAACTTCTGTTAGGCGACCACTTTTCAAAATAAAACACACAACCCTAAAAAAAAAAATAATGCCGACAATGAGTTTAGAAAGAGGTCCCCTCCTTTGCCATTAATGGCTTGGTGAGGTCGAAAGGTCTTACATGGCTTCATGTGGCTTGTCATCAAGTTTAATGGCTTACATTTGGCTTAGCTAGGGTTGGTCAATTTGCATGAAAATTGATTCTTGATTTAAGTGGTATTTTTGTAAAGTTTTTCATAAGGCTTCATTTGGAATAATTTGATGATGAATTTGGAACCTTAGGTAAATCATTTAATTAAAGGGATGATGAAATGATAATTGGCATGTAGGCTTTTGAGTGGATTTGGGCTAATTGAAGTGATTTAGCTCATGAGCTTGATTTTGGGCCTTTAAATTTGGGGTGAACTTGGGCTTGAGTTTGGGTTAGGTTTGTGTCAAAATTTGGGCTAAGTAAGTTGAGTTTGGTTTAGGAAAGTGTTATGAAGAGTTTGAAAAAGATTTGAAGTGATTTTGAATTGAATTGGATGATCAATTTAGTGGATTTGAACATATGGTCAATTTTGGGTGAATAAGGTTTGGTTGGACTTGGGTGGATTTTGGGATCAAATTGAGGGAAATTGAAGGTTAAAATTTGTTCATGGGGACGTTATAAATGGTTTTAGAATTTATTTGGGGAAAATTGAGTGACATTGGGCTTAGTTTGGGTGAATTGGGTCAACTAGGTTAATTTTGAGCTTTTAGGGCAAATTTGAAATTTTTGATCAAATTGGGTTAAATTGAAGAAATTGGGGTATATGGTAGTTGAAGAAAATAATTTGGAGAATTTTTTAGATTTTTTTGGATTTTTTGGGATTTTTTGAAATTTTTGAAATTTTTTTGCTATGAAGGGCATTTTGTTAATTTTGGGAGGTTTGGGGGTAAGTGATCAAAAGGCTGAATTAAAGGCTTGAGGTGGTTTAGAAAGAAATTTGGAGTCAAATAAAAGTGTCCTGTGTCATTTTTTATTAACGTGGAATGTTTTATGAATTCCGGAGCATTTTTTAAGTATCGGCTATTTTGGCCGCGAGAGGCCCAAAGGTAGCTCGGAAGTATGGCATGTTTACAGTCAAACTTCTCAGTTTGAAGAGAGGAATGCTCTGTAATGATTTTTTTGGAGCCCGGGTGACTGCAAAGTTTTGAGTTTTATGATCCTTTTCAGGGGAAATTTGATAATTTTGGGAGAGTTTAAGGGCCGGGGGTCAAAAATTGAAATTTTGGGAAAAAGAAGATTGATTAGATATGAGTAAAATGAAACCATTTTTGTTGAGCCATGAAGCCATTTTAAGCTCACAAGAGCCATAAGAGGACTCATTTTAGGTACTTGATATGTTGTTCCTGACCCTCTAAGCCAGGGGCTTAGGGGTTGAGGTCCATCCATATGAGTTTCATACATAAGTCAGGAAGCCAAGTTAGGTAAGAGTGGTTTTAGGGTTTGGAATGTGTGTGAGAGTGTACTGTGTGCAAGCTGACCCAACCAAGACCAGACCAGTCAGGGCTGTCCTAAGGCTTGACCATCCTATAGGAACTCATCCTTGTCTTCCTACACATTGGTCCTAACTTTCCAAGTAATTTGGAGGTTGATGACCATCCATGTAGGATTCTAAAGAGAGTTTAGATTTGGTTGAATTTCCAAATGGTGGGTTTCATTTCTAGTCTTCTAGGACAGTCAAAAGGGAAATCTTATGGGTAGATCCTAATCACTAAAAGGAAGGAAGTACCTCAACAAAAATGGGGTAAATAAATGGACCCCCAATATGTGTGGTGTGCTAAACAAGCACACCACACTTATTAGCGTTGACCGAAGAGATCAACAAGACAACACAAGCGTCAAAAACAACACTCTTAGAATAAATGGAGAGAGTGAAGAAAGTTCCCACTGGGGAGTATCTGGTGGATTTTCACTGTGGAAGTCTACCGGACTCTCGCAGGGGAGGAAATGTGAAGTCCTTCAAAATGAAGCAAAGAATTCAAAATTCCTCATTCTGAAGGGGAGCACAGTCCGATTTGATTTAGAGCTTAAAATTGAAAATTTCAAGATTTGGGTTAAAGATTTGGAATTTAGAATTTGAAGTTTGGAATTTTGTTTTGAATTTGAAGTTTGGAATTTTGGTTTAGTTTATGTGTGATTTCATTTAAGTTGAAAATGTTGATTTTGAATCTGAATTTAAGGTTTCAAATAATTCCATTCTGCGAAAGTTCTTGACAAAATTTTGATTTTAGTAAGATGAATTGATCGAATTGGAATGAGAGATGGAAATTCGGCTTCAGCCTCAGAATTGAAATGAGAACTGGAAGTTTAGCTCTAGCCTCGAGAATAGATTTGAGAACTGGAAGTTCGGCTCCAGTCTCAAAAATTGATGTTCTACGATGAGAACTTTAACTTGAACCATTGCGATAGGAAAGGATCTTAAAACAATGCGGTGTCAGATGTTGTGATCCTCGACCTCTAAAACTTGAAAGTAAATCATTGCAAAGCAATACAGTATTGGATGTTGGGATCATCAACCTCTAAAATTTAGCAGGAGCCATTGCAAAGCAATGCGGTATCGGATGTTGGGATACTCAACCTCTAAAATTTGAAATTTTGAATTTGAACCATTGCGGTACGAAGGAATCCTAAAGCAATGCAGTTTCAGATGAAAAATCCTCAACCTCTTAAATTTGATTTTCGATTTGAACCATTGTGATAGGGAAAGATCCTAACGCAATGCGGTGTCGGATGTTGGGATCCTCAACCTCTAAAATTTGATTTTGATTTGAACCATTGCGATAGGGAAAGATCCTAAAATAATGTGGTATTGGATGTTGGGATCCTTAACCTCTAAAATTTGATTTTGATTTCAACCATTGCAATAGGGAAAGAACCTAAAGCAATACGGTATCAGATGCTGGAATCCTCAACCTCTAAAATTTGATTTTTGATTTAAACTATTGCGATAGGGAAATATCCTACAGTAATGTGGTATCGGATGTTAGGATCCTCAATTCTAAAATTTGATTTTGATTTGAACCATTGCGATAGGGAAATATCCTAAAGCAATACGGTATCGAATGATGGGTTCCTCAACCACTAAAATTTGATTTTGATTTTGCGAGTGATTTGCAAAGATTTGTAGTGTCAATTTGAAAAGTGTAGAATTTGGTGTTTTGAGAATTTCATGAAAGTTGTAAAAGATTTTTGTGGAAAGAAACTGATTTGGAGGGAATATGAGGATGCCACATATCCCATTCAAAAGAGTTGATCGAAAAGTTGCTGGTTTGGATTGGATACGATTACTCGCCATCAGAACCAAACCGAAAACCTCATGGCTCCGTGTCAATAGAATCGACTGCTCTTATCTCAGACAAGAGAGAGAATTGAAGGGATTGGATTTTAGATTTGGAAGTTTTGAATTTGAATTTCATTGGGATTTGATTTGAGATTCAAATTGAGATTGGATTTGAAAGTACATATTGGAGATTCAGATTTGAGGATTATTTTTAATATTGAGATTCATTTTTTTGTTTCAATTATTTGAGTTCATTTTTATTTAGATTTCAATTTGATTTCGGATTTCATTTTGATTTGAAGTTTTGTTTTAATTTGAATTTTGTTTCGTTATCTTATTCGAATTTTTTTGAAAGTTTTCATTTTTTTAATTTATTTCTTGACATTCGTTGGGGAATTTATTGTTGGTTTTTTTTGTAAAGTTTTATTTTATTCATTTATGTTTCATGATTTTTCATTTTTTTTATTTTCTTTTTTTTAGTTAGCGTTTGGACCCAGTCATAAGCAAGTTTGACATCTGTGCTTCGTAGAACCAGGTTGTATTTGAAACATCACGATGCGCAGTTCTTCTTGAGGTATCGTCCACTGACCAAAGACATTTGTAGAAAATGACCTAGTCTTTGAGGTACTATTGAATTATATACTTTCAAGTACCTACAAAGATGTGTTATTTCTTTAGACACCACAGCTAAAGTGACAGCAATTTCACAGCTTCGTTTGTAGCAGTCGTCACTCTTTATCGTTGATTTAGGAGGATTGTCTAGGTTGTATTTGCGAAGTTGCCCTGACGCCCTTTCAATTGATGTTGGATTTGTATCCTCTATTATTGAAAGGCATGACTTCAGGTTTGAATTTCCATTAAATGCTAATAACATAGCCCATTTCTTTAATTCTTTCCTTCTATGCCTAAGCAGATTTCAAAAGTTTTGCTAATGTGATTGAAATGTTTTTCACTATCCAAAGATATTTCTGAGCCAATTAATCACCGACCAAAAGACATAAAATCACTTGAATCTTTTCAAAGCATAATATCAGAGGAAACTTCTTAAGGTAGTCTTTCATGTTTTATTAATCGGGGGAGGATTAAAACACCAATTTTTGATTATATGTTTACCTCAAGCTTCTTCTCAGGGAGCCTTCTTATTTCCTTTTCTCTCTTTTTTTTATTGAGGATTACTATATCTGGCAGAGCACATGTTAAAGATTTTGAATGTCTAGATTGGGACACCAATTTTTGATTTTGTGCTCACCTCAAGCTTCTCCTCAGTTGAATCTTTACTTTTTTTTGCTCCTTTTGTTTTCTGAGAATTACAGTATCTGGTAAGGCATATTTTTGTTAAAGATTTTGAATGTCATAACTCCCCTAATTAATAATTTTGAAATGTTTCTTAACATGAATCCTAGGATATTATAACTCATCCAAAAGTCTGAACCCAGTCACATGGCAGAAAATTAAAATGCTCTTGATATCCCGAGTCAATTACTCGTATTATCAAATACACTGCTTCACTTTGAAATCTACTTAGGACCCATCCAGAATTCTTTAAAGTGAAGGACATAGTTATTAGGGCATCAATTTTATTCTTTCTGAAGTTATTGTCTTATCAAAATATCCAACTTTGAGCTTTCCAAATATCGAACAATTCTGAACAAAAAATACTTTTTTCATTCATTTTCATTCATAGCAGTGGGAAGGATGTGATATATCAGCATCAATCCTACAATTTTCCTTTTACATTGGTAGATGTAGTACAATGATAGTCAAGAAGTGTCTTCTTTGTTGCTAATTATATAGGAGTCAGCTAGAACAAACAGATCGACCGAAATCATATTGACAGAACCTTTTTCAGGTTCTTTTAAAATATTCTTCCGGGATTGTTACGTTCCCATTCTTGAAATTCTCTTCGAGCCAGTCTTTAAAATTGCAACACTCTTCTATGGTGTGTCCAACGAACCTGTGGTGCGGACAGTATCTTGGATGTCCTTTCTTGTTGATTTCATCCGGTCTTTTTGGCTCAGGTAACCGGAATTCAGGGTTCTTGATTAGATTACGAAACATCTTTCTTGCTGATTCGTCTTTAAAAGTGTACACCTTGTTTGTTCGAGCAACCATTGTTGGAACTTTTCTTTCATTCGTCTGATAAAGTCTTTACTGAAAGGATTGTTGAGCGTTCTGCCTGGGACGTTGGAAGGTCCGCTGATGTTGTTCGGCATGTACTTGCAATTGTCGCTTTCCCTTGTTAACCACAGCAACTGTCTTAGATTCCTTTTCGAATATCTTTGTTGGCTCTAGCTCGTTGGCTTTTTCAAGTACCAAGTTTTTTAGCTTCTTCTTGAAGCCTTCCGGCTTTATTAAGTAACTTCTCGAATGTCTTCATGGTGAATCCCTTGAGCAAGAGACCAACTGGACCGTGAATACTCTTTAGAAGAATTTCAACTATGTGCTGCTCTTGCAACTATGGCTTGCATCTCATGCTGAGATTTCTCCAACACAGGATGTATTCCACTAAGGTTTCATCTGGTTTCTGTTTCTCTACCACAAGATCACTGACGATGATGTGGTGCTGAGCTCCAGCAAACCGTTTGACAAAAAGAATTTTCATTTCTGTAAATGTCCTTAGTGGACCATTTGGCAACTCTGCATACCAATCAAAGGCAGCTCCAATTAGGCTATTCACAAATTAGCGGAACAAAAGTGTTTCACTACCCCTCGCGTTGCAGCAGCTTGCTCGGAAGTGTGCCACATGTTGTCGGGGATTTCCAGTTCCGTCAAAAGTTTTGAACAATGGTGATACGAAACCTCTGGGGTACTAAACGGTATTATAATCTTCTAGGTAAGGTCTACCCTTTGAAACTGATTCCTCCATTTCTGATTAAACCAGGGCTTCATTCACTTGTTGTTCCACCATCTGTTTAATTTCACTCTCCAACGTCGGACCCTGAACTAGATCCTTCTTCGGTTATTTGTCAGAGGTGGACTCTTTCCTTTCATCCATAACGTGAACAATTTCTGGTTGATTTGCTTCCAAAGTTGCTTTTGGTAACGACTGCTACTGCCCTTGAATTGTAGTCATGACGATCATTATTTCCTCCAGTTGTTTCTTCATTTGACCTATCTGCTCATCCCGCTGTTGAATGGCCATTTGAAACTCATCCGCGGTGTTCTCCTTAGTGGGTAAAGGAGCGTCGCACGAGGATAGTGTATTGGTGTGGCCTCCATCTCGATGATGTTGATTTCTGCAAAACCATCTTCCATGTAATCTGGTAAGCTGTAATCTCCATTTTCGACATCTTCTTTCAGGTCTTCAAATAGTTGTGTAATGTCAACTCAGAGTTTTTCTATGGCAGACTCAATCGAATTTTCTTTGAGAATTTTTAGGTCAACCGGGGACTTTTGAGGAACATCACTTATCCCCTCGAGCACTGGTGTCATTGTATAAAAATCCAAGCGAAACATATGAAATCATATTCACAGAACCTTTTTCAGGTTCTTTTAAATATTCATTCAGGATTGTTATGTTCTCTCGATCGAGGTTATACTCGAGCCAGCTCTTGAAGATGAAGCAGTCCTTTATCTTGTGTCCGAGCATCCTATGGTAGGGGCAGTTGTTCGGGTGATCTTTCTTGTCCACATCCTCTAATTTCCTGGGCTCTGGCAACTGGAATCCTTCCTTCGTGATCAGACTACGGAACATCTTGCCAACTGCTTCGTTCTTAAAGGAGTATTCCTTGCTCAAAAGCTCCTTCAGACTGCGTGTCGGTCAGTGTTGTTTCTGCTGAGATGGCTGCTGACTCGGCTGGCGGCACTACGGCAGGCGGGCTATCGTGGCTGGTCCACTTTTAGACTTTTCCAGTTGTGCTTCCTTTCTTGTGCTTTCATTAGTTGCACGGTCTTTGAATTGGACACAATTTTAAGTCCGAAAAAAGGTGGGGTGTAAGCTTCGACTGACTCTTTCTTATATAAAATCTCTTTTTCTTTGTCTAACAAAATAGTTGGTGTGGTGATGGTGGCTCTAATAGTAGGACCTGAAGCAGTCCTCAGAGAAGTCCCAGCGCTTTTTGCGACATACTTCACAACAATAGAAAAGTCTTTTTCAATCCACTCCTTCTTTGGCATAGAGAGCTCTTCAACAATTTTCAAGTTGAACTCTACAATAGGCTCAACGGACTTTCTCATTTCGAGTTTCATCATTTCAACAGACAAATTCATGAACTTAGTTTCAACACTGTCGAATCCTTGTCCAAACTTTTGATGACTGCCAGGTCAGGCAGTTCCTCCCTATTGATGGCAAACTCCATTCCAGAGGCGAAAGAAAAGACCAACTTGGGTGAAGACATTGTCTCCTGTCATTTGAAGAATTTCTGGAAGTCAGTGACGTCCCTTGCTTTGCAGTTTCAACGAAAGTACTCAAGTTAACTTGCTTTGTACTGGGCATCTTTTAAGCATGTGAATTTTTTTGTGTTTCTTTTTTTTTATTATTGTATACTTGCTATGTCTTGAGAAGTTTTATTTTGGTTTGAAATTTTGACAAAATTTTATTTTATTTATGGTTTATTGGAAGGTTGTTAGAACGAAATCTGAGTTTAACCTGTTAGCAGCAAGTCAAACCCAAAGAGGAATGAAGAATCGGACCTGGTCCGAGATTTAGAGGAGGTTGAATTTACATTGAAATCACATCAATAGATCGCTCATATTCTAACACACCTATTGGGGGTCCACCTCGCCTCTTTGGGGAGGTGGGACGATTCTGGAATCTCTCTGTTTAGAAGGATGTCTAAACAGTGACTCCAAAATCTAAAAAGGAGTTGACTACACTCGCTCAAGACAGAAATGAGCGAGGTATGCCAACTGAAAGAATGGTAGCTTGGTCCATTAGAGGTATGGACTCACTACCGATTTATGAAAGCAAAACCATCTGATCAAAATGGAGAGAAGAACTAGTCCCCAGTGGAGTCGCCAGAAATTGTACGGCTTATTTGTAGGTTAAGTGTTGTATTATTTTTTTTTAAAAGGAGAGTCACCTACAGAAGTTGTTGGCGAATTTTAGATTTTAAATTTATATATATATATATATATAATTTGAAATGTAGTATTTGATTTTTAAAAATAATTTTAAATTTGAAAATTTTAAGATATGAAATCGAACCCATCTCACATCCCAAATAGTTTATATAAACGAGCATCGTATCACAAACCGTGTATCTATCCCGAGGAATAGACACACTGCTTGATGATGGGGCTCGATTAAATAAATTAGAAGATTTGTGACATCTATTTGGTCTGCAAACCAATTTTATAAGCTGAAAAGTTCTCCTGCTTAATACAAAGGAATTAAGTAGGGTTTATATTACCTGGGTTCTTAAAGTTCCTTATAAGGGCAAGCCCTTATAGTTAATTACATCTTAAATGTCTGAAGACACTTAAGAAAACTCTCGATAATGATCAGTGGTTTTGCTCTCAAGAATTTCAAAGTTTAAGGTTTTCAAACAATTGGATTTTAGAAATTTCAATATGGAATAGCTCAAATTTGGAATAATTATTTTGAGAGTCCGAAGGAAGAGAAGTAGGGGATATCACAGACCCGAAGAGAACTTCGGTGACTTCCCGACTATCCTATTGTTTGGCTTCAATTTGAAAGTTTATTTAATGTTTCAATACTGTAAATTTTAATTAATTAGGACTTATGCATGTATGATATAATCACATAAATAGCCTCGAAGAAGTGAGGATTTATGTCATACCAAACGACTACCTCGGAGTCCTAAGACCAGCTTCAAGGCTTATGTTGCATAACATGATTATGCAAATGCCTAAAGGGAAGTTGAGGATTTATGTTGTACTAAGCAAACTACCTTGAAATCCTATGGCTTGTTTATTTAATTCTAAGAAAGGTTTAGCCGAAGTAGACATAAGTTTTGCTGATGAAGATGGTCGTGCTGCCCACTGTGCTTCAAGCTCCTTATTGTTTGATCCATGAAGAAAAATACATATTTTTATGCCTTGATTTTTATCAATTTCTAAGGATATTATGCTTTAATGAAAGGTATTTTTGTGTTTTTGGATGTAGGTGATGTAAAAAGGTCTAGAAAAGGAAAAGGAGCAAAAGGGAGCAAAAATGGAGCAAAATACAAAAAGAAGAAAAAATATGGCCTAGCGCATAGGCGCCAGAAACTGGCGCCTACGCGCCAGACTCGATACAGAAACTGTCAAGTTTTTGACGACTTTTGGACGGTTATTTTGACGGAGTGAGCATTTATTGGACATTCTAGAAGACTGGTAGTTGTTCCTTGATAATAGGATATGTGATACATTGCATTTGGACGCTCCAAAACGGTTTTAAACATGAAGAGGTGTGAAGAACTGGACGCGGTGTCCGGCACCTAGGCGCCAGATTCCGGCTCCTAGGCGCCAGACCGACCTTCTAGAAGATTCATTGAATTTGGACATGTTTTGAAGAGGTGCCTCAAGGCAACCCTTGGAGCCTATAAATAAGAGTCCACTCCTTCAGAGAAAATCGCCCCTCATTTGTCCAACCTCCTCTAGTCTCCTTAGAGAGAGAAATCTCATTAGAGAGAGAGAATCTAGAGAATTAGAGAGAGAAATTTATGGTCACTTTTGTTTAGTTTAGTGAGTTTACTTTCAAGTTGTAGCATCTGGAGTTCATTACACTGTGGAGTCAGGAGTCAGAAGATCTGTAGAAGGAATATTTGAGATAAGTATATTTTTATTTGATTCAATGTTTATTTATTATGTTTTGCAGTTTATTTTCAATGTGTTATGAGTAGTTAGTTTACTTTCTTCCTTCAATCATGAAGAGATAGATAAGATAATATAAAAATTCGATGGAAAATTAAAATTCAAAATATTTTCAAAAACATTGTGATGACATTAATACCTGATCTTACTTTACTTTTTAAAATGGTCATTTAAATTGTTAAAACCTGTTGAAGAGTTTTGAAACCTTGAAGGAGAAGAACTCTTAACTTGTAAATGTCACATGATCCTTGGGTAGTCGAAGGCCATGTGCGGGCTATTCAAGGTGAAGTGAAAATAAATAGGAAGATAAAATTTAAAGGGCATAAAATTGATAAGTTTTTAGAGTGACAGGCTAAATTCTTATAATTTGATTTATAGATCAGGAATTGGTCACTAGTAGGGCCGACCATAGCCACTCTTGGACATCTAGAAGTGAGAGTCTAGATTAATCCATTACTACTAACAATACATCCGGACCTGATCTGTAAGTTAGCTAATGTTCTTTGCGCCTGGATCAAAGGGTAAAGAATAGGAATGTTTTTATTTGGCACAATACCAGAAATCAGATTCTCCAATGAATATTAAATTATCTTAAAAATCTTGGATTAATTGAAGGAAAGAAAATTGTTATTTTATATAAGATTTCATAAATCATTCTCTTAGTATTGTTTTCTTTAATTGCATCTAGTAAATTAATAGTAATTTTTACTTAATTTAAAGGATAAAAAGATATTTTTAAAAATATAATATTTTTAAAGATTAGAGGCTTCAAATTGGAATTGGAGTCAAACAAAAGTCTCCGGGGTCAATTTTGATTTATGTGGAATGTTTTATGAATCCCAGAGCATTTTTTAAGTATCAGCTATTTTGGCAGCGAGGGGCCCAAAGGTAGCTCGGAAGTATGACATGTTACAGTCAAACTTCTCAATTTGAGGAGAGGAACGCTCTGGAATGATTTTTTTTTGGAGCCCGGGTGACTGCAAAGTTTTGAGTTTCGGGGTCCTTTTTAGGGGCAATTTAGTAATTTTGGGAGAGTTTAAGGGTTGGGGCTCAAAAATTGAAATTTTGGGAAAAAAAAGATTGATTAGATATGAGTAAAATGAAACCATCTTGGTTGAGCCATGAAGCCATTTTAAGCTCACAAAAGCCATGAGAGGATTCATTTTAGGCACTTAATATGTTGTTCCTAACCCTCTAAGCCAGGGGCTTAGGGGTTAAGGTCCATCCATATGAGTTTCCTACATGAGTCAGGAAGCCAAGCTGGGTAAGAGTTGTTTTAGGGTTTGGAATGTGTGTGAGAGTATAGTGTGTGCAAGCTCACCCAACCAAGACCAGACCACCCAGGACTGTTCTAAGGCTTGCCCATCCTATAGGAACTCGTCCTTGTCTTCCTACACATTGGTCCTAACCTTCCAAGTAATTTGGAGGTTGATGAACATCCATGTAGGATTCTAAAGAGAGTTTAGATTTGGTTGAATTTCCAAATTGTGGGTTCCATTTCTAGTCTTCTAGGATAGTCAAAAGGGAAATCTTATGGCTAGATCCTAAGCACTAAAAGGAAGGAAGGACCTCACCAAAAATGAGGTCAACAGCTAAGTAAGTCATAAATGGTTGCTTCTGGAGCATCGATTGGCCACAAAGGTTGTAGTTAGGAGCTGAAGGAGCTCTCGACCACATAGGATGTAGTTAGCTACGTAGGTCATAGTGTTGAAATAAAATAACCTCTATAGGTCGTAGAGACTGAAGATAGAAACTGCATGAGTTGCAACTCACATAGGTTGTAGTTCATCATATTTGCTGTAGTGGGGAGCTGCAATAACTTCCATAGGCCATAGAGGCTAGAGTTGGGAGCTACTTGAGTTATGAGCCACGTAGAATTTAGTTTGCCACACATACCGTAGTGACGAGCTGCAATAACATTTGAAGGCCCTGAAGATTTAAGTTGAGACTTCATAAGTTGTGGACCACGTAAGACGTAGTTGGTCACATAGGTTCCATAGATCATAGAGACTAGAGTTGGGAGTTGTGTAAGTCGTGAACTCCGTAGGCCACAGTGGTGAGAGGCAGGAGTTGGGGGCTGAATAAGCTGTGAGCCACGTATGTTGTAGTTGGCTACATAAGTTATGCCATACGTGGCTCACAGCTTATCCTGGGTTTGGTGGTTGTAAGTAATCCACTTAAAAGTATATATTGTCTTATTTATGATTCAATTTTTAAGGATATTATGCTTTAATGAAAGGTATTTTTATGTTTTTGGATATAGGTGATGAAAAAAATAGTTCAAGAAGGAAAAAGGAGAAAAAATGAGCAAAAATAGAGCTAAAAAACAAAGTTGCCAAATTTATAGGTCTGGCGCCTAGGCGCCAGAATCCAGCGCCTAGGCTCCAATTCGATACTGAAGTAGTTAAGATTTTTGACAACTTTGGGTAGTTATTTTGACGGTGTTAAACGGTTATCAGACCTTCTAGAAGACTTGAAGTTACTTCTGATACATAGGACAAGTGATACAATACATATGGACACAGGAAAACAGTTTTAATCGCGAAGAGGTGCGATCTAAAGTGAAGGGGTGCGAAGATCTGGTCACGAAGTCTGTCACCTAGGCGCCAGATCCCGGCGCCTAGGTGCCACAGTTACTTTTTAGAAGATTCATTGAATTTGGACGAATTTTGAAGAGGTTCCTTAAGCAACCTATGGTTATTTTTGAAGCTCTATAAATAGAAGACATTTCTACAGAAAAGAGAGCTCTCCCGTGCCCGAAAATAGTTCTAGAGAGCCACCAAATACTTTTCTTAAGTATTTAGTGAGTTTATTTTAGTTTATTTTAGTTACTTTAAGTGTTACTACTCAATTCCTTGAGTAGTAAGTGTGAGTTTGTAAGAGTTGGTGCTGTTGAAGTCTTGTACTTTTACATTGGAGTGAGTAGGAGTCAAAGGATCACTTGAAGGAACATTTCAGATAAGTATTTGTAACTTGGTTCAAAGTTTTATAAATAGGTTTTGTTGTGTGAATTCAATGTGTTCTGAGTAGTTACTTTTCTTTCTCCTTTCAACCATGAAAAGATAATAAAGATAATTTTATTTCATTGGAGAACTTAAACTTAATTTTAAAAATTATTGTGATGATATTCATATTGATCTTAATTTACTTTTTAAACTGGTCATTTGAATTGTTAAAATATGTTGAAGAATTCTGAGACCTATCTGGAGATGAGTTCTTAACTAGTAGTTATCACATGAATCATTGGGTAATCGAAGGTCATGTGCGGGTTATTCAAGGTGAAGTGCAAATAAATAGGAAAATATTATTTATTGGAAGTAGAATTAATTAGTTTTTAGAGTGACAGACTAAATTCTATTAATTTGGTTTATAGAAAGGGAACAGGTCACTAGTAGGGCCGACCATAGCCACCCTTCGACATCTAGAAGTGTGAGTCTAGATTAACCCATTCTACTAATAATACATCCTGACCCAATCTATAGATTAGCCAATGTTATTTATACTATCGAGCGAAGGTAAAAAATAGGAATGTTTCTATTTGATGCAATACCATAATTTCAAGTTCTCCACGAATGATAGTTTTTCTGAAAAATCTTGGATTAATTGAAAAGGAGAAAGTTGTTTTATTTATACTTGCATCAACCTTTACTTTATTGCTACTTTACTTACATCTAGTAGAAATTTCATAAAACTTAAAATCTGATTTTTGAAAAGAAATAAAAATTATAATTACTTTTAATTTGAAAATCTATTAATTTATAAAATTAACCTTCCCTGTGGGATTGATAACTAGGACTCCAATAGAGCCCTGTACTACTGGATACGATACGTATACTTGCGTAGTACCTCTGGCATGCAAAATATTTTCTAAAATTATATATTTATTTTTGCATACTACCCTTTGAAATACAAATTAAAGGATAAATTGTAGGCATAGTTACGAGTCGAGGTCATCAGTAAGCCATTGCCATTAAAAGTTATCGTTGGATCTTCAATATGAGTTATTCATTACCTCGTATTGAGGGTATGTTGCTACATTGATGGGTGCATCGTTACATCATACTCGAGGAGGATAATTATACTGTCTTCAGGGTGCATCATTACATCATGATGTTGATCGTTACTCTGCAAGGTCCATCAATAGCGACGGGCAAAGGGCGATTGATGGTGGTAGGTGGTTGCGGGAGCAAGAAGTGTTCGTCGAGACTTCGTTCCAAAATAACTTTGGAAATTGGCTCATGCTCTTCTCATTCAACTCATTGTGCCCCTCACCCTACAAATAAAGGAGGAATCTGGACAACTGCATCGTATGGCCAAAGAGATTCTCTTGATTGGATGATATTTTGTGAATATTTACGTGCCTTAAAAATATCAGAATTGAGTGATCTTAAGCTCATTGGATTTGCCTTGTTGAACGCTCAATTTGACTATAAATAAGCTTGTCATATTTCTACTTCATTTGACCATCTAATTAGCCACCCAAGGTTTCTAAAAGTGATTTAATGACTTGATGAGGGATCGATTTAACCCGGATTAGGACAATTTTTTTATGTCAGTTTGACTATAGTTTGCTGATATTGGAGTTTTAGATGATTTTTTAATACTTAAGTTTGAATGTTTCTTGCTGAACAATGCTTTTAGATTTAAGCTAATTGCCTCGAATTTGTGCCAAATACAATTTGTTGATGACATATCAAAGATAAACAAAATTTTTGAATAAATTTCATTTTTTTTATTATTCTTAAATCTGATTATGATGCATAGATATGTACTTTTCTTCTTATGTATTACATTATGATTTGTAATTTATTTCTTATTATTCATTATGATTGATTTTGAAGATAATTAATTAAGAAAAAAATATATCATGATAGATTTGAATCATAATCGCAGTTTGAAGATATTTAGATGACACGTGATTTTTTAAATATTACAAGTTTATAATACAATCGAACATTTCAATAAGAAGAATCTAACGACTATAACATAATTAAAATGTGATATTGTTAGCACGTGTAAAAACTCAAAATACGTTCTATGATTAAAGATATCATTTGAAAGAGGTTGATGAATTATTTTAAAACTTGGTAACATTTACAAAATGTCTTTCTCAAAATTCATAAATAGATGCCCGCTTCTTCGATGTAAGGGGTAACATTGGAACGGAGAGTTCGACTGAAAATGATATAGAGCACAAAGACCTGGAGAGACTTTAGCCTCTAGTAAATAGTCGTCTTTAGACTTCCACACTTAATCATTTTCATTAAATTATCATCGTTCGATCACTATCAATAGGTTGTCATCACCCAACAGTCTAAATAATCATGAGACTGTTGTCCCCTGCACATAATTTACAATTGTTATCACCAATGACAATCTTCAAATCATTATCACCTGAACCCTACCACTTGACCACCTTCTTCGGGTTGGCGTTGCCCTAACACTGTGGTTGGGATGCCATCACTCAACTATCGTATTCAAAATCCTTATGCTTGTCTACCGTAGATGAAATATTTTTGTCCCTCTACCATTGTCAATTTTTCACTTCTATCATGTAGTCTACACCCATTTATTATCTTCCAATCACTTTCATTAACCACTATCAACATATATCGCCATCCTACCATTGTCTCCGTTGCTGATGTCTGACATTTATCGTAGAACTGACCATCACCCGATCATTATTATTGAACTCACGGCTAGACCACTTTTGTTAGGTTGCCATCATCATCGAGATTCGAGACGTAAGTGATGGAGCCAAAAACCCTTTAAGGAGGGGGGCATAACCTGACCTTTTTAAAAGTACCATCAAATTTATGTGATAATTCAATAAATAAGGTTATGTATGTATGTATGTATGTATGTATGTATGTATATATATGTATATATGTGTGTATATGTATGTATATATATATGTACACACACATGTATGTATTTTATAGATATATATATATATATATATATATATATATATATATATATATATATATATATATATATATATATATATATATATAATACATGTATACATAAATTTTTTTAAAAGATAATTTAAACTATTTGCTAAGAATAAATAAAAAGAATAAACATAAATTGATGATATATATAAAATACACATTTACCTCTATTTATTAAAAACTCGAAAGAAAAGTTCAAACTCATATATTTTTATTTTTTAAAATTTTAATTTTTATGATTCGATGGTAGCAATGTAAATTCAATTGTTTTGTTTAGTAAAAAAAATGATATAAATAATAAATTTGTAAATAAATAAAAAATTTGTCCTATTTATGTAATTCCCCTATTCTTTGATATAAACTAATAATTCGGAGCTCTTTTGCCTTCCCTCCCGTCTCCCTGGATTTCCCTCCATAATTTTCCCTACCTTCTTTCTCCTTAGATCTACTCTCTCTCTCTCTCTGAGTTCAGTTTAGTCCACTGATTTCTTCAGATTTAGTTTGCATATCTCCGATCTCCTTCTGCAAGCGTAATACTGTTCTCTGCGCGCGGTATAACATCGAAGAGGGGTATATGGAGATCGCCATTAGGGTTTGAATCATTAGATCCACGAATAGATGAATCTCTCTAGTGACAAGGTAAGTTCCCCTGATTCGATTTCCATCTCCGATTCTGCTGCAGCTTATCTCTGAAGCGATCCGGCTAAATCAATCAACTGATCTGCTTCAGGCAACTGGATCTATGGATCCGACCCCGGATCAGAGCAGCAGAGACTGTGAACTCTCGATTTACGATGGATCGAAGAGCTGTACCGACTGCGGAACAACGAAGACTCCTCTGTGGAGGGGCGGCCCTTCTGGACCCAAGGTGTGTCCTCTCCCTTCTGCTCGATCTGACCTAACTTTTTTTTCTAATATTATTTATGATAACTTATTTCTAATCTAGTGTTGAAATCATATTCTCTGTTTTCCCCAGTCTCTCTGCAATGCGTGCGGCATTCGGTACAGGAAGAAGAGGAGAGCAGTGATTGGAAGTACGAAGGAAAGAAGTGAAGTGACTAGAAGCAGCAGTAATCGCAAGCAGATGACTTCTTTGAAGATGAGAATGATGGGATTTGGTAGAGAAATTATCTGGAAGCCTGGAAGCTTTATTCGGAACCAGAAAAACAAAAGATTGAAGGAGGAAGAAGAAGCCGCCATTCTTCTTATGGCCATTTCTTCTGGATTTATCTACGCCTAGTTAATTGCTATATTTTAATTTTTCTACTGCTCACTAACTGGAATCTGGAATCTGCAATCTGCAATCTGCAATCCAATGCTTTTTTGTATCCCAAAATCGTTTTTTTTTTTCCTTTACTTTAGGAAGAATTTGGATCAGTGTGGTGGACATTGATATATATATTTTCTAAACTTGTAATTCCAGTTTCATCAGGCTAGTAATTATTCCAAGTACAATTTTTTTTCCTCATTCAGCCGAATTAGAAAATAATGGAATTGTAATTTTAAATTGCTCAAGTTTTAATTTTGTTTCATAAATTAAATATGTTTTCGTACTATTTTTAGAATTCTGCATCAAGAATACCTGATTCTAGTTATCTGGTGCCGATTATTGTGCTGATGGAAGTATGGCAATGCCAAAAAGTGGGATTTTATTGCCTCGTGGTTTCTAAAGCAGGGATTTTTTTTTTTTTTGTTTCCCAAATAGCATTATATTATTAGATTATTTATGTTACTAGCACTGTAATTATCAACACTTCTTAAAATGTCTTTTTTTTCCTGCTATTTATGTGATTAATATTTGATTGGGATAAGATTAATGATTAATCATTTGATAAATTTTTTAGTAGTAAAATACTAGTTATTTAATGAATGTTTTAATTAATTATATGGAATGATATCTGAAGGAATGTGTTTAATATTTATAATTAGTTGTGTTCAACAGTTATAGCATTGTTAAGGAGGTTTTACATATATAGCACCCATTTCTTATGTATTTACATTTCAAACACCTAGAATATTAGTTTTTTTACATATTTGTTTCACATCGGTCGATCATATAGTAGTATTTTTGATGCGCAATTAAAACTTTGGGTTGTATAATCGGCAAAAGTAAAGTTTAGGTGTTAGTTATATAAATATACAGGAATTGGTTGATATGTATTTAAATGGACCTATTATTAAATGTTATTAGATGCTAGAGAGTTATTAGAAGCAGAATACTTCTAAAGCATTAATTATGAACTCTTTACTATTGCTTAATATTTAATAACAATAAATTTGATGAGCATTATTTAGTGCTAAACTCATAATTTGTTTTGAAGTATTTGTTAAATCTAAAAATATGTTTGATTAAATTTTAATTTGGTTATGAAATTGTGTGCAGGCTGATAGGGTCAAGATTCTGCCTATACGGGCGTTTGCATGTTCAATTGAGATTTGGGAGACATTGGAATGCTCCTTGTCACAAAAAATCCCCAATAAAGTTTGGTCGGTATTTCATTTTACAAGTGTCATTTGCATACATACAACACATTTCTTATATATTTAGACCTAAATTTTCATATTTACATGCATAATACTTAAATATTTAGAATTATATAAAAATATTTCTCGTACATTAAAAATATGTCAGTATTGATCTTGATGATATCTAACAGTTCAGAAGAAAAGATTGTGGTGACGGAGACTCATTGCTAGTTTGTAAAACATATTTGTCCTACAGAGTGAAGTTGTCTCAGTCACGCCGATAAAGCTAAAAATTGATCGATAGAAAAGACAAACAAAAGGACGAACAAACTATCAAGCTTGAACCAATTGACTAGATGCGAGGTGGAAGAACATCCGAGTCGATCGTTATAGGAAAGCTAGTCGGATATAATAGCCAACACTCCTGCAAAACTTATCCAAGCAAAGATCTGATTCTACTGTATCTCTAACCAATTGAGGGACGCCCCAAAAGTTCCTTATCATTGACTAAGGGTTGGCAACTAGATAGTATCAATCAAATAATCCTACCAACCAAGCTCAACAAACTGAACTGATATTGCGGACTTGAAGCCAACTAAGGTCAACCAGTCAAGTTAGAAAGTAGTCTGACAACAGACTTACGAATGTAGAATACCAGAAATACTCAGTAAAACCCTTAAAAACATGAGCAAAAATGCAATATCATCATTTTTTAATCCATCCTCCATAAAATAATCATTTATAAATAATACACAGGGTCGATTATTGTTCACAACACCACATACCTATTTTTTCAGGCCACTTCCTCCACAGTACGCTCATTTCTTCAGGCTATTTCCTGCACAACACGCCGACCTTTTTGGGTCATTACCTTCATGGTACACCCAATCTTTGGGTCGTTGCGTCCATACACGTCTTTAAGTCGCTGCATCCACGACATGCCTACCATTTCGAGTCATTGCCTCTACAACATACCCATTTTTTTGGGTCACTGGCTCAACAACACGCCCACCCTTCCAGGTCTCTTCCTCAGGAGCACACCATTCCTTTGGGCAGCTGTCTTTATGGCATGGCCATCCTTTCGGGTAACTGCCTCCACGACGCACCTATCCTTTGGTCCACTGCCTCCTCGGCGCGCCCACCCTTTCAGATCACTGTCAGCACGACATACTTATTTCTTCAGATCATTGCATCCATTATATTTTATTAGTGATGTAGAGAGATTTAAACCCTCTAAGGTTGGGCGACTAGTCCTAGGGAACATTGTAAGAGAAATGAAGAGAATTAAATGAACTTCAAAGTTTGGTGAAGAGGAATTTGAGATAAGTTTCTATCTTCGTGACTAAATTTGGTTTTAATTTAGACATCTTATGTTTTTGTATAATTTCTACTTTTAAAATTAATTGTTATTATGTTTTCTCCATAAATTATAAGTAGTTTTCTTTATATTTTTCCTTAAAATGAAAAATAATTAAGTGTCGGATGGAAGTTGTGGAAGTACTGATCTTTAATGCTGGAATAAGTTGTGATGATTTAATCCTTGTACTTCACTTACTTCTTAATTTGGCTAATTAAGATGTAAACATTTGTTGTGAGAACATGTAAGATCCGTGATAGTATTGTCTCAGTCAACTATTGGTAAAAATCACATGGGATAGTATAAATGTGAATGTAATTCATATAATTTATTTCAAATAAATAGAGAAATATACTTTAAAGGATGTATAATTAGAGGACTTTAGGGTGATAGACTAAAGCCCCAAATTCAGTTTTTGGTTTTAGCTTTTGATGCTTAATGTTAGCCCCCAAGTGGAAGAAAATGACGGAACTCTAGAGTGAGAGCTAGTATCTTCCATATCTAACCCGTCTTCAAGACTATTCAAACTTTAGACTAGCCAATATTGTTTATAGCATCTCCAGTAAGGGTAAAGAATATTATTGCTCCTATTTAGCACAACACACTTTGAATACTTCTACAACATAACTCCTATACTTATTACTCATTCATGATAAGGAAAAAGATATTTTATTTATACTTCTTTTATCTTACAATAATCTCGTTAAAATTAGTTAGTTTACTTTATTTCAAAATATCAAAAAAAAGACCAAAAAAGAATCTAACTTTCATTTCTATGATAATATCTCTAGTTTAAGTAAGAATCTTTTTCTAAATAGATTTTGTGTTCTAATTTTTTCTTAAAATTTTACAAGCTTCCCTATGGGTTCAATATTTTAGATCATAATCAAAAAGTCTTATTTTAGTTGATAACGATACGTATACTTGTGTAGAATCCAAAAATTTATATATAACAGTTGAACTCTCATTGAAGTCAAGTTTTTGGTATCGTTGCAAAGAAAGAAATATAATTTAAGAAAAATAGTAAATTAAATCCATATATAAATCATAATATTTACGTATCAAAAATATCAGGATCAACGACTCCGTTGGAGGCTAATTGTTCTTTGCATCTCTGATTAGGTGGTTTCATGCTTGATACAACAACAACAAATTTTCATTATCCAGCATCAATCTCGAGGCATTGCATGGACCTCGAAGTAATGTTTTTGAGTAAGTAACATTCAAATCTTGATAAAAAGTCATCCAGAGCTCTAATTTCAGCAATATTATAGTCAAACTGACCTACTCAATGAGACGAACCTAATGATATAAAACTAGTTCAATCTGATTCAAATCAAGCCCAGATCAAGTCATTAAACCACATTTCTTTTGGACATATTTGGAAGATCAAACAGATGCCGACACTAGCAAGCCTATACTCGAATCGAGCGTCTCGACAAGACAAATCCAACAAGCCCAAGATCACTCAATTTCAACATCATTAAGGCCATCAAATGCCCCTTAAACGTCGTTAAATCAAGGGAAGTCTTCTGGACCGTCCGATCAAAATGACTGCATTAATTGCACCCAAAACACTATAAATAGACCCCTAACCCTCACATGAAGAAGAGAAGCCTAGAGAGAGCCGGAGGACTTGAGGAGAAGCTGCATCTTAGCATCACCGTCGACCACCGCCGAACTGTGTCGATCACCGCCGAACTCAGTCGACCTCCGTCACCGTCGACCTCCGTCACCGTCAACCTCTGTCACTGTCGAACTCCGTCACAGTCTACCTTCGTCACTGTGGACCTCCGTCAATCATCCTCAATCTTCACCAACCATACACTGTCAGTTGACATTGTAGTCTGAAACATATAATTACTCTCTCCAGTCTGTGGGACAGGGAATTTCTGTAAACATCAATCAATAGTGGATTCTCACAACAGGGCAGGCCCCCGTGGTTTTTCCCTTTACGAGTTTTCCACGTAAAAACTCTGGAGTCGTCACCGTTTACTTTTCATCTGTGTGTGTACTAAATTTTCGTACAACGCTAATCTGCTACTCTACCACCGCGAATTTTCTAGCACACATCAGTTTGGCGCCGCCTGTTGGAAATCTCAATCCCACTACTAAAGTACTTGCTCAATTTCCTACATGGAAAACAGACAAAATATTCAGGATAATGAAGCACCTCACTCCAACACATATCGTTCCAGGGAGCAGTCACGAAGTCAAGGGTGGCATATTTCTTCATCTTCTCGTCCTAGAACACACTATCCTGCTAACGAAGGAGTTTTGAGTCCTTCTATGGAAGAATGAATGTGTAGAATGGAGGAGTCTCAATTGTAGATCCTACATCTCCTACGTGGAACCCAATAACCACTGATGAACGAAACTCGTTTACCATTAAATCCACGACATATGAGAAACATGCCTGGAGGAACTCATACTGGCCCCATCCCCAAGAAGAAACGCTTCCTGTGCCGGGGCATGATGCTGAACTCCTAGACACTGCAAATTCCACTCATCCATCTCATGCAGCTCACTTGGCACCGCCACATCTTGCTACCGTTCCAAATGATGTCATCAGTAATGAACTAGGTCGCCTCATCCAGGAAGAATTCCCTATAGAGAAAAATTATCGCTTCCACACTCACCATAATATTAATGAATCCTCTCCCTTAGCAAATGCGGTCCTCCAACACGTCATCTCAACTGGCTTCAAGCTGCCAAACATTGACGCATATGAAGGGATAACTGATCCCATGAACATATAGATCATTATTGAACCATCATGCACATTCAACGTGCTTCTGATGCGCTTATGTGTCAGGTTTTTCCTGCCACTCTTAAGTGACAAGCTCGAACATGGTTCTATTCTTTGTCGAGGGGCACTGTAAATACCTTAACGAGCTGGCCAGAATATTTGTAGAGCAGTTCATAGCAAATCGACGGATTATAAAGGATTCATCCTATCTCTCAAGAATTCGTCAAAGTGAAGGAGAGTCGCTCAAAGACTACTTATGCAAGTTTTCTGCTAAAGCTCGTCAAATTCCAGGAGTGGATCTAGAGTTATTAGGGGGAGTCTTTCTTGGGGGACTCCGCCCAGGACCCTTCTACTCATCACTGATGCAGGAGACAGTTCATTCTTATGCTAACCTTGTCCACCGTATTGAGGCTCAAATCACTGCAGATGAAGCCATCAATGCACATAAGGAGCAATTTGAGAGATTTGGGGGAAAGCGCAAGGGAAACTCTAGAGACAATAATCAATCTTCACAAAGGAGAAAGTTCAAACAACCGAAGAATCGTGACCTCCTTCAACCTGCAGGCCAACGAACTGAATATCAACCCAAGAAAGAATATACACCCCTCAACACGTCGCGTGCTAACATATTGATGGCCATTAAAGATGAGCAAAATATTAAGTGGCCTCACCCTCTAAAACCTAACTCGGGGAATCAAGAGCAATATTGTCATTTTCATAGAAGTCGTGACCACACCACTAAAGCATGTAAGTATCTCAGGGAAGAGATTGAAAGGTTGATTTAACAAGGATATCTTGGTCGATTTATACAAAACAAGCTAGCTGGTATTGATAATGCTCCTACTGGGGGGCAACAAACACAAAGGAAACAACATGGGGGTCATTTAGTCGTGGGCGAGATTCAGACAATTGTGGGAGGCCCATTGCTAACTAATCAAGTTCTTATTACTACACCTAGTGAACCAACACAAAAGAAATTGAGCCTTGAACCTATCACATTTGATGATTCTGATTTAGAAGGAGTTCGGGTACCTCACCAAGACCCTCTTGTTATTAGCACAGGAATTGGTGAACCCTGCTACAATGTAAAAAGGATCATGATCAACAATGAGAGCTTTGTTGATATTTTGTTCTACTCCACTTTCCTTAGTATGGGACTGACAAGAGAAAAACTTCAACCTGCATCTGGGCCATTATATGGTTTTGATAATCGACCAGTAAGGGTCGAAGGAACAATAAATCTTCCTGTTGTCTTGGGAGATTTTCCTTGACAGGTAACCCACTCAGTCCAATTCATCGTTGTCAAGTCAGAATCAGCATATAATGCCATCTTCGGGAGACCCCTGCAATCCATCTTTGGCATCGCGACTTCTGTGCTACACATGAAGCTCAAGTTTCTAACCCTAGCAGAGATTGGCGTCATATGAGGAGATCAACAGATAGCACAATCATGTTACCTTAGGCAAGCTCAACCACGCCCGACAGTGACACTTAGCATCGAAAACTTTGATCTTCGAGATGAATATATATCTCAACGAGCTTCTCCCGTATAAGATTTAGTTTGTCCCTCTCTAATGAAAACCCATCGAGAATAGTGCAGCTTGGTTCTTTACTCTCTGATGAGCAAATGTGAGGATAGGTAGAACTCCTCCAGAGGAACCAAGACATTTTTGCATGGACCTCAACAGACATGCCCGGAGTTGACCCTGAAATAATCATGCACTCTTTAAAGGTAGATCCAACCTTTAAACCTATCATCCAGAAGAAGCGCAATTTTGCTCCAGATCGCTTACAAGCTGTTGAACAAGAAGTCAACAAGCTTCTCGAAGCAAAATTCATACGAGAAGTGCACCACCCAACATGGCTAGACAATGTCGTTATGGTGAAAAAAGCTAGCGGTTCATGGATAATGTGTGTTGATTATACATATCTCAATAAAGTTTTTCCAAAGGATAGTTTTTCCCTCTCGCGCATAGATCAACTCATTGATGCCACTTCCGGACATCAGATGATCAGCTTTATGGATGCATACTCAGGGTACAATCAAATAAGGATGAACCCAGTAGACGAGGAGGCCACCACTTTTCAAACAGATAAAGGCTTATATAATTATCAGGTTATGTCGTTCGGATTAAAAAATGCTAGTGCAACTTATCAACGTCTCATGAACAAGGTCTTCAGAAACCTTCTCGGGCGTACAATGGAGGTTTACGTTGATGACATGCTAGTAAAAAGCTTGGAAGCATCTCAATACATTTCTCATATGGATGAGTATTTTCAACTCCTTCGTCAATACGATTTACGAATTAACTCGGCTAAATGTGCTTTCGGAGTCACACCGGGGAAGTTTCTAGGATTCATGGTTACTCATCGTGGAATTGAGGCCAACCCTGAAAAAATCAAGGCGTTGAGAGATATGGTACCCCCAAGGAAATCGAAGAGGTACAACGCTTAAATGGACGTATAGTCGCTCTATCTCGCTTTTTAGCTCATTATGGTGATAAGTATTTGCCATTCTTCTAGATATTACGGGGTGCTCGAACTACTGGATTTCAGTGGATAGATGATTGTCAGATCGCTTTCGAGCAACTTAAGACATACCTTGCTTCACCACCCCTCTTATCAAAGCCTGTCCAAGGGGAGGTGTTATATATCTACTTGGCTATTTCAACTCACACAATAAGCTCTGTCCTTGTTAGAATGAAAATTTCAGTCGAGAAACTAGTATACTACGTTAGCAAGATTCTCACTGATATAGAAAGTCGCTATCCAATGGCGGACAAGATCGTGTTAGCCCTGGTATTCTCAGCAAGGAGACTTCGTCCGTACTTCCAAGCTCACACTATCGGCGCCTATACACAACTCCCTCTAAAGGCTATCACACAAAAACTAGAAGCATCAGGAAGATTAGTAAAATGGTC
Organism: Papilionanthe hookeriana x Papilionanthe teres; assembly: GCA_022702705.1. Classification (NCBI taxonomy): domain Eukaryota; kingdom Viridiplantae; phylum Streptophyta; class Magnoliopsida; order Asparagales; family Orchidaceae; genus Papilionanthe; species Papilionanthe hookeriana x Papilionanthe teres. Next base: position 137,607,461 of record CM040429.1, on the reverse strand, counting down.
AGTAGAATTGGGAGAATTTAACATTCATTACCTAACCCGACTAAACATCAAATTACAGGTGTTGGCTGACTTTGTGGTGGAATGTACAGTGCCTATATCTGATGAACCACCTTTTTCTCCTCCACGGTCACCCCAGTGGACACTATACGTGGATGGAGCATCTGGAAAATCGGGAGCTGGTGTAGGAATACTACTTATCTCTCCGAAGCAAGATATCTTGGAGTACGGACTTCGCTTGAAATTTCCAGCCACTAATAACGTTGCTAAATATGAAGCATTGGTCGCCGGATTAAAACTTGTCATAGACTGTGAAGTACAAAACATGATTATCTACACTGATTCTCAACTCATTGCATCTCAATTAGAGGGAGAATTTGAAGCTCATAACTCACAACTAGTGCAGTATCTCAATTTAGTAAAAACACTTCTCACCCAAATTAAAACTTGTCAGCTCATTCACATACTTCAAGAGCATAACACCCGAGCTGATGCCCTCTCCAAGCTCGCAACTCAACAACTGGAGATCTCTATAAAAGAAGGAATATTAAGGAGATATATTTTCCCAGTATCCAAGGCCCGTGAGTGATACTGTCTATAAATGATTCAGGGGAGCCGTCTTGGATGGATCTCATCATCTCATTCCTTCGAGAAAGAACATTTCGAGATGATGCTACTACATCAATTCGTCTCCGGCGCATGGCTGCCAACTTCATCCTTATTGGGGATGAGTTGTATAAGAAGGCATTTGTAGGTCCATACCTCAAGTTTCTTCCTCCATCTGAAGCTGATTATGCATTAAGAGAGGTTCATTCCGGGATATGTGGGGAGCACCTTGGAGGCAAGGCTCTTGCTCTGAAAATAATGAGATAAGGATTCTATTGGCCCACAATCAAACAAGACACATTAGAGTTTGTGCAAAAATGCTAGAATTGCCAACTACACTCTAATCTTACACATGCACAGCTAGTAGAACTTACATCTTTTCTGAGTCCTTAGTCTTTCGCCCAGTGGGGGGTAGATATCATGGGGCCATTTCCGATAGCTACTGGACAACAAGAATTTATCATCTTAACTGTCGACTACCTCACCAAATGGGTAGAAGCAGAGCCTCTTGCCAAGATCGCTGAGGAAAATGCCAAACAGTTTGTCTGAAAAAACATCATGTCTCTTTGGGCTTCCTACAAAGATTGTCACCGATAATGGGACTCAATTCACTGGAAGAGTCTTCACATCATTCTGCAAGGATCTTCACATTCAGTTGGTGCACACTGTTGTGGCACATCCCCAAACAAATGGACAAACAGAGGTGACAAATCGGACATTGCTCAAGGGATTGAAGACTCGACTTGAGAAGGCTGGGGGGCAATGGGTAGAAGAGTTGCATAATGTCCTTTGGGCCTATCACACCACCGTACGAACCCCTACCGGTGAAACTTCATATAGCTTGTGTTTTGGCGGTGAGGCTGTCATCCCCATTGATATCAGAGTTCCGAACCCACGAGTCAAGACTTTCGACTCAGATAGCAATGAAGAAAAGCTTCGACCACAGTTAGATCTTCTTCCGGAAATACGCGATGTGGCCCACCTCAGAGCTGCTTCCTACCACCAAAGAGTTGTTTGTCACTTTAATCGAAGAGTCAAGCCTCGACGTATCTTCATCAGTGACCTGGTCTTGCGTATTATAGAAGCCGCCGGTCATGGTCCCCAACGCAACAAATTATCCCATCTCTGGGAGGGCCCATATATCGTGGCTGCCATGATCAAGCCTGAAACCTTTAAACTAAAAGATTCAGATGGGAAAATCCTGCCCCGGACTTGGAATACTAAAAATCTTTGCAAATACTACCAGTAACACACCATCATATAATATATGTCTGTTAGTGTCATATAATGTCAATGTATCACAGACTTATTAATTACTTGTTTTCTTTTACAAAAAAGAATATCTTTAAAAAGTGTAACGACTCATTCATGAGTCATTTTATGATCTCGACCCAAGAAATGCACAACTCTGGTTGTATCTTAGTCAGAATATGATCGATCCCAAGGGGATTTGATCTGACCTCTTCCATGTGGGTTAACATCGTCAAACTTTTACTTCGATGAACAACCCATGAAAGGTTAACAGTCCTTGGTGGGCCACACCTGACTCCTTCCACACAGGTTTGCAAGTGAGCAATGCTCTAACAAACAACCTCGGATGGGTTAATAAGTCTTCAACGGACTTCCATCAACTCCTCCCATACAGGTTAACATCATTGAGTAATACTATGATGCATAAATTTAGCCAAATCAAAGGTCGCAAGTGATTTATTCCTACGATATCCTTCTCATATCCACTGTGGAATAAAAATAAAATATGTTTCAACATTATGATTGAAAAAATAATAATAATATTGGATAATTTTTTCTTTAGTAAATCAATTTTACAACTCATTTATCTCAACATCGGGTACATGATCACGATCATTTTGGACATTAGCAAGGCGTCACCGCAATGCATCACCCAGCCGCAACTCGTCGTCACGCTGCATCACCGTGATGCACCGCTGCAACATGACACTCTGTGGCAACGCCCTTCGCATGCATTGCCATGATGCCTCACCAAAACGCTCCACCACAATGTTCCGACACAATGCGCTACTGCAACGCTCTACCGAAACACGTCGCTGCATTGTGCCGCAACGACGCATCAACACGACGCCGCACCACAACTCTCCGCCGCAATGTGTTGTCGCAACACACCACCGCAATACGTCGCTGCATTGCGTAACCCGACGCGCCACAACGATGTGTCGCCGCAATGCATCACCACGACGCTCCGCCGAGACACAACACAACGACGTGTCGCCACATTGCGCCACCGTGACGCGTCGCCGCAACACTCCGCTGTGATGCACCACCGCGATGCTTCATCGCAACGTACCGCCGCAACACTCCGCTGCGACTCGCCGTGATGCTTTACGATGCGCCACAACGAAGCTCCGCTGCAACGCGCCGCAACGACACGACACCGCATTGCGCCCCCATGACACGCCACCGCGACACGCCACAACTTGTCAACACATTGCACCACCATGACGCATTGCCGCTACTTCCGCCACGACGCACCGCCACGACGCGCAGTCGCGAAGCTCCGCCGCGGTGGTCGGCAGCGACGACGCTCCGCCGGGACGCGCCGCCGCACGACGCTAGACCGCGACGCGCCTCCGCGATGCTACTCTGCAACACGACACTGCGATGCGCCGCCTCAGCACGCCGCCGCAATGCGCCACGAAGACGCTCCGCTGCAACGCGCCACAATGACATGACTCTGCATTGCACCGCCGCGACACTCCGCCGCGACGCGCTGCGACGTGTCACTGCATTGTACCACTACGGCGCGACGCCAATATCTTTGCTGCGACGTGCCGCGACGTGTTATTGCATTACACTACCACGACACGTCGCCACTACCTCTGCCGCGACGCGCCGCCGCACGAAGCTCCGCCGCGACACGCTGCACGCCGTGTCGCTTCGCCGCGACGCACCGCCGCAACGCGCTGCCACAACGCTCTACAGCGACACGCCGCGGCTCTGTTGCAACGCGCCGCGGCAATTTTACCCCCCTCCTTAAGGGGTATTTATAGGCCAAAGAAAGAGCATAGACATTAAATATTATTTATTAAATAGACTCACAAAGGAGCGCTGTAATTAAATACTCATTAAAAAAAACTTTTCATATTCCAAATTAAAAAAAAAACTTTTCATATATATATATATATATATATATATATATATATATATATATATATATATATTTTTTTTTTTGAAAGGCAAGGATGCCCCTACATGTTGAAAAAACAAAAAATAGGTACAAAAATAGGTAGGAGGGCTTGCAGAACTAACAAAAAACAAAAGCTAATGGCAGCCCCTACCAAGACAAAACCACCAGGAGAGGGTAACACAATAGTAAAACAAGGTCAAACAGAGTACAAGTGACAAGCTGAACAAAAAGAGGAGCTGAGACAAGACCAAGCAGCAAGGCAAAGTTAGTTATTCAGCCTGAGATGAGGGATAGTCAGCAGATCTCCAGCAATTAGCTGTCTGAGCATTGGAGAAGGAGTGGTGGAAAGAGCAAAATTGGAGGTGAGAATTGCCATGTTAGCAATCCAATCAGCTGGCTTGTTCCCCTCCCTGAAAATGAACTGAAATTGAACTTGCACCTTAGTAGTGAGAATTTTGATCTTATGAGCCCGAAATTAGCTGTCCAGTTGAGGGCATGCCTGTTATGTGTAGCATATGTTGAAACAAGAGTTATCAGATCCATAGAGTCACATTCCAGAATGAGGGGAGACCGGTTAAGGTGGACGACCACCTTTAATGCCCGATAGACGACTTGAAGCTCGGCATCTAATGCATCACCAGCAACAATAGGGGCCATAAAATAAAGTAAACAATTACCCTTGTGATTTCGAAAATACCTCCAATGCCACCACGAGCAAGTTTGTAGCGGCCATCGGTGTTGACCTTGATCCGGTTTTGGGTCAGGGGAAACCAAGTTACTTTAGTGATCTCGAGGGAGGCGAGTTTTAGGAGAGGAGTTTTGGGAGCAAATGTTGGGGAAGTTCTTAAGTTTGATTAGCTTAAGCACATAGGCTAAACAATGGCTAGTGACGAGTTTTAGCATCTTGGGGGATGTTATCAAAAGTAGTCTTGTTTCTAGCCATCCAAATGAACCATGGAATGAGTAAAGGGATAACAGTAAACCCAGCTTTCTGCCAATCTTGCCAGCAAGTAACCAGATGATTCCACTGTAACTGAATAGTATTTAAATTAGTGTCTTGGAGGAACTGAGTCCAAACCTGCTGGGAGAAACTGCAAGCATAGAACAGGTGGTTGATTGATTCTTCCTCCAAATGACATAACCTGCAGCAAGAAGGGCCTCTCAATCCCTTGAGTTTAAGGATATCATCAGTGGGAAGGAGATTCTCGAGCAGTCTCCAACGAGAATAATGCCATAGAGGGGATAAGAACTTGTTCCAGCAGATCTCACCCCGGGGTACACTCTCCCGATGTACAAGTTTATCATAAATCTCCTTGGAGAAACTTTGGCTTTTGTTAGTTCTACAAATAGTGTCATGCTTGGATGCGTCGAATGGTATGGTGTTAACCTTGTTAGGCGAGGAAACAGTGAGAATGGAGTGGAGGAAAGGGATAGACCGGTGGTCCTCCTCCCGGCAATCGGCAACCAAGAGATTAAATTCTCTAGTAGGAGTGTGTGGTTGGAGCCGATCATGGGGGCACCACTCGGTCCAACCAAAAGTTGATCTTTCCTTTGCCTAGCTGCCATAAATATAGGTTCTCGACTTCTCGCTTAATTTTCAACATGGCTTTCCAAATTCTAGAATCACCCATTCTAGCAGATAGCCAATGAGGGGTGAATGTGTACGCAGTATTTACCATTAAGATATAAAGCCCAAAGAGAGGTTTGAGCCACTGAAATTAATCCAAAGTTTGCAATGGTTAATTTTGAGAAGATGGCTTTGACACTTGAAGCCTAATCCCCCAGCCCACGGTGGTTTAGCCGGTTTCCTCCAAGCAGCCCAATGAATCTTCTTGCACGTACCGGCCCATAAAAAGTGGTTGAAAGTCTGTTTCCAAGCTGGATCCAGGTGCTCTTTTTCATAGTAGTCATTTGCATGAGGTAATTTGGTAAAGTAGTTAGAATGCTTTTAAGCAAGGTAATCCTCCCTCCAGTAGATAGGTATAGGTGAGTCCGAGTTAGATAAGTAGTTACAAATCCTTTGTTGGACCTCATCAAAATGGTTTTGCTTGCTTGCACGGTGCTTAGATGGACCCCAAGGTACTTGATAGGAAGGTTGGTCTTGGAGAACCCTGTGTGATTTAGAATCCGGTGTTTTGCTTCACGGGACACCCTTTTGGAAAAAAGGATCTGACATTTAGCTTTATTAAACTTTAGCCCAGATTGATTTTGAAACATTTGGATGCGAGTTTTGAATATATTTAACTGACCTTCTTGGATGCATTGGAGAAAATCATGAGGTCAATTGCATAAATCGGATGAGAAATAATGATATTTGAGCTGTGGTGAAAATTTACCGGGGGTGATGCTTGTATACTTGGTTGATCATAGAAGAAAAATAATCCATTGCAATAATAAAGAGAGTTGGGGAGAGGGGGTCCCCTTGCTTCGGACCCACGGTAGCGAGTGAAGGGTCCCCGGGTCGAACCATTAATCAGAATGGAATGGGAGTTATTGTGAAACTATCTATGGATCAGGTTGCAAAAGTTGGGGTTGAAACCTTGGGCTGCTAAGACATCCAAAATGAAGTCCCAATTGATTGTGTCATAAGCCTTTTGGATATCAAGCTTGTAGATTAAGTTCCCCCCTGCATTTCTTGTTGATGTCCAATAACATCTCATGAGCTAACGAACATTATCGGAAATAGACCTACCTTTAATGAAGGCGATCGATTTAGGTTAATGATCTTGTTTAGGTGAGGTTGAATCCTTAGGACCGGGATTTTGCTTGAGCACTTTGCGATCACGAAGTCGGGTTTATAGGCACGAGGCGATCCCGAGTGTTCAATTCATTGTGTTTAGGAATCGGCACAATGGTTGAAGAATTAAAATAATAAATCATATCTTTGCCGAGGAAGAAGTCTGGTAATGGCATTGGTAATTTCGGATTTGATAATGGGCCAAGCTTTCTTGTAAAAATCTGCGAGTAAAGCCATCCGGCCCTGCAGATTTCTGTCTTGTCAATACTCTTAATAGACTCCCGGATTTCGGCCTCGATAGGGGCTCGGCTAAGAGCGGTGCATTAATAAGCTGGTAGTGTTCATCAAGAATGTTGGTGGAAATATTATCTCTATCGGGGTTGTTAGAAGAAAGAAGTTCGTTGAAAGTGTACGAGAGCACTTCGCCGATAGCCATAGTGTCGGTTAGCCAATTTCCCTCATCATCCTTAATGCTTATGAATGATGTTACAACTCCTTTTGTATTTGATATAAGCATGGAAGTATTTTGTATTTCTGTCCCCCTCTGAGAAATGTTTTGCTGAAGCTTTTTGTTTCAAGTACATATCTTGTATGTCAATGGCATTGGATAAATGAGCTTGAGCAACCACTAAAAGATCAGAATCTGCACCTCTTAAGACTTGTTGTTCCATTCTAATTACCTCCTTTTCAGCATCCATCACGGTGGAGAAGACATCCCCAAATTCAGACCAACCCCGATGCTTTAGAGCCTTGCTGGTCTTCGGATGTAACAACCCCGGTTTAGTCCGAGGATCGGGATGAACCTCCCCTGCCATCGTTGGTAAATCGGATTAAGAAACTTGGGGTGGGTGGACCAAAAGTTTTGGTATGCGAAAGGGGGTGGAGAATGCGTGGGGGCGACAAAGATGGTGAGTAAAAGTGGTCTATGATCGGAACAAAGAAAAGGGAGATGGGTAATGGAAGTGAGGAGGAAATTGGAGTGCCAAGCTTCATTAACCGGGAACCTATCTAGCCTTTCCCGGATTTGGCCTCTCTTCCGGGTAAAAGGATGTCCCTTATAGCCTAGGTCGAAGAGGCCAGAAGGTGAATGTTATCCTTAAAAGAGTTGAGTGGCTAGGAATGGGAGGCCTACCCCGGATTTTTCAGTCGGGGTGGCAATGGAGTTAAAATCACCCCCCACCAACCGGGGATGATCAATAGAGCTGCTGAATGAGATAAGATGGTTCCACAAGTCAATTTTATCTTGTTTCTTGCAACCGAGCATAGATGAAGGTGGCACAAATTTTGTGATTAGCAAATTGGAGAGATAGGTGAAGAAATTGGTAGTTGTCCATGAGAACGGACCAGTGACCTCGGATCCGCAAAGAAGCCGGATCTTATTATTTATATTGGAGTGTAAGGTAAAGCTTGGGAATTTTTTTAGAATTTTAGATGGGTTTTGATGAACCAAGGGTTCCAAAATAACAATACACCAAGGGGTGTGTTTTTTGTTTAGGTTGATAAGTCTTTTTAGGGATTGGGGGCGGGCGATCCCACTAATGTTCCAACAAAGGAGGTTTATCATGAGAATTAGGGAGGGGGGAAGAGGATGCGTGGGAGCTAGATCTAGTTCTTCCCCTAGTAAGAGGGGGGTAGGGGAAAAATCCACGAAGGTTGAGTTTGAGGGTATTGAGGTTTTTTGTAATTCGGATCTATTCTTTTTCTTTTTTTGGGAAAAATAAATCTCCCATTCTTCCTCCATAGAATCATTAGTGGTCTTAAGCTTATTAGGGGAGGGGGAGAAAAGTGGATGTGGGATTGTGGGAAGGGCCTATGTGTGGGGTGATTTTTGGTGGTGGAAAAGCGGGGCAGCGGTATGGTTGGGGGATGTGGGGAAGCCCGATGGGGTGGCATTGGGAACAATAGGAGGGGAGGGGGATGCAGGTGCCCATGGGACCCTTGTGTGGAAGGGGTAGGAGAATAGTGGTAGCCACATTAATGCAGGAGCTGGAATCGATCTCGAGCTGAGCGATAGATCTCCGATAGGTGGATGCGGCTTAAAACATTTGTCGGTGGTATGACCAAACATTCTGCAGTGTGTGCGATAGTAGGGTCTTTGTTGCATGATGACCTCCCGCCGGTGTCCCTCTTCGTGAGAACCCACCCGGATTTTGTGAACTTCGGGGAGGGTTATATCCCTCTCGATTTGTATCCTTGCATATTCGGGTTTAGTCCTATGTAGAGATGTTGGGTCCAATGTTAGAGGGGTCCCGATGGCCCTCCCAATCCGAAAAAGAGTCGCTTGATTAAAATATACGTAAGGAAGGGCGGGGAGTTTAAACCAAATGGGGACTATGGGGGCTCTTTACTAGGATCAAAATCGGGGTCCATTTTAGAAGCTTCATTTCCATTCTCGCTATGGTGACAACTTGTTTGGCAAATAATTTGGCATAGTCTTCCTCCGAACTCGGGCTTATAAGAAGGTGTCTCCCATCTAATAATCCAAGCTTCCAAGTCTTCGCTGAAATTAAGTGATTAAAAAAGTTTTTGACCAGCTCCATCTTGGGATGGCCTAAAGCAAATTTTCCTATCAAAGTAAGTTTCACTTCCTCATTAAGAGATTCTAGCTCCTGGGGGTGAAGAAAACGACGAGGAAACCATCTTTAACACCAAGTGGTTTGATGAAAGGACGGGTTCCCTTCCCAGCTGACGGCATCATGCATGGATTGAGGGAAAACCAAAGAGGCAGAATCAAAGGTAGCAGAGCCGCGACCAACGACCCCGAGCATAAGAATTTTTAACCCGATCCGCATTAGTTTGGATGTCGATAGGGGTTGTCATGGGAAACAAACTCACCTAGCCGCAGCGGCCACTGAAAAAAGAACCGGAACCGGAAATATGTCACCGGGAGAGCCAAAGAAGCACGGGTCCGGAAAGCCGATGTAACGATAAATTTAAACCAAGAAAATCCGGGAAGATGGAAAACGATCCGGCGAGCGCGGCCTCGAAGTCTCACGAGCCGGAAACCTTCACGAAGCAAAGAGACCCCCTTACCTTGGCCACCGACCGACAGGCGCCGCCGGCAGTGGTCATGCACGGAACCCAACGAGAGCGAGAAAGTCCTCGGCCGCCATTATATATATATATATATATATATATATATATATATAATAATAATAATAATAATAAAAGCTTTTCATAATCAAATAAAAAAAAGATGAGAGGATTTCATATTCTCAAAGAAATAAATAAATAAATAAAACAAAAAATGAAAAGCTTTGGATATCAATATTTTCAGACGATCAAATTGGAGAAAATATGAGGGGCAACTGATACAACAACAACAAATTTTGTTTATCCAGCACCAATCTCGAGGCATTGCACAGATCTCGAGTAATATTTTTGAGTAAGTCACATTCAAATCTTGATAAAAAGTCATCCAGAGCTTCGATTTTAGCAATATTATAGTCAAAATGACCGGCTCGATAAGACGAACCTAATGATATAAAAACTAGTTTAATCTGATTCAAATCAAACCCAGATCAAGTCATTAAACCACATTTGAAAGATTTTTGGACATATTTGGAAGATCAAACAGATGCCAACACTAGCAAGCCTATACTCGAATCGAGCGTCTCGACAAGACAAATCTAACGAGCCTAAGATCACTCAATTCCGACATCATTAAGGCCATCAAATGCCCCTTAAACGTCGTTAGATCAAAGGAAGCCTTCTAGACCGTCCGATCAAAATGGCTGCATTAATTGTACCCAAAACACTATAATAGACCCTTAACCCTCACATGAAGGAGAGTAGCCTAGAGAGAGAGCTGGAGGACTTGAGAAGAAGCTGCAGCTTAGCATCACCGTCGACCGCCGCCGATCTCTGCCAACCTCCATCACTGCTGATCTCCGTCACTGCCGACCTTCTTCGACAACCGCCGACGTCTGTTGACCTCCATCACCGTCGACCTCTGTCGTCGTCGACCTCTGTCACCGTCGACATCCGTCACTGTCGAACTCCATCACAGTCGACGTCCGTCACCGTCGACATCCGTCAATCATCCTCAATCACCACCAACTAGACACTGTCAGTTGACATTGTAGTCTGAAACATATAATTACTCTCTCCCGTCTGTGGGACAGGGAATTTCTGTAAACATCAATCAATAGTGGATTCTCGCAACTGGGGTCAGACCCTGTGGTTTTTTCCTCTACGAGTTTTTCACTTAAAAACTCTGGAGTCGTCACAGTTTATTTTACATCTGTGTGTGTGTGCGCTGAATTTTCGTACAACACTAAGACAATAATCCGCTACTCTACCGTCGCAAATTTTTTAGCACGTATCAATGCTCAACTCACCTTTAAGGATGTTGAATCCCAAATTATAATTTGGATCACACTTAATGAATAGAGTGTTGGTCGAATGAGAAGAAAGAAAGTAGGATAATAATAGTACACAAGTAATACTCAATTTCTGAGGAATTGTTCAATAGTTTTTTTTTTTGTGAAAATTGCCCTCCTACTTATATCATATGAAAAGTATGGTAAATTACATTATTATCCCCACTTTTTGGGAATATCACAATCATTTATAAATCATTACTCATTTACATATTTGTAACTAATGTAATCACACATTGAGCTTGCAATTGTTGTTGGCGACGTTCCATGTTTGTAACCATATTTGACATCGTTTCATGTTTGTAACTGTTTGGTCTGATGGCCTAGCATTTTTCGGTTGGCCAAGAGTATCGGCCGACCGAATAATTTATAGTAGCATCTTCCGAAGAAATTTATTGCGAAGTCTATTATTCTTGGGAAGAATTGTTCCATCGAGCAGGCATGTTTTTTCTGTAATCTGATAGACAACCCTCCTCCTGTCGATGAGCCTTTGTAAAAGGAATCTACATCTGACGGCTATTGATCTTTCGAATACTAGACGATGGCTGAGTAGTTGTTGACGCACAACATTTCTTGGTTCGATTAGATGTTTGTTCAATCGGTCTAAGATTCGACTGACTGGTGCAATAATAAATGTTAGTGTATCTACTGTTTTTATGGTGTGTTGCGTTGGATCTACTCCAGATTCGTGTAGCCATATTAATGATGTACATATATAATTTCTTTATTTTGAGCTAAATTGAGCCGTACATGATTGAACAATAGCGTTGTTCGTGTTTGCTCGTTTACTCAACAAATAATTCGAACATAAGCTACTTAACGAGAAAAAGACGAGCTTTTTTAACCACTCTGCATGAATGATAGGGTTAATTATATATTAACTAAATAGTAAATTTTAGATATTAAATATAATAATATGATTTGTGTGTGTGTGTGTATGTATGTATATTTTTTATATCCAATACTAAAATATGCTAATAATTTTCTTTTTTATAAAATCCTACTAGGCCCCACCTCTTCAATGCAATGTATACTAAAATGCAAAACAAAAATGTCAAGGCCTCTAACTGAAAAGACGAAACCGGCTCCGGAGGCGGAGAAACGGAATGCCCCACAACCGGTACTTCCAGATCCAAATAAGGACAACACCCTCACGTCACCGACGTTGAAACCCTAAACTCCGACGGGCCGATTGTCGCCGTAATCTCCTCAGTTCAAGCATCTAAGAACTGGCAGAAAACTCCCGGCGAATAACCGTTCACTCCCCCGGTCTTCCTCTCTCACATCTTCTGCTTCCAGCAATGGTTGGTTCGTCGGCCCGCGTTCACGGTGTCGACCGTTTCTACAATCCACCTCCCATACGTCGTCAGCTCGAGCAACAGCACAGACAGCAACGCGAACTCCAAAACCAATCCTCGCAGCCGCAGCCGCAGCCGCAGCCACAGCCGCGTAAGCCAACGGCGGCGCCGGCAGCTCGGCCAAAGTATCGTCCTTCGCAACCGCCGCAGGACCCGGTGGTGGATAATCGTTTAGATTCAGATGTCTCGTCGTCCAAGGCTTCGGTGTCTTCTTCCAACTCTACAGCTTCCTCCACAGAACCGCCAACTGGAAATTTGGATCGTTTTCTCCAGTCGACAACTCCGATCGTCCCTGCTTCGTACTTTCGCAAGGTTTGGAAGTATTATTTGGAATTGGAAAAATTTGCCATCCTATCCCTTTTACGATTTGACGAGTTGAGGTTTTGATCTACGATCAGATGACCATGAGGGGGTGGCGGAGTCGCAACCTTATGGAGCCTCAGCATCCGTATTTCACCCTTGGGGATCTGTGGGATTCATTTAAGGAGTGGAGCGCTTATGGCGCTGGAGTCCCGTTGGTTTTGAACGAGAGCGACTCGGTTGTGCAGTACTATGTGCCGTACCTCTCGGCTATTCAACTTTTCGTTAATCCATCGAAGCCGTCATTGATATTGAGGTATGGCGTAGCTTCCAACGAAGCTATCTTGATGTTTCTATTTTCTTGGGCATTTATCACTTTCTTTTTTCCTCGATCCTCTTCAACATGTATGCCTTTCATACTGTTAGTGACGGGTATTTCTTTTAATCAACATGAATATATCGGCCTGTTGCTTCTCGCATTTCACTTAGCATAATACTTTTCCTGAATGACCATTTCTACTTATTTTTATTTCCTTGTGAACCGCCAACAGATGGACATTACATCATCTCTATTTCTTGCTCTGTTTCTTGGGTTCCTTTACAAAATAGTGTTGGATTGGGAAACCTGTGGACGCTTAACTATGTTGAGATTGCCAGCATGTGCTAATCCTGCCTTGCTGATTCTTATTTCATGGAGGAATTAATACAACAACAACAACAAAGCCTTAATCCCACCAAGTGGGAACGGTTACATGAATCCTTTTTCTCCGATGCGTCCTATTTAGTGTCATATTTTCCTTTAATTCTAATAAATTAAGATCATTTTTTATACAATAAGCCCAAGTCTTCCAAGGTCTACCTCTGCCTTTCTTAACATAAGTCGAATATACAACATCTACTCTCCTAATTAGATCATCAGATGGTCGACGTTTCATGTGACCAAACCATCTAAGACGACTCTCTAATTTTGTCCGTCACTAGAGCTACACCAACCCTATCACATACATATTTATTTAACATTTTGTCTCTAAGTGTAAAGCCACTCATCCACCTAATCATTCTCATCTCGGCAACACTTAACTTAGTATTATGCTTCTCTTTTAAAGCCCAACATTCAGCACCATAGAGCATAGCAGGTCTCACCACCCTTTTATAAAATTTTGCTTTCAGTTTAAGCGGTGCCTTTCTATCACACAATAGGCCCAAAACATTCCTTCACTTGAACCAAACAACTTGAATTCTACTATTAACATCCCCATCTATATCACCATCGCTTTGAACAATAGACCCGAGATATCTAAATCGATCACACCTTCTAATAATTTGATCCCAAAGTTACACTTATGTCATTAGAGCTATTATTACTAAAGTTATATTCCATGTATTCAATTTTAGCTCTACTCAAACGAAGGCCTTTAGACTCCAATGTAGACCTCCATAAATCAAGTTTTCTCCGAGCTTTTCTCTCGTCTTATCCACGAGATGGATATCATCAGCAAAAAGCATACACCAAGGTACATCCTCTTGTAAAAGCTTAGTAAGACCATCGATAACTAAAGCAAAAAGATACGAGCTTAAAGCCTATCCCTGATGTAAACTAACATAAATAGGAAAATATTTGGTCAATCCTCATTCAATTCGAACACAAGTAACAGCTCTAGTATACATTTCTTTAATGACTTGAATATAAGTCATATCAACACCTTTCTTCTCAAGAACTCTCCAAAGGATATCTCTTGGAACCTTATCATAAGCTTTTTCTAAATCAATAAAAATCAAATGTAGAGCCTCTTTATTATCTCTGTACTTCTTCATCAAACCTCTCAATAAATGTATAACTTCCATAGTAGACCTGCTCAGTATAAATCCAAATTTATTATGAGAAATCTTTGTAATACGTCTTAACCTATGTTCAATTACCCTCTCCCATAATTTCAAAGTATGACACATCAATTTAATTCTTCTATAATTTGCACACTCTTGTGCATCTCCTTTATTCTTAAATGTGGGGACCAAAATACTCTTCCTCCACCCAGACATGTTTTTAGTTTTTAAAATAATATTAAAAAGTTTAGTAAGCCAAGAAACTCCCAAATCTTCTAAATATTTCCACAGTTCAATTGGGATATCATTAGGTCCTATAGACTTTCCACCCTTGGTTTTCTTTAAAGCCTCATAAACTTCTTTTTTACTAATGCGACGGTAAAAATGGAACGTTTTATTATCATTAACGATATTAAGATCACTAAGGTCGATCGGTTTTTTAGAAACTTCATTAAAAAGTTTATCGAAATAACTCACCCACTTATGTTGAATATCCTTTTCTAAGAAAAACATATTTTGATTTTCATCTTTAATACACTTTCCTTGAGTAAAATCTTTACTTTTATTTTCTCTTTATTTGGTTGGTTTATACATATATTTTTCACCCTCCTTAGTATCTAATCTGTTATAAAAATCACTAAAAACAGAATTTTTAGCGTTACAGATTATTTTTTTAGACTTCCTGTGGGTTATTTTAATTCTTAGTTCTCTAAGCTTTTACATTCAAACCAATTTTTATAACATACCTTCTTATATTTTATTTTTTCTTGCACATTATTATTCCACCACCAACTATTTTTTTATTTATAAAAACTTTTTCTTTTGATTCTCCAAGTACATCTTTTGCTACATTTTAAATAGTATTTGTTATTTTCACACATAACTTTTGCTTCTTCATGAACATCCCAATTTTTTAAATCTTGAATTTTACTCATAAAAATAATTTTATTTGTCTTTTAGTGCCCCATCTAATTCTACGATGCTGAATTCTAGTTTTTTTATTTTACCTCTTAATCTTAAAATCTAGAACTAATAATCGATGTTGGGTACTAAAATCCTTACTAGGAATTACCTTACAATCCTTACAATCTTGACGATCTCTTCTTCTCATAGAAAATAATCAATTTGTGTTTTATTAGATCCATTCTTATAAGTAATAAAATGTTTATCTCTTTTATTGGATAAAATATTAGTAATAATGTAATCATACACTAAAAGAAATCTAATACGATCTCTACCTTCTTCATTAATCCCTCCATAACAACATCCACTATGAATATTTCTGAAATCTTCTACCACTATACCGTCATGTTCATTTAATCTCCTTCAATAAAAATTCCTTCTTCAAGAGGTATCAAATATATTAAGTCTTCCATGTCATTCCAGAATTTATCTTTAGAGTCTATATCTAAACCTGCTTGAGGAGCATAAACACTAATAATATTAAAAATCTTAGTATCAATAATAATCTTAATTCCTATAATTCTATCTCCAACTTTATTAATTTTTACAACATTATCTTTCAAACTTTTATCTATAATTACACTACACCATTTTTAGTGCGACTCTTACCAGGATACCAAAGTTTAAAACAAAAATTATCAATCTCCTTAGCTTTTTCTCCAACCCATTTAGTTTCTTGAATACATAAAATATTTATCTTTCTATGAATCATAATATCAACTAATTCCATTAATTTACCATTGAGAGCCCTATATTCTAAGATCCAATCCTAATACTAGTATCATTGACTAACTTCTTTACCCACATCCGTCCGTAATGTGGGAACCCTTGTTCATTTGACACTATACCCGACGCCGGTGTAGCGGCCTTTGCACACTTTCTGCTGTATTCTGGCCATACAGCGCGTCGCTTCCAGAGGACGCCCCATCACTTACACAATGATCAAAAGGATTCATGTCATGATTTTTTTCAACAAGTTTTACTCTGGATGTCGACTACCTAATGCAACCCTCAAATTTTCACATCTGGGCTTGGGACCGGCAATGACAGTGTTAGAAAAAAAAATGTTCAAAAAAGAGGGAGGATATCTGCCCTGAAGACGTTTCAAATTCACCATTCATTTTATAACATGACATGGAGACAATATAGCATGCATGGTATGCTGGGATGTGTGTTCATATGGACCTTTCTCTGCCACTTTCAGTGATGTGTGTGCTTAAGTTGCTGGTGCATGCACAAACTGTTTCATACACTCCTCTTTCATGAAAGGTAGAAGATTCAAGCATAGGGGTCGTAGTTTCTTTTCTTAAAGAAAATAAAAACTAGTAGGGAAAACTGCTAGTGTACCAACGATACCCCATGGGACATGGCATCGAACTGATTAAACTCTTCTTTGCTTGATATTGTAGGTAGCAAGGTAGAATTTGCTCAAATTGTCAAATTTTTATACTCTTTTTCATTGATTTGGATATAAATTTAGAAAAATTATGTTGATTTTGAAGATGCAATTTGGTTTCATTATACAAAGATTCATATGGGATGCATATTTTTTTTTAGACACTAACGGAGAAGTCTAACGAGTAAAAATGGTTTTCATTGTTTGGAGAAAGCATACGATACTTAAGATATTAATGTTTTGGGTATTGAAAAATGAAAGTCCATCTTCAAATTATGTTGAAATAATTAAAAATATGTATGACAGAGCGCTAATGAGTATTAGTGATCATTTAGTGACTTAGGTGTTTAATTTATAATGTGATCACATCAATCATTAAGAATGAGTTCATAAAGATATTCAAAATGAGATGTCTTGAAGTTATGCATTTTGCAAATGACATTTATAATTGTGATATATCTGATTGAAGAATAAAGAAATTGTTTAGAAGTTGGATGATTTAGGGTTAGTAGAATAAAGATTAAACACAAGATATGCAATTTTCGTGCTTGTGATCTTAATAATTATCATTTAATACAAATATTTATATTTGTTAAGTGCCTTAGGTGCATTGTGTGATAAGAGGCTGTCAAGTAGAATTATGATCATTTAGTGACTAAAGCGTTTTATTTATGATGTAATCACATCAAGTACTGAGATTGAGTTCATCTTTTCTTATGTTGATTATTATTGTGGATATTCAAAATGAGGTTTCTTGATGTTATGCATTTTACAAATGACGATTATAATTGTGATATATCTGTTTAAAAAATTAAAATTTTGAGCAATAGAGAAAATATTTAGAAGTTGGATGACTCAGGATTCATAAAACAAAAATTAAACCTAAGATATACAATTTTAGTGCTTGTGATGTTAATAATTATCAGTTAATACAAATAGCTATAATAGTTGAGTGCCTCAGGTGCATTATATAAGAGGCCATCAACTGAAATTATAGGTAAAATATAATAAAATTTTCTAATATGCCCTTAATTCTCTATGGTTCCAAGAGTTTGGATTAAAAGGATGATGATAATTAAAATGGGCATGATGAAAAAAAGAATGTAGATGGATGCATGACAAAATTAAGATGAATAAATCATCTAATTATTAGGGTGTAGCATCCCTTCAAGATAAGGTACTTGAAAATAAATTTAACTCTTTTGCGCATATATATCACAGGATTGAAATTACCCATTAAATTCATCAATAAAGTTAATGTTGTATGTAATTTTTATGTGATTTGTGAGCAATATATTATGAATGACGGAAATAAACATTTATAAAGCCAATCCCAAATAGTTATGGTTAATGATGATTTTGATCTGTTATATTTTGTTGAAGATGGCTGTATAAAATAAAGTTATCATACACTCAGTAGTGGAACTAGGGGGAGGTTCTCTCTCCTCTTATGATTATGTATAAGATGAACTTTTTGCTTATAAATTATCAAGTTCTTTTCATGTGCTGGTCATTGGGATCTCAAACCGGGCATTATGGTCGTGCTCGCCTTATACTAACTCATATGTACTATTTTTTTTTGGCTTAGCATCATTTGTTGGTCATATGCTTGCTCATTAGTTGACTGACTTGGCCTTCTTCTTGCTATTGTCTTTTTCTTGGCTCTGGATTGTGCGACTATAAAATAAGAAAGGAAGATTTACATACATACCACTCAGTTCCTTGTATTTACATATGGAAGACCTAAACTTTAATTTTTACACGTCACCTTAACTATGCATAAAAAGGTGTATTTCACTTTTTAAATGGTAAAATGATGGTATTTTTTAGGTGATATGAAAGATTTGGGTGTTATAAACGTAAATAGTAAAAATTTAGGTGTTAGATTTGTAAATATATAGGAATTGGGTGTTATGTATTTAAATGCCCCAATAAGAAATAGCTCTCCCTTATCTTTTTGTCTTACCTTGATTTGTACCAAGCACCAAGGAATGATACTTTAATACCAACTTGATCTGGAAACTATCTTTTAGTTGAGTTTTCTTGTTGTCGATAGATTTCTCTTTCTAATTTTGAGCTTTGCTTAGTTGGGCTATCGTAGGATTTGACGGCTTCAAATGATAAAATAGAGTATTGCCTTCCTGTTTGCCCAACACTTGAATGTGCAGTTACAGTAGAAATAAAATTAAATCCTTATTAAGCAAACTCCATATGAGCAGGGAATCATACCTTCAAATTACAAATTAGATTAACCTGAATTTACAACATACTTTCAACAAATTTGTCTTCATTTTAAATTTAAAATTACAACACAAGCTTATCCAGAATGTTAAAATTTTCAAATTAATAGTTATCTTATTGTGCTCTAAATTTTAATCCAATGATCCAACTTCCATAGCCTTAATCTCCGTCCTATGGTGTCTTATGGATGATCACATTATACCTATTATAGAATCATGGTATTTCTTCTCATCAGATTTATCTGAGAACCGGATCATATGGATCAGATTGACTATCTCATTCCTCATATCCTAAAGCTTTAAGCAATGGAAAATTTACATACATATCACACAATTCTTATGTATTTACATATCCAACACCCAAAGTTTGATATTTATATTTATAGCACTTTATTTTTCATAAGCATATGCATAAAAAGATGGTTTCACTTTTTAAAAAGTTAATAATAATGGTATCTTTATATAATATTAAAGATTTGAGTGTTATGCATGTAAATATGAAAGTTTAGGTGTTAGATATGTGAATATAAGAGAATTGTGTGGTTTGTATGTAAATGCGCCTTAAGCAATTCACACTTATCTTGTTTAGAAATGAGACAAATGATTGTTTGACACAAACTTACATGACTTGCTTTACTGTGAAGATCTTGAACATATTTAACAAATAATCCTTAATCATTTCCCTCATAATCTTAAAAAAATTAGCAGTAAAGTCAGCAGCCCCCCATGGTTTGTTAGATCCCAAAGGGAATCGCAAGCTTTCAACATCTCAGCATTATCATGGGGATAGAGCTTCAAGAAGTCAATATACTACTTGGAATGATTTATTTTTTCCAAAATATCCTTGTAAAGTTTTTTGAAATAAGGGGGCATATGATGCCTGGATTGAATAGCGTCATTTTTAAAACATAATAGGATATTTACATGCATACCACTCAATTCTTATATATTATTTACATACCTAAAGTCCCAAGTTCAATTTTTCCATGCATACCACCTTATGCATGAAAAGTCACATTTCGCTTTTTAAAGGTTACAATGGTGGTATTTTTTATGTGTTATGAATGACTTAGGCGGTATAAATGTAAAAAAATCAAAGTTTAGGTGTTAGGTAAATACTTTGGAATGGAGTGATATATATGTAAATGCTTTGGTGATTGAAGTTGAATTTTCTTCACCTAATAGTCACCTTGTCAACGGTGTAAGTGTTGTTGTGTCCTTCCCAATGCCATTAGACATTTGGTGCCTATACGCTTCCTCTTTAATTTCTTGTGAAGCCACTTTTTACTCATTCATATGCTTACGAGTCCTCTAAAGAATAATTATCCTCTTTAGCTTTTTGTTTTTTGGATCATTTATATACGTGCCACTCAATTCCTATGCATTTCTATATTTAACACCTAAGCTTTGATTTTTACATTTTTACCACCCAAATCTTTCATATCACATAAAAAATACCGCTATTTTAACTTTTAGAAAGTGAAATACACATTTTCATACATAGGGATTGCGGTGTAAATGTAAAAATTGGAGTGTAGGTGTTCTATATGTAAATAAGGAGGAATTAAGTGGTATCATTTTATCTCAATAAGATGCAGTCCCAGAAGATCCTCTTTCTCCTTGTTAGACCTTAATCCCTCTCCTCAGTAAGTTATAGTTTCATGACCGTTACAGAAGTACATTCTATTATAAATGAGCTTAAATGGACCTTCATTGATGGCCATTCAATGAAAATCACAAATTTGGGCTAACTCAAGTTTACGATGGACTTTTAAAAACATAAATTATTCGGCTTAAACAGGCTTTTAATGACACATTTGATACCTGCAGTTCTGTTGTAGAACCCTTTTGTGTCTTGTCAACTGCAAAATTGAGTTTGGGGTATTTAGGTGCATACCACGTAATTCCTATTTATATATATATCTAATACCTAAACTTCAACATATTTGCCACCTTATCTATGCATGAACAGGTGTATTTCGCTTTTTAAAATTTAAAATTGTGGTATTTTTGATGTAATATGAAAAATTTGGGTGTTATAAATGTAAAAAAGTATAGCTTAGGTGCTAGATATGTACATACATAATAATTGGTTCGTATCATGGTATGCATGTAAATGCTCCTATTTAGTTCTTCTGTATTCTAATGTATTATATAGCACACAATTCTAATGTATTTACATATCTTAGACCTATACCTTCATATTTATACACATAACACTAGATCTTTAATATCACATAAAAATAGTACTATTATCAATTTTTAAAAGTGAAATATACACATTTTCATACATAGGTTTAAAGCAGCAATGTGAGACGTGTGTAAATATGAAAGTATAGGTGTGAGATATGTAAATACATAAGAATCGTCTGCTTGGTATGTTAATTTCCCTAAACTTAACTGTCAGTGGCGCATATGGTGTCAACTTTCTTTCTTATCCTAAGGCGGCCTGGTGACGAAAGTGATGGAGAACCTTACCTGGATGCAAGTAGCGATGGTAGCAATGAGAGCGAAGGGGCGAGGCGGCTTATGAGCGGCGGATCGTCCTTTGGAAGTGCTAGCAGCAGTTCTTCTATCCTTCCAGTATTTGAGTATTTTGAGAGTGATCCACCCCATGGTCGGGAACCTCTTGCGGATAAGGTAAGACATCTGACATAATCTATCGTGCTTATGAAGAGGGGTGTAAGTGAGCCGACCAGCTCATGAGATGAGCTTATCGAGCTGCGAACCCGAGCTTAGTTTAACTCAGCTCGAGAGTTCGTCAAGTCAGCTCGCTTGATTTCACGTAATAAATGAAGTTTTTTCTAATCCATAAAATTTTAAGGGAAAATTTACATACATAGCACGCAATTCTTACGTGTTTACGTATCTCACACCAATTCTTTCACATTTACATACTTAACATTATGGTGTTATATTTTTGATGCGATATTGAAGCCATGAGTGCTATCTATATAAATATATTAGAGTTTTAGTGTGTGATAAGTAAATAAATAAGAATTGTGTATTATGCATGCCAATGCCCCATTTTTAAAATACTTTTATCAAAATCAAGATTTCGAGCTGAGCTCAAGCGGAGCATAATTGCCATGTGCTGGATTCAAGCTCAAGTTCCGAGCTCGAACTCAAGCCAACTATAAATCTCATGAGTCAAGCTTAGTCTTAGTGAGGCTTGAGTTTGACTCGTCTTGTTTACATCCCTCCTTATGACCATTCTAAAATTTTACATAACAAGCATGTTTTACCATTTCTAACAACAGATTTCTTCACTTGCGAGCAAATTTCCTGATCTGAAGACATACAAAAGCTGCGATCTGCTTCCTTCAAGTTGGATGTCGGTCGCCTGGTACGTATGTTCCTCTGATACATTGAAGCATTTCTTCCTATGCAAAATTTAAAAACTTTTTGTTTTTGTTGCAGGTATCCGATATACAGGATTCCTACAGGGCCTACATTGCGGGATTTGGATGCGTGTTTTCTGACCTTTCACTTGCTTTCCACTTCACTAAAAAGTAGGCATCATATTTTGCCATGCAATCCTTGTAAAATGTGGTTCTTTTCTTCTGTTTTTTAGCTATGATTTTTAGTTCTTAAAAAAAAGAGGTGAGATTTACATAGTACCACTCAAGTCCTATGTATTTACATATCTTCAATACACACACACACACCTTGCATATGCATGGAAAGATCTATTTCACTTTTTAAAAGTTAAAATAGTGGTATTTTACGTGATATGAAGCATTCGAGTTATAAACGTAAAAACAAAGTCTGGATGTTAAATATGTAAATACATACGTATTGGTGGTTTGTATGTAAATGCTCCCCCAAAAAAAAATATAGCACGCTGATAGGAAACTTTGTTGTATCTGTAGAGCTGTTTTTCACTTTGCTTCTCCATGTACCATTCAGCAATCTTGCATTTTTTCCATAACATGTTATGCCATGCACAAATATGGAGTCAAATCAATTATAATAGCCTTAGAGCCACATTTCAAAAAAAAAAAAAAAATGACATTTATAGACATATTTCCCAATTTTTATGTATATGCATATCTAACACAAACTTTACTGTTTACATTTATGCCACCCAAATATTTTATATCACATAAATTATACCACTATTTTGACTTTTAAAAAGTGAGAAGGCACTTTTTCATGTATAGAGAAGATGACATATATGTAAAAACTGAAAGTTAGGAATC
Organism: Papilionanthe hookeriana x Papilionanthe teres; assembly: GCA_022702705.1. NCBI lineage: Eukaryota > Viridiplantae > Streptophyta > Magnoliopsida > Asparagales > Orchidaceae > Papilionanthe > Papilionanthe hookeriana x Papilionanthe teres. The sequence continues at coordinate 137,584,293 of CM040429.1, read as the reverse complement.
AGCATGTAAATCTTCCTAAAAAATGTGGTCATAATGAGTTCTAAATTCATTGGATTTTCTTTGAGTTGATTGCAATCTACATTTAGATTGATTACTATTATATGACGGTAAAAATTGAGAGGTTTGCACGTCATACATGAATGTTTAAATGTTAGACATATCAATACATAATATATGTGTGGTATGTATGTAAATGCCTCTTATTTTAACTTTTGATTATAAGAATCAGTTATCGATAAGAGAGAAAAAGAATTTGAAAAATTATAAATGTTGCCGGCCCTGATCTACCTGCATGCTATGCGGTCAGGTGTTGACAATTGGTATCCAGAGCCTATGGGTCCATGCATCATCAAGAACACAAACGGGAAGAACTCTGCCGGCGACCGACTATCCATACCGATCTTCGGCCTCGCTTCATACAAGTTCCGAAGCTCCATATGGACTCCCAATGGCCTCCACGAGCATCAGCTGGCGACCTTGCTGCTCCAAACTGCAGACAATTGGCTCTACCTTCACCAAGTAAACCATCCAGATTTCATGTTCTTCTGCCACGCCAACAAATTCAGGAGATGATTTTATAGATTTTTTTTTTTTAATTTTTTTTTTTACAAATTTCTGTTTAATCTAAGAAGGGCTGATTTTCAATGTTTCTGCGGGCGGTTATCTTGACCTGGAAACCCTCTGCACATCAGTTTTTTCACATTTGAAATAGGATTGACCGGCCAATTTTGCCGGGCGATGTTGGTATGAGGATTGAAGGAAGGCAGGCTGCTCTGGGGGGTGTTTTTTGGCTGCTCTGACACAGAGCTAAGGTTAGTGACTAATGGAATTAATGGTAGGAGACTAATTTTTGTTAATGGGGTTGCGATAGTCACAGATATAGTTAGTTTTTGTGATGATGATGAATGCTCGAAGGAGCAGCTATTTAGTGTATTAAAATTGTTAAAAAAATGAAGGAAAAAAAATTATATTGTTGATATTTTTTGCTGTTTTTTTTTTTGTCATTCAGTTTGGGGCCATCTTATTTGCTGAAAGAGGAATACATTTGCTGAAAGTGATATATTTATTTGGTCTGGTCTAAAGTGGCTGGTTGGCGAATGCTGTGGCTGCTATGTGAAAAGAATTTGAAAATTGGCTGAATCTAAGAGATTTGGAATACATGATATTGGAACTGTATTGTGAATTTCAAATTTACCAGCATTCCTTTTTCATTCAATTAAATTTCAAAATTTTAACAATTCCTGCAATTGCTTTCTTCTGCATCAGAAATGTAAGAAATCAAATAGCCCTTTAATCTTTTTTTAATGCTAGGTCATTTATTTAATTAGATGTGTATTATTTATCCCATCCCTCCCATATATTATTCATCCCACCCCTCCCATATATATGTAAGTACATATCCAACATTTAAATTTGATATTTATATTTATATCACTATGGAGTGTGTTCTCTTTTTTTAAAAAATAATAGTAGTGATAAAATTTTAATTTATAAATGTAAAAATAAAAATGTTCAGATGTTAGATATATAAATATATAAGAATTACGTGGTATCTATGTCAATGTCCCTCTAAAGTTTGATTATTTACATATTAGACTTATTTTAAATTAAATTCAATGAATTAAAAATCTATTTAGACCTTTTTTTTCTTGTTTTTATCAATCAAGCATTCATGTAGGTTGTGTAAAATCTGAGAGTCAAAATAAGTTTTTAGGACTGACGCTGCTACTGCATTCCTTTCACATGATTTGCCTTTTTGTAACTTTCTATCGATTTTTTTTTTATTTTTTATTTTTTTAATTTATTATGTAGAATTTGTTAATAACATCTATATGTTGATGTTGATTAAGGATTAAAAATATGTTTCTATCCAATTCCTGTATATTTTCATATATGATGTCTAAATTTTACTTTTTGTTTATACCACCCAATTTTTTCGTTTCACATAACAAACATCATCATTTTTAAGTCTTAAAGAGCAATAGACCTTTTCAGGCATAGGTAACGTGATATGTATGTAAATAATTAAAATTTAGGATATATTTGGACTAGACCATTGTAAATAACTCTTTTTCCTATAATGGAGGAAGAAATGATGATTATTGTATAGCCTAAAAATAGGACCACCTCATCGAGCCAATGGTGCAGTAACCGCCGAAGTTGTCGTCGTCGAATTCATCGCGAGCACCTACGATAGCTGCCTCCATCCAGTCAGTTGGCCTTCCAACCCTGTCGGTCGGCCAAATAACCTTCAACTTGTCGGCCACTTTGCCTGGTCATTACCTGTCGGGCAGCTATCCTGGTCTGCCACTAAATCCTTCAACCGACAAGCACTTGGGTCAACAACCCTCTACCAGCCATCTTGGCTGGCAATCATCTATCGATTAACCACTTGGGCTGGACATATGAAGATCAACTAATCGAGCACCATCTGTCGGCCGGCCGCCTGGGCTTGAAATAGGGCCTTGAACCGATTGCCGGCGGGCCACGTACGTCGGCTAACAGCTATCGGTCAGCTGCCATGGCTGGTAACAACAGATTACTTGGGCCAGCCACCTGTAGTCGGTCGACCGTCTCGGGTAGCTACCCTTTATCAACAAGTCCAACATCGGGAAAATTCCAGAAAGATGGGTCCAAGCAAGGAAAGGACCAAGATACCGCTCTCAGCTCCCCATAAGATAGGGGCATAAATGTAATGTACATTCCCCTCTCTTTCTCTATAGGAACCCTTGCATGTAAAAAGAGGTTTCTAGGTTCTTTCACTCTCTCCCCTCCAATGTAGGGAATTTGCTCCCCTTCTCTCTCACTACTAATCGTATCTTGTGTGAAATAATAGGAGTCACTGAGTCCGAAAACACCCCTCTTTGAACCCCCGACGGAGCAAGTCTCTCTCTCTTTATCTCCCTCGCTTTCTCCTTCACTCGGATTCTGCACTCTATCCCTTGGGCAAGATCTAAAGGATAGATTTGGATTCAACATCCTAAAAGATGCGATGAGCGTGAAGCGCTCTATTAACAAGAATAAGAGTATCTAGGTTGGAGAAAGCTTAAAACAGAGAAACAAACAGGAGAAGAAGATGAGAGTAAAAAGACAAAAATAAAAAGATAAGCCATGATAAGATGTAATGCAAGAGAAAAGATGTGACAAGACAAAAATCAAGAGATACATTAAAAAAATAAGAGAACATAGAAGAAAGGAGAGGAAAGGAAGATCCCCTCTCACATTTCATGGGCAATAGGATTGTACAGAGAGGAAAAAAAAGAAGAACTTTACTTTATTTAGTGTTCATTAAAAAAGAAAAAGGAAAAGATAATCTCTCTTTTCATTTAAGCCTCTCCTCCGGGACGAGCGTTTCAAGAACTTATCATTTAAGCATATCCACCGGGATGAGCAAGGGAGTTATCTCTCTCTTCATTTAAGTCTCTCCTCCAGGATGAATACTCCAAACTATCTCTCTTTTCACTTAAGCCTCTCATTCGAGATGAGCATTTCAAGATCTCTCTATTTAAGCCTCTCCTCCGGGAACAAGTAAAATCTCTTTCATACTTGACCTCAGGAAACCTCAAAAAACCATCTTGATGGCTGACTCAGAAAAAGCTATAGAGGTGGTTCCCTGCCCGAAAGTGACAAGATCCACAAAGGGTATATCACAAGATATCTCACTAGCGAATCTCAATGGTTAACCTCGCAAAGGCATCAACATGATTCGCCTAAGGCCTATCGAAAGATGTGGCCCGCTAGAGGTGATGTTCCGACTGGAACAAAAGAGATAGCGCAAGGAGAGGAACTTGGGTGGAAAATTTTTTATATATAAATCTAAAAGAAAGTTTAACTGATTATTCTCTCAAAATACCTGGACACGGACTGATAATTTTTTTTCAAAATATTTTTACTCATCCAAGGACTAACAAAGGTACTAAAATAAAACAAGAATCTTACGAAATCATGTTTTCTGCACTTATGAGTTTTCCATTTTTATCACAGCTTCGCCTTTAAGAAGTGAAAAACTAGGAGCTATATGTAGAGCCCAAAAATAGGACAACCTATTTGAGCCAAGGGATCGCCGCCGTAGAACTTGTCATCACCGAGATGTCGCCAGCACCTACGACAGCCGCTTCAATCCATTCGGCTGGCCACCTATGCCAATCACAATGAACCGGTTGGCCACCTGGGCAGGACACAAAACCTTCAACCAGTTAGCCACTTTGGCCGACCATTACTTGTCGTCATCCATCCAAATCAAGCACCAAATCCTTCAATCGGTCGGCCATGGGGCCAACCACTTAGGTCAGCAGCCTGCTGTCCGCCATCCTGGTCGGCAACCACTTAACAACCGACCACCACCTGCCTGCCGGTCGCTGGGCCAGCTAGAAGACCTTGAACAGGGCGGCCACCACCTATCGGCTGGCCGCCTGAGCCAGCCACATGAAATCGCTTGGGCCAGCCACCTTGGCTGACCACCTCCAGTAAGTCGGCCGGTCAGGCCAGCTACACAATTTCGACGAGTCCAGCAGCGATAAAATTTTAGGAGGATGGGTCCAAGCAAAGGAAGGACCAAGTTACCCCTCAGAACTTCCTTAAGGTAGTAGCATAAATGTAATATTCATTTCCCCCTCTTTCTCTCTATTAATAGAGGACCCCTTGCATGTAAAAATGGGTACCCATGTTCTCTGTCTTCCTCATGTTGGGAGTTTGCCCCCGTTCTCCCTCACTCACTTGTAACTGTATCTTGTGTAGAATAATAGCGGCCGCCGAGCTAGAGACGCTCCTCTTTGCCACCCAAGGGGGCAAGTCTCTCTCTTTCTCCGCCTCTCTTCCTCCTTCACTCGGATTCCGCGCTCTATCTCTTGTGCACGATCCAAATTGAATACAACAATTATAAAGCATTTTGTGAAATAATGTGATATAATTTAAGAAAAAAATATTTTTTATATTTATCTTCAAAAGTTTAATAGAATCGGTGAACTAAATATGTATCCAAATATCTTAAAAGCTTGGTTCACGTTCAGTAGACTTGATTTAAGTTAATATAGTTCATTTCATGCTAAGTTAGGTTGGTTCAAGTTAATTTGGTTGAGTCAAAAAAAAAATTGTTGAATTTGTTAGGAATATTAAGAACTCACTAATGTCATGTTGAACCATCAAATTTTATTAAGAACTCGCTAATGTCTGGTCATCAAGTTTAAAGTTGTTCGCTCGGATGAGAGGGCGACTGACAAATCTAGGGATGAATTGGTGGTTTATCGAGAACAATTTCGGCATGGACTGTGACTCACCTTGTGTCAAGAGCATAGGGCTATTTTTAATGTGTATGGGGTCATTTTCAGCTCAAATCAAGTCGAACTCGATTGTGATGATAATGACCTAATTTACTTTATGTTAGTGTAAGGGGATCCCGCGGTTGAATGAATTATTCAGTCATATATTTTCCTTACGTGTGGAGTCAGACATAAATGGGCTAGTTGTAATTTTCTGGCCTAAAAAATAATGTAAAAGACTGAAAATATAAACTTTTCTTTGCCTCGTCGTCTGAGAGCTGGGGCATTAGGACCATACAAACTAACGATACCAACGATGCCTTCTAAAAGAAGAAGGGTATTGACTATTCCTAGATTGAAAAGGCTGATTTTGACGGTCAACTGCCCTCAGCTCCCCAGTATACTGATCAGTAACTGTAAACATGGTCATGTTCCCAGGACTTTTTGGTTCGATGAAAGCAGACTCATGGGCTGCCTCTAATGCTGTAAAGGTCAAGTATGAGGGAGAAATTACTGCTCGGGTGGTCAAGAAGAAGGCCAAGGCTGAGGCTAATCAAAAGGAGCCTCTGGGCAGGAAGCGGTGATGATTGGATGGAGGTCAACTGAAGCTTGTGGTGAGCTAAATGGTTTAGCAGGCGAAGATTTATATTCTCTATTTTTGCAACCACAGTAGTGATCCAACAAATTTTGACTCATGAACTGACCATCATTGCAAGAAGGCACTCGACTCATTCTTTGATACATTTATCTTGGATGTAGCTCTTTCAAGGCAGTCAGAATCTGGTGGGTCATTCGGGTAGCTCAAAGACGGTGGTGCTAATGAAGAGTCTTCTGATAAAGGGGTGAAAGAACTGTCAATTACATCTTACCAAGACACTTCATTCATTAATTTTTTAGCTAGGAGCAAAATCAGTCGATCTACCTCTACTGCCCAAACCAGGTCCAAAATAGATCTAGAGGTAGGATCCCCAGAGGAATTGAAACATCATGAGGAGAAGGATTCATTCGCTGAATTGAGTCCTCCAATCCCTCTTTCATAGAGAAGGATTTCCAAGCTAATAGGTCCAAGATTTTGAAGTGTTCTGACGGTTGGTTCATAACCATCGATTTGTTAGTGGACTAATAATGCATTTCACCGTCTGTTGAAGTCTACCAGTCCACCTTTCCAGATGTTATCTAGTTACACACATTTGCAAAGTCTCTGTAGGCACTGAGCGATTGGATCTATACAATAAGGAAAAACGATACCACTTGAAGACATGGGAGCCTTTCCACCTCCAATCGATGGCTTTGGACTGGGTCAAGATGTAATGGGCCACGATTGAGAAAAGGGTCAAGACATCAACCAGGCTTACCAAGAAGTCTTGTGAAATTTGCATAGGTGTGCTTTGGAATGATGGGTCTCTAGGGACAATAAATTTTGATGAAAAACTAATCATAGCCTTTAGCCCAACTTAGAAGTATCTGCTAATACATTTGGAAGAGTATTGGAAGCTTCCATGGCACACCTCATGGACTCATTATTTGATAAAATAAAGAGCGTTATAGCTAATACATCTCTTGAAGTCATCCTGGACGAGCCATGGAGACCATGATTTATGTGCAGTTTCTCGAACAGATTAATGAAAATAGCCTGTGTCATTCATAACATGTTGTTAAACCTTGTGGGTGACCCACAAGCAACTACCCAGCCCACTTGTTGCCTATGTAAGTAGAAGTCATGTAGGGAGATCAAGGAACTTATTAGTTGTAATATTTGTATATTAAAGATAATGCAGCTGTAATATTTCTCTTGCATATTTTTCTATTTGTGATATTCATCGTGTAAGCAACTATCACTAAAAAAGAACACTAAATCGGAATTAACTACTTTTAACATAAAAATATAGCATATAATGAACACTCTATTGCAAGAAACAATTTAAAGTTGTCCAAATTAAAGAAAAAATTGAAATCTAAACAACATAAATTATTCCATGCAACAAAAATAAAAAAAAAATCACGCATCTCGATTCTTGAAATAATAATTGAAGTAATTAATCCTGCAGTTAGCTTTCATCGACATGAAAAAATCTCTCCTGCTTTAGTCTTTCAACAACTTCATAGAAAACAAGTAAAACAACATGTCTTCATAAATTTCTAGAGTTTCATCCAGAATTCTCATAATCTACTGAATAGAAGTTGCATGTGACCTACTAGGCTCACTGATGCATGAAGCCACCAATTAGGAGATATGAGTTATGATGAGAGTGGCACCTTATTTTTTCATTTTCTCAGCCCTGGGATATTTAGATCGACTAGTAGATATTACTTAATGTAGGTTGGGGTTGGACCACACAATGGACCTAGCAGATTGCTCTGCTTCTAAGTGCTCATATTGGGATTTTTTCCTTTTCTTGATTGGTACATAAGCTTGTACCCATATGGCCACCACTGCACCGAACATACGTTTGTTGACCTAACTTTTGTTGAGGTCTAGTTCTTCTTCCTTAGAAGCCTAGGATCTAGCCGTAAGACTTTTATGTTGACTATCCTAGAGGACTAGTGATAAAACCCTACCCCATTAGAAATTCCAAACACTTCTTTAATTTTCTTGGAGTTCCATATATTTGGTTATAACCTCTAACACTTAGTAGGATGGGGGCCAAACATGAGGGAACTCAAGTAAGGTGCCCATAGAATTTCCTGGCCTTAGGGTCAGCCCTAGGTGGTGTGGCTTTGGTCAGTATTGCACACACACACAACCCCACACTTTCACTCACAACCCAAAGCTCTAAACTAATCACCCTTAACCTGATTCCCTACTCTTTTGGAAACTCATGTAGGTGGTCCCCCAAACCCTTAGCCCTAGGCTAGGGTTTGGCTAGTATCAACACATGGAGGATACAAAATAGAATTTCCCTTGGTCTCGTGGCTAAAAAAAGGTAATTTTATGACTAACATTCTCAATTAATTCTAATTTTACTAAGATTCCCATCTTTGACCTTTTAGCCACAAACTTTCCCAAAATTACCTAAATACCCCTCAAACCGTAATTTTTTTTCCAAAATTTCTCAAAATTGATCAAATTCTTAAATTTTCTTCAAAAATCATTTCAAACTAATCTAAACCACTCAAATTGGCCAGAATACCCCAAAATCATCAAAAAATCTCAAAATACCCCCAAAATTGTCAAAATTACCAAAATGCCTCTCATTACCAAAAAATTCCCAAAATCTCCAAAATCAATTTGAACTACCCCATTGACTCTAATTGCACCCAAATTGACCAATTTTAACCAAAATCTCAAATTGTCCCTAAAGACTCAAAATCCTCAAATTAACCTAATTTCCACCAAATTGATTCCAAATTTTCGTAATTTCAATTCAAAATTAAAGTCCATCATGTCTAATCCCAATTGAAACCAAATTGTAGCCCAATTAAACCCAACTTCAAACTCAAATTCCAAGCTCAATTTAAAATCCCCAATTTGACTGTATCCCTAAATTCCATCAAATTATAACCCTTTAACAAATCCAATATCCTTAAATTTGAATCCTAAACTCTTCACAACATTCCCCTAGATCAATTTGAACCTTCAATTGGATTAGACCCAAGCTCAAACCAAGCTCAAATCCAACCTAAGTCAAAATCCCTAATTTTTCCCCAAAACTCAAAATCTCCAAAATTGAGCTTTAAATCCTCTCAAATTTCTACCCAATTGACTTACCAATGCTTCATGGAAATACTATAAATCAAATTGGCCAAACAATCAAACCAAATCCAAACTCTAGCTAAGACTAAACCCAAGTCCAAGAATTTGAACCTAAGCCCTAAACCCACTTGGAGCCACTTGGTTTAACCCAACATGGACCACCACGACTGCCATTTTGACTCTAAGACCCAACCTAGATCCTCCTATACCACTCTACATGAGCCATGGACCAAGGTTCCCTTAATTTAAGGGATCTCCTACCATATTTGGCCAAGTGAATTAAATCCTTGCCATCAACCAACAAACCTCCCAACTAATCACATTTAAACCTTCCTCTGGCTCCCCTGACTTAGCTAGCCACTAGCACTGGCCTGGCTGGTTGGCCTAGTCACCGGAAAACCCAAAATCAAGAGAGCCATCCCCATAACTCAAATCCAATTCCACCCATCCAACCTAGCTCATCTTGATTGGTTAATTGCACCGTTCAGCCCTCCACCTAAGCAATCTTCTCCACCCTCTGGTCTGACAAATTAAGCCCTAGTTCCATAGTTATTGAAACACTACCCCCTCAAACAAGGAGAGTGCACAAAAACTTGGGGAAACCCTGCCAAATTGATTCTAGAGCTTCTCTAGACCTTCCTAAGCTCAATCCTACCTTCTCCAGCCATCTCCCCCACTACCTGAGGCCAATTTCTTCACCCAAAATAAGCCAGAAACAAGACATTCTCTGTAACTCCACCAAACTCCACAAACCTTCCAATTGAACTGTCCCTAAGCTTCCTCAGAACAAACGAAGAAGACCCGCACTGAATGCCCCATCCCTCAAGCTCTCTGCACCTGACTTTGATCAAGGTCACACCACCTGTTGGAGGAACTCTTACTTAGACCCATCCCCATAATAAGGTGACACTTTGAGGAGGTTCTCTAGGTCCCCAATGAAGCTTCTGCAAGCATCCAATCCAGGCCTCACCTCTTGGGCTCAGGTATACTCCATTTTCCCCCAATCCGAGCTCAGTTTGGGATTTTATGAAGAAATGTTTAATTTCATGCTTGATTATCCATATAGATGTGTTCGTCTAGACTAGATGATTTTCTAGGAACAAACATCATATCATTTGGTTGAGTATCGAGTAAGATATTAAGCTTTGAGTGTGGACAGTTTACTAGTTGCACCAGTTGGGGATGATGACTGACGACCGTTGGATCGCGATTGTTTCGAACAGACGCTTCATATCTCATCAGATGATGGATCGAGACATAAAGTGCAGTTTGCATGGTAGCTGATGCGAAAGGAGGTGTCGACTGGGAGCGCGACGCGTGGGCTTTCGATCACCACGACTTTCTGAGACCCTTCAGCATACTGTCTCATTCATGAGCAAGTCCAATATAATGTTCAGCAAATAGATACAAATAGTTGATCCAGGTGAGTTCAAAGGACCTGTTGAGATCTCGTTGCCAATTGAGTCAGTAATTATACTCAAGGGAAATGGAGTAGACCTCACGAAGCATTGCATTCTGGGCGTTCCTCAAAGGAGAGTCTCTGTGACTCTTAGATCGACGGATGAAAGAAAGATGTCGTAAGGGTACCAGCCCGATCCAAACTTAGAGGGATTATGTTTGATCGAGTGGTGAGAAAGTTGTACCTCTAAGTATGCGTGATGGGACTTTCATTTCGGAGCGTGGATTAGGAAGTTAGCTTGACCACCAAGTGATCTTAAAGGAAAGACAGTTATTTCCTACTTTTGCACTGCGCCAGAGCAGGGATGTCATGACGTTGCAGATTATAGTTCTACATGAATGCACTCGTGATTTTGTTTTTAGTGGCTTCAACACATGATTAGTTGTACTACATTTCAGATGAGAATCAATGAAGATCATTTCTTTTGGTTTCAACATGTGCTCTTGAATTGCCACATTTGTGTGATTTATAAAAAGCCATAGGACCATATGTTGGTCCCAAATTATCAACGAACAAAGAATGAAACAAAAAAAATATATAAAAGATAAATCAAAAAGTAAGAAAATATAAATGAAATTTACAAAGCCAAGAAGATCTAAAACAAATGGAAGAAAGAAAATAAAACCAGCAACAGTCCTAAGAATGAAAGAAAATGATGAAAATGGTCAACAAAATATAAAAAAAACAAATGAATTCGAAATTTGTTACTCTCCCTAATCAAATATCCATGAATTCTAAAATTTCTAAATCTTTTTGAATCTCCATAATTTTGTCAGATTCTCCACTATCTGTGCAAGTTCCATCAATTGTACCACTTCTCATAAGCACACAAGTTCCTTCAAATCAAATCTCGAGATCAACACCTAAATTTTGATTCCCCTCTACTACCACTTGGGTTGGATGTGAGACTCTGAGCTTTCCTTCTCAATGCAATCAAATTTCACAAGATTCCAAATGCTATCCATAAGTTTTCCATCTCTATGAAATTCCAGCGTGCGTGCAAGCTCATCTAACCCATTTAAATTCCACAAGTTTCTGAATATTATCAACAACTTTTTCATCTCCATGAAATTCCATGGTAGGTGCAAGGTCATCTGATTCCTTCAAATTCCACAAGTTTTTGCATTCTATCCACAAGCTTTCCATCTCCATGAAATTCTGGGTCGGTGCAAGGTCGTTCGATTCCTTCAAAACACAAGATTCTGCATTCTATCCACAAATTTTCCATCTCCATGAAATTCCAGGATCGGTGCAAGGTCATATGATTCCTTCAAATTCCACAAATTTCCGCATTCTATCCACAAGTTTTCCATCTTCATTAAATTCCAGGGTCGGTGCAAGGTCCTCTGAGTTCAGGCCCAATTTAAAATCGTCAATTTGACAATATCCATAAATTCCATCAAATTAAAACCCTTTAACCAATCCAATATCACAAAATTTGAATCCAAAACTCTTCACAAAATTCCCCTAGACCAATTTGAACCTCAAATGGAATAGACCTAAGCTCAAAACTAGCTCAAATCCAACCCAAATTAGAATCCCTAATTTTGTCCTAAAATCCAAAATTTTCCAAATTGAGCTTGAAATCCTCTCCAATTTCTACCCAATTGACTTATCAATGCTTCATGAAATGATTCTAAATCAAATTGGCCAATCAATTAAGCCAAATCCAAACTCTAGCCAAGCCTAAACCCAAGTCCAAGCCAAGTCCAAGAATTTGAACCTAAGCCCTAAACCCACTTGGAGCCACTTGGTCTAGCCCAACATGGACCACCACGACTGCCATTTTGACTCTAAGACCCAACCTAGATCCTCCTAGCCCACTCTACATGAGCCATGGACCAAGGGTCCCATGATTTATGGGATCCCCTCACATATTTGACCAAATGACTTAAACCTTTCCATCAGCCATCAAACCTCCCAACTAATCAAATTTAAACCTTCCTCTGGCTCCACTGACTCAGCTAGCCACCAGCCCGGGCCTGGCCGCCTGGCCGCCCGACCTAGTGACACACGGGGACACTAATTTTATATAATTAAATGCAAGAATTTGTTACCACTGTAAGAAGATTTTAAGCTTCAGCAATGACACCAAAAACTTGATCGTGAGGGGCTTATATATATGCAATAATTTATGAACTCAAATTTATATATTTATATTGATTTTGTAAAGTCCACGTACTCAACGCAAGTATATATATCATATCAAGTAATACAGGGCTCTAGTGGAGTCCTGGTTATCGATCCCAGATGGAGGTTTTAAGTTGAAGTAAAGTAAAAGTTTCACAAGTTATAATAAAGCACCGAAATCCTATACTCTAATTACATTTAAAGTTCAACACTTACTTCTACTACTAATATGCAGAAAACAGTAACAACTAACTAAACTACAATTACTTCTAATAACTTGAAAACAAAATTATCTAACAGACACACTAAAGCAAGTATTTGAAAGGTTTTTGATATATATGAGAAAAGTATCATTCTTCTTGCAATGAGAATATGATGTGCGGATTTATATGGATCAGTTATCTAATTTATTGTGTCAAATAGGAACATAAATGATTCTTTTACCTTTAGAAGAGTACCCCCTCCTCTAAATAAGAAAAGAACATTGACATATTCTATGTTTAGTCATTAACTCTAAGGCTAGGCTGGGAGGATACCGGCTCTCACTTCGGAGCTCCCACTCACCCTTCACTCGAAGGCTAACCTTTGATATTAATTACTAATCTTAGAACCAATTTGGGGATTTCAGCCTGTCACCCTGAAATCTCCACATTGAAGTCCTTCAAAACACATTTCCCTATTTATTTGCATGCAATTCCCATGAACTACACAATTCATCCATGGAAATTGAATGGATCTTTCATTATTGTTGTAGGACATTAAATACTTTCAAACTTAATGTTCAACAATATATTTTAACATTTCAATTGGCCAGATCGAAAGTAAATTAAGTTCTAAATGAAAAACCATCACAATCTCCTCAATACATTAAAAGCACATCAAATCCACAGCAAACCATCATCACATCTCTAAGAAAGAAGAAAGACAAAGAAGACTACTCATAATTCATGGAGAAGATATAATAAAACATGGATTTTATATATAAAAGAAAAGTAATACAAACCACAAAAGAAAATACAACTTATCTTTTTCTCTTCCCTAATGCAATCCCTTTGAAGTTCCTTTGAATCTTCTTCTCTCTTCTTTACAACACTTGATTCTCTCTTTAGAATGGAAAGGAATCTCTCACTTTACTTCTTCTCCTTCACTCCTTAGAGAAGAATTCCTCTCAAATCCTTACTTCTACACACTACTCTATTAAACCCTAACACTTAAAACACACTAGAACACTAAGAGAGTGCAATATAATGCAAAAGAATTGTGATGGTTTTTCATTTAGAACACTAAGAATTCCTCTCAAATTTTGAATTCCACCGACTTTGGGAGCCGGCGACGCCAAATAGTGCGCTGGCGGTGCTCTATCATTCCAATTAATTGCTAGAGTCTCTGGATTTGGGCGCCGGTGGCGCCAGAACACTTTTTCACTATTTTACTTCTTTTTGCTCATTTTTTCTCCGAATTCGTTCATTTTTTGCATCTTTTTATTCCAATCACCTAAAATCATCATACCTGTAACAAATCGTGAAAAATACCTTTATTTAAAGTGCAATATCACAAAAAATGGCTCAAATTAGATAGCAAAAACCATATATATTTTTGGTGCATCACCTAGTCTCCGGAAAACCCAAAACTGAGAGAGTCATCCCCATAACTCAAACTAAATTCTACCCATCCAAGCTAGCTCAACCTGATTGATCAATTGCGTCGTTCAACCCTCCACCTAAGAAATCTTATCCACCCTCTGGTCTGGCCAATTAAGCCCTAATTCCATGCTATTATACACCACTCCCTCATGAGCAAACAAGGAGAGTGCAAAAAACCTTAGAGAAAGTTTGCAAAATTGATTCCAGAGCTTCTCCAGAACTTCCTAAGCTCAAGCCCACCATTCTCCAACCATCTCCCCCACTACCTGAGGCTAATTTCTTCACCAAAATAGGCCAGAAATAAGACATTCTCTGTCACTCCACCAAACTCTACAAACCTTTTAATTGAATTTCCCCTGAGCTTCCTCACACCAAACAAAGAATACCCCCACTGAAGGCCACATCCCCCAAGCTGTCTGCACCTAACTTTGATCAAGGACACACCACATGTTGGAGGAACTCTTTCTCAAACCCATACCCACAATAATGTGACACTTCGAAGAGGTTCGCCAGATCCCAACGAAGCTTCTAAAAATACCTAATCGAGGCCTTACCTCTTGGGCTTAGGTATACTCCATTTTCCCCAAAAAGAGCTTAGTTTAGGCTTTTATGAAGAAAAGTTTAATTTCATGCACAATTAGTCGTATAGATGTGTTCTTCTAGACTATATGAAGGTGTAGAAACAAACCCCGTGTTATTTGGTTGAGCATCGATTGAGATATTATGGTTTGAGTGTGGACGATTTACAGGTTACACCAGTTAGAGACGATGACCGACGACCGTCATATTGCACGTTTATCGAACGAATGCTCCAGATTGCGCCGTATGAAGGATAAAGACATAAAATGTGGGCCGCGTTGTAGCTGACATGGAAGGTGGTGTTGAATGAGAGCGTGCCACGTGGGCTTTTAGAGCCTTCGTAAAATTTCGTGGCAGCCGCGTGAATAAGTAGGAAAATAGGGTATTTTTAATTTATTTAAATACTGAAATTTTAAAAATTCATAAATTGGTGTAAAAATCATGAAAATAAAATAAAAACACCCTATTTCTCAGTAAATAGAAGAGAAAATTATGAATCAAAAAATATTTTTTGCCATATATTTTATTTTTAATTGATTAAATACTCGAGTTGTATTTTAATTATATTTAATTAAATTTTATTCTCTTGGCTTAAAATTTTGAGAGCTTATTTTGCATGTTGTTTGAGATGTTCTCTGATTTTTCCAAAGTCAAAGAACATCTTTAACTCTAAATGCTTTAATTTTCAAGTATAGTTACCTATTTTTGCTTAAAATAATTATATACATTAAAATAAAAATTATAAAAATATAGGATTTATTTTGGTTGGTTCCTTGTGGTTAGAGGACTCGAGAAAAAAATAAAATAAATTTGAATAATTATTTAAATTACTTTATCTAATTAAGTCATTAAAATTCATAAAAATTTAAATATATATTATATAACTCAAAATTTGTAAAAAATTATTCCACACTATAAATATTATTTTAACTCATTGTAAAATTTTAAAACCCATTTGAATTGATTTAACCATTGAAGTCTATTTTTTAAGTAAAATGGTATTTTTGTATTAAAATAATTATAATAAATAAATTATAATTAGGAAAATTATGAAAATAATTTGAAGTCTTCCTTGTGATCGGGGGACCCTATGAAAACTAAAAATGACATTAAAATAAATAATTCATTTTTAAGCTACTTTTTAACTTAAAATAATTAAAAATTAAAAAAATATAAAAATGAGATAAAATGTTCCTAATGGTTCCTTGATCACTTGGGACCTTTTAGAATATTTTTTCTAATTTTTTTTATTCTAGTTATGTATTTTAGAAATGCTAAAATGTATTTTTCTTTATTAAAATTATTATAATAAATTAAAATAAAATCATAAAAAATGTAAAGTTTGTTTCTCCGAGTACTTTGAACTTAGAGAAATTTAATAAAAATATAAAAAATGTTTTTTTGAAATTAATTTATATTTTTTTAATTAATCAATAAAATCAATAAATAATTATAATAATTAAAATTTAATTTAAAAAATCATGAAATTGGTCCAAGTGGTTGTTTGATTTAGGTGAACCTCCAATGATTTTCCCATAGACAGAAATTTTACTTTGGATAATTAAATGAATTAATATTGAAAATCTTTATTTTTGAATAAAATAATTATTAAAAATTAAATAAAAATCAGAAAATCATAATTTCTCATCTGAAATTTTAATTAACCCATTAGTAGGGTAACTATGAAATTTCAAAGTCATTTGATTTGTATTTGATGAATTATGAAGTAAAGTGCCCCAGGGGTAAAACAACAATTTTGATACCCTAACTAAATTTTAGGTTAAGCCAAAGGGTATTTTTGATCATAATAAACTCTTTTGGATGTTTCAAATATAATGGGTTAAGAGGTAGAAACCAACTTGTCCTCTTTTTCACAATTAGGGTAAAAGTGGAATTTTATAAATTGTTTTGGAAGTTATCTTGATTGGATGGCATTAAGATTGTGAGCTTAAGCTAGGAAGATAATAACTTACTTATTTTAAGCACTTAATTGGTGATCATATGATAAGTGTGATCCTTTGATGAGGATTGAATCTCACTTAACTAAACACGTTGATTATTACAAATCCACACCGAAGATCAGATTTAAGGGCATAATAGTGAGTAGGCCTGATTTAAATTTGTTTAATGAGGATTACAAAAGATAGACACGATCAATTAATGGATACCTTTAAACACTACAAGACCAATTTTAAATTGTGGGTATAAAATCTTTAATGACTTGAGCTTGCCTTTGGGAAGCATCCACCTACGTAACTCTTGATAAGAACATCAAGTGGATACTAAGTTACCCTACTCATGGGTTAATTAAAACTATCAAGGTTCATTAAGCACAAGTTACAAAATTATCACTAAACCTTAATTGCGGATGAATGATTTAACAAACTAATAAATTTAGAAAAACTCAAAACAATACAAAAGATTTTAAAAGTTGTTCAGGGTTGTTTCCCGAACACTTTTATGATCTTTTGGGTGTTTTTGAGGAAAATTGAACCTATTATGCTTTAATGAAGAAAATCATCCTTGAAATCTTTAATGACCCACCAAGTTATGCTCCGGGGCCTGTTAATTCATCTAAATCAATAGAAATACCCTAAACTACTTATCCTACATTTATAACTTGATGCTTAAGGTCTTAGGTCTTCCTTAAGGTATTTAAGTACTTATGAACAACTAGTGAAATTTGTATTTGCTACATATGGATCATCGGACAAGTATAAGTATGAGGTCTACGTGGCTAGAGCAATGACGATAATGCTAATGTGTGCTAAAATGTGGGATATGAAACGATGTGGGAATTTTTAGAATGGTATCTTTTAACTCAATGACCTTCAATAAGGGAGAGGAAAGGACTGATGATAGTTTTTGCCTACTCTTGGTGAGATTGTTGCCCCTGACTCTCTAAGGTTGTTAGTAGTCCTAACTTGATTAGAGTGACTAACCTGTGGAATACACCACTTTACAAAATCAAAATAAAAATTTCTTTTGCCTATTAAAACAAACTCTGCACAAAAACTTTCAAATGAAAATTAAAAGAATTTTGATGGAAATTTATAATGGTCCATGGTTAGTCATTTGGATCAAGGTTAGGACTACCATCTAAAGGTTGTCGGGTTGGTAACTCTTACCCAGGTGCGGGAAGTACACAGTCCAGCACTGAGCCCCCACCTTTACTGATGTCTTATACCTGGTCTTAGTTTTCTCATACGTGATTACGCATTTTGCTTGTTCGTGTCTCTTGGACGTACTTTCTTATTTTTCTCATACTGGAATTTTCTTGCTCAACTTATTTACTTTCCTGCAATTTGTTTAAATTTTCTGCAAACTATATTATGCTTTATAGACTAATAATTTAGCGGTAGCAAAAACCTAGGTATGAATTTATAGTTTTTTTACAGTTTATTTACAAAACCTTACTTTGTTGCACTTTACTTTTCAGTACATTCATTTATCTGCAATTTAATTTACCATGCGTACCTGTAGGACAAACAAACGGAACATAAATGTTTTTAAAAAAATTAAAAATACACTTTCAAACTTAGCGAACACCTATAAATCACTCTTTTTAAGTTACGAGAATCCCTCAGATGAGGTAACTTACAGTTGCTAACAAGATTTAATCAGTTTAAATGAGTGTAATAGCTTGTTTAGAATAAGTCAATCCGAAAGAAAATAATGGTGCCAAAATGAGAGAATCGTGGGATCCTAACCAGTATCGCTATAATCAAATTTAAAATTTTCTGAAATAAAAAAACCTAAACTATAATAATAATAACAACGAAAATAAAACATTAAAACATGCCTAGTAAAACCATTTGAACCTTAAACATTAGGACTGCTACCTCAGCAAGGAGCTCAGAGCATGCACCGTGGGCAGCACGATGAGGATGCACGGAAGAACATCTTCGAGTGAGCAAACAAATATACAACAACAAATCTTTTCCCTTAGTATAAATAACAAGCCATAGGACTTTGAGGTTATCTGCCTAGTGCGACATAAATCCCCAACTCATCCTTAGGCCTTTGTACAACACTGTTGTACAATATAAGCCCTAACTCATTTTAGGATTCCTAGGTCATTGTTCAGTACAATGTAAATCCTCCTATCTTCCAGGCTATTTGTGTGATCATTATCATGCAAATGTAAGCCCTACATAATAAAATTGGCAGGACGAAGCAACTAATAATTTCTCTCCAAAATTGAAGCCAAACCATAAGAATGTTTAGGAAGTCACCGAGGTTCTCCTAAGATCCGTGACATCCCCTAAATTTTCTTCCTTTGGATTCCACAATAACTGTTCTAAGTTTGAGCCCTTCCCATTTGATATTTTCTATTTCCGACCTTGAAAGCTCTAAACTTTGAAATTCATGAAGACATTACCTTTGATTTAAATCGAGAGCTTTCTTAGGTGACTTCGATCATTTAAGATGTAATTAACTATAGGGACTTGCCCTTATAGAAAATTTAAATGACCCAGCTTAATATAAACCATATCTAATATTTTACATTAGATAGGGGAACTTATTGATCAACATAAAGGTTTTTCGCAGACTAAAATGGATGACATAATTTCTATAGTTTATTTAATCGAGCCTCATTGACCACAAGAAAATATATTGCGAAATTTATACCAATTTCATATGAAATTATACTTTAAAGAAAGGTATTTTCTGTGTTTTATTGCAGGAATGAAGATTTATAGGTGCTGAGAGCAAAAAGAGCAAAAAGGCACGAATCTGGAGCAAAAAGGACAAAAATTGATGAAAATTGTCCCGCCGACGGCGAGATTTAAGCCGTCGACGATAAAATTTTCCCGAAAGTTTTTAATATATTATAATAGAGCCCACCGACGGCGAGATCAAGCCCGCCGACAGCGAGCCTGAACGGTTAGCCTTGCTTCTAGAAGCCCGCCGACGGCGAGATCGAGCCCGCCGATGGCACAGTTGATTCAAGCCAAATTCGATGAATCTGGACGCGTTTTGAAGAGTTGCTTAAGCAACCTTTGGAAATATGACTCCTTCTATAAATAGAGATGATTTTGTGTGTTATGGTGTGTCAGTTGGTGTAAAATTAGTGTTTCCTTTTGTAGTAAGAGTTAGTGTTTAGTATCTTGGTGAGTTATAAGTGTGTTATACAAGAAGGAAAAGTCAGAGGAACTTAAGGAATCTGCTTGGGGAGAAGAATTGAGATAAGTATATTTGTTTATTATTTTATAACTTTAAATGAAATCCAACATCTGTGTTATTATTCCCATGCATTATGAGTAGTTTTCTTTGTCTTTCTCCTTGTTGTTAAGGTTTTGTGAAAAAAAGAATTAGAAGAGTTGTGCTTAATAATATTAAATAGAGATTGTGATAATCTTTTACTTAAATCTTAATTTACTTTCAATTTGGCCAATTGAATTGTTAACATATGTTGAATTATCAACTATAGTAAAGATTACATCCAAGATTCAGGGAATTCAAAAGCCTTGAAAGGAATAAATTGGGAAATATTAATTATTGGGCGAAGAATTGAATATTTTAGTCTGACAGACTAAAATATTCAATTCGGTACTATTGTTTGGGGGCTGAAGGGTAGATGTTAGCCCTCAGGTGAGGGGAACGTGGGAGCTCTGAAGGGGCAGCCAGTATCCTCCCAGCATAGCCACAGATTCAGTAACCAAACATAAGCATTATTCAATGTTCTTTGCACCTGGACCAAAGGGTAAAGAATAGGAATACTCCTATTTGACACAATATAATTCTAAACTCATTTAATTATTCAGTCACTCAATCCTCTTAACAAGGAGAAATATACTTTTCTAAATTGACTTATATATTATGTCTTTTAAGTATTAGTTTTAAGTTTAAGCATTCTTCATTTTTCGTATACTATACTAAATTAGATTACTAATCTACTTTACTAAAAAATTAGTCTTTAAATCTCTAACTTCCCTGTGGGATCGATATCTAGGACTCCAATAGAGCCCTTTATTACTTGAGCGATACGTATACTTGCGTTGATTAAAGGGGAGGGAGTACAATTGCTACTTTACTTTGAAAAACATATATAACTTTATTAAGCTTAACAATCATATACATCCTTCTATTTTTACCCTGCTCTCCCCCGAGGCTTAATTCTTATATTTGCAGCCGGAGGTCAAGTTTTTGGCGCCGTTGCCGGGGAAGCAAAGTAATTATTAAGGTAATCACTAAAATAATTAATAAAGATAATTACTAGAGTAACAGACTATTTTATTATTATTTTAGTGGTGTATGCGTAAATTTGGAACCGAAAGTTTAATAACTTACGATTTAGAATTAGAGCGCACTATTAAAAAAAATAGAAAACAGAAAAGAGAAATCATAAAACTAAATCAAATGGTAAATAATCTAGAAATTGAAAATATAAACCAACCAAGACCTTTGAAAGTTACGCTAACCCTACATTAGATGAAATTCACTTAACTATCCAAAATCCTGATGTAGCGGCTAACTCATTCGAGCTTAAACCTGCAATTATCCAAATGGTACAGAATAATCAATTTAGTGGTTCACCAAATGAAGATCCTGATTTACATCTTGCGAGTTTTTTAGAGCTATGTGCTACTTTTAGATATGACGGAGTATCTAATGACGCCGTTAGACTTAGGCTATTTCCTTTTTCTTTAAGGGATAAGGCTAAGATGTGGTTAAATTCATTAGCACCTGGATCAATTAAAACTTGGGGAGAATTATCACAAAAATTTTTATCCAAATATTTTCCTCCTTCAAAAACTACAAAGCTTAGAAATGATATAACTTCTTTTAGTCAGTTTGACGGAGAATCAATATATGAAGCTTGGGAGAGATTTAAAGATCTTCTTAGGAAATGCCTACATCATGCATTACCAGATTGGTTAATTATTCAAACTTTTTATAATGATTTAGTAGGATCTCTTAGATCGATCATTGATGCTGCTGCTGGAGGTTCATTAA
Organism: Papilionanthe hookeriana x Papilionanthe teres; assembly: GCA_022702705.1. Lineage (NCBI taxonomy): Eukaryota > Viridiplantae > Streptophyta > Magnoliopsida > Asparagales > Orchidaceae > Papilionanthe > Papilionanthe hookeriana x Papilionanthe teres. The sequence continues at coordinate 137,562,570 of CM040429.1, read as the reverse complement.
TGTCAAAACCTTTTGATGAAGCTTATTCATTAATTGAAGAAATGACTACTAATAATTTTTAATGGCCTTCTAAAAGGTTAAATTCTAAAAAAATAGCCAGTATACATGATTCTGATGCAATATATATGTTAGCTTCTCAAATTGCTGCTATATCCAAGAAATTAGATCATTTTGGAATGAATTATTCTCCTAATATAACAGAAGAAATTTTATCTGGACAACTTATAGATGCTCAATCCTCATATGAAACTATAAATGCTGTTAACAATAGACCCAATAATCCTTATGCAAACTATTATAACCCTGGGTGGAAAAATCATCCAAATTTTAATTGGAATAATAATTCTGCTAATCAGCAATTGATGAATAATTCAGTAAACCCAGTAGGAAATCCATCTAACCAAAGAAATGCTAATATTAAACCTTTTTATCCACCTGTATTTAATAATAACTCTCAATTTAAAGATAATAAGTTATCTATGGAAGAATTAATATTAAATATGGGTCAAAATTTACAGAATCAAGGTAATCAGTTACAAATTCAAGGAAACCAATTACAAACTCAAGGAACAACAATTAAAAATATTGAAACTCAACTTGGACATATCTCTACTACACTTAATAATAGAAGTCCTGGAACTTTTCCTAGTAATGTGGAAATAAATCCTAAAGATCAAGGAAAAGAACAAATTAAAGCAATACAGTTAAGAAGTGGAAAAGAGTTAGAAACAAGAATACAGAAAGAAATAAAAAGTCAGAATGAGGAGGTGGAAATCGAGAAAGATAAGGATCAGAAAGATCAAAATCTAGAAGATCCATTGATACCTATGAAAATTTCTGTAGAAAAACCACCATCACCATTTCCTCAGCGACTAAGGCAACATAAAAAAAATAAGTAATTTTCTAAATTTCTTGAAATTTTAAAAAAATTAATGGTAAACTTTCCTTTTGTAGAAGCATTGGAACAAATGCCCAATTATGTGAAATTTATGAAGGATATTTTAAATAAAAAAAGAAAATTCACAGACAATGAAACTGTTGCACTTAGCAAAGAATGTAGTGCAATTATTCAGAAAAAGCTTCTTGAAAAATTAAAAGATCCTGGTAGTTTCACTATACCTTGCGCTATTGGAGAAAAATTTTATGGAAAAGCATTATGTGATTTAGGAGCCAGCATAAATCTAATGCCTCTATCAATTTTTAAAAGATTAGGATTAGGAGAAGTCTCACCTACTTCAGTAACTCTTCAGTTAGCTAATTGTTCTGTTACTTATCCTAAGGGAGTTATTGAAGATGTATTAGTAAAAGTGGATAAGTTTATCTTCCCAGTAGATTTTATTGTTTTAGATTTGAAAAAAGATAAAGAAATACCCATAATATTAGGAAGACCCTTCTTAGCTACTGGAAAAGCTATGATTGATGTTCAAAAAAGAGAATTAACTATGAGAATAAACGATCAAAAAGTTATCTTCAACATTGCAAAATCAATGAAATATCCTGCTATAGAAAAGATGATGAGTGTTTTCGAATGGAAATTATTGAACATCTATAAAATGAACCTTTTAAAGAATACTTTGAAGAAAAACTCGAAATAGAAAATACTGAATTAATTGAAGAAATAAACAATGAAGAATTAGATTATATACAAGAAAAATAATATAGTTCCATCAATTATTAAACCTCCTGAACTTGAATTAAAAATCTTACCTACTCATTTGAAGTATGCTTATTTTGGTAACTCTTCAACTTTACCGGTTATTATATCAGCAGAATTAATTGAATCACAAGAGAAAAAACTTTTGGACACATTAAAAAAATATAAGAAAACTTTTGGCTTGACTTTAGCAGATATTAAATGAATTAATCCTTCAATCTGTATGCACAGAATTATTTTAGATATGGAACACAAACTAAGAGTTGATCCCCAAAGGAGATTAAATCCGATTATGAAAGAGATAGTCAAGAAAGAAATATTAAAATGGTTAGACAATGGTATTATATATCCTATTTCTGACAGTGCTTGGGTAAGCCCAATTCACTGTGTTCCTAAGAAAAGAGGAGTGACTGTTGAAGCTAATGAAAATAATGATTTAATACCTATAAGAAAAGTTACTAGATGGCGTATATGTATTGACTATAGAAAATTAAATGCAGCCACTAGGAAAGATCACTTCCCTTTACCATTTCTAGACAAAATGTTGGATAGACTAGCCACACATAAATTTTTTTGTTTTTTATATGGATATACCAGTTATCATCAAATTCCTATTGCTCCTGAGGATCAAGAGAAAACTACATTTACCAGTCCTTATGGAACATTCACTTTTCGAAGAATGCCTTTTGGATTGTGTAATGCACCTGCAACATTCCAGAGATATATGATGTCTATATTTAGCAAATTAATTGATGATGGAATGGAAGTATTTATGGATGATTTCTCTGTATTTGGAACATCATTTGACGTATGCTTGAGTCACCTTGAAAAAGTCTTAGAAGTATGCAAGAAAACTAACTTAGTTTTAAATTGGGAGAAATGTCAATTTATGGTTGCAGAAGAAATTATATTAGGGCATAAAATTCAGAAAATGGCATGGAAGTAGATCCTACAAAAATTCAAGTTATAGCTAAATTTACTACAGTGAGAGGGGTAAGAAGTTTTCTTGGACATGCTGGTTTTTACAGACGCTACATAAAAGATTTTTTGAAAAATTACTAATCCTCTATGCCAACTTTTAGAAAAGGATAAGAAATTTGAATTCACAACAGAATGCTTAAATGCTTTTGAATTAATAAAAGATAAATTAATCACAACACCTATAATAGTTTCCCCTGATTGGGAGAAACCATTTGAACTTATGTGTGATGCTAGTATTATGCTTATAAGAGTCGTTCTTGGACAAAGATATGATAAAATTTTTAAAGTCATATACTATGCTAGTAAAACTCTCAATAATGCTGAAATCAACTACACAGTTACGGAAAGAGAATTATTAGCAATTGTTTATACTTTTGATAAATTTAGATCTTACTGTCGGCATATTTTTAATTTAATTTAAATAAATAATTTTGAAAAGTAGTATTTGATTTTGAAAATAATTTTAAATTTGAAGGTTTTAAGATATGAGATTAAACCGATCTCACATCCCAAATAGTTTATATAAACGAGCACCGCACCACAAACCGTGTAGCCTATCCCTAAGGATAGACACACCGCTTGACGAGTGGGGCTCGATTAAATAAACTAGAAGATTTGTGACATCCGTTTGGTCCGCGAACCAATTTTATAAGCCAACAAATTCCCTCGCTTAATATAAAAACATTAAACGGGGTTTATATTACCCGGGTTCTTTAAAATTCCCTATAAGGGCAAGCCCCTATAGTTAATTACATCTTAAGTGACGGGAATCACCTAAGAAAACTCTCGATAATAATCAATAATTCTGCTCTCAAGAATTTCAAAGTTTAAGTTTTCAAAGGATTGAATTTTGGAATTTCAATAGGGAATGGATCATGTTTGGAACATTTTGTTTTGAGAATCCAAAGGAAGAAAAGTAGGAGAAATCACAGATTCGAAGCGAACTTCGGTAATTTCCCGACTATCATATTATTTGGCTTAAGTTTAGGGAAGTCTTAATATTTATTTAAATGTTTTCATCTTGCCAATTTTAATTAATTAGGGCTTATATTTGTATGATAAAATCAAACAAATAGCCTCGAAGATGTGAGAGTTTATGTCGTATCGGACGACTACCTCGGAATCCTAAGACCGGTTATGGCTTAATTTGCAATGCAAATGCCTAACGAAGAGTTGAGGATTTATGTTGCACTGAGCAAACTACCTCGAAGTCCTATGGCTTTGTTGTTTAATTCTAGGAAAGTTTTGCTGATGTAGATTCAAGTTTCGTCGACGACGATGGCCGTGCCGCCCACCATGCTCCGAGCTCCTTGTTGTTGCGGAGGTTTGGTTTTAGAAGTCATAAATCGGGGGATGAGAAAAGTGTTTTGTTTTAGAAAAATCTTAATTTCCAAGTGTTTTTTATGTTTTAATTAAAACAAATCTTAAAGTTGATTATAACGACACCGGTTAAGATCCCACGGTTCCATCCTTCCGGCATCATTATTTTTATCGGATTCACTTAGTCCAGATGAATTTGCTAAACTCAACTAAATGAGTTCCACACTTTCATTTAGACCGTGGGAAATCCTGTTAGCAACACGTAGGTTACATCATCCGAGGTATTCCCGATCATCCAACAGGACGTTTTAATTTAGTTGTAATTGTAGTTTTGTGTTCTTTTGTGATTAAATTTTGAGTTGTTTTATATTTTGAAATGTTGTGGCGGTGAATTTTATCTTGCAATGACTTTTAACTTAGTTTTGGTTTCGGTTTTAGGGACTATCCTAAAGGTGTGGGTTTTCATGCAACAGCTTGTTTATCATGCAAGAAAAGTAAGTGCGATGCGATTAATGAAATTGCAATAATGTAAATTGCAAGAAAGTAAATTGCAATAAAATAAAAGCGTACTCGGAGGGTCTTCCCGCCACTCCAAGCTGCACTTGAAACACAATTAGAATATTTAAGCAAGTTCCTAGGTAAAGCTAAGGTAAGGGTTATGGTTTTCTACCAAATTCCTAATCCTATAGCTAGTCATTTCCTATGACGTCTAGGTTCTTGTGTTTTGGTTCGAGGACGATTTTCTTCATCAAAGAATAATTAAATTTAGTTGTTCTTATAAACATCCTATCATATCGAGGAAGTGCTTAAGACAAATCTTAAACATCTTTTCAATATTTCTAGGATTGTTTTAAGTCCAAATGAATTTAATTATATAAATGAATTAATCGTCCAGGGATTCAAATTTTGTTGTCTTGCTCGATGAATTAGGACATTTGAATATCCTATAGGTGAAGTAACATTTCATTTAATATTCTATTTAGGAGTTATGACAACTAAAGCTTTCGAGGGTAAATTTATGATTTAGTTTGAATTCAATTAATGGGTTTAAATTTGGAATAGTGTTCAAGTTATTTTAGATTTATTTTGAATTCTTTATGTCTTTGGTGATGTTATATTTAATTCAACTTAATTTAATTTAATTTAATTTAATTGAGTTTTAATTCTATTTTATTCAATTCAATTCAATTTAGTTTGATTTGATGTTAAATTAATTTAATTTGATTTGATTTAATTTTAATTTAATTTGATTTAATTTAATTTAATTTAATTTAATTTAATTTAATTTAATTTAATTTAATTCAATTTAATTTAATTTTAATTCTAATTTTAATTTGTTTTAACTTAATTTAATTTAAATTTGATTTTATTTATTTAATTTAATTTAATTTAATTTATTCATTTAATTTAATTTAATTTGTAATTTGTTTATTTAACTTAATTTAATTCTTTAATTTAATTCAACTTTTCATTTTAATTTAATTTAATTTAATTTAATTTAATTTAATTTAATTAATCTTTAATTTAATTTGATTTGATTTAATTCAATTTAATTCAATTTAATTTACTTAATTTAATTTAATTTTTAATTTAATTTTATTTTTAATTTTAATTGAAATTTTTTAAAAAGTTTAATAATTTGATTTTAGTTTAATGATTAAGTCTTTTAATATTTTGAATTTGAGTTATCATTTTAATTAAGAATTGAATATTAATGAGATAATTAATTAAGGGATTTTTAAATTAAAGAATAAATCTCTTCCTAATAATATCCCTATTTTAATAATTCCAATTTTATTATTCTTCCCAAATTTAATCAATTATTTAATTAAGGTTTAATCATTTTAAATTGTTTAATGGGTTTCTACCCTTTAATTATTTAAATTTCAATCATCCAAATCAGATTAGGATCAAATATTTTACTTGTTAATTTTTTTATTAAACCTAAAGTTTTAATTAAGGGTTAAAATTTTAATTACCACTTTACCCTTTAAGCTTAATAATTTCATAACTCACTAAATTGAACTCAAATGAACTTGAAATTTTTATGTGACTTCACTCATATGTCAATAAAGACATGAGAGGAGAAAATGTGATTTTTCTGTATTTAATTTATTTATATAATTATTTTTGGTAGAAAATAGAGATTTCCAAGGAAAATTTAATAACATGACCAAGGGAAAGTTTCTGTCCTTAAGAAAATTAGGGGACATTCCTAATGACCAGAGGACCACTTGGACCAATTTTGGTGATTTTTTGAATTATATTATTTTTATTATAATTATTTTAGGTTTTGGAGTGTTAATTAATTTCAAAATAAAATAAATGTTGAAAAATAAATTTTATATTTTTCAATAATCTCTCTGATATCAGGAAAATCAGAGAAGTAAATTTTGCAATTTTCTGATTTTTCTATGATTTATTATAATTATTTTAGTGAAAATGCTAGAAAATACATTTTTTTAATTTTAAAATTACCCTAGAGCTTTAAAATTTAATATCTCACTAAATAGACCTAAGAAAAATATGGGGTTTGTTCCTAAGTGATTAAAATTCAAAATGTGATATTTTGGTGAATTTTATTATTTTTGTGATTTTTATTATTTTTTAATTATTAAAATATTAAAATAATATTAAAAAAAATCAACTTTTTGAGAAAATTGAAATTTTAATTTTCTTAAATTTCCCTAATATCGAGAGGCTCCAAAACCAATTTGGTGAATTTTTGCAAGATATTTTGAAAGTTATGAATTTTTTAAAGTTTAAAATGACTAAGTGGCTCAATCAACCCAATTAGTAGGGCTAAACAAGTCCAATTGACCTCAAATTTTTATGGTGGGTTCCTCTGATTCTGAAGGTCAGTGGAGAATTGATTTCAAGTCAATTTGATGTATGGTTAGCTCTAATTAATTAGAGATCCATTTTGGGTGTTTAAGCCAATTAGGGTTGTTTTAAATGAACTAACTCAAAATCTATTTTTCCTAGTGGTCCTCTCGGTCATAAGGAACATCACCAAATTTTCCTAGAATTTATTTCACAACATGCTATTTATTGGAATTAAAATACTCAAAACAGTAACATGAATTTGAAAAATCAATAACTTTTCATAGGGATGGCCTCTGACTTTGGAAAATTCAGGGAATGTTCCCAAATTTAGAGGCTTCAAAAGGGTCTCATGCCATAGTGAATTGTATAAATGCATGGAGAATTAAAAGTATGCAGAGAGTAAATAAATTATTAAAAATAAAATACTTGATGAAATTAAATGATTTCTTTTCCACATTATTCTCCTGTGTTCACTGAGCAAGAGGGTATTTTTATTTTATTTTTCGGATTTTTCTACACAAAGTTATGAATTTTTGAAGTTTAGGGAATTAAATAAATCAGAAAAATCCCTAATTTTCTATTTATCCACGCGGCGCCGCGTCAACCTCGGCAGCCTCCGAAACGCCGCGTGGCGTGCTCCCATTCGACGCCGCCATCCGACTCGCGCGCTTCCGGGGCCCACTGTATCGTTCCGTCTTCTGATCCGACGCGATCCTGGCCGTCCGTCCGCACGTGTATTGGATGGACGGCATCCGTTCATCGTCCCCAAGTGTCCTCACCCGAGAGCCGTCCACACTAAATCCCTAATATCTCACTCGATACTCAATGGATTTTCATGTTCTTATGCTCTATGGATTCGTCTTGAAGAGATGAACACATCTATACGGTTATCATGCATTTAAATTAAAGCATTTGAAATGGAGAATCTCCAGAAGCTCAGGATGAAGAATTAGCTCGTACCTTTGCTCAGAGAAGTGTGGCTTCGATCTGAGGGTTGTTGCACCTTCGATTGGATCCCGGCAAGCTCCGGATGAAGTCTCCCGGTCCAGTGAATTGTCTAGGTATGATTTCGACCACAGCCCGATCACAAAGCTTGGAGGCTCGGAGCAACCGGGTGGCCTCGGAGATGGGGCTTTTGCTGGTGGACACCTTCCCTTGGTCCGGTGAAGGTGTAGAACCAATCAATTTGGGGATTGGCTCACTCGTGGAGAAGTGTCCTGGTTTTGGGTGGAATTTCGGTTGAGAAATTGGATTTTGTCAGTGGTGATTAGGGCAAATTGACACCGGGGATCAACCGCTCTACAGGGTGGAGAAGGGTTTGGAACAATTTTGGCGAGTTTCGGCAAGGTTTGTGCAACTCTCCTCTCATGGCCGTGAGGGGGTCGGGTTTAAATAGAGGTGGCTGGAGAGCCTCACGGGGATGGCCAAGGGTTGGGATCGAGCTGCTCCGGTCATGGGAAGAACAGCCATGGTGGCCATTGGGCATGGGGCGGCTCAATGAAGGTGGAATTCCAAAGTTTGGCTCCTCCCAAGGTCTCGGCCATGGTGTTTTCCGGCGACCCGGGCGGGCGGCCGGCGAGACATGGGTCACCCTCGAGTCCAGGTGGGTCGTGGTCTGGAGGTTTGTGCAGTCAATTGGCAATTGCCATGTGTAAAGGCTTTAAATTAAAATGGAATGGGGAAGGGGTCATTTTGGCTTCAATTTGGTCAACCCATTGGTTTGGGTTGGGTGCACCTCCCCATGGCCTGATTTTGGGCTGAGAGGATCAGTTGGGTCAGCCATGGGAGAATGGTATGGTCTCTATCCATGATGAGGTGGCTAAACATGGTTTAGTGTGTGTCATGAATAAGGTTAAAAAGGCTTAATGAAAGATTAGGAAAGGAGCCCCTCCTTTTACCATTAATGGCATGGTCATATGCCAAACTTTCATGGCTTCATATGGCTTGTGAATGGCTCATTCATGGCTCCATTTGGCTTGGGAAAAGTTTAGTCAACTTCATAAAAATGGATTTTAAGGATTTTGGACATTTTGGTGGAAAGTTGGATGAAGCTTTATTTAGAATTATTTGATCATTGGATTAGGACTTAGGGATGATTTTAATTGAATGCATGATGAAGAGAATTTGTCATATGGGCCTTAGATTGATTTTGCCCCTTTGGATTTTGGTGGAGATGGGCTTTAGGAAGGTTTAAGAAAGTAGGCTTTTGGTTAGGAAATAAATTTATGGATGGGGAATTTGTGAAGGATTGGGCCAAACAAATGTTGTTTTTAGCTCATGGATGAGTTATGAGTGACTTGAAGCAAATTGGGAGTGATTTGGGTTTGAATTGGGTTGAATTTGGGCTCTTTTGGTGAATGGGCCAATATAGGTCCAAGTGGGCCAAGTTGGGCCAATGTTGGGCTAGGGTTGAAATTGATGTAAAATAAATGTTGAGAAATGTTTATGGGAGTGTTTCAAAGAGGTTTTGACTTTGATTGGGCTTTGATTTTGGGGTTTGGGCTCATTTGGGTTAGGTTTGGTTTTAGGTCAAAATAGGGCCTTTTAGCTTTGAGTTGAAGTTGAGTGGGGTTTGGGTCTAAATGTGGGGCAAATCATGTTAGTGTTTTGTTTATGGGAATGTTAAGGAAGATTTGGAAAAGATTTGGGGTTAATTGGAGTTGAATTGGGTGAGTTTGGGTTAAGTTTGGGTCATGGGTCCAAATTGGGCTTTAAGGCCAAAAGTGAAATTGGATCCAAATGTCAATCAAATTGAACTTGGATTTGGTCTAGATTGGTATTGGGAATGTTGAATTGAAGTTTAGAATTGAATTGGACCAGAATTTGGGTCAATTGGGTAGGTTTGGTTTGACATTGGGTTCACTTTGGGTTAAAATGGGTCAAATTGGGGGTTTTGACAAAAGTAGGGTAAATTGATAAAATTGGCCCATGGTGTAGTTGGACAAAATGAAATTGGGAATATTTTGGATTTTCTAGAATTTTCTGGGAATTTTCTGAAGTTTTTGAATTTTTGGGTCAAGAGGGGTATTTTGGGTATTTGGAGGGTATTGGGAGGTTTTCTTGGAATTTTTGATATTTTTGGGTATGGATGATCAATTTGAGTAATGTGGAAATGTTTAGGATTGATTTTGGGGAATTTTGGGTTATTTGGAAATTTTTGTGAAATTTGGGTAGTTTCAAGGGTTTTGGGTAGGCTAAGCGGGTGTAGAGTCCCGGGGGTCAAAAATTGAAAATTTGGAAAATTGAAGATTGGGTAATTTTGAGTGGAATGAAATCATTTTGGTTGGGCCATGAAGCCACATCAAGCCCACATGAGCCATGAAGGGACCCATTTGAGGCATTCACTATGTTGTTCCTAACCCTCTTACCGAGGGCTTAGGGGTTAAGGACCATCCATGTGAATCACCTACATGAGTCGGAAGCCAAGTTAGGTATAGGTGTGTGAAAGTGTAGTGTATAGGTGTAGTGTGTGTGTAAGTCAGCCCCTTCACCAGACCAGGCCACCCAGGGCAGTCCTAAGACCAAAGAGTCCTATAGGAACTCATCCTTTAAACTTCCACATTTGATTTCAACCCTCTAGGTGATTAGGGGTCTACAGTCAAGTTTGTGGAGTTTGCAGGGAGTTAAGAAGTGGTTTGAATTTCTAAAAGGTGGGTCCCAATTCTAGTCCTCTAAGATAGTCAAAGGAAAAGCCTAAGGCTAGATCCTAAGTACTAAAGAGAAGAAGAGAAGACCTCATCAAAAATGAGGTCAACACTTACCTAATTGGAACTAAATGTATTATGCAAACTGATCACTCTGCTATTAAATATTTAATACAAAAGAAGGATACCAAACCAAGATTAATCAGATGGATATTATTGATGAAAGAATTTGATTTTGAAATCATTAATAAAAGGGAACTGATAATCAAATTGTAGATCATTTATCAAGACTAGAATATAATGAACTATCTGACACTGATAATGAAATTACAGACCATTTTCTTGACGAACAACTTTATAATATAAATGAATGGAAAATTCCTTGGTATGCTGATATAGTAAATTATATTGTATGTGATATTTTACCACCCATGCTAACTCTGCAGCAATAGAAAAAATTCATTCATGATGCTAAAACATATTTTTGGGATGAACAAAATTTATATAAGCAATGTAAGGATTTAATAATTAGAAGATGTGTGCCTTATGAAGAAACTGAACAAATCATTCAAAAATGTTACGATTCTGAATTTGGAGGACATTTTGGAACAGATAAAAATGCTTATAAAATTTTATAATATGGATTTTATTGGCCTACTCTTTTTAGAGATATTTATAGATATATCAAAACTTGCGATAAATGCCAACGAGTAGGTAATATATCTAGAAAAAATGAAATGCCTCTAAATTTTATATTAGAAGTTGAAATTTTTTATATTTGGGGATTAGATTTCATGGGATCATTTATACCTTCATTTGGAAACTCATATATATTAGTTGCTGTTGATTATGTTTCTAAATGGATTGAAGCACAAGACTTACCTCGATGTGATGCTAAGAGTGTTTCAAGATTTTTAATGAAAAATATTTTTACAAGATACAGAATGCCGAGAGTGATTATCACTGACGGAAGATCCTATTTTAAGAACAAATATATTCACAAATTAGTAGAAAAATTCAACATTATTCATAAAATTTCAACTGCTTATCATTCATAAACCAGTGGATTAGCTGAAGTTTCTAATCGAGAAATTAAACAAATTTTAGAAAAAACTGTAAACCCTAATCGATTAGATTGGTCTACAAGACTAGACACTGCATTATGGGCATACAGGACTGCTTATAAAACTCTGATTGGAATGACTCCTTACAGGCTTATTTATGAAAAAACTTGTCACTTACCAGTTGAATTAGAGCACAAAGCATTTTGGGCGATTAAAGAATTTAATTATAATTTAAGAGAAGCTGGTAAGAAGAGATTATTACAGATGAATGAATTAGAAGAATTAAGAAATGAATCTTACAATAACGATAGAATCTATAAATAGAAAATGAAATTATGGCATGATCAAAAGATTAAATAGAAAAATTTTGAGCAAGGACAAGAAGTTTTGCTCTATAATACAAGATTAAAATTATTTCCTGGAAAATTGAAATCTCGATGGTTAAAACCTTTCACTATAACTCAAATATTTACTTACGGAACTATAGAAATTGAAGATCCGAAGACTGGACACAAATTTAAAGTAAATGGACATAGATTAAAACCATATTTTGAAGGAAGAAGACCCAATTTTAAATAGGTTTTAATGTTTAGTCAACTTGATTAACAACCAGAATAGGTCGGGCCGACGACATTAAATCAAGCGCTTTATGGGAGACAACCCATAGTAGTCTTAAATTATAGTTTATTTACTTGATTTATTGATAATTATAGTATAAATGAATTCTACTACTCATATTTATCTTTATAATCATCACAATATTACGAGTAACAAAAGAAATTAAAAATTATGGAACAAAGCGAAACTGGGCAAATTTACCTTAGCTCGCCGACGATGAGATCGACGCCGCCGACGGTGAGATCGGCTCGCCTTAATTCATTTTAAAATTATAACTATCCCGCCGACAGTGATATCGTTACCGTTGACAGCGAGACTGGTACAAAAGCGGTTTTAGGGAGTTATTTTGGCGGGTTTTGGCGATTCTAAGTGTTTTTCTCTATATAAGACACCTAAAACTCGAAATCTTCACTTTCTACTTCTTAGAAACGAATAGAAACTCCACCAAAACAAGAAATTATGCCATCCAATCCACTTGAATCACGAAATCCCAAGTGTTCAATAGAAGAAAGTTCGTCAGTTAAGAGGCACAGCGGATATTAAACAAGGTTATGTTGAAAAATCGATTGATTAAAAAAAGAGGATTCGTTAATAGAGGAGAGGAGAATTCAACAACATCTATTGAGGAGTTGATTATTCGACGATGTTGGGAGGTATTATGCTATACAACTTCTGCGGTAGTTATCCCTGTAGTCAAAGAATTCTACTCCAATCTTCATGGAATTAATAATGGAAGCATATTTGTACGAGGCAGATGAGTAACTTTCACTCCTTTAAGAATTAATGAGTTGTATTCAATTGAGAATACACATGTTTGCCACTATTCAAATTTCATCCCTACAAGATACAATATGAATGAGATTTACTGATATTTAACTGATGAACCAGAAGATTAGAAAATGCGAGAAGACATGTACGTTAGTTTTTCTGCATCACTTCTTAACCCCGTCTCTAAGCACTGACACTTATTTATTTCGTCAAAATTATTACCCACTATGAGGGTAAATAAAATCTCTAAGGAATGTGTGATTTTAAATTATTGTATTCAAACCGGATTACCCATCGACGTTGGAACTATTATTGTGAAGTCTGCCTTAGGCCTAATTGTGCATGGATCTGTTCACGGGCTCGGACATCCTTCAACAATTTTCGCATTATGTAGTCAATACCAAGTTTCCTACGAAGCTTGGGAAAAAGTACTATTTCCTTGGAAACCATTAGATCCGACTGATATGTTTCCTACTTTGGATCACGATAATGAGACAACCATAATTACGGACCAAGCATCTCAAAACAATCCTTCAATCAAGCCCTTGACTGATAAAACGAACATGATCTTACGGAAACTTAAAGGATTGGAGAATGAAATACAAAATGTGATGAATTCCGTTGACAATATCTCTGATTTATTTGATCACATTGACTGGAGATTGAAAGAGCACTTTGATCATTCAGGACATATGGAAGCTAGTTTTATTCGACTTTTTAGAAGGAAGGGATGGAATGAAGAAGATTCTACCAAAGAATTCCCTTTCAGGCCTTTCTATAATCTGTTTGTGCATTTACGTTCTATCAGAGAAGAATTAAGTTCAGATCTTGATGAGTAGAAGATATTCATTCAGACTTATTTGTGTGTGATTGCTTGAATTTAGTTTTTATTTGCACTTTATATAGTTAATCTCAGTCTAGATATGATTGTGTGTTATTTGTTTAGTCTCAGCGTTTTGAGTATTGTAGTGTGGATTGCGATGCTGAACTGTGTGTGTGTTAAGATTTTTCAAAGCAATTTGTTAATAATGTAAAGTGTGAAATTTGTAATCACCTGGATTTCATATATATAAGTTATGATGTTTGTGTTGTGTAAATTTATGTGTTAAAATAGTATCTAATCATGATAAAGTATATTCTAAAGTGACCGGACATAAAACAAGGCTTAAAATGAATTGAAAATATTATAAATCTTAAAAATATTAAAAATTCGAAAACCTCGCTGACAGCAAGATCGATTCCTCCGACGGCGAGATTTTCCAGAAACTTTAGACTTATGCAATTAATTAGCTCGCCGACGGCAAGAAATTTCTCGCCGACGGTGAGAAATTTCTCGTCGACAGCGAGATTCCTTAAAATACTATATTTTGACTGGTCAACCGTCACTATTCATCATCCCCTTCCTCAAAACTTTGAAAAACCGACCTAGGGCTTGATAGATCGTAGATTTGGAGCAATTTCAACACATTTTGACACCAGATTTCATCTTCCCTTAGTAAGAGCTTCCCTCCTATATAAAATTTTTTGATTTTCACCATGAATTTCTTCCACATTGAGGAATTTTGGAAAAATTTAAAATGTGGAGAAAAGATTTGGAAGAAGTTCATGGAAATTGATTTAGAGTGATTTTAATCATCTTTAGAAGCCATTTTAGTAATATTTTAGAGATTAGTTGAGATCTTTATAAATTTGATAGATCGAAAACAATGGCTCCGTGACAAAAGAGGCGAATGGATTATGACGAAACACGATTTGTAAGTGCTCGAGCGCAATCAAGATACTTCCACAATATCCAAGCAAGGAAGTGCATACAAGATCGAGTATTTAAGAATCCAGGAGGAGAAGTGGAACGAACCATAAAAGAGAGGAGATGGGAAAATTTCTTTTATATAACAAATAGAGCTGCAGAGGAAGTAGTGAAGTAATTTTATGCTAACCTAACTGAAATAGAAGATGCACCAATAAAGGTTAGAGGATTTTTAGTCGATTTCAATGCTGCAAGAGTCAATTCTTTCTACGAATTACGCGACCTACACACCAGCGGGTATGATACTTTTGGAACAATGGAAGGACTACTGAAAGAAGTAATCAACTTTCTCACTGATGGGAAAGGGGTTTGGAAAATCAAGCGGCGCGAACGGGTAAACTTCCCCCTTTCTATGATGAATGCAATATCTAAAGCTTGGCACTATTTTATTTGTTCTACCTTGTTACCTACCTATCACCATAGTGAAGTAACAATAGATAGAACAGTTCTGAATTTCTGTATTTAGAACCAAAGAAGTATTAATGTGGGAAGTATTATTTATAAGGCACTGCAAGAAGTGAGAGTGGAGGAGGACTAGGGCATCCTGGTCTAATTTATGCACTCTGCCAATTATCTAGGGTAGAGGCAAGAGATGATGAGGAATGGGTGGAGCCTATGAAACCCATTACCCAAGCTAATATAAAGACTTATGAATCCCACAAAGGATGGAGATCTGGAACTAGGAGTTACTTACCTTCAACTAGTAGGGATATTCCCTCCACCAGTTATGATCCTCCTACTTATAATTCTCCTACCCTTCATGATTTGATGAATGAAATGACCCTGCAGCGGAAGAGTGACCCAATTTTTGTATTTCTAAATACAAGAATTTGTTACCACTGCTAGAAAATTTAATTTCTGGCAAAGGCGCGAAATACTTGACCCGGAATAACTTGCTATATAGATGTGTACCAAATTTTATTTTACGGCAATAACATTAAATAAAACTTGATTGCTACTGAATGCTAGGCCGTTAGTGATTAATACTTTTTAAATATATGTTTATATAGCAAAATATAATTTTAAATTAAAGTATTTTATATAATTTTTGGGTACTACGCAAGTATACATATCGTTTCAAGTAATAAAGGGCTTTGAAACAAAGACCCCAGTATTGATCCCACGGGGAAAAAGGGTAATAAATTTTTAAATATTGTATTTCAAAATCTTTTTGTATTTTAATCTAACTATAATTTACTTTTAATTTACTAGATGCAGATAAAGAAAATAATAAAAAGAAAATGATTTTGTGAAAACAATATAAAATAAACAACTTTCTTCCTTTCAATTAATCCAAGATTTTTAAGATAATTTAATATTTGTTGGAGAATCTATTTTATGGTATTGTGCCAAATAGAAGCATTCCTATTCTTTACCCTTTGATCCAGGTGCAAAGACCATTGGCTAATCTACAGATCGAGTCCGGATGTATTGTTAGTAGAATGGGTTAATCTAGGCTCACACTACTAGATGTCCAAGGGTGGCTATGGTCGACCCTACTAGTGACCCTTTCCTTATCTATAAATCAAATTATAAGAATTTAGTCTGTCACTCTAAAAATTTATCAATTTTACGCCCTTTAAATCTTATCTTCCTATTTATTTGCACTTCACCTTGAATAGCCTGCACATGGCCTTTGACTACCCAAGGATTCATGTGACATCTACAAGTTAAGAGTTCTTCTCCTTCTAGGTCTCAAAACTCTTCAACAGGTTTTAACAATTTAAATGGCCAATTTAAAAAGTAAAGTAAGATCGGGTATTAATATCATCACAATGTTTTGAAAATATTTTGATTTTCAATTCTCCATCGAATTTTATATTATCTTTTATCTTTTCATAATTGAAGGAAGAAAGTAAACTAACTATTCAGAACACATTGAATATAAATAGAAAAACATAATATATTAACTTTGAATCAAAAATAAAATGCTTATCTCAAATATTCCTTCTACAGATCTTCTGATTCCTACTGACTCCACAGTGTAATGAACTCCAGATGCAAAAATTTGAAAATAAACTCACTAAACTAAATAAAAGTGGCCCTAAATTTCTCTCTCTAAGGATGAGAGATCCTAAAGTGGCTAAGAGATAGGGGATACAATGGGGGCACACACTTTTTTTTGAAGGAGTGGACTCCTATTTATAGGCTTCAAGGGTTGCCTTGAGGCACCTCTTCAAAACATGTACAAATTCAATGAATCTTCTAGAAGGTCTGTCTGGCGCCTAGGCGCCGGACACCGCATCCAGTTCTTCGCACCTCTTCACTTTGGCTTGCACCTCTTCGCGATTAAAACCGTTTTGGAGCGTCCAAATGCAATGTATCACATGTCCTATTATCAAGGAACAACGACCAGTCTTCTAGAATGTCCAATAACCGCTCACTCCGTCAAAATAACCGTCCAAAAGTCGTCAAAAACTTGACAGTTTCTGTATCGAGTCTGGCGCTTAGGCGCCAACTTCTGGCGCCTAGGCGCCAGGCCATAATTTTTGATAATTCTTGTATTTTGCTCCATTTTTGCTCCTTTTTCACCCTTTTTCCTTTTTGGACTTTTTACATCACCTACATCCAAAAACACAAAAATACCTTTCATTAAAGCATAATATCCTTAGAAATTGATAAAAATCAAGGCATAAGAATAGGTATTTTTTTATGGATCAAAATCCCCCAAACTTAAATGTTACTTGTCTTCAAGTAACCCTTTTTACTATATAAAATGTATAACCTTTGGAATAAAAGATAAATATTTAAGATTCCTTATAATTTTTGATTTTATAAAGTCTTTAGTAAATTATTAACCCAATTTCACTAATTAGGTTTAATTTTAAGAATTTAAAGAATATTCAACTACCAAATCATAAGATTTCAAATTTTTCATCCATTTTGAAAATAATAGAAGTTTATTTTATTAAGATCTCATAGATTATTTACAAGAAAAAGATCTTCTTGAAAAACCTTTCCTAAATAAAGATTCATGCATAAAAATTAAGTAAAATATGTAACTAGTTTTCCTTCTATAAGATAATTCAAGTGAAGCCAATTTTTGATTAGGCATTTCCTCAAGCTTCTCCTCTCTTCTCTTTTCTCTTTTTTTTTTTTAATATATAGAGAGGATTACTATATCTGGATAACCTGTTAATGATTTTGAACTTCACTATCCTTAACTTATATTTTCAAAACTTAATACATTTCCACTTAATTATTATAACATGAATAAATATTCAAAAAGATTTTCAATCTTTTCTTTTTTCAAGTGATAATTTTTTATTACTTAATACTTCTAAAATTCCACTATTTCTACCATGAATAGAAAAATTCCTTAATCTTATTCTTCTTTAAGTTAAATAATTCTATTCTTAAAATCAATCACAGTTATTAAGATTTTGGTTAAGTTCACTAAATTGTTTATAATTTCAAAAATAAAAGTGATCTTAAATAGATTCTTCATTCCTTAAGTTATGTTAAAAAGTTTTTATTTTAAGAAAATAATAGCTCTTTAAGGACAAATAAAATTTAAATTTGAATGTATTTTCCCTTCCCCCAAACTTAAGTTTTGGTATACTATGAAAATTTGAAAGTATGAGAGAAAGAAAATGATAATTTTAAAAAGGAAATTTTTATAAGTATGTAAAAACGATCTTAAAAAGAAAAATTTACTTCTACTCATGCTTTTATGAATAATAAAGATAAAATTGAAGCGAGTATAAAAAGTAAGCGAGGCTAATTTTTATGATTATACTAAATTTAAAACAAAATAAAAGCAGAGCAAAATTACTAATTACTAAACAGTAGACTGAAACAAACATATCATAAATTAACTCTAATCTCAGTCTCAAACACAATATACTAAGAATATTCTAACAATAGAATCTTAACACTAATCAATCCACACAGGTACATAAACAAATCAACATACATCAAACATCAAACTAAACAAACAAACAAAAAAAACAAACTAACAACAAAATAGCACAATATAAAGATCTATCAACTACTAGTCACTGGCTGAAGCCTCATCATCATCATCGTCACCAAAGGAAAACTCAACATCCTTAGGATCAACAAATGGTGTGAAACTAGGAAAAGTAGGGAAACTAACATCATGCTCACCCTTCAGAAATCTGATGAGGGCTTCATCATACTCAGCATCATAGCTACTCTTCCTCTGGGTATAATCAGATAAATGATCAAGTTTCCTATCAATAGTATCAACCACGCAGAGTGAGTTTGAAATAACTCCTCGCTCGTCGCTCTATAAACCGATCATGCATTGAATCCCGTAAACTCGATGGTGGCTCGGCGAAGTAGAAGGTCGGGAAGTAGAAGGTCTACCCGGAGTGGGTGCGAGAAGAAGAAGGAGCGATCGATCTCTTCCCTCGAAGACGATCATATATGCTAATGCTCTCCGACCAATCGGCTTAGTAGTCTTCGACCTTTCATCTGAAATATCTGCAGTGACTCCATTGCTAATACATAATGAATAAATCAGAGATGGGAATCCCAGTCCAACAGAAGTGCTATATCTCGCAGTAAAATCCATAGAATCATAAATAATACTACCGACATCAATAGGCTTCTTTTCCTTATTGCAGTAGTTTAAGATCGCTCGATCTCTAGTCGCTTCACTCAGGTGGTTGGAAGGTAATAATCTTGCAGAAATAAAATAGTGCCATGCTTTAGAAATACCATTTAACTTGGAGGATTTGAAGTTTACCCTTTTTCCGTTCCTGATCTTCCAAGATCCGAGATCGTCGATCAAATAAGCAATGATCATATCCAAATCTCCCTCAGATGGAGATAATCCAGAATAGTGGCACTCTATAGTCGGTGGCAGGCCATAAAATACATTGATTCTTTTAGGAGTAAATCCTACTCCGACACCTCTGATAAAAACTTCATAATCTTCGGCATCCAGAAAATTTGCATAAAACTCTCGAACTATAGGGATAACAACAACAGCAGTGAAATAACAGAATCGTTGCCAGTTGTGCGCAACAATAGTGTTTTCAATCATCTTCCCCGGATGATAGAAACTTCGTTCTGAATGAACTTCCTCGACGTCGCAAATTCGTGGAATCGAAAATGCGCAGCCGCAGTAGAAAATTTGCAGATATCGAAGTTGTCTCATGCCTTCCCGTGTTTAGATTTCGGAGCCATCTAAACGTGAAAGAAAACAAGAACAAATTTAGGAATAAAAAATTTAAACTCTTTTTAAGTTTAGAAAACTTAAAATAAGTTTAAAAATCCAAAGAAATCACTAAAAATCAAAATGTTTTTCAAAATTTTGGTTCTTAGCAAAACCTAAGGAAATCTACGGTGAAAATCGAAAATAAATGGTTTAAAGTGTTGATCTGACCTTGAGACGAAGAATTCGAGTGGTTTCGCACCCAAATCCTTGATGTTTTGACCTCAAAATGGATTCTAAAAGCTGATTTTCGTGAAAAATGGAGGAAAAAGAAGGCTTAGGCGTCAATAATGGTTTTTAGGGGTATTTAAGGAATTTTTCGGGTACAGGCCGAACAGGCGCTTAGGCACCGAATTCTAGCGCCTAGGCGCCAGACTCGCCTTTCACACAAAAATTATTTTTAAATTTAATTTTTCACCAAAATTCATAAATTCAACTTCCAATTACTCACATTAGAGTAGGGATTCAGTTTCTAACTTCCAAAATATTTTCCAAAAAATTTTAAAAATTAAATCCACCAATCAAATATAAAGTTTAAATCAAACTTCACTAAATTCCATTTATAATCTTCAATATTGGCTCAATATATTCCAGATAAGTATCATACTTGATTCAAGTTCCTAATACACAATCAAACACAACAATTTCTAAGCAAAAACAACACACATTGAACATGAAAGCAAATACACAAATACAATCGATTCACTACATCAATACAACGACTCAACAAACCAAATAATAACGATCTCATTACCAGAATGCTCTAATCTTCACAAGGGAAATTGTGTATTCCACTTGGAAAGAACACTAACGCTCTGAGGAAATCAGTAGTCGTCTTTTCATTAATCCACTTATTCTTCGCATATATTTCAACTTGAGCATCTTGATAAGCCGCAAAATGATCAAATTGAAGTTTCATCTGCCATTCTAGATGTTCAATCTGATGAAACATCTCATGAAGGCGATCTCCAATGCTTTTAAACTTCGCTTCAAACTTATCCAAGCGACTAGAAATTTTATCTAAACTTACTGCGATGAAACCATTGAAGTAGGGTTGAGGATCCTTTGAGACCTTGTCCCTAGCCTCTTCTCCAAGATTTCTTCCTTTCATTTCTTCAAAAATTTCTCAAATCTCTTAAGAATGAAGTGTAATGGACGTAACTTTGATTGCTTGTGGGTTAGGGATGAAGATGGGTTGATTTAAAGGTGAAAATTGTGTGAAAAATTGAAAATTTTTGGTTTTTGCACGACCCAGTAACTGTGGTGCTTAGGCGCCATATCTGGCGCCTAGGTGCCGGACTTATTGATACATAGTTTAACTCGGGCGCTTAGGCGCCGAATCTTGGTGCCTAGGCGCCGGAACTATGTTCAACTCCGTTTCTCCTAATCTTCAAATTTCAAAGTTTCGTTCTCAAAGATAGGTAAATTATACTGGTAAGAGTAATTTAGACTCAATAACACAAATTGTAAGCAATCATAATGAATGTTAACTTGATCTCCTTTTTACTCATATTTAGAATGGAGTGATCCAATTTCTAAATCTTACATATTTCAAAATAATATTCAGCTTAAGTCAACAAAGACTTATAAGCATCAAATTTTTCTAAAGTAATATAAAATTAGTCAAGATGGAGGCATAACCTTACATTAAAAACATAAAAACACTCAAAACAAAAGATAATTATGGATTGCCTCCCACAAAGCGCTTGGTTTAACGTCGTCAGCCCGACTTAAGTAAATATTTAATCAGGTAAGCCTCTTTATAAATCATTTTAATATCTCCCAAATAAAGCTTCAATCTTATTCCATTTACTTTATAAATTTTCCTGTTTTGGGGTCTTTAATATCCACAGCTCCATAATGGTATACTTTCTCAATTATATAGGGTCCAATCCATTTAGATCTTAATTTTCCAGGAAAAAGTTTTAAACGAGAATTAAATAGTAATACTTCTTGTCCAGGCTCAAAAATTTTTCCTGAAATTTTCTTATCATGTAACATCTTCATTTTCTCTTTGTAAATCATTGCATTTTCATATGATTCATTTCTTATCTCTTCCATCTCATTCAATCACAATAATCACTTTTCTCCTGCTTCATTCAAATTAAAATTAAACTCCTTTATCACCCAATAAGCTTTATGTTCAAGTTCAACAGGTAAGTGACAATGTTTACCATAAATTAACTGGTAAGGTGACATTCCGATTGGTGTCTTATAAGTCGTTCTATACGCCCATAATGCAGAATCAAGTCTATCAACCCAATCAGTTCTTTTAGGATTAACAGTATTGTCTAAAATTCTTTTAATTTCTCTATTTGATACTTCAGCCATTCCACTTGTTTATGGGTGATAAGCAGTTGCAATTCTATGTCTGATTCCAAATTTTTGTAGTAATGATTGAATTCTTACATTCCTGAAATGACTTCCACCATCAGTGATAATTACCTTATGCATTCCAAATCTTAAAAATATCATTTTCTTTAAGAATTTAGAAACACTTTTGGAATCACATTTTGGTAAAGCAACAACTTCAATCTACTTTGAAACAGAATCAACTTCTAATAAAATATAAATTTTTCCAGATGATGGAACAAATGGTCCCATAAAGTCTAAACCCCATATATCAAAAATTTCAACTTCCAATATATAGTTTAAAGGCATTTCATCCTTCCTAGATATATTTCCCATCCTTTGACATCGATCACATGTTTTCACATAATGTCTCACATCTTTAAATAAGGTAGGCCAATAAAATCCAGAATTTAAAATTTTAAATGCAGTTTTATCTATGCCAAAGTGTCCTCCAAAATCAGAATCATGATATTTTTGAATAATAGAAAAAGTTTCCTCATAAGGTACACATCTTCAAATTATAGAATCTCTTCCAATTTTAAATAAATAAGGATCTTCCCAAATATGAGATTTAGCATCATGTCGGCATATTTTTAGATCATGTATTTTGAAAAGGGGGTCGCCTACAGAAATTGTCGGTGAATTTTAGATTTTAAATTTAATTTAAATATATATATAATTTAGAAAGTAGTATTTAATTTTAAAAATAGTTTTAAGTTTGAAAATTTTAAGATATGAAATCAAACCGATCTCACATCCCAAATAGTTTATATAAACGAGCACCGCACCACAAACTGTGTATTTATCCCGAGGAATAGACACACTGCTTGATGATGGGGCTCGATTAAATAAACTAAAAGATTCGTAACATCCGTTTGGTCTGCGAACCAACTTTATAAGCATACAAGTTCCCCTGCTTAATATAAATGAATTAAGCAGGGTTTATATTACCTGAGTTCTTAAAGTTCCCTATAAGGGCAAGCTCCTATAGTTAATTATATCTTAAATGACGGGAATCATTTAAGAAAACTCTCGATAATGATCAGTGGTTTTGCTCTCAAGAATTTCAAAGTTTAACGTTTCGAAGGATTGAATTTTGGAATTTTCAATAGGGATTAGCTCGGATTCGGAAAAGTTTATTTTAAGAATCCAAAGAAAGAGAAGTAGGAGAAGTTGAGGATCCAAGAAGAATTTTGGCAACTTCCCAAACGATCCTATTGTTTGGCTTAGATTTGAGAATTTACTTAATGTTTCAATCTTGCCAATTTTAATTAATTAACACTTATATTTGTATGACATAATCATACAAATAGCCTCGAAGATGTGATGGTTTATGTCGTACCATACGACTACCTTAGAGTCCTAAGACCGGTTAGGACTTAATTTGCATAAAATGATTATGCAAGTGCCTAACGAAAAGTTGAGGATTTATGTTGCACTAGGCAAACTACCTCGAAATCCTATGGTTTTGTTATTTAACGCTAAGAAAGGTTTTGCTGATGTAGATTCAAGTTTTGCTGATGACGATAGCTGTGCTGCCTACCATGCTCCAAGCTCCTTGTTGTTGCAGAGGTTTAGTTTTAGAAGGTGAAAATCAGGGGATGAGAAAAGTGTCTTGGTTTTGAAATCTTAAAGTCTAAATATTTTTAATATTTTAATTAAAACAAATCTTAAATTTGTTTTAACAGAACCGATTAAGATCCCACGGTTTCGTCATCCCGGCACCATTATTTTCATCGAATTCACTTAGTCCAAATGAATTTGCTAAACTCAACTGAATGAGTTCCACACTTTCATTTAGACCGTGGGAAGTCTCGTTAGCAACACGTGGGTTACATCATCCGAGGTATTCCCGATCATTCAACGAGACGTTTTAATTTAGTTGCAATTGTAGTTTTGTTGTTCTGTTTGTGGTTAAATTTTGAGTTGTTTTATATTTTGGAATGTTGTGGCGGTGAATTTTATCTTGTGATAACTTTTAATTTAGTTTTGGTTTCAGTTTTGGGGACTATCCTAAAGGTTTTGGTTTTCATGCAACAGTTTTATTTAACATGCAAGAAAAAGTAAAGTACAATGCATGTAAGTAAATTGCAATAAAGTAAATTGTAATAAAATAAAAGCGTCATCCCAAGCTACACTTAAAACACATGTTAAGGCATTTAAACATATTTTTGCAAGAAATACCTAGGTAAAGCTAAGGGAAAGGGTTTTGGTTGTCTACAAGAATCCTAATTCTATTGCTAGTCATTTCCTATGACGTCTAGGTTGTTGGTTTGGTTTAAGGATGATTTTCTTCATCAAAGAACAATTAAATTCAATTGTTCTTCTAGAACATCCCGTCATATTGAGGAAGTGCTTAGGACGAATCTCAAACATCTTTTCAATACTTCTGGGATTATTTTGAGTTCAAATGAATTTTATTGTATTGGTGAATTAATCATCAAAGGATTTTAATTTTGTTTTGTTTCTTACTCAGTGAACTTAGGACATTTGAATATCTTATGTGTGAAGTGACACTTCACTTGATGCTTCATTTAAGAGTTATAACAATAAAAGCCTTTTAAGGGCAAAGTAATAAATATTTTAATGATTTAATTTGATTTGATTTAATTATAAAAATTAATTAATGATTATTAAGTTTGGAATAGGGTTCGAGTTATTTTAGATTTAATTTAAATCTTTACACTTTAAGTGATGTTATATTTCAGATAAACTTTTTATGTTTTAGATTTATTTATATTAAAAAAGGTGTTGAAATCTTTCATATGTTTTGATTTAACTCTTAATGTTTTCATTTAGGTTTGTTGTTAAGTGATTTTAATTTAATTTAATTTTATTTAATTTAATTTAATTTAATTTAATTTAATTTTAATTTAATTTTAGTTTCAATATTTTTAATTTAATTTAATTTAATTGTTAAGGTGTTAATTTAATTTAATTTAAACTTTGACTTGACTTTATTTAATTTAAGTTAATTTAACTCCAAGATTTTAAATTTGATTTTAATTATTGGACCATTTAACATTTTAAGCTTTAATTCATTTAAGGGTTATCTTCTTTTAATTTTTAATTTATTTAGTTTGGATTATTATTTTAATTTTTAATTAAGAACAAAATATTATTGAAGTGACTTATTTAGGGATTTTTAAATTAAAGAATAAATATCCTCTTAATAATATCCCTATTTTAATAATCCAAATTTTAAATATATTCTTTCCAAAATTTAAATTATTTAATTAATTAGAGTTTCATTTTGATATTTTCAAAGTGTTTAATGGGTTTCTACCCTTTTAATTTCCCTAAGTTTCAATCATCCAAGAGAAAATTAAAATCAAATATTTTACCCTCCATTTTGATTAAACCTAAAGTTTTAATTAAGGGTTAAAATTCTTTAATTACCTTTATGCCCTTTTGGGCTTATTTTTTTCATAACTCTCTAAATTGAGCTCAAATGAATTTGAAATTTTTATGTCACCTTATTCACATGTCAATTAAGACAGTAGAGGAGAAAATATGATTTTTCTGGCTTTAATTTATTTATATAATTATTTCTAATGAAAAATAGGGATTTTCAATAGAAATTCAACAACATGACCAAGGTAAAGTTTCTATCCTTAAGAAAATTATGGGATGTTCCTAATTACAAAAAGACCACTTGGACCAATTTTGGTGATTTTTTGAATTATATTTTATTTATTAGAATTATTTTTTATTTTTAGAGTATTAATTAATATTAAAATAAAGTAAAAATTGAAAAATAGATTTTATATTTTTCTTAAATTTCTCTGACTTCAAGGAGTCCAATGAAACAAATTTTATAATTTTCTGATTTTTCTTTGATTTATTAGAATTATTTTAGTGAAAAAGGTTGAAAATTTATGTTTTAATATTAAAAAAAATACATTAAGCCTTTAAAATTCAATATCATATCCTAGAGACTTAGGAAAAATATTTGGTTTATTCCTAAGTGATTAGGAGTCAAAATGTGACATTTTTATGATTTTTAATATTTTTGTGATTTTTATTATTTTTTAATTATTAAAATATTAAAATATTGTGAAAAATAAACTTTTTTAGAAAATTCTAATTTTAATTTTCCCGAACTCCCCTAATATCAGAGAAGCTCCAAAACCATTTTTATGAATTTTTGAAAAGTATTTTTGGAGTTATGAATTTTTAAAGTTCCATTTTGCTTATGAGGCTTAATCAATCCATTTGGCGGGGGTCCAATTGATTTCAAAATTTTATGTAAGGTTCCTCTGACCCTAAAGAACAATGAAGAATTATTTTTAAGTCAATTTGGTGTGTTTTTAATCCTAATTAATTCAAATTCAGTTTTGGAAGTTTAGGCCAATTAAGTTTATTATGAATAAATTAACTCAAAATATATATTTCATAGGGTCCCCTGGCCCTAAGAAACACCAAATTTTCCTAGAATTTATTTTACAACATGCTGATTATTAGAATTAGAATACCTAAAACAGTGACGTGAACTTGAAAAATCAATAACTTTTCACAGAGATGGCCTCTGACCTTGAAAAATTCAGAGAATGTTCCCAAGATTAGAGGCTTCAAAAGCCTTATGGTCTCATGCCATGGTTAATTGGCTATGCAAATGGAGAATTAAAACATTGGAAACAGTAAATAAATTATTAAAAATAAAATACTCATCCAATTAACTTGATTTCTTTTCCACATTATTCTCCTCTGTTCACTGAGCAAGAGGGTATTTTTTTTATTTTTGTGATTTTTCTATGCAAATATATGAATTTTTGAAGTTATGGTATTTAAATAAATCCAAAAAATCCTAATTTTCTACTTATCCAACTTGGCACCGCGTCGCTCCGTGATTCGGCGCCACCATCTGAGTCAGCGCTACGGGGGCCTGCCATTCAAGTACCATTACGTTGTCCGCCTTGATCTCTATCATCTGCTCGGTACACCTGCGATCCAACGGCTCCTGGTCGTCGTCTCCGACTGGTGTGCACCCGTGACCGTCCACACTAAAACCTTAAGATCTCACTCGATTCTCCTTGGATTTTTGCGTTCTTATACTCTATCGATTCTTCTTGAAGAGACGAACACATCTATACAGTAAAGGTGCGTTGAAATCAACTCAAACTAAATGGAGAATCTCTAGGAGCTCGGGAGAAAGAGTGAGTTCATACCTTTGCTCAGAGAAGTGAAGCTTCGATCTGAGGGTTGTGTCACCTTCGATTGAGTCCAAGCAAGCTCCAGATGAAGTCTCTTGCTCTGGGGAAATGCCTAGGTACAAAAGTGACCAAGGCCAATCATAAAGCTTGGAGGCTGGAAGCAATGGCTGGCCTGGTGAGGGGGCTTTTGCTAGGGAACTTCTCCTCTTGGTCTGGTGAAGGTGTAGAGTCAATCAATTTTAAGATTGGCTCACTGTGGTGAAGTGTCTTGGTTTTGGGCTTGAATTTCAACTCCAAAATTGGACTCACAGAGAGGGCTTTGGGGCTGGATTTCAGTGGGGATCAAGTTCTCTATGTCTGGAGAGGGATCTGGAGTGATTTTGGTAGAGTTTTGGTAAGGTTTGGTTCAACACCCTCTTTGGCCGAGAGGGGGTAGAGTTTAAATAGGAATGGCTAGAGGGCTTCCCTGGGGGGTTTGAAGGCTGGGATCAGCTGCTCAGGGGAGGAGAAGAAGAGCTCCAGTGGCCATTGGGGTTGGGACAGCTCAGCAGGTGAGTTTTGAAATTTTTGGCTCACATGAAGCTCTCGGGCATAGTGTTTTCAGGCGACCCAGGCGGCTGGCCGACAGGGTCAGCTCACCCTCATGGTCAGGAAGGTCAAGGCTTGAGGTTTGTGAGCTCAATTGACTGTTGCCATGTGTAAAGGGTTTTGATTTAAATGGAATGGGGGAAGAGGCTCTTTTAAACTTGGTTTGGTTAACCCATAGAAATGGGCTTGGTGCACCCACCAAGGCCTGATTTGGGCTGAAGGGAATCATATGGCTCATCTGAATTGGAGTGGAGAAGTCTCCATCAAGATCATTTAGATTAATTTTGGGTTAGGGGGAATCATGGAAAGGGTAAAAATGGCTTAATCATTGGTTAAGAAAGGGTTCCCCTCTCTCACCATTAATGGATTGGTGAGGAGTCCAAGGCTTTCATGGCTCCCATGTGGCTTGTGCATGGCTTCTTGGCTCACATTTGGCTTGGGAAATGGCTTGGTCAATTTCATGGGAATGTATTTTAGGAATTTTGGCATTTTGATGGGAATTTGGATAAAGCCTAATTTGGAATGATTTCATCATAGGTTTCAAACTTTAGGGAATGATTTTATCAAGTGGATGATGAGAAGGAATTGTCATGTGGGCTTTGGATGAATTTTTGGGCTTTTGAGTTTGGTAGAAGTGGGCTTTTAAAAAGGCTTAAATGGGTGGACCTTTATATTTCAAAATGGACTTTTGGATGAAGAATTTTGTGAATGACCATGCCAAATAAATGTTGGGTTTAGTTTAGGGATGTTTCATGAATGGTTTGGAATCAATTTGGTGTGATTTGGAGTAGAATTGGGTTGACTTTGGGCTTTTTTTTTTGGTAAAGGGGCCAAGGTGGGCCAAATTGGGCTAACTTGGGCTAAGGTTGGGCTAAGGTTGAATTTGGTGTAAAATTTATGTTGAAAAATGTTTATGGGAGTGTTACAAAGAGTTTTCAACTTTGGCTGGGCTCTAATTTTGGGATTTGGGCCCGTTTGGGTTAGGTTTGGGCTTAGGTCAATTTAAGGGATTTTGGTTTTGGGTTAGGTTTGGATAGAGTTTAGGTTCAAATTTTGGGCAAATAAAGTTATTGTTTTATTTATAGGGTTGTTAGGAAGGCTTTAGAAAATATTTGGGGCCGATTGGAGTTAAATTGGGCTAGGTTTGGGTCATGGGTCAAAATTAGGCCTTAAGCCCCAAATTGGAATTGGGCCCAAATGTCAATCAAATTGGATTAGATTTGGTCTGAATTGATATTGGGGATATTGAATTGAAGTTTAGAATTGAATTGGACCAAAATTGAGGTTAATTGGGGTGGTTTGGTTTGACATTGGGTTCACTTGGGTTAAAAAAAATGGGTCAAATTGGGGGTTTTGGGAAAAGTGGGGTAAAGTGGAAAAATTGGCCCATAGTGTAGTTGAACAAAATGAAATTGAGAATATTTGAGATTTTCTGGAATTTTCTGGGAATTTTTAGATTTTGTTTGGATTTTTGGGGTAAAAGGGTATTTTGGTAATTTTTGGGAGATTTAAGGGTATTTTTGCAAATTTTGTTATTTTTGGCCAAAGATGATCAATTTGAGTGGTGGTAAGTGTTTAGGATTAATGTTCAGGAATCTTGGGTAATTTAGGTAATTTTGCAAATTTTGGGTCATTTCAAGGGTATTTGGTAGGTTTGGTGGGTCCGGGGGTCAAAAACTGAAATTTTGAAAAAAAGAAGATTGATCAAGTGTGAGTGAAATGGAATCATTTTGTCTGAGCCATGAAGCCATATTAAGCCCATATGAGCCATGAGAGGACTCATTTGAGGCATTCACTATGTTGTTCCTAACCCTCTTAGCCAGAACTTAGGGGTTAAGGACCATCCATATGAATTACCTACATGAGTCAGGAAGTCAAGTTAGGTGAGAGTGTGGTTTTAGGACTTGGAATGTGTGTGAGAGTTTAGTGTATGTGCAAGTCAACCCTCACCAGACCAGGCCATCCAGGGTATTCCTAAGGCCAAAAAGTCCTATAGGGAACTCATCCTTTAGACCTCCACATTTGATTTCAACCCTCTAGGTGATTAGGGGTCTACAATCAAGCTTGTGGGGTTTGTAGGGAGTGAAGAAGTGTTTGAATTTCTAAGTGGTGGGTTCCATTTCTAGTCCTCTAAGATTAGTCAAAGGAAAAGCTTAAGGCTAGATCCTAAGTACTAAAGAGAGAAGCAAAAGACCTCACCAAAATTGAGGTCAACAAATGGACCCCCAATAGGTGTGGGGTGCTAACCAAGCTCACGCGCGTATTGGCGTTGACCGAAGAGATCAACAAAACCAACACAAATGTCCAAGTGAGAAACTTAGGACGAAGTAGAAGAATTTCCGCTAGGGAGTATCAGGTATATTTCCAAGACTGGAGATTCCTGAACTCTCACTGGGGAATGGAAAAGGAGGTGAACTCCAAATCATAAGATCTGGGGAATTCGATTTAGATTTCATTTTATCTTTAAATTTCAAGTTTCAATGTGTGAGTTTAGATTTCGATTTGTTCTGAGTTTCAATTTCGATTGAAGTTTTAATTTAAAATTAATTTAAGGAAATTTTGAATTTGAAATTTGGATTTGAAATGAGAATTGAAACTTGGGTTTCAACCTCGGGATTGCGAAGAGAATTGGGATTTAAGTACCAGCCTCGGAATGAGAATCAGAGTTTAAGTATCGACGGAAAAAGGATGAGAATCAAAATTTAGGTACTGATCTCGAGAGAGTGAGATTTGAAATTTAAGTATCAACCCTGAAAGAGAATCGAAATTTAGGTATCAATCTCGGAAAGAGAGTCAGAATTTAGGTACCGACCTCGAAATGAGAACTGGAATTTAGGTACCAGTCTCGAAAGTTGTGAATCAAAATTTAGGTATCAATTCGAATGAGAGTTAGAATTTGGTACCGACCTCGAAGGAAGAGAATTGGAATTTGGTACCAGTCTCGAGAATTTAGAATTGAAATTTGGTATCAATTCGGAAGAGAGTCGGAATTTGGTACCGACCTCGAAGGAAGAGAACTGGATTTTGGTACCAGTCTCGGGAATTTAGAATTGAAATTTGGTATCAATTCGGAAGAGAGTCAGAATTTGGTACCGACCTCGAAGGAAGAGAACTGGAATTTGGTACCAGTCTCGGGAATTTAGAATTAAAATTTGGTATCAATCCGAAAGAGAGTCGGAATTTGGTACCGACCTCGAAGGAAGAGAACTGAAATTTGGTACCAGTCTCGGAAATTTAGAATTGAAATTTGGTATCAATTCAAAAGAGAGTCGGAATTTGGTACTGACCTCGAAGGAAGAGAACTAGAATTTGGTACTAGTCTCAAAATTTTAGAATTAAAATTTGGTATCAATTCGAAAGAGAGTCGGAATATGATACCGACCTCGAAGGAAGAGAACTGGAATTTGGTACCAGTCTCGAAATTTTAGAATTGAAATTTGGTATTAATTCGAAAGAGAGTCGGAATTTGGTACCGACCTCGAAGGAAGAGAACTGGAATTTGGTACCAGTCTCGGGAATTTATCTGTATGAAGAGGGACCTAGTCTTATGTCATCAGAACCAAATCAAAAAAAGTTCATAGCTCCGTGTCAACAGAACTAGTCGATCCTCTAAAACACAGAGGAAAGAGAACTGAAAGGAACTGGTAAGCGTATCAAGCTGAAAAGACTTAACTTAACGACAAGTCAAAGAGAATATTCAAATTTCAAAAGAGTTTCCAACAGATTTCAATGGAGGAAAGAACTGAAAGGTTCAAATCAGAGGTTTGAGATCGAAATTCAATTCGGAGTTTAGATTCGTTTCGTTTGTCCTTTAACAATCCCATTTTATTTTTTGTTGTTTATTTAGTGTTCATGTGAATTTGAAGTTCATTTTAATATTCAAATTTTTAGGAAAAGTTCTCATTTATTTTCTTTTCTTTTTTGTTCTTCGTTCAAAGTTCATTTAACTCTAATGGCGTTTCCCAGTCAATTTACACAAAAAGAGGTGAATGCAGACTATGACGTAGTCGTTTTCATTCCAACTTGCTGAAAATACATCATACAACTTGATCTAATCATGATGACATTTTCCTCATAAATTTAATGTCTCATACAATCCATGTAAATCCAAAAGGGATTGTGTAAGATTCTTGTTGATCCATCCAAAAGAGTCTGTAAAAAATCCATGTCTGAATAGTAAGAAACATGGGCAATAACATCACCTTCCAAGCCACCCTTGGCAGGAATGCCGTATGGATGTGCATTGGAGGTGTGCTATCTCCCATGTAACTCACAGCTCGTAAGGCCGGAGATTCTCTAATTCTGGATCTGGCTGAAAGTGGTAAGGCATTTTTCTGTCGTCCATTCTTCTAAAAGTAACTGAGATCCGCTCCACAGGCACTTCTGGAATGCAATGCTTTGCAACGTCTGCTCCGTTTCCTTTTAACACCAGGACGGAACCTACCGGTAGTGGTATCTTCACCGGCCCTCGGAACTCACCGGAGCCTGCAATCCGGAGGTCAGATCCGAACATGATGTTGCACTGGTTGACGAATGACACTGTGTAGAAGGGTCTAACAAAGTCATGATGGTCTATATGTGGAGGTATGCAGTCGCCTTCCTTGTAGATGTTAATAATGCAGCTGTTGGGTATGCAATCTGCTGGCAATACCCTCTATGTTATCATCCTTTTCATCATTCTCTTAATGATTCTTGGCATCGGATCCACCTCACTGAGACGGAGTATCCCTAGTGAATTTCCTTCTCTATCTATGACAAAATTGTAGCAACATCCGCATTGGATTGTAACTCTTCCTTTTCCTGGCATCCATCTTCGGGGTTCTGAATAGGTCTTTTCTCTCAGGCGGCCAGCTCAGACCATTTTCTGTAATTCAAGGATGCAGTTTACAATTTGTTGTTGCTCGTAATCTGAGAATACATCTGTATGCAGCTCGAGGCCTTCCAAGATGTTGACCCTCTTGTCTACGATTCTTTCAAAGTATTCAAAGGTTTTCTTCTCAACTAGTTGCATTTTCTCCAGCTCGTATTCTAGGATTATCTGAAGTCCTCGGTGTCTAGTAAGATACTGCGGGATGTATGGCTCAACCCCAGCACGTTCTTCTGCATGTCTCGGCTCCTCGGGGATAGTCTCTGTAGGGACATCCTTCGGGGTTTCTTTCGCAACAAGACTCCTCGGATCCGGTACATCTGCTCTGCGTCGAGGTACTGACTCTAGTTCTGCTTTTCTTGGTACTTCTTTTATCAGTTCCGACTTTCTTGGAGTTGACTTTCTTCTTTCTGGTTCCTGACGAACCGGTCTCCTTGGAGCATTTACACTAACAGTATCCACTATCTGTTTATGTTGATCTTCTGCTAACTTGGTCAACATTTTGTGAATGTGACGATTCTTATTTCTTCACTGGATAGCAGTGAGAGTAGCTCTCCTTACCCCTTGAATTTATGTGGGCGCGGCACTGACAAGCCTACCCTCTGCTGTGGAAACCACGGACTTAACTTTCTTATCTTCTCCGGTTGCATGAGCGGCAATTGCTTTTCTTTTCTTGCAGCTGGATTGGTGGCTCGAGCCATCCATTTTCATCACTGTCTGGCTGTGAAGTTCTTCTCAATCAACTGTGATCCAATCATTTTCTTCGTATTGTAAGCCTGCCGGTGTGACGTCTGAGTCAATCTCTATCACTGCTCCATCACTCACCCTCTTTTCATCAAGTGCTAGACTCACGCCATTTCTAAAGTTTAGAACCAACCGCCCGTTCGATATTTCCCTGCGAAAAAATAAGGAAAGGATCAGGGGCTGTACTAAGAACAAGAACAATAAGAAAAACACTTAAAAATTCTTATTCACTTCTTTTAAATTTAAAGAAAGTAGGAAGAGATGAGAAAATATCAGGAATGAATTGATTTAAAAGGAAAGATTGACATTTTATTATTACGATTTCCCATGTTTTTTTTTAACAATTTCGTTGATGAGATTTTTTTTTATCATTAATTTTATTTTGTTTTGGGTTCGGACCCAGTCACAAAGTGATTACTTCACCCGTGTTTCTAGGGATAAGATTCTACTTTAGAGGTCACCCTTCGAAACATTAGGCTGCATAATACTTCTTTAAATACCGTCCATTGATTGGAAGCATGGGTCGTTCTCCACGACAATTTACAAGATGGTAGGAACCTCCTGAGTAGACTGTCTCGACCACGAATGGCCCTTCCCATGTTGGTTCAAATTTACCACCTATCTTGCGATGTGCAAGAATAGGTCTTTTGAGAACAAGAACTTAGTCACCGACTGTGAAAATTCTTGGGCGGACCAGTTTATCATGGGCCTGAATCATCTTGGCTTGATACGGCTCCAAATCTCGCTCGCGCGGAAAGTCTTTTCCCTTCCAAGCTTTCCAATTCTTCCGGCCGTAGTCCGGCATTTTCTTCTGTAGTGATCTTTTCTGCAACTGCAATTCAGAGTGATAGAAGCTGAACTTCCAGGGCAAGACAGCCTCAGACCCGTACACTAAAGCATAAGGTGTAGACTGAGTAGGAGTCCTAAAAGTCATCCTGTAGGCCCATGAGGCTTCTAACAACTTCTCGTGCCAATTTCTCTTGTTGTCGTCCAAAGTTTTTTTTAAAATTTGAACGATAGTTTTATTAAAAGCCTCGACTAAGCCGTTTGCTCTTGGGTAGTAGATCGTTGAGTATCGCCAATCGATCCGGTGTCTTCTGACAAAATTATTGATCTTTTTACTTTTGAATGCTGACCCATTATCTGAAATAATCCTGAGCGGTACCCCAAAACGGTAGATGACTTGGTTCTTGAAATACTATAGCACGTGGTGTGCCTTCACTTCTCTGAGTGGTATAGCTTCTGCCCATTTAGAAAAGTAGTTTGTAGCTGCAAGAATGAAGCGATGTCCTCTTAAAGAAGGCAGTTCTATCTTACCCACTATATCTGTGCCCCAACACTCAAATGGCCACGACGCGATTGTCAGATGTAGTACATTTGGAGGTTGGTGTAGAACCACTCCGTGCACTTGACACTGGTGACAGCTTTTGGCAACTTTTATACAGTCGATCATCATTGAGGGCCAGTAGTACCCTAATCTTTTAATCTTCATTTTCATTTTCGGACCCGACTGATGCACGCCACAAAGTCCTGAATGTACTTCTTTAAAGATTTCACGAGCCTCGGATCCGCTCAGGCATCTTATCCACATCTGATCGAAAGACCTTATGTATAACGTGTTGTTTATTAATGCGTAAGACAGAGATCTTTTCTTGATTTAATGGGCTAATGATTTATCGTCCGATAAGTTTTCTGTTTGCAAGTAGTCTATTAGTGGCTGTCGCCAATCTTCTATATTTTCTGTCACTGCTGCAATTGTTTCTTTTGCTTTTCTTTCTGATTTATGTATTGTATCCATGTCGAGCCGTGATAGGACTCGTCGTCCTTGAACCGACACTTCAATCGACTCATCCCGCAACGGTGCAAATTCCTTTGCAAGGAGGGCTAACGCATCAGAGAGAGCATTTTCTTTTCTGGGAATCTTGTAGATTGTTACATTTGGAATTTGTTCCAACAATTTCATGGCATACTAAAAGTACTGCTCGAGCCTTGGCTTTAAAATTCTGTACTGTCCGGTGACCTGTTGAATGATCAACTGAGAATCTCCATAGATATTGATGTCCATTATTCCCATCTGAATGGTTAATTCCAGTCCTGTTATGAGGGCTTCGTATTCTGCTTCATTGTTTGTACACGGTTCTATTAAGTGGTAAGAGTATCTTAACATCCCCCGCTCCAGTGTTATAAAGATTAGTCCGATTCCTGCCTTACCGGGCACTATCGTTTGCAATTCTTTGTTCTTCTGTGCTGAGGACGCACAGTCGAAGTATAGTTCCCAACGTCGATCATCGGGGTCTTCTAGGCTCATTATCTGCTCGTCTGGCAAGTCGTCATTGAGAGGCGATTCTGCCGGCAAAGGGTGTGCTGCGAGAAAGTCTGCTAGGACTTGTCCCTTTACGGCGCGAAGAGGAACGAAAGTTATGTCAAATTGCAATAGTATCATCGACCACCTGGAAAGTATGCTAGGAGTTGGTCGGGTCATTAAGTATTGCAATGGATTAACTCTCGAAATAAGGTTGATCTTATGAGAAAGCATGTAATGCCTGAGCTTTTGAGCAGTAAAGATCAGGGCCAAACAATGCTTCTCAATCGGAGGATACTTTACTTCCGTCGGGATTAGACGAAGGCTTAGGTAGTAGAGAGCGTTTTCTTTTCCCTCGTCATTGACCTGAGCTAGCAGGGCTCCGAGAGAATCATCTAAAGCCGCAATATAAAGTATCAACGGTCTACCTGAGACTGGGGCTGCTAAGACAGGAGGTGTCATTAAATATTGCTTAACATCCTTGAAAGCCCACTGGCATTTCTCATCCCAAACAAATTTGGTGTCCTTTTTAACCAATGCTGAGAAGGGCTGACACCTACCTGACAAGTTTGAGATAAAGCGTCAAAGATATGCCAACTTCCCTTGAAAGGATCGTAGTTGTTTCAAAGTTTTGGGCTGAGGCATTTCTAAAATAGCTTTAATCTTCTCCGAATCGATTTCAATCCCACGATGTCGGACAACAAATCCTAAGAATTTCCTGGAGGTGACGCCGAAGGCGCATTTTAAGGGATTCATCTTAAGGTTAAATTGCCTTAGTCGCTCGAAAACAATTCTCAAATCATACAGGTGATCTTCCTTTAGTTTACTTTTGATGACCACATCATCCACGTAGCACTCGACTTGGTTGTGAATGAGATCATCAAAAAACTTCATCATCGCTCTTTGGTATGTTGCTCCTGTGTTCTTTAGTCCGAATGACATTACTGTGTAGCAATACACTCCGATCGGTGTTCTGAATGCTGTGAGCTTTTCGTCTTTTGGTGCCATCTTTATCTGATTGTATCTCGACGATCCATCCATAAATGAGAAGATTTCATGCGTCGAAGCGATGTCGATCATCAGTTCTGGGATTGGTAGTGGAAATTCATCCTTTGGACATGCTTTGTTTAAATCTCTGAAGTCTACGCAAATTCTGATCTGACCATTCTTCTTTCTGACTGGTACCATGTTGGCTAACCAAGTTGGGTATTGTTCTTCACAGACAAATTTAGCGTCTATTAGCTTCTTAACTTCGACTATTACTTGTTGCTCAATTTCTAGACGCATTCTTCTTGGAGCTTGCCTAACTGGAACAGTAGTGGGATCCACTCCTAGTTTGTGAACTGCGACTTCTGGAGCTAATCCTGACATTTCATCATAACTCTAAGAAAAACAATTCTTGAATTCCATTAATAGCTTGATTATGTCTTCAGAGTCTTCTTTATTGAGTAAGGAGCTAACAAAGGTAGGCCTAGGCTCTTTTCTAGTACCTAAGTTAACTTCCGTTAACTCGTCTATTGTAGATTTGATTTCTTCTTTGAATTCTGGCGGAGCGTCTCCGATTGGTAGATCTTCGAGGTCTTCTGAAGCTTCCAAGCAGTCTTTATTAGGTTCGCAAGTGACAACCAAGCAAAATCCCGTATCATCAACTGATCCTACTGTGCCGAATCCGAGACCATGTTTTGAATTGGGAGGCCGACCGGCATTATTCCATAATTTTTCAAAGTGTTGTGATCGGCCTTTTGTCCATTGTCGAAGTAAGACACTGCGTTGAATTAAATTTTGAACACAGGGAGTGTACCACTCAAAAGGTAGTTCCATTAATTCCGATGAAGAAACATCTTGAAATTGTACATATTTTTCAGTATTGGAAGAAGAAGCACCACGGTAAAACTTGATCGGCTTAGCACCACCACCATGCACTTCCTTGACCACCATACCCTCGATCTTATTAGAATGAATCAGAGTCAGGGTCATAGTATGTACATAATGGTTAATCTTCTCGTACATTGATTTATATTCTTCATTCTTTTCATCTTCTAGAGAAATCTTGAATTGTGGTTCCTTCTGACTTATTGTCGCTATTTCTTTCTCAATTTCTTCTTCTTCTTCGGAACTGTTCTCCCAATCAACATCGATGACCGGTTTCCTCTGTCCAACTGTTCCAATGTTTCTTCCACATCCTCGTCCCCGGCCTCGAGCTCGGGTGCGAGTTCTGGAGAAATCTTCACCATCTTGCCGTAAGGGAGTGGCGAGTAACTGTTAGACTAGAATTTCAGGCTCTTTATCGTCTTGCACTTCTTTTGCTTCATTTGGTACAACATTTTTGGAAAAGATTGTTTTCTTCGGAGGCGCGTAGTAGGCTGCATCTTCATGAATTCCAATTTCGTGCATGGAGAACGGTTGTAAATCACCTTTGATGCACTGTTCCCTTCCTTTGTAATACTTTATGCTCTGGTGCAGAGACGACGGTACCATCCGGTTTTCATGGATCCATGGCCGACCCAGTAGGGCGTTGAACGATGTCTCAGAGTCAATTATGTGGAATTTTGCGGTCGTCTTTGCTAAATCACCGGTCTTCATTAGTAGTGTTATCGATCCAAGAGCTCTTTCTCCTTTTTGATTGAAGCCTCTTAATAACATCTTGTCTGCTTCAAGCTCACGAGCATTAATTTCCAAATATGCTAACGTCTGAAGATTCATTATGTTGATTGATGCTCCCGGATCAACCAACACTCTGGAGAGCGTAAACTTTCCAATAGTGACTGAAATGTACAACGGTCGATTGTGATCAGCTGTTCCCAATAATAGATCATTGTACGTGAAGGTAACACCTCGCTGTTCTTTTAACGAACAAACCTTGTCGAAGGAATCACTGGCCATTTGAGCTAAGCAAATCTCTGGATCAAGTAAAGCCTTGATCAGAGCTTCCCTCATCTCCTTTGACAGGATCAGAGCGTCGTATATGCTTAGTTTGGCTGTTAGCTTCTTAAGATGGACTAGCACGTTGTAGTCCACTTTATTACCATGTTCCTCGGTTTCTTCCGAATGGGCAATTCCTCTGCTAGGGTTGGCTCATCCTGAGCAACCACCTACTTTCCTTTATCCTTTGGACCCATTCTCGGGGGTAGAACTTTTTTGCTTCTTAGATTGACCTCTATTATCTCTTCTAAATTTACCGGTGTCTCCTCTTGAATCGAAACAACAGGCTCTTCTAAAGTTTCTTCGGTGTCTGATAGTTCTAATTCTATCGTGATCGGAGCTCCTCGGAATTCACAAATGGACTCATTGCTTGTTGAGCTTTTGTAGCCTCCTTTGTGAACATCTTCTTCATCGTGATCATCGAGGTTGTGTATGATTTGAGAATCATTATTTGTATCAGAATCGAGATCCGGATTAAGCCGGTTGTCGCTAGTTATGTGATCGTTAGAAACAGTCAAAATGTAGCCAACGCTATAACCCTTATCATTATAAGATCCCGCCGGGGCGAGCAGATAATCATACAGAGTCAGGAGTTCGAGGGATTTCTCCCCGAATCAGAAACAACCATCCTAGGATAAGCAGCCCCTAGTCTACCCTTCAGAGCCTCGGTCTTCTTTTCTTCCATGATCTTCTCCTCCTTCTAGGGCAGTTCTTTAATCGCAAGTGATAGTGCCTGCTAGACAGGTTTCAAACTATGAGTTGAAGCGCGTACCGAAGCGATCTGGATGTGATCCAAAATTTTCTTTGAAGACTTTGTCCAGACGGTACTCCATCCATCATCGGTCGTGTAAGGGTCTATCGGAACAATAGGATCCGTCGAGATAACATTGACGGAATCTCCTTTTTGGGGTTCCTTCATGTATTCCTTCGGGATCGTTATGTTCCCTTTCCGGAGATTGTCATCAAGCCAACACTTGAAAGTGATGCAATCCTCTATCTTGTGTCCGAGCATCCGGTGGTAAGGGCAATAGTTCGAATGATCTTTCTTGTTGACTTCTTCTGGCCTCTTGGCTCTGGCAGCTGAAAATCCAGTGTCTTCATTAAGCTACAGAACATCTTCGAGGTGGTTATTCATAATGCTGAGGCGACTGATAGCTCGGACGAAGTTGCTGATAGCCCTGCTGAGGTTGCTGATAGATCTGTGGTGATTGTTGGTATGTCCGTTGCGGTGGTTGGTAACTAGGCTGTGGCCGCTCTGGCTGTATCAGAACCGGCTGCTTGCCCTTATCTACTGCCGCGATGATTCCAGATTTCTTTTCAAATGCTTTTACAGTTTTCTGCTTATCGTTCTTGTCCACGAAACTTAACTGCTTTGCCTCTTCTTACAAGTTCCCGACCTTGCTAAGCAACTTCTCGAAAGTCTTGATTGTAAATCCTTTAAGGAGAAGTGCTAATGGGCCATGGATACTTTTGAGCAAGATGTCGACTGCATGTTGTTCTTGAAGCTGTAATTCACATTTCATGCTTAAATTCCTCCATCGAAGTATGTAATCCACTAAAGTCTCATTCGGTTTCTATTGCTCCACCACTAGATCACCGATAGTGATGTGGTGCTGAGCCCCGGTAAACCACTTAACAAAGAGATTCTCTAGTTCTGAAAATGTCTTTACTAAACTGTTCGACAATTCTGCGTACCAGTCGAAAGCAATCCCTGATAAACTGCTGACGAACTGACGGAAGAGTAAAGCGTCACTCTCACCGGCATTGCAACAACTAGCACAAAAATGTGCAACGTTCTACCGAGGGTTTCCGGTACCATCAAAAGTCTTGAACAGAGGTGGTACAAAGCCTTTTGGGTATTGGACCGCATCAAATTCTTCGGGGTAAGGTCTTCACGTCTGAATAGATGTTCCATTCTTAGATTATGCTAAGGCCTCTCGCACCTCCTGTTCTACCATGTTTTTAATGTCCTTTTCAGGAATCAAGCTTTGTGCAGGATCTTTCTTTGGTTGTTCGTCTCCGTTGACAGATGTGATCTCTTTTCCTCCATCTGCACTATGGATAATCTCTGGGGTTGTCTCTTTCTGAGGCTGAACCTGACTCTGGAGAGTGGCTAAAGCGGCAGCCATCTCTTCCATCCTCTTTGCCATCTGGGAAATTGTTTCATCCTTCTCTTGAAGTCGTGCTCTCATCTCTTCCAGTTCATCTCTTTCTGCAGGTGCTGAAGCACCTTGTGAAGCTAATGATGCTCACGTCTTAACCATGTTGATTTCAGCATACTAGTCATTCATAAATTCTAATAAATCAACTTCATCTTCTAGTTTTTCTTCTCTTTCTTTTGCTAACCGTCGGATGTCGGTCCTTAACTTGTCCATGGCATCTTCTAGTGGCCTTTTCTGCACGGTCTCGCAGTTGTCACATGACGGTTGTTGAACTTCCTTTTCGAGAGTTCCCTTTATTGCAGTAACACTTTCTTCTGATTCAAGTCTCTTGACGAGACTTTTCTTCTCAGGACATTGTTTTGGTCTTAGCTCGCCAGTAGTAGGTTGACATACCATCCTTCTTGCAGCCAGAAGCCTAGGACCGGATGGTCTGTCGGCTATATGTTGGAAGGTGGTATCTTCCTTAATTTGCAGACCCGATACAACAACGGGTGAACTGGCTTTTAGCTTCTTCTTTAGTTTCTCTGTGGCAGCAACAGGCTCTATTCGAGGTCCGAGGCGGGATTTAGCTGGCAACCGTCCCATCCTTCTTAAGATTTCTGACACAGGGCATCTTTCTTTCTTTGCCAATCTTTCTATCACAGCTTACAGTCGAGCGAATGGCGTAGTCTTAACCCTTTTCCTTTTGTAATTACTGTAGTACGCAGGTCGGGGTAATGCAGCGGCGATCCTACGGACATCCTCTTCATCTGATGCGGCAGAGAGAGGGTGAAACCTGCTTCCTTCCAACAGAGGTATATACTCAGGCAGTTCTTCTCTTTCCTCAGGAATTTCTTCTAGAAAAGCAACTTCAGCAGCTTTGGCTTTCTCGATCTTGGCGATCTTTTTGCTTCTATTTCTCCTTTGAGTCCGATTTAGGGGTGCAACTCTTGAACTGGACCCAATCTCAAAAACAGATGGTATTGTAGCAAAATCTGTACCCTCCACGGTGACAGGCTCATCACGGACTTGGATTTCCTTCCCCTTCGGCTTGGCGAAGTCGGGGTAGGTGCGGAGATGACTAGACCGGTGGGGGTAGAGACAACGATCCTCCTACGAACGAGTAATACTCCTTTCGACTGGAACCCTTTGCAGGGGAGGGAATTCTTGAGTCGATTTCAGGTTGAACTCAATCACGGGCTCTTCAGTTTCTGGCACTTTGTCCATTAGTACGAAGAGAGTGACGTCAGCAAATTTGATATCTGTATTGTCGAATCCTTGTCCAAAATGGATGATTCCATTGTCGGGCAGCTCATCCTTGTAAACATCAAACTCCATTCCATTGGTGAAGGAGAAGATTAACTTTGGGGCAGTCATTTTCTACAGGGCAGATTCCGAATGTCAGTCCCGAATTATACTTCCTTTCGTCGTAAAATTTAGGACGAAAAAGAAAGAGTCCGAACACATTTTCGTTTATCTTAGTGTATTTGTGATTTTTAAAAGAGGTTGTTTATTAGAAGGTTGTTTATTAGCGGGTTCGTTTGTTAGAAACAAAACGATTAAAGGAAAAAGGTTATAGAAAAGGTAAAGGGCCCGATTTAGAATTGGAATGGAAGAGAAAATCTTATGCAAGACTTCTCGACTCGAAGGACCGCTCCTAAACTAACACTTATTGGGGGTCCACCCCACCTTAGAAAAAAGGTAAAAGGATCTCGGAACCTCTCCATTTAGGGGTGTCTAAACAGTGGCTCCTAAATCCGAGAGAAGTTGGCTATACACGTTCAAGATAGAAATGAACGTAGTATGCCAACGGAAGAATGATAGTTTTGGTCCACTAGGGATATGGACTCACTATCGATTTATGAAAGCAAAACCATCTAATCAAAATGGAGAGGAGAACTAGTCCCCAGCGGAGTCGCCAGACATCATATTTAAATTTTTTAATAAATTTGTTATCCAATTCATAAGGTAAAATATTGCTAACTAAATAGTTAACAATATCAGCAAAACAAGGTGTTTTGCATCCTTGAATAACATATAAAGATTCATCTGGAAATTTCTCATTTATATTTTCTTCCGAAATAATATCATTTTTAATTCTAGACAAATGATCAACAATTTGGTTTTCAGTTCCTTTTCTATCTACTATTCGAAAATTAAATTCTTGTAGAAGTAAAACCCATCTTATCAGTCTAGGTTTAGAATCCTTCTTAGATATTAAATATTTAATAGCAGAATGATCAGTATGAACTATGCATTTAGTACCAAGAAAATAAGGTCTAAATTTATCAAAGACATATACTATAGCTAGAAGCTCCTTCTCAGTGGTAGTGTAATTTCTTTGTGTTTCAGTGAGAGTTTTACTAGCATAATATACAACTTTTAAAACCTTCTCATATTTTTGTCTTAATACAGTTCCAATTGCAAAATCACTTGCTTCACACATTAATTCAAAAGATTTATTCCAATTAGGTGCAACAATGATAGGTGCAGTTATTAGTTTTTCTTTTAGAATATTAAAAGCATTAATACATTCTTTGTTAAATTCAAATTTCGCATCTTTTTCTAATAAATGACAAAGAGGTTTAGCAATTTTAGAAAAATCCTTTATGTTTCTTCTATAAAATCCAGCATGACCTAGAAAACTTCTCACATCAGTAACAGTAGTAGGTGGTTGCAATTCAACAATAATTTTCACTTTTGCTTGATCTACTTCCTCCCTTTTTGTGAAACTTTGTGACCAAGTACAATGCCTTCTGTGACCATGAATTGACATTTTTTCCAGTTAAGAACTAAGTTTGTTTCTTCACAACTTTTCAGAACTTTGAAAATGTTTTCCAAACAAGATTCAAAAGAAGTTCCAAAAACTGAAAAATTGTCCATGAATATTTCAATTCCTTTGTCAATCAAATCACAAAATATTGACATCA
Source organism: Papilionanthe hookeriana x Papilionanthe teres (assembly GCA_022702705.1). Classification (NCBI taxonomy): domain Eukaryota; kingdom Viridiplantae; phylum Streptophyta; class Magnoliopsida; order Asparagales; family Orchidaceae; genus Papilionanthe; species Papilionanthe hookeriana x Papilionanthe teres. Next base: position 137,518,704 of record CM040429.1, on the reverse strand, counting down.
TACATCTTTTAAAAGTTGCAGGTGCATTACATAAACCAAAAGGCATTCTTCTAAAAGCAAAGGTTCCATAAGGACTTGTAAATGTTGTTTTCTCTTGGTCCTCAGGAGCAATAAGTAATTGATGATAACCAGAATATCCATCCAGAAAACAGAAATATGGGTGTCCAGCTAGTTTATCGAGCATTTGATCCAAGAAAGGTAAAGGAAAATGATCCTTTCTAGTGGCGTCATTTAATTTCCTATAATCAATACAAATTCGCCATCCAGTAACTTGTCTTGTAGGAATTAGTTCATTTTTATCATTGACAATGACAATTACACTTCCTTTCTTCGGACCACAATGAATAGGACTTACCCATTGACTATCCGAAAAAGGATAAATAATACCAACATCTAACCACTTAAGAATTTCTATTTTAACAAACAAAGAAATACATATTTTAAATGTGAAGGTAACATTTTTAATTCTAGTTCAGGGGCTTTTTTAATTGATGGTAAAAGTATATCATTTTGAGTTATGTCTAAAGTTTCCCAGTTATCTTTTATAAAATGAGTCTCTTCTTCTCTTACTTTTTCATTTTCATCAGTTAAAAATTCAAATTTTTCTTCAGAAATGACTTTAAATTTTTCTTGATAATGTTTCTCAATTAAATAATCAATTATATCCATTTGAAAACATTTCTCTTTATCAGGGTACTTCATTGATTTAAGAACATTGAATTTAATCTCTTGATCATTAACTCTCATGGTTAATTCTCCATTTTGCACATCAATCATAGCTCGTTCGGTTGCTAGAAAAGGTCTCCCTAAAATAATAGGTATCTATTTATCTTCTTCCATATCAAGTACGATGAAATCTACAGGGAAGATTAATTTATCCACTTTAATAAGGACATCCTCTATAACTCCTTTAGGATAAGTGATAGATCTATCAGCTAACTGAAGGGTTACGGTAGTGGGAGTAATCTCTCCTAAATTCAATCTTCGAAAAATAGAAAATGGCATGAGATTAATACTTGCTCCTAAATCACATAAAGCTTTTCCACAAAATTTTTCTCCAATAGCACAGGGTATAGTGAAAATTCCAGGATCCTTAAGCTTTTCAGGTAATTTCTTTTGAATTATTGCATTGCATTCTTCACTTAATGCAACAGTTTCAAAAGCTTCAAATTTTCTTTTCTTGCTTAAAATATCCTTCATAAATTTTGCATAAGTTGGCATTTGTTCCAAAGCTTCAGCAAAAGGTATGTTAATAGTAAGTTTCTTAATAATTTCAAACAACTTAGAAAATTGATGATCAAGTTTCGTTGTTTAAGTCTTTGGGAAAAGGTGGTGGCGGTTTTTCAACTTCCACATTAATAGGTATAACAGTCGATCTTGACTTAGAGAGAGAGTTTCTTTAGGTTTTTCGATCTCTTCAACCTCAATCTCTTTTTCAATTTCATCCCGCATTCTTTCTTTTAATTCCTTTCCACTTCTAAGTTGCACAGCCTTAACATGTTCATGTTCTTTTCCTGTTTCCTTTGGATTTATTTCAACATTACTAGGAAGTGTTCCTACAGGGATGTTATTAATTAAAGTAGTAATTTGCCCCACTTGATTTTCGATATTACAAATAGCAGCATTTTGATTTTGTAATTGATTATTCATTTGTCAAATTAATTCTTATATTGATAACTTTTTCTGTTGATTATTTAATCTAGGAGGTTTAGAATTTGGATTAACTTGATTATTCCAATTTCCAGTGGGATGAGATTGATTATTACTCCATTGTTGTTGTGAATTATTCCAGTTAAAATTAGGATGACTTTTCCACCCAGGATTATAATAATTTGAATAAGGATTATTTTTACTTGCAATAGCTTCTAAAGTTTCAATAGTTTGAGAATCTTCAGTATTAGCAGAGTTATTATGCGAAATATTAATTGCAAAATTATCTAATTTTTTAGACATTGCTGCTACTTGTGAAGCTAAGATTGAAAAGGCTTCATTATCGTGAATACTTGCCATCTTTTTAGGATTAATCCTTTCTTCAATTAAAGTGTAAGCTTCTTCAAATGATTTAGACATTAAAGAACCTCCAGCAGCAGCATCAATAATTGATTTTAAAGATCCAATTAGTCCATTGTAAAATGTTTGAATGATTAACCAATCAGGTAAAGCTTGATGAGGACATTTTCTTAATAGTTCTTTAAATCTTTCCCAAGTTTCATATATTGTCTCCCCGTCAAATGGACTAAACGAAGTAATATCATTTCTTAATTTAGCGAGCTTTTAGAAGGAGGAAAATATTTAGCGAGGAATTTTTGTGCAATTTCAGCCCATGTTTTAATAGAACCGATTGCTAATGAGTTTAACCACATCTTTGCTTTATCTCTTAAGGAAAAAGGAAAGAGTCTAAGTCTAATAGCATCATCAGAAATATTGTTATATTTAAAGGTAGCACAAAGTTCTAAAAAACTAGCAAGGTGTAAATTTGGATCCTCATTTGGTGTTACACCAAATTGATTGTTTTGCACCATTTGAATAATAGACGGTTTAAGTTCAAAAGAATTAACATCTGAAGTGGGTATTTGAATACTACTATGAAGTTCATCAACTGTAGGGTTAGCATAATCCCTTAATGGTTCATAAACATTTTGATCATTAAGTTCAATTGGATTTTGTAAAGTAGCCATTTCTTGAAATTTTTGAATTTGTTTTCCCTTTTTAATTTTTTTAATTGTTCTTTCTAGTTCAGAATCTAAAGGTATTAATCCTTCAGAACCAAAGCTACGCATAAATAAAAAAAATAAAGCAAGGAATAAATTTTATTTTATTTTATATTTTTATTTTTATATTAATATATTTTTTTTATGTTTTTGGAAATATAATATTTAAAAATCTATAAATTGTACCTCTTATCCCCGGCAACGGCGCCAAAAACTTGACCCTATTTTTGTATTTCCAAATACAAGAATTTGTTACCACTACTAGAAAATTTAATTTCTGGCAAAGGCGCGAAACACTTGACCCGGAATAACTTGCTATATAGATGTGTGCCAATTTTAATTTACGGCAATAACATTAAATAAAACTTGATTGCTACTGAATGCTAGGCCATTAGTGATTAATACTTTTTAAATATATGTTTATATAGCAAAATATAATTTTAAAGGAAAATATTTTATATACTTTTTGGGTACTACGCAAGTATACATATAGTTTCAAGTAATAAAGGGCTTTGAAACAAAGACCCCAGTATCGATCCCACGGAGAAAAAAGGGTAATAAATTTTTAAATATTGTATTTCAAAATCTTTTTGTATTTTAATCTAACTATAAATTACTTTTAATTTACTAGATGCAGATAGAGAAAACAATAATAAGAAAATGATTTTGTGAAAATAATATAAAACAAACAACTTTCTTCGTTTCAATTAATCCAAGATTTTTAAGATAATTTAATTTTCGTTGGAGAATCCATTTTATGGTATTGTGCCAAATAGAAGCATTCCTATTCTTTACCCTTTGATCCAGGTGCAAAGAACATTGGCTAATCTACAGATAAGGTCCGGATTTATTGTTAGTAGAATGGGTTAATCTAGGCCCACACTACTAGATGTCCAAGGGTGGCTATGGTCGGCCCTACTAGTGACCCTTTCCTTATCTATAAGTTAAGAGTTCTTCTCCTTCCAGGTCTCAAAACTCTTCAACAGGTTTTAACAATTTAAATGGCCAATTTAAAAAGTAAAGTAAAATGAGGTATTAATATCATCACAAAGTTTTGAATATATTTTGATTTTCAATTCTCCATCGAATTTTATATTATCTTATTTATCTTTTCATAATTGAAGAAAGAAAGTAAACTAACTACTCAGAATACATTGAATATAAACAACAAAACATAATAAATTAACTTTGAATCAAAAATAAAATACTTATCTCAAATATTCCTTCTATAGATCTTCTGATTCCTACTGACTCCACAGTGTAATGAACTCCAGATGCAACAATTTTAAAATAAACTCACTAAACTAAATAAAAGTGGCCCTAAATTTCTCTCTCTATTTCTCTCTCTAAGGATGAGAGATCCTAAAGTGGCTAAGAGATAGGGGATACAATGGGGGCACACACTTTTTCTGAAGGAGTGGACTCCTATTTATAGGCTTCAAGGGTTGCCTTGAGGCACCTCTTCAAAACATGTCCAAATTCAATGAATCTTCTAGAAGGTCTGTCTGGCGCCTAGGCGCCGGACACCGCGTCCAGTTCTTCGCACCTCTTCATTTTGGCTCGCACCTCTTCACGATTAAAACCGTTTTGGAGCGTCCAAATGCAATGTATCACATGTCCTATTATCAAGGAACAACTGCCAGTTTTCTAGAATGTCCAATAACCGCTCACTCCGTCAAAATAACCGTCTAAAAGTAGTCAAAACTTGGTTTCTGTATCGAGTCTGGCGCTTAGGCGCCAACTTCTGGCGCCTAGGCGCCAGGCCATAATTTTTTATAATTCTTGTATTTTGCTCTATTTTTGCTCCTTTTTCACCCTTTTTCCTTTTTTGGACCTTTTTACATCACCTACATCCAAAAACACAAAAATACCTTTCATTAAAGCATAATATCCTTAGAAATTGATAAAAATCAAGGCATAAAAATAGGTATTTTTTTCATGGATCAAAGAGTTTTGAAAAGATTGAGGAAAAATTAGAGCATATTGATTAGAGAATTGGAGGATTAGAGCGAAGACACAATTATGACAACGAGTATCTCCAGAGAAATTCAAAGTTTGAGATTGCTTATTACGACGCTGAGAATCGTTACAGGAGAGGAGAGCTTGAGGTTTTATTTCTGAGTGCCCCCATTACAGTCATTACCAACCTACTCCACCTGCGGAACAAGGAGATGAAGATATTGCTTGGGATTTTAATATTGATGATTAGACTCTCTAATTAGATATTTATGTTATGTGATTGTTTGTTTGTTTTCGTAAATTCAATATTGATGTTTAGTTTGTGAACTTGGTTTATTATGTTGTGTAAGATATTTTTAAATTGGTTGTATAAGTTAAGTTATATAGTTTGTAAATTTTAATATTTCAGGCCGTTTTTGTGACCTTAAGCTGAAATAATTAATTGTGTATGTTTAGCATTAGATTAAATATAAGTTGTGATAGTATTTTATACTTATTTCAAAACTTCTTTACCCAGCTATTTCTTTTAATATTATGTGTGTAGAAAGTTATTAACAGTACAGGTTAATTAAGTAATGGATAGAACCTGCAGAACTTCAAAAAGAAGAAATACCTAAAGCACAAAGGTATGATTTAAATTTATAATTTGTTTTCTTTTCACCCTATATAGATAGATAGAAAAATTTAAGTTTGGGAGAGGGAAAAATACAAATTTAATTATTAAATTGTTCTCAATTTATATTTTCAAAAATTATTATAGAATGATTTTCTGTGGTAATTTTAATTCAGTAAACTAGAATTAATTTATTTAATTATTATAGAAAGTTAAAAGAAATACTTTTAATGATTAACTAATTTTGTAGATTAAGATATTTAGTATAAGAGAATAAGAATATAGTTAACTATTTAAAGTAAGGAAAACTATATTTTCAAATATAAAATTCTTAGGTATTTAGTTGAGAAAGAAAAGATTGAAACTCAATGAAGTAAAAACTTTGAAATACATATAAGGGAAGTAACTGTTTCAAGTTTCAAATTTAGGAAGAGAAAAATGAAGTTCAAAATTATTAACAGGAAAAATAAAAATAGTGATCCTCACTTGAAAAAGAAAGGAAAAAAAGGATTAAAATCAATCCAGAAAGAAAAGAAAAAGAATATATATATAAAGTGAGGAGAAGCTTGAGGAGATGCCTTATCAAGAATTGGCTTCATTTGAATCAACCTAAAGGGTAAACTTCAGTTACATTTCTGAACTTATATATATGGATTAGTATTTTACTAAGTAGTGCTTTCATGAAATTCCTATCATCTGAATATCTTAAGTAATTTAATATTGAAAAATATAGTCATTCTTGAAATAAATGGAAAACCAGAAATCTTAAACTTGATGACTAAATAACCTTATCTCTACAAAATTAATTTAAATATTTTAAAATATTTCTAGAAAACTCTACTATAATATTTATTTGAATCAAATTCATAGTAATTCTGAATTAAAACTTTACTACAAATAATCATTACTTTTATGTACTATCTAAATTACTTGAGGACAGATAATAGTTATGTTTGTGGGATTTTGACCACAAGAAAATATATTGCGAAATTTATACCAATTTCATATGAAATTACACTTTAAAGAAATGTATTTTCTGTGTTTTTTGCAGGAATGAAGATTTATAGGTGCTGAGAGCAAAAAGAGCAAAAAGGCACGAATCTGGAGCAAAAAGGACAAAAATTGATGAAAATTGAACCGTCCCGCCGAGGGCGAGATTTTCCCGAAAGTTTTTAATATATTATAATAGAGCCCGCCGACGGCGAGATCAAGCCTGCCGACAACGAGCCTGAACGGTTAGCCTTACTTCTAGAAGCCCGCCGACGGCGAGATCGAGCCCGCCAACGGTGAGACAGTTGATTCAAGCCAAATTCGATGAATCTGGATGCGTTTTGAAGAGGTGCTTAAGCAACCTTTGGAAATATGACTTCTTCTATAAATAGAGACGATTTTGTGTGTTATGGTGTGTCAGTTGGTATCAAATTAGTGTTTTCTTTTGTAGTAAGAGTTAGTGTTTAGTGTCTTGGTGAGTTATAAGTGTGTTGTACAAGAAGGAAGAGTCAGAGGAACTTGAGGAATCTGCTTGGGGAGAAGAATTGAGATAAGTATATTTGTTTATTGTTTTATAACTTTAAATGAAATCCAACATCTGCGTTGTTATTCCCATGCATTATGAGTAGTTTCCTTTGTCTTTCTCCTTGTTGTTGAGGTTTTGTGAAATGAAGAATTAAAAGAGTTGTGCTCAATAATATTAAATTGAGATTGTGATAATCTTTTACTTAAATTTTAATTTACTTTCAATTTGGCCAATTGAATTGTTAACATATGTTGAATTATCAACTATAGTAAAGATTACATCCAAGATTCAGGGAATTCAAAAGCCTTGAATGGAATAAATAGGGAAATATTAATTATCGAGCGAAGAATTGAATATTTTAGTGTGACAGACTAAAATATTCAATTCGGTACTATTGTTTGGGAGCTGAAGTGTAGATGTTAGCCCTCAGGTGAGGGGAACGTGGGAGCTCTGAAGTGGCAGCCAATATCCTCCTAGCCTAGCCACAGATTCAGTAATCAAACATAAGCATAGTCAATGTTCTTTGCACCTGGACCAAAGGGTAAAGATTAGGAATGCTCCTATTTGGCACAATATAATTCTAAACTCATTTAATTATTCAGTCACTCAATCCTCTTAACAAGGAGAAAGATACTTTTCTAAATTGACTTATATATTATGTCTTTTAAGTATTAGTTTTAAGTTTAAGTATTCTTCATTTTTTGTATACTATACTAAATTAGATTAGTAATCGACTTTACTAAAAAATTAGTCTTTAAATCTCTAACTTCCCTGTGGGATCAATATCTAGGACTCCAATAGAGTCCTTTATTACTTAAGAGATACGTATACTTGCGTTGATTAAAGGGGAGGGAGTACAATTGCTACTTTACTTTGAAAAACATATATAACTTTATTAAGCTTAATAATTATATACATCCTTCTATTTTTACCCTGCTCTCCCCCGAGGCTAAATTCTTATATTTGCAGCCGGAGGTCACTCATTATCAGGTAATGTGTCTGTTCTTTAGGATAGATGGATAATTTGTGATGTAGTGCTTATTTATTTAAACTTTCGAATATATGTGATCGGTTCGGTCTCATATTTTTCAAAATTAAAATATTACTTTTCAAATATATATATATATATGTGTGTGTGTGTGTGTGTAATTATATTTATATATATTTATATATATAATCTATTTTTAAAGCGGGCAACGAGATTCCCATTTAGGTGACCGACAACTTCCAAAAAATCTAATTTTTTTTAACGGCCGACAGCTTCTGGCTACTCTGCTGGGGATTAGTTTTCTCTCTATTAAGATCAGGAGGTTTTGTCTTCATACATCGGTAATGCGTCCATGTCCCTCATGGTCCTTATTGCCCTTCTTACGTTTACATGCTTTGTTCATTTCTTTCTTGGGGAAGTAAAGTTGACTCTTTTCGGTTTCAGGACAGTCTGTTCAACCACTCCTAAACAGAGGGGTTCAAGAATCTTTTGGGCCTTCCTTTTGTGTGAGTTCTGACCCTCTATAGGTGTGTTGGTGAATTAGATTCACCAAAGTGAGGTGTGTTGTGGAGTGAGTCTCGTAATGGGTCTTGAACTTCATCTTTACTTCGTGTCTTTTGGGTTCAAATTGTTATTCTCAAGTTCAACCAAATTCATGCATTTTTTTAACTCCATTTAAATCTCAAAATCATCTAAAACTCATTAAATTACCAATAAAAATTGGAAAACAAACTTCAAATTTGAAAAAAAAAATGAAATAAAATGAAATAAAATGAAATTGGATAAGAAAATGTACTCAATTCACAAAATAACCTTCATTAATTTGTAGTGTTTACACTATAATTATGAGGTGTAGGCCATCACTAACCTTCAAAACTTTTCTTAATTGAAAGTTAAGATGTCGAATCCAACTTTGTCCTTCTCTTACAACTTGCCTATGACCTGAGAGGCTCGTTTCACCGCGCCCATGATCAAGTTTGGATTTGGGTTCAATGAGTTCGAGGTGGTGCTCGACAAAGTCCCATTCGCCGTCGTGAAAGTTACCACTTCAGAAATCAAAGTGCTATCTGCTGAGTTTAATTTGAAATATTCCCATGACTTCCTTTCTTTAAGAAGGTAAAAGTCACTGTTATGACTCCCGCCAAGTCCGTTGTTCCAATATTCGCCATATTTGTCACTCCTGTGCCAAGGAGAGTAGTTACCCCTACCGCTACTGGATTTGTCATTTCTACTCCTACTGTTCCATCTCCAAAAGGGAAGGAGATTCTATTTGAAGAGGATTCCGTTGATGATTTTGATGCCCTGCCAACTATGTTTGAGTTTGGTTCTACTTCAAAGTTTGCACAACTTACTAGCTCCTAGAAACGGAATCCGACCATAAGATTCTGAGGGCCATCAGAGCCCAGGTTGCTAAGTTAGATACCATTGAGGATACCCCTCACCAGGAGGAACTTTGTGTATCTGAGACCTCTCTCATCCTCCAAGGAAGTAGGTTTCACCCGTTGACAGACACCAGTGGGGACAAGAGTCTTCATAGGATTGTTTCTACTCCATCACTACATTATGATCATGATGATGAGAGGGAGAGAACCACTCCTATCACCTGAGTCCACGCCATATTTCAGAAGTTATCCAATAAACAAGGATGTTTAGTTGCCAGTTTACTTAAGAGGATGGGCTGGGCAGTGTCGCCAAGAGTGAGGAGGGAAATTTTGAGAAGACAGATCCACTTGACAGTTTTAAAGATCAGTTGAGGTACATCCAGTCTGTGTTCTTGTTAGACTTCATTTGGGAGGCCATGTTGATATCTTTCCATTGCTACAGATGATACCACTGTCATCTCGAGACCTACAGGACGTAGATCAATCAAGTATCTCCTGGGTCTAAGACTACCGTCTGCTGTTGTTCATGAAGTGTTCCCGGAGAGGGATAAAGGGAAAATAATGTTTGTCTATGTACATGGTTTACACTTTAAGAAGCACACCTCTTCTCGACATTTTAATTTGACCATCGAGGTACCTAGCCTTAATGCGTGAATACCTAGGAAGACAGTGTGGATACCTAAGAGTGTTGTTCTCAGTACTTTCTAAAAAGCTAAGGGAGCATGTCGCAAAATGGATCATGAGTTTGATTCTCCAGCTACAGCTACCACCATTGCTTCTGAGTCTATTGCAGAAAAGAACATTATTCAGGAAAGACCTATTGACTTTAAGCAGATTAAAGAGAAATCAGTTGATGATAAAGTACGGAAGCTCATATTTTAGATTTTAAATAGAGGATTAGACCTCGATGATGAGGATTACTACCTATCAGATTATATGGATGAAGAATTCTTGTAGGTCAACATGGTCGAGACCATGGCCACGTCATCTATGCGTGATGCTCCACCCCCTACTGAGGAGAACACCATGGATGAGCTTCAAAGGGTAATTCTATTAAGGGATGAAAAAATCAGTAAGATGGAGAAGAGAAAGGAAGAGATGGCTATCGCCATGACCACCGTGACCACAGTGCATGTACAGTCGCAGTCACGACAAGTAGCATATCCGGAGGTGAATCAGCCCGAAGTGATACACATTACAGTTGTAACAAGAGAGGTCGCTTATGCTAACGAAGATGATCTTCCAAAGAAACACAACGTTCAAAATTTGGTATCGAAAAAGGACGTCAAGTAGTTGATCGAGCAACAAGTGCTGGAGGCCTTAGCAAAATCTAAAGAAGGTACATCAATTTTAAAGGCTAGATGATGCGACATTTTTATATGCAAGAGTTTATGAACCTAGATTTATATATTTATAATGATATTTTAAAGTCATAATTTCAAATGCAAGTATACGTATCGCTCAAGTAATATAGGGTTCTAGTGGAGTCCTGTTTATCAATCCCACAGGGAAGCAAGGTAAGAGGTCCTTAGTCAAATTCTAGTCTACTACTATTAGACTTTAGTTTGGAAGGTCGATATAAGTGGTTTTTTAAACAACTACTCTTAAAGGTAAATCTTAATTTTAAAATAACTAATAACTAATCCTAAAGGAGAATATTAATATTAAAGATAACTCTTTCTGTATAAACTGATTTGGAGAATTTTAAGATAATAAAACTATTATTCTCAACTAATGAGTTGGATAATGTAAATGAATGAAATGCATTAAATATTATATGTATAAAATAGGAGCAATCCTATTCTTTACCCTCTTCCGAGTGCATAAAGAACATTGGCTAATCCTAGGATTAGTCCCTAAATTCGTGGTTAGGCTGAGAGGATACTGACTCTCACTCCAGAGCTCCCACTTCCCTTCGTCTGAAGGCTAACTCTCGCTTTATTTTCCAAACACTAGGACTAAATTGGGGATTTTAGTCTGTCACCCTAAAATCCCCAATTCTATGCCCATCAAAGTTTATTTCCTTATTTATTTGCACTCAACCCCCATGAACTTCACCATCCATGGAATTCGAATGTGGTTCCACTTTGTTGAGAATTACACCACCCTCTCAGATTATAGCACAATTACAATGAATTTTAACGCTACATCGAGCTCTTTTTATAATGTAAATGAAGTGCAATTAAAAACCATCACATTTATAATTAAATTCACTTCTAACATGCATCACAAAATCCTAAACATGAATCCTACTCATTGCAAAAGAAAAGTAGAATGAAAATAATGATAGAATCTTCTCATGCCACTATTTCCAAATAAGAAGAAAGAGTAAGGGAAAAACATCACAAAGCACAAAGAAAGCACAGCGAAAAACTTTATTTCAAAGCAAAATCCACAAAATAAGTGTTTACAAAATCATAAGATAATGAAGAACACAATACTTAGCTTTTTCCTCTTGAATGAAAGATGAAAATCTCTCCCATAAAGTCTCCCGTTAATCCATGCAATGCTAAAACAAACACTTACACATTTTCTCAAAATCCCCTCACCAATCTCTGTAAAAAGGTAGAAATCTACTTCTCTACTCCTATTATAAGATCTCTCAACATTCTCCACATTTTTCATAACATTTCTCCTTCCTTTTTTGGCTTTAAATTCACTTTAAAATAGTGTAGGGATGAATTCCCCAAGAGATACTTGAAGAAACCTTCCAAAAAACATGCAGATTCGACGTATATGGCCAATAACCGCCCAAAAACGCATCCAAACCCTCTCGGGTGCGGTTCGACGCTCTATCAGCGTTGTTCGGTGCTGTTCGACGCCATTTTTTTCAATTTTCTCAGGATTCTAGTGCGGTCCAGTGCTGGATAGGGTGCCGTCCGACGCCTTATTCTATGCAGCTCCACTGTTTTGCTTCGTTTGGTTCCGTTTCATCTCTGATTCACCCCGTTTCAGTTGCGTTGCATTCCTAACAGATATCCCTACAAAATAAACATAAAACAACCTTTCTTTAAAGTATAATCTCATTTAAAAATATTCAAGAAGTGTAAAAGAGATTAAGTAAAAACAAACTTATTAAAATGTGTCAGGCCAAAATTTATTTTTTTGCTCATTTTTGCTCCAAATTGCACCATTTTTGTTTCTTTTTCTCCAAAAGTCATTTCTGTACCAAAAACCAGAAAATATATAAAATACCTTCCTTTATAGTGGAAAATCATCAAAAATATGTATGAAATAAATAGTAAAAAGCTATCAAATTTTCAGTGGATCAAGATCCCCCAAACTTAATTATTACTTGTCCTCAAGTAGTTTAGTTAATACATAAAATAATGATCCACTGTAATAAACTTTCTTTCTAGAATACCATGATTTTGACTTAGATAAATACAGTAGTAAAATTTTTAGAAATATCTTTAAATAATTTAAGTAAATTCTGCAGGTATAACGCTATCTAGTCATCAAGTCTAAGAGTTCTAGCTTTCTATCCATTTCAAAAAATGACTGTAGATTGTCCTATTAATGCACTTAAAAGAATTACATTAAAAGAAATTTATGAAAACACTACTAGTAAAGATGCTAATCCATACATATAAGTTCCGAAAAGTAATTAAGTTCTTCCCTTTATGTAGATCCAAGTGAAGCCAATTTTTGATTAGACATCTCCTCAAGCTTCTCCTCACTTTTTTTTTCTTTTTCTTCTTTTTCTCTTTTCTCTTTCTTAGGGATCATTTTCAATCCCCTTTTTTTCCACTTTTTTTTTCTTTTCTTTTTTTTTACGTGAGGATTAATATATTTGGATAACCTTTAATAATTTTGAACTTCACCATTCTCACCTTAAATTTGGAAACTTACCACAATCCTTTACTTTATAAGCATTTCTTTAGCTTATTATTGATTCATCATAGAGTCCCAATCATTTCCTTTCACACAAAGTTTCAAGATTTTTAATATTTCAAACATACAGTTTTTCTTACTTTGAATAGCTAACTATAGTCCTATTCTCTTATACCAAATATCTTAGCCTACAAATTACTTTTCATTTCTAAAAACTTTCATTCAAGTCCACTAAAGTACTCAAATAAAATCAAAATACAGTTATCTGAAATTAAGCTCTATCAGAGAAAATCATGTTAATAATTTTGAAAATACTTTTAAATGAGAATAACTAACAATTAATTCTTTCTCTCCCCCAAACTTAAATTTTAAAATATTTTGCAATTAATTCCATAAAATATGGCAGGAAGAAAAAATAATTGAATTTACTAGCTACTAAACATTCTATCAAATTTATATACATGTATAATCAGGATAAAATGACTGTAAAAGAAAGTAAATATAGCCTAAAACATGCTTGCAATAAAATTACACTAAAAGGAAGTATTCTCACCTTAAAATTTTATTTTTCTTCCTACCCCCAAACTTAATTTTGACAAACATAACATTCAGTACATAAAATATAAGCAGGAAGAAAAATAGTTTAGAAATTCTATCCACCACAAATGTCTACAAAAACATCTGTAATTATTCATCAGGAAAGAACAAAATGCAGCATAAAGTAAATCTAAACTAAAAATGCCAGAATGAAATTCACTAAATAAAAGTTTAACTAGCATAACAGGTATCAACAAGGGAATATAAAAATGTTCTTCAAGTCTATATAAAGTTGTAACACAAACACACATAATAAATGAGGTCAATTTATCCTTTAACTCATCACATCTCACTACTTTCCTCTAATTTCTAACGGAATCACTACACTAATAAATCGGATACTTTTTAAATGATTTTATAGATTATAATCCCAAAGATAAGATTATCCCTGATATATTGGTTCACGTGCACCAAGCTCAGGAATCATCTAATCCCCTTAATTAAGCACCTCTAACAGTTATAAATCGTAGTGTATAATCATCCATAAGTTATTCATCAAATAGGTTCACGACTCCTACTAAATGAAATCAAAGTCAGATAAAGGAAGTAACAGAATTGAGATGGATCTGTCACTATTTAAATTCATGATATCTCTTGTAAAACTCAAGTCCTAGTAAGACCTGAGTTAGTGAACTTGTCAATCCAACTACTACAAGAGAACATACAAGTCTAACCATAAAAAGTAGTTAAGGAATCACCTCCCTCATGACACACAAAGATCAAATCAAACTACTAACGATCCAAACATCTTCCAATCAACAATCAAACTTATCAATCCATAATGACACATAATGATCAACTCAATCCACTAACAATCAAAACATTCATTGATCATTAATCAGCTGATCAATCCACACTAAAGAAAACACAATACAACACTAACAATCATGACTCTCGAGCATACTAAATCAAAGCACACTGATAACTATGGGTTGCCTCCCATAAAGCGCTAGGTTTAACGTCATGAGCCTAACAAATGATTCCTCCTAGATCAAAATTCCATTCAAGTAATCCTCGATCAATCACACAATCTTTTTTAGATCTAGGGATTCCTACCAAAACCTCAAATTTTAATTTTTCATTTAGCTCTTCCTTTTCAGATTGATTTATATCATTATTCCTCATATTTCTTTATAGATCCAATATTCTTATATTGATTTTCTGAATTTGCATATTCATATCATCCTTAAAGTTTATAAGAAATGGATCTTTATAAGATAATTCAAGATCTCTTAAATTTTGGATCAGATTCTCTCTACATAATTTAGATTCAGGATCAAATTCTTCTATGTTACTCTTCTATTTCAAGTTATCTACCAATTCCTCCCATTGGTAATTATTAAATGATGGAGGTGGTCTTTCTATATCTATATTAGTTGAGGATATAGGTTTTTCTAATTCCTTAGGAATTTCTTCCAATGGTTTTTCAATCTCTTTATCCTCTTTTCTTAACTCAAAGTTATTTTGAAATATATCCTCAAATTATCTTCCAAGTATTAGTTCATAATATTATCTTGTTCATCAATCAATTCAGATTTTTCTTGTGATTGAGTCGAATCTAAAGATAAAAAGACTGGTCGTGTAGATGAATTCCCTAAATAGGTAGGTGATGCACCAAAAATATAAACGATTTTTGCTATAAAATTTTACCTATTTTTGGTGATATTGCACTTTAAAGAAAGGTATTTTTCATGATTTGTTGTAGGTATGATGATTTTAGGTGATTGAAGTGAAAAGAAGCGAAAAGGAACGAATTCGGAGCAAAAAGGAGCAAAAAAAAGCAAAATGGTGAAAAACGAGTTCTGGCGCTTGCGATAGAGCACCGCCGGTGCCATATCTGGCACCACCGGTGCCCGAAGTTGGTGGAATTTAAATTTGAAGAGATTTGACGACTTTTTGTAGGGATGCCTATGGAAACTCTTGGGATTTCATCCCTATCTTATAAGTAACTATTTTTGGACGAAAATGGGTGTCTCTTGTGTGCTTCTTCAGTGGTTCTAGAGTAGTTTTAGTGAGTGTTAAGTGTTAGGGTTAGGAGAAGTGAGTGTAGAGTGAGGATTTGAGAGGAATTCTTCTCTAAGGAGTGAAGGAGGAGTAAAGTGAGAGATTGATTCTTCCTTTCCATTCTAAAGAGAGAATCAAGTGTTGTAAAGAAAAGAGAGAAGATGATTCAGTGGAACTTTAAGGGAATTGCATTGGAGAAGAGAAAGAGATAAGTTGTATTTTCTTTTGTGGTTTTCATATCTTTTCTTTTATATATAAAATCCATGTTTTATTGTAGCTTCTCCATGAATTCTGGGTAGTCTCCCTTGTCTTTCTTCTTACATAGAGATGTGATGATGGATTGATGTGGATTTGATGTGCTTTTAATGTAATGAAGAAATTGTGATGGTTTTTCATTGCAAACTTAATTTACTTTCTGATGTGGCCAATTGAAATGTTAAAATATGTTGTTGAACATTAAGTTTGAAAAGATTTAATGTCCTACAACAATAATGAAATATCCATTCAATTTCTATGGATGAATTGCGTAGTTCATGGGAATTGAGTGTAAATAAATAAGGAAATGCGTTTTGATGGACTTCAATATGGAGATTTCAGGGTGACAGGCTGAAATCCCAAAATTGGTTATAAGAATAGTAACTAATATCAAAGGATAGCCTTCGGGTGAAGGGTGAGTGGGAGCTCCGAAGTGAGATTCGGTATCCTCTTAGCCTCGCATTAGATTTATTAACTAAACTTAGGATATGTCAATGTTCTTTTCTTGCTTAGAAGAGGGTGTACTCTTTTAAGGGTAAAGAATCATCTACGCTCCTATTTGGCACAATAATATAGATAATTGTTCCATGTCAATCCACACATCATATTCTCATCTTAAGAGGAAAGATACTTTTCTCATATATCAAAAACCTTTCAAATACTTAGTTTAATATGTCTGTTAGTTAATTCTATTTTTAAAGTTGTTAGAAGTAATTGTAGTTTAGTTAATTATTATTGTTTTATGTATAGTGTTAGTAGGAGTATGTCTTAAACCTTAAGTGCTATTTAAATATCAGATTTTAGTGCTATATTTTTTATACTGTGAACGCTTTCTTATACTCCGAACTTTCTTGTAGGATCGATAACCATGACTCCATTAGAGCCATGTATCACTTAATACGATACATATACTTGCGTTGAATGCTTGGAATTAACAAAATTATTATAAATATATAAATTCGAGTTCATAAATTCTTGCAAAATATAAGTCCCATGCATCAAGATTTTGGCACCGTTGCCGGGGAAAGGTAACGGAGTAGTAAGTAAGAAAGTATAAACAGTATCTATTAATAATATAGTAATAGAAAAGCTTTATTTTTTAGTTTGTAATTATGTGTTTGTTTACCTTTATTAAAGTATTTGTGTTTGTATATGCGTAGTAGCGGATCTATAGGCTTAGTGTCTTACGATTCAGAGTTAGAGCGTACTGTCAGAAAAATTAGAAAACAACAAACACCAATTGAAAATCCTTACAAAATGGCGAAAAATCAAGATAATTAGAGAAATGATATTGGAAATTTGCCAAGACCTTTAAGAGATTATGCTAACCCAACAACAGATGAAATTCACATAACTTTTCAAAATCCTGATGTTGCTGCTAATTCATTTAAACTTAAACCTGTTATTATCCAAATAATACAAAATAATTAACTCAGAGGAACACCTAATGAGGATCCAAATTTACATCTCGCTACTTTTCTAGAACTGTGTGCTGGTTTTAAATATGATGGAGTGTCTAGTGACGTTGTCAGACTTAGATTTTTTCCTTTTTTATTAAGAGATAGAGCTAAGGCGTGGTTAAACTTGTTAGCACCTGGATCTATTAAAAATTAGGAAGAATTATCTCAAAAGTTTCTATCAAAATATTTCCCTCCATCAAAGACAACTAAAATAAGAAAGGATATTAGATCCTTTTGTCAATTTGAAGGAGAGATAATATATGAAGCTTGGGAGAGATTTAAAGATCTTCTTAGAAAGTGCCCACATCATGCTTTACTAGATTGATTAATAATTTAAACATTTTATAATGGATTAGTGGGATCATTGAGATCTATTATAGATGTTGTTGCTGGTGGATCATTAATGTCAAAACCTTTTGATGAAGCATACACATTAATTGAAGAAATGGCTACTAATAATTTTCAATGGACCTCTGAATGGGTAAATCCTAAGAGAGTAGCTAGTGTTAATGATTCCGATATGATGACTATGGTAGTTTCTCAAATTGCAGCCCTTTCTAAGAAAATAGATCAATATGGAATGAATTATTCTTAACCACCTCAAGTGTTGGAGGAAAAATCATTTGGACAGATAACAGAATCTCAAATACCTTATGAGACTTTTAATAATATTAATAGACCTAACAATCCTTATTCGAATTTATATAATCCTGGTTGGAAGAATCACCCAAATTTCAATTGGAATAATAACAATGTTAATGTTAACCCGCACTGGGCTAACAGTTCTATAAATCCAATTGGAAATTCTAACAATAAAGGAAATGCTAATTTTAGACCATCTTATCCTCTTGGATTTAATAGTAACTCACAATTTAAGGATAAGAAGTTGTCTACTGAAGAAATGATTCTGAATATGGGAAATCAATTACAAGCTCAGGGTGTTGCTATGAAAAATATTAAAAATCAATTTAGACATATTTTCACTGCACTTAATAATAGACCTTCTAGAACACTTCCAAGTAATGTTGAGAACAATCCAAAAGATCAAAACAAGGAACAACTTAAGGCTATTCAATTAAGGAGTGGAAAAGAATTGGAAACTAGAGTGCAAAACGAAGTTGAAATAGAAAAGGAGAAGGTGGAAATAGAAAAAGGTTCAAACAAGATTTATCCAGACTTGGATTATCCTCTTGAGCCAATGAAGATAACTGTTGAAAAATGACCACCTCCACTTCCTCAAAGATTGAAGAAACAAAATAAGGATAACAGATTTGGAAAATTTTTGGAGATCCTTAAGAAATTAATGATAAATATTCCTTTTATTGAAGCATTAAAATAGATGTCTGACAATGCCAAGTTTATGAAGGATATTCTGAGAAAGAAAAGAAAGTTTACATATCATGAAACTGTTGCACTTAGCGGATAGTGTAGTGTAATTATTGAGAAGAAGCTTCCTGAAAAACTTAAAGATCATGGTAGTTTCACTATTCCGTGTACTATAAGTGAAAATTTTTTCGGAAAAGCTTTATGTGATATGGGAGCTAGTATTACTCTTACGCCTTTATCAAGTTTCAAAAGGTTAGGAATAGGAGAAATCTCTCCTACATCTGTGACTTGTCGTCGATCGTTCCATTACTTACCATAAAGGAGTGGTGGAAGATGTGTTACTGAAAGTGGATAAATTTATCTTTCCTGTGGATTTTATTGTACTTAATATGGAGGAAGATAAAGAAATTTCAATCATTTTGGGAAGACCATTCCTTGCAACTGGAAGAGCGGTAATTGATGTTCAAAAAGGAGAATTAACTATGCGAGTTAATGATCAAGAGGTGACCTTTAATATTTTAAATTCTATGAAGCATCCCTCAATGGAAAAAGATAATGAATGTTTTAGGATGGAGGTATGTGATTACTTGAGAAACGATCATTTTGAAAATATATTTGAAAAAGAAGAAGAATATAAAAATATGTTTGAAGAAGAAATTGAAGATGAAGAAAATTCAGATAGTAAGAAGAATGAAGATTTGGGATATATTCAGGAGAGATTCGAAGTATTAGACACTATGGAAGGTGGAAATAAAAGCTTAATTCCATCTATCATAAAACCTCCTGAACTTGAGATGAAAATTCTCCCTAATCATTTAAAGTACATGTTTTTAGGAGAATCATCTACCTTGCCAGTTATTGTATCTTCGGAGTTAAACGACCATCAAGAACAGAAGTTGTTAGAAACTTTAAAAAGATACAAGAAAGCTTTTGGATGGAATTTGGCAGATATTAAAGGAGTTAGTCCTTCGATTTGTATGAACAAAATTTTATTAGATGAAGAACATAAACCGAGTGTCAATCTGCAAAGGATATTGAATCCTATAATGAAAGAAGTAGCTAAGAAAGAGATTTTAAAATGACTGGATGTTGGAATTATTTATCCTATTTCAGATAGTGCTTGGGTGAGTCCAATACATTGTGTACTGAAAAAGGGAGGAGTGATTGTTGAAGTGAATGAATGTAATGAAATTATACCCACAAGGCAAATTAATGGATGGCAAATTTATATTGACTATAGGAAATTACATGCCACCACCAGAAAAGTTCACTTTCCTCTTCCTTTTCTTGATCAAATGCTAGATAGACTTGCTGGACACAAGTACTACTATTTTTTGGATGGATATACTGGTTACCATCAAATACCTATTGCTCCTGAGGATCAAGAAAAGACAACATTTACTAGCCCTTACGGAAACTTTGCTTTTCGAAGAATGCCTTTTGGACTGTGTAATGCATCTACAACATTTCAAAGATGTATGATGTCTATCTTTAGTAGTATGATAAATAATGGAATATAAGTTTTTATGGATGATTTCTCTATAGTCAGGACTTCATTTGAAATTTACCTGGAAAACTTAGCAAAAGTTTTGGAGCTTTGTAAGAAAACAAATCTAGTTCTGAATTGGGAGAAATGTCAATTTATGGTTGCAGGAGGAATTGTGCTTGGGCATAAAATTTATAAACATGGTATGAAGGTCAACTCTTCTAAAATTAGAGTGATTGAGAGATTTCTGCCACCCACTACTGTGAGAGAGGTGAGGAGTTTCTTTGGACATGTTGGATTTTACAGGCGATATATTAAAAATTTTTCTAAAATTACTAAACCATTGTGCTGACTTTTAGAAATAATAGAAAGTTTGATTTTAATGATGAATGCTTGAGAGCTTTCAAATTATTGAAGGAAAAATTAATCACTGCACCTATAATTATTTCACTCGATTGGGATAAACCATTTGAACTTATGTGTAATGCTAGTGATTATGCGATCGGAGTAGCATTGGGGCAAAGGCATGATAAAATTTTCAAAGTAATTTACTATGCTAGTAAAACTCTTAATGAGGCTCAAATTAATTATACCACAACTGAAAGAGAATTATTAGCTATAGTATTTACTTTTGAAAAATTTAGACCTTATTTAATTGGAGTTAAAAGTATTGTGCATACAGACCATTCGGCTATCAAATATTTAATGCAAAAGAAGGATGCGAAACCAAGACTCATTAGATGAATACTTCTTCTGCAAGAATTTGATTTTATGATAGTTGATAGGAAGGGAGCTAATATTCAAATAGCTGATTATCTGTCAAGAATAGAATATGATAAATTATCTGAATTTGAAAAGGAAATTACTAAAATTTTCCCTAATGAGCAACTCTTTATTATTATGGGAAGCAATTTGCCTTGGTATGCTGATATTGTGAATTATATTGTAAGTGATATTGTACCACTTGATTTAATAATGCAACAACAAAAGCAGTTCAAATATGATTAAAAAATTTATTTTTGGGATAAGCCCTACCTATATAAACAGTGTAAGGATCTGATTATTAGGAAATGTATGCCACAAGAAGAAATAAATTTGATTATTCAACGATGTCATGATTCTGAATTTGGAGGTCATTTTGGTGTTGATAAAACTGCTTTTAAGATTCTACAATCTGGATTTTATTGGCATACTCTTTTAGAGATGTTTATAGATATATTAAATCATGTGATCGATGTCAGAGAGTAGGCAATATCTTTAGAAGGAATGAAATGCCTCTAAATTATAATTTGGAAATTGAAATTTTTGATGTATGAGGATTAGATTTTATGGGACCATTTACTCCTTCATTTAAAAATTTATATATATTGGTTGCCATTGATTATGTCTCAAAATGGATTGAAGCTATTGCTTTACCTAGATGTGATGCTCGGAGTGTTTCATAATTTTTAAAGAAAAATATATTTACAAGATATGGAATGCCGAGAGTAATCATAACTGATGGTGGATCCCATTTCAGGAATAATCAAATTAAAAGATTAACTGAAAAATATAATACTATTCATAGAATCTCTGCTGCTTATCATCCCCAGATTAGTGGTTTAGTAGAAGTGTCTAATCATAAAATTAAGAGAATTTTGAAGAAAACTGTGGATAATCATAAATTAGAGTGGTCTACTCAATTAGATACTGCTTTATGGTCTTATAGGACTACTTTTAAAACCCCTATTGGAATGTCTCCTTATAGACTAGTGTTTGCTAAGACTTTCCATTTACCAGTTGAATTGGAGCATAAAACATATTGGGCAATAAAAGAGTTAAATTTTAATTTGAAAAATGCTGGAGAGAAAAGATTTATGCAATTGAATGAATTGGAAGAGTTTAGAAATGCATCTTATCACAATGATAGAATCTATAAAGAGAAAAGGAAATTATGGCATGATCAGAAGATATTGAAAAAGAACTTAGAATTTGGATAAAAAGTTTTATTATACAACACAATATTGAAGTTATTTCCTGGAAAGCTCAAGTCTAGATGCTAATGACCTTTTACAGTTGTAAAAGTTCATTCTTTTGGAGCTGTTGATAATAAAGATACTAATACTGGAAACATTTTCAAGGTTAATGGGCATCGATTAAAGCCTTACTTTGATGGGTTTCAACCTGACTTCAAAGAGGTTTTTATGTTGAGTCATCTCGATTAACTAAATGGTTTGTTGGGCTGACGATGTTAAACCAAGCGCTTTATGGGAGGCTACCCATATGTATCTTTGTGGTGTGTTTGCTTGTTTGATGTAGTTGTACTTTTTAGATAGTTGTTTTGGAATCCTAGTTACTCCAAAATACTTTAAAAATTGCTAAATGATGGATCAAATCGAGATATTGGAATATTTTGGGCCAAACAAAGTTTGGTGAGAATTTTTGACCACTGGCGCCGCCGGCGCCCTATCTCTGTTAACACACTGAACTTATCTGTTTGAGTGCCGCCGGCGCCCTATTGAGCGCCGTCGGTGCTCAAAATCTGCTTGACGGTTTTTAAGTTATAAAATGCGAGTTTTTGCGGTTTTTGGCGGGATATTCATCCTTATAACTCTCTAAACTCTGTTTTTGACTTGTTAACTCAAGAAAAATGGAAACCACCAATCCTAATTCGTATCCTATGGATTCTATCACATTGAAACCCCTCGATTTTGTGTTTTCAACCGAAGAAAGTTCATAAGTTTCGAGGCGCAGTGTTTGTTCAACTAAGTGATGATGAAAAGAAGGATTATCAAGGAAAGAGACTTTATAAATCGAGGTATGGATAATCCTACTACTAGAATTAAGAATTATTAGGGAGAGACTTTGGGAAGTGCTTTGCTACACTACCGCTGCCATTGTTGTTCCCATCGTGAAAGAGTTTTATGCAAATCTTCACGGAATCAACCAAGGGTTTTTATTTGTGCAATTCACTCCTGCACGAATTAACGATTTCTTTATGATTGAGAACGTACCTATTTTCCATTATTCTAATTTCAATGCCACGAGGGATAATATGAATGATGTGTATCAATATTTGATGGATGAGAATGACGAATGAGGAGTTAGAGAGAATGAATACATTAGTTTCCCATCTGCATCTCTCAATCCAGTATCGAAGCAATGTCATTACTTTATTTCGGCAAAGTTATTTCCGACATTGAAGATTAGTAAAGTAACCAAGGAAAGTGCCATTTTGAATTTTTGTATTCAAACTTGGAGCCTGGTTGATATTGGTAATATCATTGTGAAATTAGTTCTGGGATTAATTGTGCATGGATCTAAATATGGGCTTGGACACCCGTCCACCATATTTCTGTTATGTAGTTAGTCACAGGTTCCTTATGAAAGTTGGGAAAACGTTCTTCTTCCATGGAGGCCTATTGATCCAACTAATCCTTATGACCACCAGACAGTTGGAGATGAAGATGACATGAATTTGCTTGCTGATCAACCAACACAGACTTCACAACCGATTCAATCCTATTTTCCTGAAGGTTCCAGAATGACATTGAAGAGGATCAAACAGTTGGAGAAAGAGGTACGGAATGTTATGAATGCAATCAATAACATTTCTGATTTATTTGATCATATAGATTAGAGAATCAAAGAGCAATTCGATCACACTGGTCAAATTGAGATGGGCTTGATCAATCTGATGAAGAAGAACGCGGTGATTACTGAGGAATCATCTGAAGAATTTCGAATTCGTCCATTCTATAATTTGTTTATGCATCAACAATCAATTGGAGACATTAGAGGAGAGGATAGTTCTGAAACTGATGTGGAGTAATTGATGGATTCTACTTATGCTTGTTGTGTGTTTTGTTTACTTGGCTTGTTTATGCATCAGCAATCAATTGGAGACATTAGAGGAGAGGATAGTTCTGAAACTGATGTGGAGTAATCGATGGATTCTACTTATGCTTGTTGTGTGTTTAGTTTACTTTGCTTAGTTATGTTTGATTTGTGTAGTATTTGCTTTGAAATTTGAACTTGGATTTGGATGTGCTTACTTTCATTGTGTGCTTAGATCTTAGTGTTTGCCTATCATAGAGTACTTGCTGCACTAAATAATTAAGAGTAGTTAGTTTGAATGAAGATATTTGGTGTCTATGATGTAACTTGGATTATATATATATAAGACTATTGTGTATTGTTTGTATGAAGAATTGTATTAATTATTGCTTATGGGAAGATATAAATGCCTATTTAAGTGTTAAACATCATTGTGGATGTTGAAACGATCGAAATTACGAAAAAATTTTTGGACCCAGAAAATATTTTGAGCTGGCGCCAGAATGGGCACCGCTGGCGCCCAAATCCAGAGAGTTTGGCTAATTATTTTAATAGAGCACCGCCGGCGCCCGAACCCAGTAAAAGGCCAAAAACCCTCGATTTTGCGATTTTTACCCTGGGACCCGCAAATTTTTCTATTTTCTTTGTCTTCCTCCTCCATTTTCGTGATTTTGAAGATCTAGGGCTTGCTAGATCTCAAATTTAAGGAGATTTCAAGGTCGACACCAGATCCACACTTCTCTTGGTAAGAGCTTCACTTTAAGTTAAAATTTTTTTATTTTCACAAAGGAAATCTCTCACATTGCTTAGGTTGGAATTTTTGGAGTTGTAAAGTGATTTTGAGATTTCCATGATGAAATTTGTTCTTGCTTGTTTAGAATAGTATTTGGATTTTGTTACATTATGAATTTGGGATTTATTGGAATTTTCTTGCAAAGTTTAGAAATTCACATGGCTCCAAGCTTGAGTAAAGGGAAGAGGAAATTGGATTTTGATGAGGAGAAATTTGTTAACATTAAAGCCCAATTTCGCTATAACTCTTACCTCTACAACAAGAAGTGTATCCAGGATCGAGCTTTTGATAGTCCTGGTGGATCTGTAGAACAGTTAATTGCAGAGCAAAACTGGGAGCGATTTTGTTATTTCACTGTGAATGCTATTATGGGAGTTGTTAGAGAGTTTTATTCGAATGTACCCTGGACTGAGACAGAGTATGTGCTAGTTAGAGGAAAATGGTTGAGTTTACTCCTCAGCATATCAATGTTTTCTATCAGACTCGGGAACCATTCTTGTGCGAATACAAAAACTTTGACACTTGAGGGGAGAATATGGGAGAAGTAATTGCTTTTTTGACTGACAGGCGAGGAGAATGAAAAGTAAGTCCAAAGCAGTTGATTAACTTCCCCGCCTCCATATTGAATGTTGCTTCAAAAGTTTGGCATTATTTCATTTCTGCAAGACTATTACCATCTTATCACCACAGTGAAGTTACAAGGGATAGAGCGATTCTGATCTATTGTATACAAAAGATGAAAACGATTGATATTGGGGCTATTATCTACAAGAACATTCAGACTATTGCTAGAGGCAAGACCAATAGTGGTTTAGGACATCCTGCTTTAGTTCATGCCCTTTATGTTCAGTCTGGAGTGGAGTTTAATAGTTCTAAAGAAGTGGTTATACCATTGAGACCAATTACAAAGAATATTATCTGAACTTATGAGTTTCATGTGGGAGCCGAGGTTGAGTGTACGAGTACTGATATTCCTACTACTAGTTATGATGTTCCATCTACTTCTGAGCCGCCTACCTTATCAGATATTATGGAGCAGCTGAGATTACAAAGTGCTAGTATGGATAGACTCCATGGTTGGATGGATGTATTTGAGGCGAGGAGTGATGTGAATGAAGATTATTTGCAGAGGAGAGTTGAGTTTGATGTTTCTTATTATGATGCTCAAGTCAGATTTATGAGGGGGAGTCCGATGTGATATTTCTTACTTGCCCCAGCTATACACCATATAGACCTGACCTTGCTGATGACCCTGCTGCTGATCCTGGTGTTAGAGATTAGTAGATTGTTTGTTTTTATTTCTGTTGTTCTTGTTCTGTTGTGTTGTACTGTTATGATGTAGCAGTTATTTATTTTCATGTGATGTGTAACCCTGTTGTTGTACTGGTGTGATGTAGTATTTATTTTCATATGTTGTGTAACTTTGTTAGTTTACTGTTATGTTATACTGAAACATTAAAATTGTTAGCTGGACTGTGTAGTACTGTGATAATTTGTTTCATGTTATAGTGTTCTGTTGGATGTTTAGATATTTAAACTTAATTTCTCTTTACCCATGCAAATAATTGTTATATCACTGCTACTAATTATTTCATGCCTGCTAGTTGTAAATTTTGATTAATACCAGATAGCTATTGAAGATTTCAAGATCCCAACACAGAAAAGTTAGTTTTCTTTTACTCTCAACTGTTTCAAATTTACTTAAAAATTTAAGTTTGGGGGAGGGTAGAGAAATACTAACTTTTATATGTTCTCAATTATTATAATTTCAAAAATTATTTGCATAACTTCTAGAAGGATAGGATGAAAATTTAAGTAACTAAAAATTTTTATTTCAGTTGAATATTATGGAAGGATAGAATGAAAATTTTTAGTGATAAAGGTTAATTTTATAGAAGTAAGATATTTGGTAGGAAAGGATCTGATTATAATCAACTATTTAAAGTAAAGAAAACTGTTATTTTGAAATGTTAAGGGACTTAGAGTATTGTGTGTTAAGAAGAGATTGTGACTTTACAATGAATAATAAAGCTTGTACTTAACTATAAACTAAAGAAGTGTTTCAGTTTTGAACTTTAGAAAGAGGAGAGTGAAGTTCAAAAATCATTAAAGGCTATCCAGATATAGTAATCCTCATTAAAAAAAATAAAGAAAAAAAGAGGATTGAAAAACAATTCCCAAAAGAAAAGAGAGAAATAAAATAAAAGAAAAAGAAAGAAAAATATTTATGAGGAGAAGCTTGAGGAGATGCCTAATAAAAAATTGGCTTCACTTGAGAAACCCTAAAGGGGGAAATTGATTTCATTTCTGAATTTATGTTTTAAGTACTGACCTACATTCTAATGAAGTTTACATGAACTCCTTTTTCACATAGTCTTTTGAGGCACTCTTAAAGTGACAAATTATGGTTCATCTTGAAATAAATAGAAGACTAGAACTCTTAGAATTGATTGTTGAATATTCTTACATCTGTAGTGTTAACCTGAGTTACTAAATTTCTTTCTGAAAATCCAACCAATATATTCTTTTGAATGAAAATTTTTGGTGTCTTGCAGTTGAAAAGTACATTGCCCAGAGTTATAATTTTATGTAGTAAAAAGATTACTTGAAGACAAGTAATAGTTAAAGTTTGGGGGATTTTGATGCACCAAAAATATATATGGTTTTTGCTATATAATTTCATATCTTTTTGGTGATATTGCACTTTAAAGAAAGGTATTTTTCATGATTTTTTGCAGGTATGATGATTTTAGGTGTTTGGAGTGAAAAGAAGCAAAACAGAACAATTTCATAACAAAAAGGAGAAAAAAGGAGAAAAATGGTGAAAAAGTGTTCTGGTGCCGCCGGCGACATAATGGGCATTGCCGGCGCCCAAATTCAGAGACTCCAGAATTTAATGGCATGATAGAGCGCCGCCGGTGCCCTATCTGGCACTGTCGGCACCCGAAGTAGGAGGAATTCAAATTTGAAAAGATTTGACAACTTTTTGAAGGGATGCCTATGGAAACTCTTAGGATTTAGTCCCTATCTTATAAGTAACTATTTTTGGATGAAAATGGGTGTCTCTTGTGTGCTTCTTCAGCGGTTCTAGAGTAGTTTTAGTGAGTGTTAAGTGTTAGGGTTAGGAGAAGTGAGTGTAGAGTGAGGATTTGAGAGGAATTCTTCTCTAAGGAGTGAAGGAGGAGTAAAGTGAGAGATTGATCCTTCCTTTCCATTCTAAAGAGAGAATCAAGTGTTGTAAAGAAAAGAGAGAAGATGATTCAAAGGAACTTTAAGGGAATTTCATTGGAGAAGAGAAAGAGATAAGTAGTATTTTCTTTTGTGGTTTGCATATCTTTTCTTTTATATATAAAATCCATGTTTTATTGTATCATCTCCATGAATTCTGGGTAGTCTCCCTTGTCTTTCTACTTACATAGAGGTGTGATGATGGATTGATGTGGATTTGATGTGTTTTTAATGTAATGAAGAAATTGTGATGGTTTTTCATTTCAAACTTAATTTACTTTTCGATGTGGCAAATTGAAATGTTAAAATATGTTGTTGAACATTAAGTTTGAAAAGATTTAATGTCCTACAACAATAATGAAAGATCCATTCAATTTCTATGGATGAATTGCGTAGTTCATGGGAATTAAGTGTAAACAAATAAGGAAATGCGTTTTGATGGACTTCAATGTGGAGATTTCAGGGTGACAGGCTGAAATCCCAAAATTGGTTCTAAGATTAGTAACTAATATCAAAGGATATCCTTTGGGTGAAGGGTGAGTGGGAGCTCCGAAGTGAGATTCGGTATCCTCTTAGCTTGGCATTAGATTTAGTAACTAAACTTAGGATATGTCAATGTTCTTTTCTTGCTTAGAAGAGGGGGTACTCTTTTAAGGGTAAAGAATCATCTATGCTCCTATTTGGCACAATAATATAGATAATTGTTCCATGTCAATCCACACATCATATTCTCATCTTAAGAGGAAAGATACTTTTCTCATATATCAAAAACCTTTCAAATACTTAGTTTAATGTGTCTGTTAGTTAATTCTATTTTTAAAGTTGTTAGAAGTAATTGTAGTTTAGTTAATTGTTACTGTTTTATGTATAGTGTTAGTAGGAGTATGTCTTAAACCTTAAGTGCTATTTAAATATCAGATTTTATTGCTATATTATTTATACTGTGAACGCTTTCTTATACTCCGAACATTCTTGTGGGATCGATAACCAAGACTCCATTAGAGCCTTGTATTACTTGATATGATACATATACTTGCGTTGAATGCTTGGACTTAACAAAATCATTATAAATATATAAATTCGAGTTCATAAATTCTTGCAAAATATAAGTCCCGTGCATCAAGATTTTGGCACCGTTGCCGGGGAAAGGTAACAGAGTAGTAAGTAAGAAAGTATAAACAATATCTATTAATAATATAGTAATATAAAAGCTTTATTTTGTAGTTTGTAATTGTGTGTTCGTTTACCTTTATTAAAGTATTTGTGTTTGTATATGCGTAGTAGTGGATCTATAGGTTTAGTGCCTTACGATTCAGAGTTAGAGCGTACTGTAAGAAAAATTAGAAAACAACAAACACAAATTGAAAATCCTTGCAAAATGGGGAATAATCAAGATAATTAGAGAAATGATATTGGAAATTTGCCAAGACCTTTAAGAGATTATGCTAACCCAACAACAGATGAAATTCACATAACTTTTCAAAATCCTGATGTTGCTGCTAATTCATTTAAACTTAAACCTGTTATTATCCAAATGGTACAAAATAATCAATTCAGAGGAACACCTAATGAGGATCCAAATTTACTTCTCGCTAGTTATCTAGAACTTTGTGCTGCTTTTAAATATGGTGGAGTGTCTAATGACGTTGTCAGACTTAGACTTTTTCCTTTTTTATTAAGGGATAGAGCTAAGGCGTGGTTAAACTCGTTAGCACCTGGATCTATTATAACTGAGGGAGAATTATCTCAAAAGTTTCTATCAAAATATTTCCCTCCATCAAAGACTGCTAGACTAAGAAATGATATTAGATCCTTTTGTCAATTTGAAGGAGAGATAATATATGAAGCTTGGGAGAGATTTAAAGATCTTCTTAGAAAGTGCCCACATCATGCTTTACCAGATTATTTAATAATTCAAACATTTTATAATGGATTAGTGCGATCATTGAGATCTATTATATATGCTGCTGCTGGTGGATCATTAATGTCAAAACCTTTTGATGAAGCATACACATTAATTGAGGAAATGACTACTAATAATTTTCAATGGACCTCTGTTGACCTCATTTTTGATGAGGTCTTCTCTTCCCTCTTTAGTGCTTAGGATCTAGCCTTAGGCTTTTCCTTTGACTATCTTAGAGGACTAGAATTGGGACCCATCCTTTAGAAATTTAAACCACTTATTGTCTCCCTGCAAACCCCACAAGCTTGATTGTAGACCCCTAATCACCTAGAGGGTTGAGATCAAAAGTGAAGGTTTAAAGGATGAGTTCCCTATAGAACTCTTTGGCCTTAGGACCACCCTGGGTGGCTTGGTCTGGTGAGGGTTGACTTACACACTCACTACACTCATACTCTACACTCTCACACACACAATCCAAATCCTAAAACCACACCCATACCCAACTTGACTCCTTGACTCGTGTAGGTAATTCATATGGATGGACCTTAACCCCTAAGCCCCTGTTAAGAGGGTTAGGAACAACATAGTGAATGCCTCAAATGAGTCCTCTCATGGCTCATATAGGCTTAATATGACTTCATGGCTCAACCAAAGTGATTCCATTTCACTCATATTTGATCAATCTTCATTCTTCCAAAATTTCAATTTTTGACCACGGGGACGCTACACCCATCAAACCTACCAAAAGCCCTTGAAATTGCCCAAGTCCTCCAAAATCTCCAAATCACCCAAAAGTCCTCAGAATTAGTCCTAAACATTTTCCCCCACTTAAATTTACCATCCATAGCCCAAAATACCAAAAATTCCAAAAATACCCCCCAATACCCTCCAAATACCCAAAATGCCCCTCTTAGCAAAAAAATCCAAAAATTCAGAAAATTCCCAAAAAATTCCCAAAAATCCCAAATATTCCCAATTTCATTTTGTTCAACTACACTATGGGCCAATTTTGTCAATTTACCCTACTTTTACTAAAACCCCCAATTTAGCCCATTCTTAACCCAAGTGAACCCAATGTCAAACCAAATCTACCCAATTGACCCCAATTTTGGTCCAATTCAATTCTAAACTTCAATTTAGTATCCAAAATATCAATCTAGACAAAATCCAAGTCCAATTTGATTGACATTTGAATCCAATTTCACTTTTGACCTTAAAGCCCAATTTGGACCCATGACCCAAACTTAGCCCAAACCAAACCAATTCAACTCCAATTGAATCTAAACCTTTTCTAAACCTTCCCTAACATCCCCACAAACAAAACACTAACATGATTTTCCCAAAATTCGGACCCAAACCCCACTCAAATTCAACCCAAAACCAAAAAGCCTAATTTTAACCTAAACCCAAACCTAACCCAAATAAGCCCAAGTCCCAAAACCAAAACCCAACCAAAGTTGAAATCTCTTTGAAACACTCCTATAAACATTTCACAACATTAATTTTACACCAATTTCAACCTTAGCCCAACATTGGCCCAAATTAGTCCAATTTGACCTACATTGGCCCATTTACCAAATGAACCCAAAATCAACCCAATTCAATTCCAAACCGCCTCAAATTTGCTTCAAATCATTCAAGACACATCCTTAAACTAGATTCAACATTTATTTGGCATGGCCCTTTGCAAAATTTTTTATCTAAAAGCCCATTGCTAAACATGAAGGCCCACTCCCTTAAACCTTCCTAAAAGCCATTTTCACCAAATTCAAAAGCCCAAATCAATCTAAAGCCCACATGACACTTTCCCTCATCACACATTCAATTTAAAATCATTCCTAAAGTCCTAATTTATCAATTAAACAATTCCAAATCAAGCCTCATAACAATCCCCATCAAAAATGCCAAAATTCACAAAATCCTTTTTTATGAAATTGACCAAGCTCTTGCCAAGCCATAGGTGAGCCAAAGACAAGCCATGTACAAGCCATATGAAGCCATGGGATGTTTGACATGTGACCATACCCAAAGTAGCAAGAGAGGGGATCTCTTTCTTAAACCTTTTTAAACCTTTTTTTTACCTTAAACATGATACACTCTAAACCATACTTTGCCACCTAATCCTTGATGTGGACTTCACTACCTTTGGTAGGTTGACTCACATGATCCTCTCAGCCTAAAACCAGGTCATGGGAAGGTGAACCCAACCCAAACCATGGCTTCGACCAAATCAAACCAAAATGGCCTCTCCCTCATGCCATTTTAATCCAAGTTCTTTACACATGGCAAAGCCCAATTGCCTACACTAAACCCAAGCCCTGACTCACCTGAACCTGAGGGTGACCCATGCCTGCCGGCCCTGACTCACCTGGATCGCCAAAAAACACCATGGCCGAGACCTTGGGAGGAGTCAAAATTTGGAATTCCACCTTGCTGAGCTGCTTCACTCCAAAAGGCCACTGCAGCTATTCTTCTCCTCACCAGAGCAGTTGATCCCAACCCTTGAACCCCCCTGGGAGGCCCTCCAGCCTCTCCTATTTAAACACCCCCTCCTCTCGGCCAAGAGAGGTGCTGAACCAAATCTTACTGAAACCCTGCCAAAATCATCCCAGACCACTCTCTACACATAGAGAACTTGATCCCCACTGAAATCCCCCTGCCATTTCCTCTCTGTGAACTCAATTTCAGAGTTGAAATCCAAGCCCAAAACCAGGACACTCCACCACAGTGAGTCAATCCTCAAATTGATTGACTCTACACCTTCACCAGACCAAGAGGAGAAGTTTCCCAACAAAAGCCCCCTCACCAGGCCAGCCATTGCTTCCAACCTCCAAGCTTTGTGATCGGCTGTGGTCACTTTTGTACCTAGGAAATTCACCAGGCCAAGGGACTTCATCTGGAGCTTTCTTGGACCCAATCGAACGTGACACAACCCTCAGATTGAAGCTTCACTTCTCTGAGCAAAGGTATGGACTCACTCTTCTTCCCGAGCTTACAGAGATTCTTCATTTAGTTTGAGTTAATTTCAGTGCATGTTTACCGTATGGATGTGTTCTTCTCTTCAAGAAGAATCCATAGAGCATAAGAACACAAAAATTTGTTGAGAATCGAGTGAGAAATTAGGGTTAGAAGGTCTACGATCACGGGTTCACACCAGTCGTAGACGATGACTGGGAGCCGTTGGATCGCGCGTGTATCGGATGGACGACTCGGATCGCGTCGGACCAGAAGAGGTTACGTAAAAGGCGGGTCCCGGGACGGCTGAGTCAGATGGCGGAGCCAAATCAAAGCGCGTCGCATGGCCTTTCGGAGCTGCCGAGGATGGCGTGGCGCCGCTTGGATAAGTGGATAAATAGGCTATTATTCTATTTATTTAATTACCAGAACTTCAAAAATCCATAACTTTGTGTAGAAAAATCCTAAAAATAAAATAAAAATATCCTCTTGCTCAGTGAATAGAGGAGAATCATGTGGAAAAGAAATCAAGTAATTTCATCAAGTATTTTATTTTTAATGATTTATTTACTCTATGGACTATTTTAATTCTCCATGCATGTAAACAATTCACCATAGCATGAGACCATAGGAGCTTTGAAGCCTCCGAACTTGGGAACATTCCCTGAATTTTCTAAGGTCAGAGGCCATCCCTATGAGAAGTTATTTATTTTTCAAGTTCATGTTACTGTTTTGAGTATTTTAATTCCAATAATTAGCATGTTGATAAATAAATTCTAGGAAAATTTGGTGATGTTTCTTATGACCAGAGGACCCTAGGAAAAATAAGTTTTGAGTTAATTCACTTTGAACAACCCTTATTGGCCTAAATACCCAAAATTGAACTTTAATTAATTAGGGTTAACCATCCATCAAATTAACTTAAAAACAATTCTCCACTGTCCTCTAGGGATAGGAGAACACCATGTAAAAATTCGAAACCAATTGGACTTGATTAACCCCACCAAATGGGTTGATTAAGCCTCTTAAGCAAAAATGGGTAAAATCAAACTTTAAAAATTCATAACTCACAAAATACTTTTCAAAATTCACAAAAATGATTTTGGAGCTTCTCTAATATCAGAGGAACTTAGGAAAATTAAAATTGTAATTTTCTAAAAAGGTTGATTTTTATCATTATTTTAATATTTTTAATAATTAAAAAATAATAAAAATCATCAAAATGTCACATTTTGAATTCTAGTCACTTAGAAACAAATCAAATATTTTTATTAAGTCTCTAGGGTGAGATATTGAATTTTAAAGGCTTAATGTAATTTTTAATATTAAAAAATGTATTTTCCAACCTTTTCACTAAAATAATTCTAATAAATCAAAGAAAAATCAGAAAAATATAAAATTTGTTTCTCTGAACTCCTCGAGGTCAGAGAGATTTAAGAAAAATATAAAATCCATTTTTCAACTTTAATTTTATTTTAAAATTAATTAATGCTCCAAAACTTAAAATAATTCTAATAAATAAAATATAATTCAAAAAATTACCAAAATTGGTCCAAATAGTCCTCTGGTCATTTGGAATATCCCATAAATTTCTTAAGAACAGAAAAATTTCCTTGGTCATCTTATTGAATTTTCCTTGAAAATACATATTTTCCACAAAAAATAATTATATAAATAAATTAAATACAGAAAAATCACATTTTCTCCTCTAATGTCTTAGTTGCCATGTGAGTGAAGTCACATAAAAATTTCAAATTCATTTAAGCTCAATTTAGTGAGTTATGGAATTATTAAGCTTGAAGGGCAAAATGGTAATTAAAATTTTAACCCTTAATTAAAACTTTAGGCTTAATAAAATGAGAGAATAAAATATTTGATCCTAATCTGATTTGGATGATTGAAATTTAAATAATTAATGGGTAGAGACCCATCAATCATTTTTAAGATTAATAAAAGTAAACCTTAATCAATTAATTAATTAAATTTGGAAGATTAATAAAAAAAATTGAAATTATTAAAATAGGGATATTATTAAGAAGACATTTAATCTTTAATTTAAGAGTCCCTAAATTAATCACTTCAATAATATTTAATTCCCAATTAAAATGATAATCCAAACTCAAGATTTAAAATACTGAAAGACTTAATCATTAAATTAAATTAAAATTAAAACATTTAAACTAAACTAAATCAAAATTTCAATTAAATTAATACTTTAACAATTAAATTAAATCATCTTTAAAAACATTAAAAATAAAAAAGAATTAAATCAAATTAAAATTAAATCAAAGTAAATTCAAGTTAAATTAAATTAAATTAAAAATAAAATCAAATTAAAATAAAATTAAAATTAAATTAAAATTAAAATAAAATTAATTTAAAATTAAATAAACCAAATTAAATTAGATTAAATTAAATTAAATTGAATTAAATATAACATCACTTAAGACATAAAGAATTCAAAATAAATCTAAAACAACTTGAACACTATTCCAAACTTAAACCCATTAATTAAAATTAAATTAAATCACAAATCACTTAAACATCAATTTGCACTTAAAAGCTCTTGTTATCATAATTCCTAAGTGAAGTATTTAGTGAAGTGTCACCTCATTCATAGGATATTCAAACATCCTAGTTCACTGAGCAAAAGAACAAAACTTAAACCTCGGATGATTACTTCACCTGATTAATTAAATCAATTTGGACTTAGAACAATTTCAGCAATATTGAAAAGATGTTTAAGACTCATCTTAAGCACTTTCTCAATATGATAGGATGTTTATAAGAACAATTGAACTTAATTGTTCTTTGATGACGAAAATCGTCCTTAAACCAAAATACAAGAACCTAGACGTCATAGGAGATGACTAAGCTATAGGATTAGGACTTTGATAGACAACCAAAACCTTTCCCTTAGCTTTATCTAGGTACTTGTTAAAATATTTAAATGCCTTAACATGTGTTTTAAGTGCAGCTTGGGATGACGGGAAGACCCTCCGAGTACGCTTTTATTTTATTGCAATTTACTTTATTGCAAATGCACTTTACTTTTCTTGCATGATAAACAATCATTGCATGAAAACCAAAACCTTTAGGATAGTCCCTGAACTGAAACCAAAACTAAATTAAAAGTCATTACAAGATAAAAATCACCGCCACAACATTTCAAAATATAAAACAACTCAAAATTTAAGCACAAACAGAACACAAAACTATAATTACAACTAAATTAAAAGGTCTCGTTGAATGATCAGGAATACCTCAGATGATGTAACCCACGTGTTGCTAATGGGATTTCCCACGGTCTAAATGAAAGTGTGGAACTCATTTAGTTGAGTTTAGCAAATTCATCTGGACTAAGTGAATTCGATGAAAATAACGGTGCCGGGATGACGGAATCGTGGGATCTTAATCGGTTCTGTTTAAACAACTTTAAGATTTGTTTTAATTAAAACATTAAAAACACTTGGATTTTAAGATTTTCTC
Source organism: Papilionanthe hookeriana x Papilionanthe teres (assembly GCA_022702705.1). Taxonomy (NCBI): domain Eukaryota; kingdom Viridiplantae; phylum Streptophyta; class Magnoliopsida; order Asparagales; family Orchidaceae; genus Papilionanthe; species Papilionanthe hookeriana x Papilionanthe teres. The sequence continues at coordinate 137,482,389 of CM040429.1, read as the reverse complement.
TAAACCGAAACACTTATCTCATCTCCTGATTTATGACTTCTAAAACTAAACCTCTGCAACAACAAAGAGCTCGGAGCATGATAGGTAGCACGACCATCGTCATCAGCAAAACTCGGGTCTACTCCAGCAAAACCTTTCCTAGTTTTAAACAACAAAGCCATAGGATTTTGAGGTAGTTTGCCTAGTGCAACATAAATCCTCAACTCTTCGTTAGGCATTGGCATGATCATGTCATGTAAATTAAGCCCTAACCGGTCTTAGGACTCCGAGGTAGTCGTTTGGTACGACACAAACCCTCACATCTTCGAGGCTATTTGTATGATTTTATCATACAAATATAAGTCCAAATTAATTAAAATTAGCAAGATTGAAATATCAAATAATATTAGGATTTTCTTAAATCCGAGCCAAACAATAGGATAGTTTGGGACGTTGCCAAGATTCTTCTCGGATCCTCAGCTTCTCCTACTTATCTTTCTTTGGACTCCTGAAAATAAATGTTCCAAATTTGAGCTAATCCCTTTTGAAATTTCAAAAATCCAATCCTTTGAAAACCTTAAACTTTGAAATTCTTGAGAGCAAAACCACCGATCATTATCGAGAGTTTTCTTAGATGATTCCCGTCATTTAAGATGTAATTAACTATAGGGGTTTGCCCTTATAGGGAACTTTAAGAACCCGGTAATATAAACCCTCGCTTAATTCATTTATATTAAGCGGGGAATTTGTCGACTTATAAAATTGGTTCGCAGACCAAACGGATGTCACAAATCTCCTAGTTTATTTAACCGAGCCCCATCATCAAGCAGTGTGTCTATTCTTAGGAATAGATACACGGTTTGTGATGCGGTGCTCGTTTATATAAACTATCTGGGATGTGAGGTCGGTTTGATTTCATATCTTAAAATTATTTTCAAAATCAAATACTACTTTCTAAACCATATATACATATTTAAATTAAATTTAATAAAATCTAAAATTCGCCGACAATTTCTGTTAGGCGACCCCTTTTCAAAATAAAACACATAACCTAAAAATATGCCGACAACCTCTGAACAGGTAAATCCTAAGAGAGTAGCTAGTGTTAATGATTCTGATATGATGACTATGGTAGTTTCTCAAATTGCAGCCCTTTCTAAGAAAATAGATCAATATGGAATGAATTATTCTTAACCACCTCAAGTGTTGGAGGAAAAATCATTTGGACAGATAACAGAATCTCAAACACCTTATGAAACTTTAAATACTATTAATAGACCTAACAATCCTTATTCGAATTTATATAATCCTGGTTGGAAGAATCACCTAAATTTCAATTGGAATAATAACAATGCTAATGTTAACCCGCACTGGGCTAACAGTTCTATAAATCCAATTGGAAATTCTAACAATGAAGGAAATGCTAATTTTAGACCATCTTATCCTCTTGGATTTAATAGTAACTCACAATTTAAGGATAAGAAGTTGTCTCATCGAAGAAATGATTCTGAATATGGGAAATCAATTACAAGCTCAAGGTGTTGTTATGAAAAATATTAAAATCAATTTAGACATATTTTCACTGCACTTAATAATAGACCTTCTAGAACACTTCCAAGTAATGTTGAGATCAATCCAAAAGATCAAAACAAGGAACAACTTAAGGCTATTCAATTAAGGAGTGGAAAAGAATTGGAAACTAGAGTGCAAAACGAAGTTGAAATAGAAAAGGAGAAGGTGGAAATAGAAAAAGGTTCAAACAAGATTTATCCAGACTTGGATTATCCTCTTGAGCCAATGAAGATAACTGTTGAAAAACCACCACCTCCATTTCCTCAAAGATTGAAGAAACAAAAGAGGGATAACAAATTTGGAAAATTTTTTGAGATCCTTAAGAAATTAATGATAAATATTCCTTTTATTGAAGCATTAGAACAGATTGGTTGATTAACTTCCCCGCCTCCATATTGAATGTTGCTTCAAAAGTTTGGCATTATTTCATTTCTGCAAGACTATTACCATCTTATCACCACAGTGAAGTTACAAGGGATAGAGTGATTCTGATCTATTGTATACAGAAGATGAAAAAGATTGATATTGGGGCTATTATCTACAAGAACATTCATACTATTGCTAGAGGCAAGACCTCTAGTGGTTTAGGACATCCTGCTTTAGTTCATGCCCTTTGTGTTCAGTCTGGTGTGGAGTTTAATAGTTCTGAAGAAGTGGTTATACCATTGAGACCAATTACAAAGAATATTATCCGTACTTATGAGTCTCATGTGGGAGCCAGAGTTGAGTGTAGGAGTACTGATATTCCTACTACTAGTTATGATGTTCCATCTACTTCTGAGCCGCCTACCTTATCTGATATTATGGAGCAGCTGAGATTAGAGAGTGCTAGTATGGATAGACTCCATGGTTGGATGGATGTATTTGAGGCGAGGAGTGATGTGAATGAAGATTATTTGCAGAGGAGAGTTGAGTTTGATGTTGCTTATTATGATGCTCAAGTCAGATTTATGAAGGGGGAGTCCGATGTGATATTTCTTACTTGCCCCAGCTATACACCATATAGACCTGACCCTGCTAATGACCCCGCTGCTGATCCTGGTGTTAGAGATTGCTAGATTGTTTGTTTTTATTTCTGTTGTTCTTGTTCTGTTGTGTTGTACTGTTATGATGTAGCAGTTATTTATTTTCATGTGATGTGTAACCCTGTTATTGTACTGGTGTGATGTAGTATTTATTTTCATATGTTGTGTAACTTTGTTGGTGTACTGTTATGTTATATTGAAACATTGAAATTGTTAGCTAGACTGTGTAGTACTTTGATAATTTGTTTCATGTTATAGGTTTTGTTGGATGTTTAGATATTTAAAGTTAATTTCTATTTACTCATGCAAATATTTAAAATTGTTATATCACTGCTACTAATTGTTTCATGCCTGCTAGTTGTAAATTTTGATTAATACCAGATAGCTATTGAAGATTTCAAGATCCCAACACAGAAAAGTTAGTTTTCTTTTACTCTCAACTGTTTCAAATTTACTGAAAAATTTAAGTTTGGGGGGAGGGTAGAGAAATACTAACTTTTATTTGTTCTCAATTATTATAATTTAAAAAATTATTGGCATAACTTCTAGAAGGATAGGATGAAAATTTAAGTAACTAAAAAATTTTTATTTCAGTTTAATATTATGGAAGGATAGGATGAAAATTTTTAGTGATAAAAAAAAAAAATAATTGGTTAATCCTCCTCCTATTCGAACACAAGTAACCGCTCTAGTATGCATACATTAATGACTTCAATATAAATCATATCAATACTTTTTTTTTCTAGAACCCTCCAAATAACTTCTTTTGGAGCCCTATCATAAGCTTGTTCTATATCAATAAAAATTATATGAAGATTTTCCTTACTCTCTCCAAAGAGATTATGAGAAATATTTGCACCACGTCTTGATATGTGTTTAATTACTCTCTCATAATTTTAATGTATGAAGCATTCCATTATTCTTCAAAATGAAGACCAAAATAAAATTCCGTCAATTGTCATCTTTTTAAGTTTAAAAATAATATTAAAAATTTTAGTAAGCCAAGAAATTCAGATATCTCCTAAATATTTGCACAATTTTATTGGGATACCATCAAGTCCTCTTGATTTTTCACTCTCGAGTTTCTTTAAAGCCATCTCAACTTCTTTTGTGATGATAAAAGTATATATATATTATAAATGATATTAAGATTGTATCTTTAAAAAAATCATTAAATAATTCATTAAAATTGATTGTATTTTCAAAAAATTCATTAAAAAATTTATCAAAATATTTCATATTTATGTTCAATATCTTCACCTAAGAAAAGTTTTTTTTTTAATGAAAATATATATTTTTCATCTTTAATACCCTTTACTTGAATAAAACTTTACTTTTTTTCTTTGTGCATCTGCCTCCTTCTTTAGTATCTAATATATTACAAATATCACTAAAAATATAATTTTTAGCATCACAAATTAGTCCCTTAGACTCCCTACGGACCACCTTATATCAAATCAAATGAGATTGGAAAATTCTTGAAACTTTTTTTTTTGTTATTTAATAGCTTAATGATTTCGAAAATGAGTACTGATCTAAGAATACATACTATTTTACAAATTCACTTAATAGCAATAGTCAACGAAGAGAATATTTAGTATTTAGGCATCTAGGAGAAGCCAATAAGATGTTCCAAGAGAGAGTAAATTGTGGGATATATGTGAAGATGTATTAATAATAATGGATGATATTGTATTACTTTAAGTTGTTGATCTCACTTGATGTACCATCTAAGAAAACTATATTTTTCTCTCTGTGAAGATGAGTATGCCCTTGACTAGACCAAGTTAGTATTAGAACTACCATGAAATGATCATAAAAATTGGTTAACTTCGATATGCCACAAAACAATGGCCTAAAAATTACATAATCTACAACTATAGAATGCAATTTGTAAAAGAATTAATGGCTTGGAATTTTGTGTGTTTAGAACATGCTTATAAGTTATAATTAACCAAACTATATTTCTAGTGTAAAGAGGACATCAGCCAAAGGAAGTTCAATTCTTCAAATCACTACAAGTCAAATGATAAGCCACTTACACAGGAATATATTTTTTAAATAAGATGTGTATTATGATAAGCATATATAGCCGATGGTTTTACTTTGGCATATTCAAGAATATATCACTAAAATGTTCCTTAAAGACAATACTATCAGGTAGGTTTTAAAACATACTATCAAAAATGTGTATTAGGATGTGCTAAAAACCATTGACAATTTAGTGAAAGCAAAATATAGGCTGGGAGTTTTTGTTGTTTTCTTTAATATTTGAGTGATTATTATAAATGAAGATAGTTTGGTGTCAGCTTTATAAATAGATAAAATTGTAAAGTTATGTATATGATTGCTCCTTTTACCGTTTATTAACTTAATCGAAGATATATAAAGTAAACCTAATACAAAACTAACTGGTAATTTACAATCCAAAATGCGCTTGTACATCACGATTTAGATAGACAACAACTCATCCTTTTCTATAAGAGCATCTGCATGTTTATTACATAAAACTCAACATGAGATTAACAAATGCATGGGGTTTTCATGTTCATGTTGCTACTAAGCATAGGCAAACTTGCTCTAATCAACAGAGATGGTTTAAAAATTTTATAGGAAACTTAGAAGGATTCCTCTAGAATTAACATTGACCGATATATATTTTTCAATGAAGATAATTGGAAAAAAGATATATATTGCATTCAGCACTCTAAGGAGTAGAGAATGGTTCCAAATAAAAACATATATATTTGTTGTACCATTGTTGCAAAATAAATCTTACTATAAAATTTATAGACACAAAAAAAAAATTGTAACATGCGTCTTGATGAAAAATTATACATTGCTTCATTTATATGAACTTAATCACCAATCAATTACTAATTGCTTTATAATATCATCTATGTAACTGCAAACAAACTCAAAAGTCATGTTGATCACCTTCTACATGCTAACTCTGGGATCAAGATTCAAAACTCAGCAATTAGCCATAACAAGCATTCACATAATTTTTCTGTCGCTTTTGCGTAAATCATTTTTTTTAGAACGATAAACAAAGAATAGTTTTCTGATTGCAAAATCAACCCTGGTGACAACCAAAAATGCACCTACAGCATAATAACTAGTTGCATCTAACCTAATAAAGTAGACTGAACAAACGTCGAGGATAATAAGTAGACTCACCTCATATGTTGCTCGGATACATGAAAACCCTGACTTTGCGGCCCTGAATTACAAAATTGAAAAAAAAATATATATATATATATATATATATATATATATATATATATATATATATATATATAAATATATATATATCAGCTAAATAAGCAGAATTTATAAAGCAAACACCCAATTTCAAGTTTAATCAAATTTAAATCACAAGAACGTCTACGAAGCTAATTTCTAGTAAGAGAAAGGTTTGGTAGCTACAATCTTACCATTGATTGGGGTGGCAAATTGGTTTTGAACTTAGCCCTGACGACGCCACTGTTGCCGTGGGGTCGGGTGACCTTTCCCCATATGCAGCGATAGTGCGTGCCATTCTTCTTCGTCTTCGCCTTGTAGATGCACGCCATTCTCTTACCCGCATACCATCCAACCTCCTCTTTTGTGTTCACGCCCTCAATCTGCACCAGAGACGTATTCTCATACTGATTCGACTTCGACCTGCAATAAATGAAACACCATCAAAACCAGATAGAAAAAATGACCACGGAAGCTCAGAAACCAAAGTTTTTAGAACGGAATATATAACACTTGCCTCTTATATCCAAGTATGGTGCCGTGAATGTACAGTCTGAAAGATAAATGATAGCATAGAACGTGGGAAAGACAAGTTAATGAATCAATAGGAGATACAATAGTAGAGTGATTGCATTTGGGTACCTGACGCGCTCGCCTTGCCTACCCTTCACCATCTTTTTTGAGCGACAGAGTAGCGAAGCTGCAGATACAGAAAACCCTAAAGATGATCCTTTTATAGTAGTCGAGGGAAAGATATCGAAGAACTTGGACGGTCGGTATTGTTCATCGAATAGGTTAAGGGTCTGTTTGGGGTAGCTGTTGATTATTTATAATCTGTTGATAAGCATATTCTTCTGATAATCTGCAGATTATCAGGACAAGCTGGCTTGCTGTTTGTGGGAGCTTATTCAGAACAGCTTATTTATAGCTGTTGCTGGATAAATGACCAAACTGCCCTGATAGCAGAGAGTATTTGATCCCTCAACAAGTTCAAATCAAAGAAAGGCTTTGCTTGAGGAAGGATGAAGGACAAGTTCAAATCAAATTCCTATCTATTTTGAACTTCTAGTAGAAAAAATATAACCATTAATTAGAAATATATGCTTCTACTCAAAGAGAAGAAATGGTATATGACATCTATAAATGAATTAGCACATTTCTTCATGGTTTAAGAAAGAAAAAAAATTTGCTGCATATATCTTAATCTACTTTATGTAAATACATTAGTTGTAATATATGTACCACCAATATATGTGTTGTATAAATTGTTCAGTTTTGAGATATGTAAATACATAAGAAATATGTTGCCAAAATTATCTAAGATTTGATGCCATCATAATAAGCAAGATGGAGATAGTCCAAGACAGCAGGCATTTACATACATACCACCGAATTCCCTTCAGTATAATGCGAGGTGAGGCGAAAAATACCTAACGGGACTGGGAATCGAAGCTGCGAGGCGAGGCGACGATCGGAGGAGATGGAGAGGAGATCGAGCGGAGGAGATGGAGCTGCGAGGCGAGGCGACGATCTCCAGTAGAGACGAAGGAGATGCGTTCGAACGGAGGAGATCGACCTACGAGGCGTTCGGCGACGACCTCAGTAGATGCGAAGCCGGAGGTGCGAGGCGAGGGCAAGGGATGACGAGCGAAGGACGAGGGCTCCGATGGAATTTTTGACCTAACGCAGAGATGTGCGATACAAATAAGCCGTCCCCGAACCCTTTATTCAAACTATAGATCGGCTTTATGAAACGCAGAAACGGGCCTTAAATTTGACCTTAACAATTTATCCTTCTATGATAACAACATATAAGCTCTTCATTTTTTAAACATAAATTTGTTTTACCGTGAGTAATATATATATATATGATGCTCCTTCAATAAATTTCATCAACTCATATAAATATCGAGAAATAACATAAATCTCAAATAAATTTTTAAGCAAAAATGATAAACTTTAATTAAAATCACCTAAAACTCTGATTTCAACTTGAAATACAAATTGGCTGCCCTGACAGAACGAACATAATAACACTAAATATGGTCCAATCTGAGTCAACTCAAACTTAAATTGAACAATTAAATCAATTTTTATAATTTTTTGTGCTCAATTATAATGTCATAACAAATTTGAAGTCTAACAAAGTTATAGTCAAATAGAGCGTGTCTCGATGAGACAAATCTAGCAAGTCCAATGTCACTCAATTTCGACATCTTTCTGACACTTGAAAGTACATGAAACATTGTTCGATCAAGTGGATCTCTATGCGTTGTCTGATTAAGTGGTTTGAATTCTTTACTTATTTGTTATAAGGCTTCTTCTGTAGGGCTGTCAAAATTGCTCGTTATTCGCGAGCAGCTCGTGTTCGGCTTGTTCGCTAAGCTAACAAGCCGAACGAACAAATAAGCTGCCCCAAACAAACCCGTAAATACAAAAGTTTCTTACATAATCGAAAGAAATAAATGGAGCGATACAACATTTTGACTTTCGGGCTCAGATAAGCACCCAGGTAGGCAATAAAGACTTTATACGTCAGAAAATATGATGCATTAAATACTGTATAAAGAGAAAAACCAAGCAGCAAATACAACCAGTTGCTTATGCCATGACCAGATGAACACACTTGTGTTAGGAAGAAGGGAATAACAAGCAAGAGAAAAATTGGAGTAATGAATCTAAAGATCAAAGCATGGCTCAGGGTAGACTTCTTGAGAAAATTTTGAAGCAATTTGATGGAGTTGAAGTCCTGAGTATTGAAGATGGTATTGAGAGGGTCTTGTTGATGCTTGAAAGGCAAATGAAAATGAAAGAATCGTGCTCTATACCATTTAGATAGCTGGCAACAGAGAGGTTGGTGCCATTAATTTTCTTCATTGTGACTCCATTGATCACTATAAAGGAACTAGAATCATAAATCACATCAGCGTAAAGACAAAGTTCTCGTAAAAATTGATTACAGTGTTGATAGGCTGCGTCCCTACTTTAGAGACCAAAATGTCTTTCATAAAGCTGCCACGTTTTTCTTTATGAAATGTAAAATACAAATAGCCAACATTATTTGCGATAAAGATGTTAAATGTTGTTTCAAGCCAAACAAAGAAATTGAGAGCTTCTTTAAAACTTGTGAGAGCAAGTTCAGATAAGAAAAGTTGAAACTACATTGTCAAAAGTAAGAAATTAACTAATCAAAATCTTCGTCTCGAAACAAAAAATAATGAGATATAACTAGCTTGCATAGATGACTTGCAACTTTTTTGTGTGTAATTTGGAAGAAGTTAAACAAGAAATCATGTGTGACTGAAAAACTTGGTTATAGTAGTCATCCTGATGAACAAGCAATGTCCTCATGCTAAAATAAATTCTATATTCGAATCCATTTCTGTAAATCTCTTGCAAATTAGATTATTAATTAAGAGTATGAACACACACACACAATTCTAGAGAAAGCCACATAAAAAGGTAATACTAAGGGTGTAAAAGAGTTTAAATGAATTCAAGTCACCCTCAAATTGAAAAGACTATTACAAGCTAATGAATTTGTTTGTTTGAATGGGTGCACTCTATGTCTATTTCCCTAATTGACACGTATATATGCCGCACGTAATATTCTTTCATCAGTTTAAGCTTGAGTTAATTAATTAATAGAGTTTAATCTTAAATGCGAGGTTACTTCTACACGTTCCAAGTAGCTCGTTTATGACGAAATAAATAAATTAATATTAATTTAATCAGTTAGCATTGGAATAGAATGGTAATATAATTTTTAAATCTTTTTAATAATTTATAGATAAAATCTTAAATTTTAATATATTGGGACTGTATATATATTAACAGTGATTAAGACAATTAATAACTATGTGATGATAAAGTAGAACATTGATTATCATTTATATAAGAAATCGAAAATTAAAGTGATAAATATAACTGATATTTAATTTTCAGATAGAATTATTTTACAGTTTAAGTCAGCATTTTATGCTACAAATAAAGCATAACATGAGTTATTATACACCAATAACTTTCAAAAATGAAAATTAAATTAAATATAGCATTGTAAAATTATTTCGTAGCACGAGATTATAAAATATTGCATTCTGATTAAATTAAGTTAAAATGAAGATGATTTAAAAAAAAAATCTTACAATTTTTAGTTACTCCAATATCTCTATTAGTTTTATCTTGTCTAAGAACTACTAAAAATTTCTTAAATATCACAAATATTGTTTAGTTAAGAGGATCCGTTATAAAGCAATATCACAAATATTGTTTTATAAAAATGGTATCCAAAATAAAATATTGCATTCAAATTTGAATTATTTAAAATAAAAATGTGAAAACAAATCTTACCATTTTTAGTTAACTCCAATATCTCTAGTGATTTTTCAATTAAGCACTACTTAATATTTTCTTTTGTGCAAATATATTAACCTCACTACTCATCAAATAAATAATATTGCTTAAATGAATGAAAATACCTTAATATATATATAAGATCATAGCTTCTACAAGTTTTTTTATTTTTCACATAATATGCATGCAAATCATGTTGAAGATATAATAATCATAAATAATGCATGCTTTCATGTCATATGCATGCATGCTTGAACAAAATCATGAATAACATCCAGTAACTTAAAATAATAAAATAAATAAATAAAATATTGATATTTAATTTACTTTTTTGCACATTTATGTTGGACCTTAAAGTATATAGATTAAATGATCATCGGATTTACCATTATATAATTCATTTTAAATTTTAAATTACATAAATAATTCAGCATTAAATTTCAAATTACCATTATAATTTCTATTAAATATTCCAACAGAATTCCCAATAAAAATGCTACCATAAATTTCAAATTATTATCAGATACAGCGTTGAAAATTTTGTAGCAAATATCTTTTACATAAATAAGTTTTATCCTTAAATTGCAGTCTATTGGATTTATTGTCGGAATATTACAAATCTATCCACTGCTAAAAAAAAAATTTGGATGATTTTGTACAAGTTATTGTAATAAATTTATGTTATTTTCGTTGCAGTGAATTTTAAACCGCTGCAATTGTTAATGTTATAAAGACTTCTAACAACTATTTTAAAACTATTTTGACGATTTTTAGCTGCGATAACTTTTGCAACGATTTATTGGATGTAGCGATGGTTTGGGGAGAGAGGAAAAAGGGATATATATATTTATGCAATATTAAATATATTTTATTTAAGTTAATATTATTAGTTAATCGATTAATTATGAATAAATAATTAATATATTATTAGATTTAGTATGATTAGATAAATCTATTTATTTAATTATTTAATTGATAAATAATAAAAGTAAAATGCATATTAATTAATTATTTATTTAATTTAGTTAGAAGTAAATCCTTATCAACATAATTAATAACTACTTAATTATTTATTTATAAATTTTAAATTATTAGTTAATAAATAATTAGTGTGATATAATTTTTTATTAATAATTTTATTAATGATTAATTATGTTGTAAATAATTAATTATTAATTAACATAATTAGACATTAAATATAAATTTAATTTAATTTAATTTAATTTTCAAACTTTTTTCATAAGTGAAGAAGTTTTACTAGCCGACCAAAATGTTGGTAGAAGTTGTCAAACAACTTTGTAGGATTTAATTAGATTTACTACTGCTCCGGTCAAATAATTTCTAGGATTTAAATAACCAATATTTGCTAAATCTGAATTTATAGGATTTATTAAAGAAGTCCACTCATACAACCCCCAAACTTAATTAGAATAAAATTTTAAAAAAAATAAATTAAGCTTTTATTATTAAAAATTAAATGAAGAAACTTTTCTTAGAAAGAAACAAACGTTGACTATGATAAGTGAGTAGCGAACTTATATGTTGGAAGAGTGTCGTGCCCGTCAATTTTTTGATACGGACAAATCTTCAGTTAAGTGTCACTGATGTGTCGTTTGTTTTAACCAACAGAAAAACTTTCAGAAAAGTGTCGCGCCCGACATTTTTTTATTTTGCACTTAAGCTTTCGGATCAATGTTGGTTAGGTGTCGTAAAATAAGTCTATGGGCTAGCCGCCGCTTTTGCCTATGTATATGTTTAGGTGTAATCGCAAAATCGGCGGCAAGCCATCGAAAAACTGTAGCATCAACAATAAAAAAAAAAAAATAAATAAAAAAAAAAGATTATCTCTTTCTTATTTAGATTACCACACATGTTATCACACTATTTAATATACAATTTCAAGTATTTAACGAACTAAAATAACAATCGATCAGTAAATTATCAAATCAAATCACCAAATAAATAAAATACATTTAATCTAATATATATAATCATTGTTCAATATATATATATATATATATATATATATATATATATATATATATATATATATATATATATATATATATATATATATATATATATATATATATATACATATATATATACTTACATACATATATATATATATACATACATAGATATATATACATACATTTTTTTTTTAAAACAAAAACTTCATTCATTATAAAGGTTTAGTACATCTAATAAAAGGGAGCTTAAGAGAGTCCCCAAAAAGTAACAGCCTTAATGGCTCAGAAGGAGTTACAGAGAAAACAATATTACTATCAGTTGCAGCATTTTTAGCAAGCCAGTTGGCCGGTTGATTACCTTCTCTAAAGGTATGGGTCCATTTAATTTGTAGAAAGTCAGATGGAGAAGGGAAGGTTCTGCAAAAATAGATCAGGTTCCAAGGTGGAGAAGCAGTGCCTTGCATAATATTCACTACTTGCTTAGAGTCAGATTCCAACCAAACATAAGGAAGGTGGAGAGCCTTGGCTGTAGTTAAGGCCCAGAAGGCAGCCCATAATTCAGCCTCCAATGCAGAAGAAGCAACAGTAGGTGACTGGAAGAACCAAAGGAGCTGCCCCAGATTATTTCTACAGACGGCACCAATACCAGCAGAGGATGATGTAAAGCTTCCATCAATGTTAATTTTCACCCAAGGATGTGAGGGTAGGGACCAATGCAGCAGCACTACTCTGTTTGATGTTGAGGGAACTAATTCAGCATTCTTTTTAATGTAGCTACAGCAGTTAATCACAGTGGAGTGAACCATACAGCTAAGACTATCAAATTTAGCTTGGTTCTTGGTCATCCAGAGAAACCAACAGATTACTAAGGGGATGTAGTAAGTGTTTAGGTTTCTCCAATCCTCCCAACAAGCATCAAAGTCTTTCCAGTCATATCTGTGTTGAGATAGTTGCAGCTGCTGAAGTACCTCAGTCCAAACCTGCTGAGAAAAAGCACAGGTAAGGAACACATGAGAGAGTGTTTCTTCATTGGAGTGACAGAGCCAACATCTGGAAGCACATTTAAGACCTTTTAATTTTAAAATATCATCAAGAGGTAAAAGTTTGTGAAAGAGCCTCCAGCTGAAAAAAGACATAGATGGGGACAGGTTTCTATTCCAAATCTTGTTTCCCCAACTGTATTGAGGCCAACTTTTGAATGTTTGGTGAATAACACAATTTAGAGAGGAAGTAGTGGCATGTTTGATCAATAATTTATCAGGACTGTTGGAAATAATAGGAATAGACAGTATCTTCTGTACAGTATCTGCATCCACATAGTTTCTCAGCAACTCAGAGCTCCACTTCCCTTGGGTCCAGAAGTCAGACACCTTCAGCTTAGGTGAACAGTTAGAAGGGGCAGGGAGGGGGCCATCAGGTAGCCAGGTGTCCAAAAAGAAGTTATATATATATATATATATATATATATATATATATATATATATATATATATATATATATATATATATGCATAAACATAGAACATAATCATAAAATAAAAAAAAGAAAAATACCACTAATCATCCTCATTTCTCTTCTCATCCTCATCTTCATCGTCCTCCACCGCTCATCCTTCTCCAATATTGCCGCTGTATTGCCACGCTCTCTCATCCGCTATAGGAAGGAATCTAACTCGACATTTATCTTGGCCTCAAGCTCCGACCTCATCTGAGTGAAGTGAGCCCCAGTCTCTGCAGACAACACAGTTTTGCCAATGACAGACAACACAATTTTGCCATAAAAACAGACAGCAGAGTTTTGCTAAAAAAAAAATGTCGCAGCATTGCATCACCATCAGATCACTGCCCCAAACACACCTTAAGTAATAAAAAACAGAAACACATATGACAAAACTAAATGTAGCTACCACCCTATTTCATCCCTCCCTCTCCTTATCTTCATTATTAGCAAACTATCCACACCATGAGCTCATTCAAATCTGCACCAACCACTTATTTATTTTTGTCTTCATTTACATATATACCACTCAATTCTTACGTATTCACATATGTAACACCTAAATTTTGTTTTTTAATTTTTTTACATTTCTGCCATCTTAATTTTTCACACCACAAAAAACATCACTACTTTATCTTCTGCAAGATGAAGTACACCTTTTCATGTATAAATAAGGTGACATATAAATAAAAATTGAAATTTTGGTGTTAGATATAGATGTGAATTAACCCTTCAGGAGTACACATTTATTATTGGAGTTGGATGGCTAAATAATATAAAATCACACATTTAACCCTTTCCTGTTAGCTAGTTAGTTTGGCAAAACTTGTCTATAATATTTAAAATTTTTACAACTCATAATGATCCTATACTAAACAATATTCACTACACATAATGATCTTATTGTGTTCATCACAAACAATGATGCAAATCCAGAGGAAATTATGGAGAAGAATTTGGAAACTGAGACAAATCAGGAAGGACAATAAATCTTAATTTCAAATTCAAAAATCAAATTTAAATTTTGAATTAAGAAGCTCAATTAAAGGCTCCCATTTTAGAAGTTAATTAAAGTTTTTCTTTAATTATGGAAGAGGATTTGGAAACCGAGACAAATCAGGAAGGGCAATAAATCCTAATTTCAAATTCAAAAATATCAAATTTAAATTTTGAAATTAATAAGCTCAATTAAAGGCTCTCGTTTTAGAAGTTAATTAAAGTTTTTCTTTTCAGGTTATGTTTTCTTTTATGATTGTGTTTATTTGCTTTCCTAAAAGTAAATTTATAGTTTATTATCTTCCCAGTTGGGATGTTAGGTTTGTAATATGTTTCTATTATTTAAATGGAGCAAGAAAGAAGATGGAGGCATTGACTATTGCTACTACATCATGAGTGCTTTTGAATTCCGTTGATAAGTTTCCAACAGCATGAGAGAGATTTTGCTTTGCCCTCTCTTGAGTCCAATGAGATATTGAACTTAAGAGAAAGCATCAATTTGGTATCAAAGCAGATCGAAGTTCCTTCACTACGAAGTCTTCATCTCATGCCTGTAACTCGCAGTGGTAGCTCATATGCCATGGCGAACAACTCGCAGCCAAACGACCAAAACCCCATCAATCATCACACAAATCAACCCCAGCTACAGCACCAAATCCACCAACTCACCACCGCTTTAGATCAACTCACTCATCGGCTTGATGTTATGGAGGAACGCTATGCGTAAATGGAGTATGGCCCTAGTAATCAACGAGGGCAAGAAGCAGCTCGTGGGAGAAAAAGGGACGATAGTGACAGACACACGGAGGACGTAGACGACGATGATGAATCTCAGGAGCTGGAGAACCGCGAATCGAAAGTCCAGCGCCACGGGCGGAGTTTCCGCCGAGGACAAGTTGAATGTAGTCTAGATTATCAACCTCTAGACGAATTCACCAAGAGAATGAAGATTGATGTGCCAGATTTTTATGGGAAGCTGGAACCCAATGCATTCGAAGATTGGTTAACAGCAATCGAGGATTATTTCGATTGGTTTTCCGTCTCAGAGGATAGGAGGGTTCGGTACGTCCGAATGAAATTGAAGGGGCATGCGCAAGCATGGTGGGGAAGTGTGGAGGAACAGTTACAACGTACGCGGCGTCCAACAGTCTCCAATTGGGAAGAAATGAAGGAGAGGCTCAAAGAAAAATATTTGCCCATCGATTACGAGCAAATGATGTTCGAGGAAATGTTGCAGCTCAGGCAGGGGCCGATGAGTGTGGATCAATTCACGGACCGCTTCCACGAGTTGATTGTCCATAGCAAAATCGTTGAAACTGAACAACAAACTTTGGCTCGATACCGCATCGGCTTGCGGAGTGAGCTACATAGAGAGATGTGGACTGCTCGCTTAATCAACGTCGAGGAGGCGTACCAGTTGGCTCTCTGTATTGAGAAACAAACAGGTCCTACGATGATGAGGAAAGCGACGGCAATAGACACGAGACAAAAACGTGTTACTCCAACTCCTTCCTAAAGAGCATCATCTCCGAAAGATCACTTCAAAGTCGCGGAAAGTGGAGACTTAAAGGGAAAAACAAAGGTTACCAGTAACTGACCCCAGTGTTATAAGTGTAGTGGCTTCGGATACTATGCCGTCGTGTGCCCAATAAGAGACAAGAAATTAGCCTTTATCTACAAGAAGGAGCTACTTGGGGTAGAGGTGGGCGAAGACACAGAGAGCATCCCGATGAGGATACTCACAATCAAGAAGAACATTTGAGCCCGTCGGAGTTACCCAGCTGCGTAATCCAGAGAGTACTGACGGGATCAAAAAAGAACTCCAGACCAACCCCGAGTGGCAGCGCACCAATATTTTTCATACACGACTGGAGCATAACGGTCGGGCATTAACCATAATTATTGACAATGGGAGTGCCATGAATTTAATTTCTGAAACCTCCGTAGAACGGCTGAAATTAAAGACAGAAAAGCATCCTTCTCCTTATCAGATTAGTTGGGTTAATGAAACTAATTTCGTCCTTGTGAAGCGACGCCATTTGATTAACTTCTCGTTGGGGAAAACATACGCATATGAAGCATGGTGAGACGGTAATTCCTATGACTGTTTGCCACCTATTATTGGGGTGACCTTGGTTCTCCGATCAAAAAGTTATTTATGACGGGTACGCTAACACTTACTCCTTTGATTTTAAAGGTAAAAAGTTTGTTCTGGACCCTTACAGGTTACGGAATTTGAGTCAAAGAAGGAAGCGTGCCCAGTTTTGGCGATGCACCCATTCACTCGCGCTATGCATGACCACCAAATGGTGCTTATGATAGTCACACGTGAGGCGACGCAAGGGGATGATCACGTTCCACCAGAGCTCTCAGCATTGCTGGAAGGATTCCAGGATATCATGCTAGATGAAATGTTGAATCAACTCCCTCCCCTTCGGGAAGTCCAACATGATATTGACTTGATCCCCGGTTCAACTTTGCCCAACATCCCACACTATCAGATGAGTCCAATAGAAATGAAGAGCTTAGCCGACAAATTCATAACTTGCTAGACAAAGGGTTTATTCGAGAAAGCCTTAGTCCCTGTGCTATTCCTATTTTGTTAACACCAAAGAAGGATGATAGTTGGAGGATGTGTGTAGATAGTAGTGCAATCAACAAAATAACCGTGAAGTACTGATTTCCCATCCCACTCCTCAACGACATGTTAGACTCGCTAAGTGGCTCTTATATTTTCACCAAGTTAGATCTCCGGAGTGGCTATCACCAAATTTAGATACGACCAGGGGATGAATGGTTGACGGCTTTCAAGTCAAAAGATTGGTTGTTCGAGTGGTTAGTTATGCCTTTCGGGTTAACGAATGCTCCCAACACGTTCATGCGGGTCATGACGCAAATCCTCAAACCTTTTTTGGGTAAATTTGTTGTAGTATTATTTGATAATATATTAACTTTCAGTCAAAGCATGCAAGACCATTTGAGTCACATCGAACAGGTACTGAAGGCCTTGAAGGCGGAACAACTCTTTATTAATAGGGAGAAGTGTTCGTTTATGAAGACAAGTGCCAAGTTCCTCAGTTTTATCATCTCAAAGCAGGGAGTTGAGGCTGATCCCGTAAAGGTGCATGTTGTCCAAGCATGGCCAACACCTCAGAATTTCTCTGAAGTCAAAAGCTTCCACAGTCTAGACACTTTCTACCGACGATTTATTCGTAACTTCAGCACTATAATGGCCCCAATCATTGAGTGCTTGAAAGAAAAAAAAATTATGTGGAGTGTTGTGGCAAGAAAAGCCTTCACTGAGATTAAAAAAAAATGGGACAAGCACCGGTACTCAAATTGCCAGATTTCTCTAAAATTTTTGAGGTGGTGTGTGATGCTTCGCATGTGGGAATCAGAGGTGTTTTGAGTCAAGAAGGTCATCCCATTGCCTTTTTCAGTGAAAAACTCAACGAGACTCTCAGGCGTTACTCAGTTTATGATATGGAATTTTATGCATTAATTTAAACATTGAAGCACTGGAGACCTTATTTAATCCATAAGGAATTCATTCTTTATACCGATCACAACTCCTTGAAGCACTTAAATTCTCAAAAAAAAATGAATGCGAGACATGCACGTTGGATGGATTACCTGCAGAAATTTGAATTTCTTATTAAACATAAGTCGAGGGCCGAGAACAAGGTGGCAGACGCCTTGAGCAGAAGGCCTCATGTGTTACATTTATCTACCATCAATATTACAGAATTCGACAGTCTCAAAATCGAGTATGCCAATGATGAAGATTTCAGCAAGGTATGGAATGATCTCAAGCACAACCGGTCACCGGGTAATGACTACATGCTGCGGGAGGAATTCTTATTCTTTAAGTCTCGCCTCTGCATTCCGTGTGGGTCAATGCGAGAGTTCCTAATTTCCGAACTCCATGGTGGGGGTTTGGCGGGGCATTTCGGATATGATAAAACCTATGCTATTGTGGCTGATCGTTTATATTGGCCTCGGTTAAGGAGAGATGTGAACACCATGGTTGACCAGTGCCGAGTATGCCAACTCAATAAAGGGACCAAGCAGCAGCCGGGACTCTACACACCACGTCCCATTTCGGACAAACCATGGCAACATATATGTATGGACTTTGTTTTTGGGTTGCCCAAGACTCTTCGGCAACACGACTCAAGCATGATGGTGGTAGATCGCTTCTCTAAGATGTCCCATTTTATTCCATGACACAAAACCTTTGATGCATCCAAAGTTGCAGCAATATTTATGAAGGAAGTTGTCCGTTTACATATTGCCCCATCCTCCATAGTGTCCGATAAAGATGTCAAATTTGTAAGCCTGTGGGCAAAAATGGGAACCAAATTGATGTTTTCAAGCGCATTTCACCTCCAAAATGATGGCCAAACTGAAGTGACCAACATAAGTTTAGGGAACTTACTACGCTGTCTTGTTGCGTATCACGTTACCAGCTGGGATATGATACTTCCTCATGCAGAGTTTGCCTTCAATAACTCTGTTAATAGATCAACAGGTTGTGCTCCATTCGAAGTGGTTTATGGGTTTCGACCCAACACTCCACTAGATATCAACTCATTACCATTGCCACCCAGGCCAAGTGAGGCTGTAGTGGATTTTTCTTGTTATATGCAAACTATTCACGAAGAATGCAAGCAGCGCCTTACGTTCCACACAAACTCTTATGCAGCGTCAACAAACTCTAAACATAAGGATCGTCAATTTAACAATGGGGATCTGGTCCCTGTTCGGTTAAGGCTGGAACTTTTTCCTCCGGGGAGTTTTACCAAGCTTCATGCCTGCCGAGCAGGCCTTTTTAAAATTATCAAGAAATTAGGAACTAATGCCTACGTTATTGAACTACCCTCCAACTTCGGTATTACCCCAGTGTTTAACATTGAATACCTTACTGCATTTAAAGAAGATGACCGTGACTTTTCTGCACTACCAGCTCGAAACGAATCATCAATCATGCGAATTCCAGAAAATACAATACCACAAGATGAGACTGCTGCCATTCTAGACCATCAATTTGTTTCGACTCATCGGGGAGGATATTTTAAGTTCTTAGTCCAATGGAAAAATCATCTAAATTCGGACTCTGTTTGGTTACAAGCATCTGAGCTCCAACATTTAAATCCACATCATTTTGCTACTTACCGTTAACATAACTTGCTGGAGTCATGTTCTTCAGGAGCGCCGATAATTGATGCAAATCCAGAGGAAATTATGGAGGAGGATTTGGAAACCGAGAGAAATCAGGAAGGGCAATAAATCTTAATTTCAAATTAAAAAATCTAATTTAAATTTTGAATTAAGAATCTCAATTAAAGGCTCCCATTTTAGAAGTTAATTAAAGTTTTTCTTTAATTATGGAGGAGGATTTGGAAACCGAGACAAATCAGGAAGGGCAATAAATCCTAATTCAAATTCAAAAAAATCAAATTTAAATTTTGAAATTAATAAGCTCAATTAAAGGCTCTCATTTTAGAAGTTACTTAAAGTTTTTTTTTTCAGGTTATGTTTTCCTTTATGATTGTGTTTATTTGCTTTCCTAAAAGTAAATTTATAATTTATTACCTTCCCAGTTGGGATGGTAGGTTTGCAATATGTTTCTATTATTTAAATGGAGCAAGAAAGAAGATGGAGGCATTGACTATTGCTACTACATCATGAGTGCTTTCGAATTTCGTTGGTGAGTTTCCAACAGCGCAGAGAGATTCTGCTTTGCCCTCTCTTGAGTCCAATGAGATATTGAACTTAAGGGAAGGCATCAAACAAATTAATATTTAAAATATTTACTACTCATAGTAACCTTATATTAAAAATATTATATTTAAATAAAATAAATATATTCATGCTTGTTATATAATTTTTTTTAACAAAACCAAATGCATGGATTCACAACACCACCTAGGGTCTGTTTGGGGCAGCTGCAGCTTATTGAATGATCTGCTTATAAGAGTCTATTTAGGGCAGTTGTAGATTATCAGGATAAACTGACATGATGTTTGGGGAGCTTATTCAGAACAGCTTGTTAGCAGCTGTTTTTGTATTAATGATCATTATGTCCCTGTTTAATTATTTAAGCTATATGTTTATGAGTTTGAAAACAACAGTGGATATGCAAAGTCACTTTAACTAGGATTTAACCAAACTTTCCAATTAACGACGATCAACCTTACTCTTTTTTTATAAATGTTTATTTTCAAATGTAGGGACTCCTTCATTGCCAAGCCATCAAAATTTCATTTTGGGGCATTTCCATACACGCAATGCTACTTCGATAGCATAATCACTTGCATCACACAAAAGTTCAAATGGTTTCTCCCAATTGGGTGAAACAATTATAGGTGCAGTGATTAATTTTTCTTTTAATAATTCAAAAGCTCTTAAGCATTCATCATTAAAATCAAACTTTCTATCATTTTCTAAAAGTCGGCAAAAAGGTTTGGTAATTTTAGAAAAATCTTTAATATATCGCCTGTAAAATCCAGTGTGTCCTAAGAAACTCCTCACCTCTCATGGTAGTGGGCGGCAGTAATCTCTCAATCACTCTAATTTTAGCAGGGCCGACCTCCATACCATGTTCAGAAATTTTATGCCCAAGCACAATTCCTCCTGCAACCATAAATTGACATTGCTCCTAATTCAGAAGTAGATTTGTTTTCTCACAAAGCTCCAAAACTTTATCTAAGTTCTCCAGGAAAATTTCAAATAAAGTCCCGAATACAGAGAAATCAACCATAAAAACTTCTATTCCATTATCTATTATACTACTGAAGATAGACATCATACATCTCTGAAATGTTGCAGGTGCATTACACAGTCCAAAAGGCATTCTTCAAAAAGCAAATGTTCCATAAGGGCTAGTAAATGTTGTCTTTTCTTGATCCTCGGGAGTAATAGGTATTTGATGGTAACAAGTATATTCATACATAAAATAGTAGTACTCGTGTCCAACAAGTCTATCTAGCATTTGATCGAGAAAAGGAAGAGGAAAGTGATCTTTTCTGGTGGCGACATTTAATTTCCTATAGTCAATTCAAATTCGTCATCCATTAATTTATCTCATGGGTATAATTTTATTACATTCATTCACTTCAACAGTCACTCCTCTCTTTTTCGGTACACAATGTATTGGACTTACTGAACCACTATCCAAAATAGGATAAATAATTCCAGCATCCAGCCATTTTAAAATCTCTTTCTTAACTACTTCTTTCATTATAGGATTCAGTCTCCTTTGCGGATCAACTCTCGGTTTATATTCTTCATTTAATAAAATTCTATGCATACAAATCGAAGGACTAACTCCTTTAATATTTGCCAAAGTCCATCCAAAAGCTTTCTTGTATCTTTTTATAGTTTCCAACAACATCTAGTCTTGATTTTCGTTTAGCTCCGAAGATACAATAACAAGTAAAGTAGATGATTCTCCTAACAACATATACTTTAAATGATTAGGGAGAATTTTCATTTCAAGTTTAGGAGGTTTTATGATAGATGGAATTAAGCTTTTATCTCCACCTTCTATAGTGTCTAATATTTCGAATCTCCCCCGAACATACTCCAAATTTTCATTCTTCTCATTATCTGAATTTTCTTCATCTTCACTTTCTTCTTCAAACATATTTTTATATTCTTCTTCTTTTTTAAATATATTTTCAAAATGATCATTTCTCAAGTAATCACAGACCTCCATTCTAAAACATTTATTATCTTTTTTCATTGAGAGATACTTCATAGATTTTAAAATATTAAGGGTCACCTCTTGATCATTAACTCTCATAGTTAATTCTCCTTTTTGAACATCAATTACCGCTCTTCCAGTAGCAAGGAATGGTCTTCTCAAAATGATTGAAATTTCTTTATCTTCCTCCATATCAAGTACAATAAAATCAACAGGAAAGATAAATTTATCCACATTAACTAACACATCTTCCACCACTCCTTTAGGATAAGTAATGGAACTATCGGCCAACTGAAGAGTCACAGAGGTAGGAGAAATTTATCCTATTCTCAACCTTTTCAAAGTTGATAAAGGCATTAGATTAATACTCGCTCCCAGATCACATAAAGCTTTTCTGAAAAATTTTCACCTATAGCACACGAAATA
Source organism: Papilionanthe hookeriana x Papilionanthe teres (assembly GCA_022702705.1). NCBI lineage: Eukaryota > Viridiplantae > Streptophyta > Magnoliopsida > Asparagales > Orchidaceae > Papilionanthe > Papilionanthe hookeriana x Papilionanthe teres. Next base: position 137,459,617 of record CM040429.1, on the reverse strand, counting down.
GTGAAACTACCAGGATCTTTAAGTTTTTCCTGAAGCTTCTTCTGAATAATTGCACTACACTCTCCGCTAAGTGCAACAGTTTCATGGTCTGTAAACTTTCTTTTCTTTCTCAAAAAATCCTTCATAAACTTAGCATAGTTAGGCTTCTGTTCTAATGCTTCAACAAAAGGAATATTAATCGTTAATTTCTTAAGGATCTCCAAAAATTTTCCAAATCTGTTATCCCTGTTTTGTTTCTTTAATCTTTGAGGAAATGGAGGTGGTGGCTTTTTAACTGTTATCTTCGTTGGTTCAAGAGAATAATCCAAGTCTGGATAAATCTTGTTTGAACCTTTTTTAATTTCCACCTTCTCCTTTTATATTTCAACGTCTTTTTGCACTCTAGTTTCCAATTGTTTTCCACTCCTTAATTGAATAGCCTTAAATTGTTCCTTATTCTGATATTTTGGATTGATCTCCACATTACTTGGAAGTGTTCCCGAAGGTCTATTATTAAGTGCAGTGAAAATATGTCCTAATTGATTTTCAATATTCTTCATAGCAACACCTTGAGCTTGTAATTGATTTCCCATGTTCAGAATCATTTCTTCAGTAGATAACTTCTTATCCTTAAATTGTGGGTTACTATGAAATCCAGGGGGTTAAGATGGTCAGAATTTCCTTGATTCTTCGAATTTATAATTGGATTCATAGAATTGTTAGCCCAATGCAGGTTACATTAACATTATTATTATTCCAATTGAAGTTTGGGTGATTCTTCCAACCATAATTATAATAATTTGAATAAGGATTGTTAGGTTTATAAATAGCATTTAAGGTCTCGTAAGGCGTTTGTGATTCTATTATCTGTCCAAATGAATTTTCCTCTAACACTGGAGGTGGTTAAGAATAATTCATTCCATATTGATCTATTTTCTTTGAAAGGGATGCAATTTGAGAAACTACCATAGTCATCATATCTGAATCATGAACACTAGGTAATCTCTTAGGATTTACCCGTTCATAGGGCCATTGAAAATTATTAGTAGTCATTTCTTAAATTAATGCATATGCCTCATCAAAAGGTTTTTATATTAATGATCCACCAGAAGCAACATCTATCATAGATCTTAATGATCGCACTAATTCATTATAAAATGTTTGAATTATTAACCAATCTGGTAAAGCATGATGTGGGCACTTCCTAAGAAGATCTTTAAACCTCTCCCAAGCTTCATATATTGACTCTCCTTCAAACTGACAAAAAGATGTAATATCATTTCTTAGTTTAGCAGTCTTTGATGGAGGGAAATATTTTGATAAAAACTTTTGAGATAATTCTCCCCAAGTTCTAATAGATCCAGGTGCTAACTAATTTAATCACGCATTAGCCTTATCTCTTAATGAAAAAAGAAAAATTTTAAGTCTGGCAGCGTCACTAGACACTCCATCATATTTAAAAGTAGCACACAATTCTAAGAAACTAGCGAGATGCAAATTTGGATCCTCATTAGGTGTTCCAACAAATTGATTATTTTGTACCATTTGGATAATAGCAGGTTTAAGTTCAAATGAATTAGTAGCAACATCAGGATTTTGAATAGTTATATGAATTTCATCTGCTGTTGGGTTAGCATATTCTCTTAAATGTCCTAGCAAATTTCTAACTTCATTTCTTTGATTCGCTTGAATATTCGCCATTTTGTAAGGATTCTTAAATTGTTTTTTTTGTTTTCTAATTTTTCTGACAATATGCTCTAACTCCGAATCGTAAGACACTAAACCTATAGATCCGCTGCTACACATATACAAACATAAATAATTTCATAAAAATAAACAAATACGTTTACACACTACAAAATAAACTTACTTCGTTACTTAAATTTTGCTTTCTTAACTCCGTTACAATCTCAGGCAACAGTGCCAAAAACTTGATGCTCGACTTTATAATTTGCAAGAATTTATGAACTCAAATTTATAGATTTATAATAATTTTGTTAAGTCCAAGCATTCAACGCAAGTATACGTATCGTATCAAGTAATACAGGGCTCTAATGGAGTCCTGGTTATCGATCCCACAGAGAAATACAAAGTTTTAAGAAAGCGTTTACACAATGTGTAATAAGCACTGAAGTTAAAGTTTACTACTTACTACTACTATGCAGGAAACATTAAGAACAACAAAACAATTACCATTAACTAACTATGATTACTTCTAACAACTTTAAGAACAGGATTAACTAACAGACACACTAAATTAAGTATTTGAAAGATTTTTGATAGAGAAAAGTATCTTTCTTCTTGCAATAAGAATATGATGTGTGGATTGATATGAAATAATTATCTATTTTATTGTGCCAAATAGGAGCATAGATGATTCTTTACCCTTAAAAGAGTACCCCCTCTTCTAAGTAAGAAAAGAACATTGACATATTCTAAGTTTAGTTACTAACTCTAACGCTAGGCTGGGAGGATACCAGCTCTCACTTATGAGCTCCCACTCACCCTTCACCCGAAGGCTAACCTTTGATATTAATTACTAATCTTAGAACCAATTTGGGGATTTCAGCCTATCACCCTGAAATCTCCACATTGAAGTCCATCAAAACACATTTCCTTATTCATTCACACTCAATCCCCATGAACTACGCAATTCATCCTTAGAAATTGAATGGATCTTTCATTATTGTTGTAGGACATTAAATCCTTTCAAACTTAATGTTCAACAACATATTTTAACATTTTAATTGGCTAAATCAAAAGTAAATTAAGTTCTAAATGAAAAACTGTCACAACTTCTTCATTACATTAAAAGCACATTAAATCCACATCAATCCATCATCACAATTCTATGCAAGAAGAAAGACAAGGGAGACTACTCAGAATTCATGGAGAAGATACAATAAAACATGGATTTTATATATAAAAGAAAAGTCATACAAAAAAAAGAAAATATAAGTTATCTCTTTCTCTTCCCCAATGCAAATCCCTTGAAGTTCCTTTGACTCCTCTTCTCTCTTCTTTAGAACACTTGATTCACTACTTAGAATGGAAAGGAAGAAGCAATCTCTCACTTTACCTCTTCTCCTCCCCTCCTTAGAGAAGAATCCCTCTCAAATCTTCAATTTACACTCTCTACTCCTAAACCCTAACACTCTAGAATACACAAGACACTCTCTAGACCTTTTTTTAACACCACTTTTCATCCAAAAGTAGTTACTTATAAGATAATGAATAAATCCCAAGAGTTTCCATAGGCATCCCTTCAAAAAGTCGCCAAATCTATTCAAATTTGAACTTCACTGACTTTGGGCACCGGCGGCGCTCTATCGTGCCATTTAATTGCTGTGCTCTCTGGATTTGGGAGCCGGCGGCGCCGAAACACTTTTTCACCATTTTTCTCCTTTTTGCTCTATTTCGCTCCAGATTCGTTCCTTTTTGCTTCTTTTCACTCCAATCACCTAAAATTATCATACCTGGAGCAAATCATGAAAAGTATATTTCTTTAAAGTGCAATATCACTAAAAATGGGTAAAATTAGATAGTAAAAACCGTATATATTTTCAGTGCATCAGAATCCCCCAAACTTTAACTATTACTTGTCCTCAAGTAATCTTTTTATTACATAAAATATAACTTTAGGTAATGTACTTTTCAATTGTAAGACACTAAAATTTTTCATTCAAAAGAATATATTGGTTAGATTTTCAAAAAGAAATTTAGTAGCTCAGGTCAACACTATAGGTATAAGGATATTCAGTAATAAAGTCAAAGAGTTCTAGTCTTCTATTTTTTTCAAGATGAACTATAATTTGTCACATTAAGAGTGCCTCAAAAGATTATGTGAGAAATGAGTTCATGTCAATTTTATTAGAATGTAGGCCATTACTTAAGACATAAATTCAGAAATAAAATCAAATTCTCCCTTTAGGGTGATTCAAGTGAAGCCATTTTTTGATTAGGCATCTTCTCAAGCTTCTTCTCATAAACATTTTTCCTTATTTTTCTTTTCTTTTCTTTCTTTCTTTTTTGTTTTTTTTAGTTATTATTTTTCAATCCTTTTTTTCTTTTTCTTTTTTTTATTGAGGATTACTATATCTGGATAGCCCTTTAATGATTTTGAACTTCACTCTCCTCTTTCTAAAGTTCAAACCTGAAATATCTCCTTACTTTATAGTTAAGTATAGGCTTTATTATTCATCACAAAGTTACAATCTCTTCTTAACACACAATACTTTAAGTCCCTTAACATTTCAAAAATACTGTTTTCTTTATTTTAAATAGTTGACTATAATCAAATCCCTTTATACCAAATATCTCACTTCTATAAAATCAACCTTTATCACTAAAAATTTTTCATCTTATCCTTCCTTAATATTCAGTTGAAATAAGAATTTTTAGTTGTCTTATAATGAGGTTCAACTGCCAGAAGTTATGCTAATAATTTTTGAAAATATAATAATTGAGAAAAAATAAAAGTTAGTATTTCTCTACCCTCCCCCAATCATAATTTTTTTAGTAAATTGAAACAGCTCAGAGTAGAAGAAAACTAACCTCTCTGTGCTGGGATCTTGAAATCTTCAACAGCTATCTGGTATTAATCAAAATTTACAACTAGCAGACATTAAACAATTAGTAGCAGTGATATTACAATTTTAAATATCTGCATGGGTAAAGAGAAATTAATATTAAACATCTAAACATCCAACAAAACACTATAACATGAAACAAACTATCACACTACTAACAGTACAACCAACAATTTTAATGTCTCAGTACAACACAATAGTACAACATAAAAAGTAAATAACACTTCATCACAACAGTACAACATAGGGTTGCACATCATGTGAAAAGTAAATATCCACTACATCACATCAGTGCAATACAACAGACTAAGAACAACAAAAATAAAACAAACAATCTACCAGTCTCCATCACCAGGATAAGCAGCAGGGTCATCAGCAGGGTCAGGTCTATATGGTGTATAGCTGGGGCAAGTAGGAAATACCACATCGAACTCCCCCCTCATAAATTTGACCTAAGCATCATAATAAGCAATATCTAACTTAACTCTCCTCTGCAGATAATCTTCATTCACATCACTCCTTGCCTCAAATACATCAATCCGACCATGGAGTCTATCCATACTAAAACTCTGTAGTCTCAGCTGCTCCATAATATCAGATAAGGTAGGCGGCTCAGAAGTAGATGGAACATCATAACTAGTAGTAGGAATATCAGTACTCCTACGCTCAGCTCTGGCTCCTACATGAGACTCATAAGTACGTATAATATTATTTTTAATAGGTCTCAATGGAATAGCCACTTCCTTAGAACTACTGAACTCCACTCCAGACTGAACACAGAGGGCATGAACTAAAGCAGTATGTCCTATTCCTCCGTTGGTTTTGCATCTAGCAATCGTCTGAATATTCATGTAAATAATAGCTCCAATATCAATCTTTTTCATCTTCTGAATACAGTAGTTCAGAATCACACTATTTCTAGTAACTTTGATGTGGGGATAAGATGGTAACAGTCTTGCAGAAATGAAATATGCCAAACTTTTGAAACAACATTCAAAGTCGAGGCGGGGAAATTTATCAACTATTTTTTACTTACTTTCCATTCTCCTCGCCTGTCAGTCAGAAAAGCAATAACTTCTCTCATATTCTCCCTCTCAGTGTTAAAGTTCTCGTATTCACGTACAAATGGTTCCCGAGTCTGATAGAAAGCATTGATACGCTGAGTAAACTCGACCATGTTCCCTCTAACAAGCACATACTCAGTCTCAGTCCAAGGTATGTTAGAATAGAATTCTCTAACAACTCCCATAACAACATTCACAGTGAAATAACAGAATCGCTCCCAATTTCGATCTGCAATTAATTGTTCTACATATCTGCTAGGACTATCAAAAGCTTGATCCTGGATACACTTCTTGTTTTGAAGGATAGAATTATAGCGAAATTGGGCTTTGGCGTTAACAAACCTCTCCTCATCAAAATTCATTTTCCTCTTCCCTCTTGGAGCCATCTGAATTTCTAAAATTTGCAAGAAAATTCCAATAAATCCCAAATTCACAATGTAGCAAACTCCAAACACTATTCTAAGTAAGTAAAAGCAAATTTCATCATGAAAATCTTGAAATTTCTTTAAAACTCCAAAAATTTCCATTATAGGCAATGTAAGAGATTTCCATGGTGAAAATCCAAAAATTTTAACTTAAAGTGAAGCACTTACCAAGAGAAGTGCAAATCCAGTGTTGAAAAGCCTTGAAATCTCCTTAAATCTGAGATCTACAAAGCCCTAGATCTTCAAAATCATAAAAATAGAGGAGGAAGACGAAGGAAATGAAAAAATTTTGCGGGTCCCAGGGCAAAAATCGCAAAATCGAGGGTTTTAGGCCTTTTCTCGGTTCGGGTGTCGGCGGTGCTCAATAGGATGCTTGCAACGCTCTATTTAAAAATATTAGACAACTCTCTAGATTTGGGCACCGGCGGCGCCCATTCTGGTGCTGGCGGCACCAGTCCAAAATATTTTCTGGGTCCAAAAATTTATTCGTAATTTTGATCATTTCGACGTCCAAAATGATGTTTAACACTTCAATAGGCATTTACATCATCTCATAAACAATAATTAACACAGTTTTTCACACAAACAAAACAAAACAAACTTATATATATAAAATCTAAGTTACGTCATAGACTAAGCAATGAAAGTAAACACATCCAAATCCAAGTTCAAATTTCAAAGCAAATACTACACAAACCAAACATGACTAAGCAAAGCAAACTAAACACGAAACAAACATAAGTTGAATCCATCAATTGCTCTGCATCTGTTTCAAAACTATCCTCTCCTCTAATGTCTCCAATTGATTGCTGATGCACAAATAAGTTATAGAACGGATGAAATGGAAATTCGTCAGATGATTCTTCAGCAATCACCGCGTTCTTCTTCATAAGATTGATCAAGCTCATCTCAATTCGACCAGTGTGAATGAATTGCTCTTTCATTCTCCAATCTATATGATCGAATAAATAAAAAATGTTATTGATCTCATTCATAACATTCCGTACCTCTTTCTCCAATTGTTTGATCCTCTTTAATATCATTCTCGAACCTTCAGGAAAATAGGGTTGAATCGGCTGTGAAGTCTGTGTTGGTTGATCTGCAAGAAAATTCATGTCATCTTCATCTCCAACTTTCTGGTAGTCGTAGGGATTAGTTGGATCAATAGGCCTCCATGGAAGAAGAACATTTTCCCAACTTTCATAAGGAACCTGTGACTGACTACATAACAAAAATATGGTGAACGGGTGTCCAAGACCATATTTAGAGCCATGCACAATTAATCCAAGCACTGATTTCACAATAATATTACCAATATCAACCGACCTTCCAGTTTGAATACAAAAATTCAAAATGGTACTTTCCTTGGTTACCTTGTTAATCTTCAATGTTGGAAATAACTTTGTCAAAATAAAGTAATGTCACTGCTTTGATACTGGATTGAGAGATGCAGATGGGAAACTCATTTATCCATTCTCTCTAACTTCCCATTCTTCATTCTCATCCACCAGATATCGATATACATTATTCATATTATCCCTTGTGGTATTGAAATTAGAATAATGGAAAATAGGTACATTCTCGATCATAAAGAGACCGTTGATTCGTGCAGGAGTGAATTGAACAAATCTACCACGCACAAATACAAACCCTTGGTTGATACCGTGAAGAATTGCATAAAACTCTTTCACGACGGGAACAACAACGGCAGTGGTAGTGCAGCAAAGTACTTCCCAACGTCTCTCTTTAATAATTTCTTCAATTCTAGTAGTAGGATTATCCATACCTCGTTTTATGAAGCCTCTTTCCATGATAATCTTTCTCTTCATCATCACTTTGCTGAACAAACATTGCGCTTCAAAACTTATGAATTTCCTTCGGTTGGAAACACGAAATCGAGGGGTTTTAATTGGAAAGGAATCCGTAGGATACAAATTGGGATAGTTGGTTTTCGTTTTTCTAGAGATAAGAAGTCAAAAATGGAGTTTAGGGAATTATAAGGACGAAGATCCCGTCAAAAACCGCCAAAACTCGCATTTTGAAACTTAAAAACTGTCAAGCAGATTTTGGGTGCCAGCGGCACTCGATAGGACGCCGACGGCGCTCAAACAGTCAAGTTCAGTTATGGGAAAATGATAGGGTGTCGGCGACGCCAGTGATAAAAAATTCTCACTGAACTTCGTTTGATCAAAAATATTCCAATATCTCGATTCGATCCATCTTTTATCAATTTTTAATTTTTTAGGAGTAATTAGGATTCAAAAAAAAAAACTAGCTAAAATACACAACTACAATAAACAAACAAATAAACCACGAAGATACATATAGGTTGCCTCCCATGAAGCGTTTGGTTTAACGTCGTCAGCCCGACAAACCATTCAATTAATCAAGATGACTCAACATTAAAACCTATCTGAAGTTAGTTTTCCAAACTTATTTGAAGCCTATTTGTAAAATCTTAACCTATTTGAATTATAATCATAAAGCAATATCTAAACCTATTTGAAGCCAATAAAATCCAAATTGTAAAATCTTAAAAGCAGTTTTATCAACACCAAAATGACCTCCAAATTCAGAGTCGTGACATCATTGAATAATCAAATTTGTTTCTTCTTGTGGCACACATTTCCTAATAATCAGATCCTTACATTGTTTATATAGATAGGGCTCATCCCAAAAATAGAATTTTGCATCATATTTAAACTTATTTTGTTGTTGCCTTGTTAAATCAGGTGGTACAATATCGCTTACAATATAATTCACAATATCAGCATACAAATGCAAATTATTTCCCAAAATAGTATAGAGTTGCTCATCAGGGAAAATTTTAGTAATTTCTTTTTCAAATTCAAATAATTTTTCATAGTCTATTCTGGATAGATGATCAGCTATTTGATTATCAGTTCCCTTCCTATCAACTATCAAAAAATCAAATTCTTGTAGAAGAAGTATCCATCTAATGAGTCTAGGTTTCACATCCTTCTTTTGCATTAGATATTTAATAGTTGAATGGTCTGTATGCACAATAGTTTTAGTTCCAATTAAATAAGATCTAAATTTTTCAAAAGTAAACACAATAGCTAATAATTCTCTTTCAGTTGTGGTATAATTAATTTGAGCCTCATTAAGAATTTTACTAGCATAGTAAATGACTTTGAATAATTTATCATGCCTTTGCCCCACCACTCAATTCCTATTAACTGAATTGAGCGAAAGAACAAAATCATAAGATAAATGATGGAAATCACCATGATTTCCATCTATACTTAATTCTTCAACACAAACAACTTTGTATTTTTAACTACACGGTGCCTACACGATTTCTTGATAGATTGTAATATAAAATGATTACGATAAGAGATTAGAGAGCTGAATATTTTTATCAAGTTGGATGCATTAAAATTGAATGTAATAAGATCTCAAGGAAGATTCAAACAGTAATAAAAGAAATACATAGCGCTTCTCCATTAATTCATTGTATCTCATTGACACTAAAGTATTCTTCCACATCGGTGGGTGGCGAAATAGCTCTTATACAAGAGCTTTAGTCATTTTAATACCACACACGATTGTATTTAGTTTGGGCATTTACACATTAAACCATCTAATCTTTACTTCTTTATATATATACAGCCCAAACCTTTTATATCACGTAAAAACAGCCACTATATTAAATTTTAAAAATTGAAATACACCTTTTTATGCATAGATAAGGTGCCATATATGAAGAATTGAAGTTTAGGTGTTAGATATGTAAATACGTAGGAATTGAGTGTTATGTATGTAAATCTTCTATATAGTTATTGCAAGTGGAGCTTTAATTCAGAACTATTTTTCCAAGAAAATCTACTTCAGATATTTGAAAGATAGGTGATGAGAAAATGTAAATTTAAGCAAATACAAAATCAAGCCCTATTTACAATCAAGAAAGAACTTGTAAATCTTTAGCAAAGCACTAGCTTTTATTCAGTATGGATAAGCTGCTAATAAATTCATTCGTGTGTCATCTTAAAATGGCTGATGAGTTATGAACATACATTAAGGTAAGCTATAAGGGGACAAATAAAGGGTGAATGACTAAAATGCTTCCTCAAGATAATGAACAAAATTAGCTTCTCATTTTTATTTTCCTGAGAGACTCTTCAACAACATCGCACTATACCAATTGGTTGGAAGTTCTCTTTAGGAGTTATTTTTATCTCTGGATTCCCATAATTGATGTTTTTATTCGAGACTACAGTTGTTGTTGGAGTTCAAGAGAGTTTTCATCTTGCCAAATAATAAAATCCTAAATTTCATGAGCAGCAAAAAAGATAAAATACAAAGCAGTAATAAACATGTCGTCATTCGCACGACAACAGTTTGCAAGATTATAGTTAGGAGCATAAAAAATGTGAAATCAGGAGGCCAAAAATGCTTACAATGGACAATGAAGTTGTTGAGGAGAAATGCTGAAACATAAAAAATGAGATCCTTGCTGCGGTTCGTTTCTACTTGTTGTAGTTCGAACATTTTCTCGCTGGAGCGTCAAAATGTGATCCTTACTGTGGTTCACGAAGGGTTGGACGTTGTTGGAGAGCTTCGAGCCCTCTTCTCCCTGCGGCAACGACTTCTCCTCTCCGGCTTGGACCGCGACAGGGACGGTTCGCTACTTCTCCCTGCATCTGCGAATAACAAACAATGGGGGCGGGATCGGTGACGAGAGCTGCGCCAGTGAACAACGAAGGATTGGGGCGGGCCGTGAACAATGACAAACGGGATCGGGGAGGAGAGTTGCGGCCGCAAACAACAAAGGTTTGGGGTGGGATCGAAGACGAGGGCTGGAGGGTAATAAGCGCGAACGAAACACAGTAAGCTGGAATCGAAGCGCGACAAGGAATTATAAGGAATAATGAAGAATTCGTGTTGCACAAATTCTTACCACCACTCATACGCACGAAATAAAAGCTCCCAGTGTGTTATAAAAACTCCAACGCGCCCTAATTAGCTGCCCCCAAAGGGCCTTAAGTAACTCATCTTGATAAGCTGTTGATCAGCAACTTCTTCAGGTAAGCTGGCTGACTGTTTGGTTTGTGTTGTTTGAAAACAACCAATTTGTAGTTGTTTCTAGATAAATGACCATTCTGCCTATGTGCAGTAATGTTGTTTGCAATATAACTATCATAGCAATATATTTGATATTTGACAAGTAAAATATCACTTCAGACAACAGAAAAATAAAAATACACATCTCACAAGAGTGAGTATCAAGATTGCTAAAAAACTAATAAAATTACAATTAATAATATGATAATATTAATTTTAAAATACAGAGGACGTATGTCAAGAGCTACGTCGTCCTCCAGGAAAACCATCCAACCAAGATCACTATCGGCAGTAGAACATGTCGAACTGTCTGCCCACCAATGTTGTGAAAACAGCGGCAATAAAGTATAAAATCAAAACAAGAAAAATTACACCAGAAAAGAACACTCAAATTTACGTGGTTCAGCAAATTGGCTACGCCGACAAAGCTGCAGTGGATTTTATTTCACTTCGAGGAATTACACCGTCGACCACGTTGACTTACAAGAAAGGACTCTTTCTCTCTCCCTCTCTCCCTCCTCTCTCCTCTTTCCTCTCTCCTCTCTCCTCTCTCCTCTCTCCTCTCTCCTCCTCACTTTCTCTCTCTCTACCTTTCTACCCATGACCAAACGGGAAGAAGATTCCAATGGGATGAAAAACAAAAAAAACAACAAAGCTTTTAATTTCTTTTCGTAAGCTTGCCGAAACCTTTCCAGCAGAGAGATTAGGAAATAACAAAGAGATTAGCACCCTGAAGGAGAGGAATTATGCTAAGGAAATAACAAAGAGCTTTTTATTTCCTTCTTTCCTGTATGCTTCAACAGCGGAGGAATTAATGGAGAGATTTCTCGCTTAGTTTTGTGCTAATCTTTATATAAAGAAGCTTAAATCCCATTTAAAGAAATCAGATATGCGGTTCCGCGTGAGAACTGAGGCGGGACAGCGGAGAAGAGTTTGGCGGAATCCACTAAAGGAAACATGTGAGGCTGGTATGGATATGGAAGTCTGTAGAAGAACTAAATTAAGCAATAATTTAATTTGTTGCCTTAACCAATGGTGGACCGGGCTACACATACTCAACAATTAGAAGAAGACACTTCTTCGTGATGCTCCGCAGGCATTTGTAGAGCTGTCTTCCATAACTATCTGTCTAACGTGGCGTCAATAGAAAAGTCTGTAGTCCGCAGTGGCAGAGCACTCGTCAGGAGGTCCCTAAAATCCTGGAGCTCATCTTCCCTGAAAGAAAATACCTCAGCTAATGATGTGTCTAACTTGTTTAAGCTTTGTGCGAAGAGGAAAAAAAAAAGAGATGCTAAATTCTAAGGTAAGATGAAAAAAATAGCTAAGCAAAAAAAAGTAGACCTTTCAGCTTCTTTTGCTATTATGGAACTAAAGTTTTTAGCCAAAAGATTTAAAGAAGAAAATTAACTGAAAGTAATCTCAAACACAAACTCAACCTAAACATTTATTCTTAATCATGGGCTTAACTTTTCTATATTGCTTCTGCTTAGAAATAAAATCTGTAGCTCGCCAATCATCCTAAGCTTCAAAGTACAACAAGTCACAAACTTTAGTTCTAATGCTTCCAAAAGGATTTCATGTTGTTCCTAAAATTTTTTCAAGCATAGCACATACATTCCTTCAACATATCCCATATATTTCTCATGTCGATGGATACTGGCTAACAAAAAAAAAAAATTTAAGTTCAGTAAAGTTAAATGAAAAACACTTAAAAATAAAACATTTGATGAATACATCATAGATATGAAAAAAATAAATTTCAGTAACCTTGCACATTAAAATATGACAAAAACAGCCAAAGTACAAAACTCTGACAGTGTTCTAATGAATTATATAACACATAAAGCGCAGTAGAAATATTCATAGAACATTCTCAGAGGAGCTCTCAACATCAAAGCGGATATACAATTTACTACTAATCATTTTGAGTGAAGATGTCAGTGAATCATTTTTAAAATTCCAAATTGTGGACTATTTTCATGAAAAAAACCTCAATAAAAACCAAGCAAAACAATAATAGGGACACAATAATCTCTATAAACCAACAAAGTTTGATAGAGAAAAGGTGGCTGATTTACCAATTCTTGGCCCCAAAGGGGCATGAAATGTACAGTTAGGCAAACCTTCCCTCCCCTGTATATCTGATCAAACACAAACACAGATACACACATGTTAAGCACCAAAAATAAAAGTGAATCAAAGTAAGAGAAAGGCAAAAAATCTTATGAGTCTTTCCATCTAGTATGGGGATCTCAATCTCAGGGGTTGTAGCGGGATATGTGATAAGGATGTCGAATTGGAGGCAAAAATCTTAGCATCGAAGATTGTGGACGTACCAGCAGAATCCCGTTCGTCGCGTGCCCTCGGGGTTGTCAGCGGAGATCTAGAATCAATCTTTGTCGTTGGATTGTTCATTGAAGTGTACTCAATTAAGGCTCGATACACCTCCTTCAAGCGACGAGTTCATATTGCGCCGTCGTGATATTATGCCTGGGTGGAGAGCAGAGGGATCTGTGTGAGGGATGACTTCATGCTCGGATCCCAATCTCCCGCTTTTCTAATTGGGCCACTCTTCCTCTACGACGATGTTTCAACTTTTGAAGGGCGTGCGGGTAATAAGCAAGGTTAAGAAAGTCAGCTGCGGGGTTGAGCCCGCGGACACATTTATTAAGAAAATCTGAACAGCTTATTCGAATAAGCAAGTAAAAGCATGAAACAAACGCATCAGTTGTATTTTCAAAATGCAAAAACACCAAATAAGCTGCACCAAACGAACCCGTAAATACAAAAGTTTCTTACATACTCGAAAGAAATAAATGGAGCGATACAACATTTTGAATTTCGGGCTCAGATAAGCTTCCAGGTAGGCAATAAAAGAATTGTGTACATCAGAAGATATGATGCATTAAATACTGTATAAAGAGAAAAACCAAGCAGCAAATACAACTAATTGCTTATGCCATGGCCAGAGGAACACACTTGCGTTTAGGAAGAAATGAATAGCAAGCAAGAGAAAAATTGGAGTAATGAATCTAAAGATAAAAGCATGGCTCAGGGTAGACTTATTGAGAAAAATTTGAAGAAATTCGATGGCGTTGAAGTCCCGAGTATTGAAGATGGTATTGAGAGGGTCTTTTTGATGTTTGAAAGGCAAATGAAAATGAAGGAATCTTGCTCTATACCATTCAGATAGCTTGCAACAGAGAGGTTTGTGCCATTGATTTTCTTCATTGTGACTCCGCTGATCACTATAAAGGAACTAGAATCATAAATCACATCAGGGTAAAAATAAAGTGCTCATAAAAATTGATTACGCTGTTGATAGGCTGCGTCCCTACTTTAGAGACCAAAATGTCTTTCATAAAGCTGCCACGTTTTTTTTATGAAATGTAAAATACAAATAGCCAACATTATTTGCGATAAAGATGTTAAATATTGTTTCAAGCCAAACAAAGAAATTGAGAGCTTCTTTAAAACTTGTGAGAGCAAGTTCAGATAAGAAAAGTTGAAACTACATTGTCAAAAGTAAAAAATTAACTAATCAAAATCTTCGTCCCGAAACAAAAAATAATGAGATATAACTAGCTTGCATGGATGACTTGCAACTTTTTTGTGTATAATTTGGAAGAAGTTAAACAAGAAACCATGTGTGACTGAAAAAATTGGTTATAGTAGTCATCCTGATGAATAAGCAGTGTCCTCATGCTAAAATAAATTCTATATTGGCATCCATTTATGTAAATTTCTTGCAAATTAGATTTTTAACTAAGAGTATGAACACACACACACAATTCTAGAGAAAGCCAAATAAAAATTTAATACTAAGGGTGCAAAGGAGTTTAAATGAATTCAAGTCACCCTCAAATTGGAAAGACTATTACAAGCTAATGAATTTGTTTATTTGGATGGGTGCACTGTATGTCTATTTCCCTAATCGATACGTACATATACCGCACGTAATATTCTTTCATCAGTTTAAGCTTGAGCTTAATTAATCGATAGAGTTTAATCTCAAATGCGAGGTTTTTTCTACACGTCCCAAGTTGTTCGTTTATGACGGAATAAATAAATCAGTATTAATTTAATCGATTAGTATTGGAATAGAATGAAAGATAATATGAGTAGTTTGGAGATAGATATTAAAAAATCACTTGGTACAAATATTAAATATAATTTTTAAATTTTTTTAATAATTTATAGATAAAATCTTAAATTTTAATATATTGGGACTGTATATATATTAACAGTAATTAAGACAATTAATAACTATGTGATGATAAAGTAGAACATTGATTATCATTTATATAAGAAATTGAAAATTAAAATTATAAATATAACTGATATTTAATTTTCAGTTAGCATTATTTTACAGTCGAAGTCTTCATTTTATGCTACAAATAAAGAAATAACATAAGTTATTATACACCAATAACTTTCAAACATGAAAATTAAATTAAATATAACATTGTAAAAAATATTTTGTATCACGAGATTATAAAAGATTGCATTTTGATTAAAATTAATTAAAATGAAAATGATTAAAAAAAGAAGTCTTACAATTTTTAGTTAACTCCAATATCTCTTTTGATTTTGTCTTGTCTAAGAACTATTAAAAATTTCTCCTATGCAAATGGTTTAATCTCACAACTCAAATAAATAATATTGCTTAAATGACAGACAATACAATAATATATATATAAGATGTCATAGCTTCTTAAACAGTTTTTTTTTTCACATAATAAGAATGCAAGTCATAATAAAAATATCATAATCACAAAGAATGCATGCATGCATGGCTTTATATTAATGCAGCAAAAATTGCATGAATGCTTTCATGGCATGTGTATGCACGCCATGCATGCAGGGTGATCAAAATATTAAAATTACTTGCCAAATTAATTTTGTTATTCAAAATTTAATTAGCAATTGAGTGATTTACACACATAGCACGCTACTTCTTACATACATGCCACTTTATAAATTCATAATAACTAGTTTTAATTGACAGAAGAACAGTAGAAAAAAGTGTCGCGCACGTCATTTTTCATATAACGCACTTAAGGCATCGGTTCGATGTTGGTTAAACGTCGATAAGTAAGTCCATCGGGTAGCTGTCATTTTTGTCTACGAATATGTTAGATGTAGTCACGAAATCAATTGCAAGCCGTCAGAAAACTGTAGCATTAGCAATAAAAACATATTCTCTCCTTCGTATTTACATTATCACACATGTTATCATAATATATAATATACTATTCCAAGCATCTAAAGAACTACAATAGCAGTTCAACAATAACTTTTCTAATAAAATAATGAAATAGATAAAATGAATTTAATCTAAACTATATACTCCATAGAAAAAATATATATACAAACGTAAAACATAATCATTAAAAAAAGGAAAATACCCTCTAATCATCCTCCTTCATCTCCTTGTTCTCATCCTCAACATCCTCTGCCGCTTCTTCCTCCTTAAATGTTGTCGTTGTCATTTCACACTCCCTCATACGCTGCCGGAAGAAATCTAAATCGGTCTTAAGCTTGGCCTCCATGTTAGCCTCCAGCTCCAACCTAAGAAAATTTGAAGTACTGGACACACTCGTACAATCTGTTTCACGATTTGGAGTCGTTTAGACAAATTCATAAGCAAACGAGCCAATTTAAGCTTGTTTCACGTGTGATGTCGTGAGTGGGGCTCGCTGGTCAGATCGAAATTGTTTGACAGATAAAATGAGGACTGGCCTTCATCTAAGCGATAGCCATAGTCCATCAGCCATGAAGAATACATCAATTAACTGAATTTGGACCCCACCATTCAAAGGGATATGATTAGGCCCACATGCCAACATACACCTATAGCTTGTCTATAAGATGCTATAGGGATAGTATGATATGACTCATTCCAGATGAAGTAATGCACTAGTATTGTTTTACATTAAAGATAAATATCATCGTAGTTGTGTTAGGTATAACCCATTGTAAAAGGACATTACTCCCTGCCTAGTCAACCAGGACCAAGTGAAATGGCATATCACTAAGTGAAATCATATAGTAGGTGATATGTTCCACATATGGATGACAACACATGCAATATGCAAAGGCATGACATGTTAGTGGAGTCACATGATATGTGACATGACTCACACAAGATGATATGATATGACATACCAATGGTAACTCAAGATAATGTCATAGGA
Source organism: Papilionanthe hookeriana x Papilionanthe teres (assembly GCA_022702705.1). Classification (NCBI taxonomy): domain Eukaryota; kingdom Viridiplantae; phylum Streptophyta; class Magnoliopsida; order Asparagales; family Orchidaceae; genus Papilionanthe; species Papilionanthe hookeriana x Papilionanthe teres. Next base: position 137,442,278 of record CM040429.1, on the reverse strand, counting down.
TGCTAGGTGATATGACTCAAGCCAAGTGAGAATCATATCCCTAAGTGTACAAACAATGCATATTAATCAGGTTCAATGGCTAGATAGCATAACCTAAACTAAATAAACATTTTGATATACCCAGGGCATTGTAGATGGTACCTTAGTGAACGAGATGACATAATTCTTGTTAAGGAGAATCATGCAATGGATAGGATTTATATGTTGGTCATTATTTCAAGAATATTTAAGTGTCCCATATGAGCTTATAGAGGAGTAAGCTCACATGAATACTTTATGCATGAAGATATGAATGTACATGATGTTGTGTAAATTAGCATGCTAAAACATACAAATTGAAGTGTGTGTGGTACTGCACACTATTGGGGCACAAATACCCAATATGAGCATGTGGGTACATATATTCTCACCTGCACATTAAGACACGAGCGATAGTGCAAATATGTTAAGACAAACACATGTAAAATGAATGTGACAACACAAAAATAAATGCAACATGCAACATTCAAATGAAATTGGCAGGTGACTGATAAAAATGGTAGATCGAGCCGATCGGGAAACCAGCCAATAATAGCAGATCGTGCTGCTGAGGGTGTTTGGCCAGTCAAACCAGCCCAAAATGCCCTATCGGGATTATTGACTAGTCAAAAGTGGCCAACCGGTCAAACCAACCTAAAATGGCCTACCAGGGTGGCTGGGTTGGTTGATCAGTCAAAGGTGGTTAACTTTATAATAGAGTCGAGGGTGGCCGACCAAATAATCAAATTAGACAAGACGTGGCTAACTGGTCGATCGGGCTGAGGGCGGTCAACCGATCAATCAACCTGGCCAAAAGTGGCTAACTGATTAATCAAGCCGAGGGTAGTCGACTGATCAATCAAATCAGCGAAAAGTTGCTAACTGGAAGATCTGGCCGAGGGCGGTTGACCGATCGATAAACTAGATAAAAGTGGCTAACTAGTTGATCAGGCTAAGGGCAACTGTTCAACCGATCAAGTCGACCAAAATTGGTTGCGGGCTGCTGGCCTGTCAATTAAACTGTCCAAAAGAAGTTTGATCAAGCCTACCAAATGAGGCAGTCGATTGAATGCACATGCAAAAAATCATTATTTTATGCATATTTTCTCAAAATATAAGCACATTAAGTCAAGCTACATGCACAAGCTAATATAAAGAAATGCAACATGACCTAAACAAGTGTGATAGCAAAATCAACCCTCCTAAATGATAGGATCTAGGGTTTAATATGGAGAGGCGTGCTAACATTTTGTTGTGCGAAGCACCAAAATGACTGCCTCCATTTACATGGCATGATATGAAGGGTTTTTCATAGGGTGAAATTCTTATGACTTAGGGAGTGAAGATAAAAGAATTTATTCACCCTCTAAGTTTCATGGCTTCAATCCTCCATACAAATGATGCGGCCATAGCAAAAGGCGAGATAAGTATAGCCTCCCCTTTGGAACGGTTTAAGATCTAGGGTAAAGAAAAAAAATACTCATGGATTGATGAGGAAAAACCAAGAAAAATAGCTCCTTAGCTTAATGCTTCGTCTAACATCAACTTACCCTACATATCTTTAACATCAGCTCAAGGTTCTTTAGGAAATAGGAAGAAAAACTTGAGTTTTGAGAGTCCTCACCAGTGAAGGTTCATGACACATTCTATCGGCTTGCTCCTTGCTCCTATGATGCTAGAGTGAGGATAAAGCACTACTTTGCAAAAGGAGTTCAAGAAGCTCCTCAAGAAAATCCCTTTCTCACACTCACTTTAGGAAATAGTAGAGTATAAGATGGGATGAAGAAGAAAAACATGGAAAGAAATAGTAAAAAATGGGAAAAAGACTATCTCTCCAAGAAATCTTCAAGGGATCTATCAAGCTCCTCTCCAAACCTCTCCACCAGAAAATCCACAGTGATCCCTCCCCATTCAGTCCATTCTACGTTCAAATGGCTGAAATTATCAAAGGGTAACAAGTCCAAGCCACTTTGACCAAGATCATCCCAAAATGGCCTTTACATGGGGCATATAATTGGCTATCATTTATGAAAAAAAGCTAATTTCTTTACTAAGAAATTTTCCCCCTTTCCTTAAGTCTAAATTTTGGCTTTTAATGGGTTGATTTTGTCAAAAAAGGCAAAAAATTAGAAACTGACAGTTTCGAGGGGCCTAGGCACCATTCTCTTTGTTCTGGAGCGCCTAGGCGCCACCCTCTATATCATATGGTACCTAGGCACCAGTATGAGGCACCTAGAGCCTATTCTTAGTGCACGGGCACCTGAGTTTGGCTCCAAGATGCCTGAATAAAGTTCTACCGGTGTGGCCCAGTAGATCTCAAATTTTACAAAAAACTTCCGCGAAGTAGTTCTTGGGATGTCTCTGATCATGGGAGCTCTGCATAAAAGGAAGATGATCTTTAAACATCCAAATGAACATATGAGAAGTGTCATATCAAACAAATAAAGATAACCAAGTGTAAACATTCCCAATCACATCCATATCTGTCTAAATCCTAATTTTATGTCTGACGTCCATTGAAGGATTTTTATGGATTCTTAAGCTACAAAAAACCATTTATTACTAAAAATACGACTCTATAGCTTAAAGTTAAACATTCTAAAGGTTTTTTACATAGATTTTAGTGCCGACGGGGGTCCTAAACCATCGTGAGAGTGTGTTTGTCCGAACCTTAGTTTTCCCAAAGCACACGTAGAAGAGTTCTATGATTGTCTTTGACCATGGGAGGCTCCAACATACTGTGCATGGTTTTTAAATAGTAAAAAGGATAACAAATGTGTGTTGTGTCAAAACTAATGTCACCTGACGGTGAGCTCTCTGGATAAAGCTGAATAAATACTAATTATAGTTCTGTGCTAAGCTCACATACTGGGATGTCCTAATAGATTTCTTAGATTACGAGAGATTGTGAATGAGTAAGGTATAATTTGTAGCATTCAAGTGAACATCCCACACATGTGACATCAAAATTTGATGTCAATATTAATTTTTTAACTCACTATTAAAGATGATAAAGAAATTAACTTCGGCAGTGCAAGCATAACCAAATTAAGGGGCTTTAGCCTGTCACTCTAATGACCTCTAATTTTACTCCCCATTAAAAACATATCTCCTAATATATTTGCATTCAATTATATGGACTACAATTCTCATCCATATTATTGCATGTTATTTTTACCAATTATTTTTTGAGACAATACTGCATTGGATCATGCATAATCTCACAACAAATTTTAACATCTTAACTGGCCAAGTTAAGAAGTAAATTAAGTTTATGTAATTAAATCTTCACAACTTATTCCAACTTTAACCACTTATACATTCCACAACAATCCTACAAAATTTAATTACTTCTTCATTTAAGAAAGAAAAAATGAAAGAAAACTACTCAGAACTCATGGAGAAAACACAAGCACACATTAATATGAAAATAGAAATCATAATGAAAACACAACAAGTTTTAATTAAAAACTAAATATAAAAATAGAAGTAAACACTTATCTGAAAATCCTCTCCACAAGACTCCTGAAGTTTTTTCGAAACTTGACTTTCCATAGGACAACACTACAGAGGTTGGCGCCCAACTCTGTTGACTCCAACCCTGACTTTAGACTTCAATAAGAACTCGATAAATGGATGAAAGAAAATTCATGGAAAGAAGGTTTCACACCAACCCTTTCTCCTTTTTAAAACTAAACTAACTAACTCTAAAAGACTTTAAAAACTATAAACAATAAAAGACTAAAAGTAAAACTAGAAGATGACTCTTTTTTTAACACTCTAGACTCTCACACACACACATTACATGACATAATTAATAATAACCCAAAAGGTGCCTTTGTGTCTCTTCAAATCATGTCCAGATTCAATGTATCCACCAAAAGATGCATCCCTTCATTCAAATTTACTACCTATGGTAAGTTAAGGAAGTCACCACCAAAAGTTGCTTCAAACACCCCTTGAAATTGGTGCCAAAAATAAAGAAAATTTGATTTTTTTAATTGTGGCGCCTAAGCATCGACCAGGCGGCCTTAGCTGTCAATGTCAAATTTTTCATTTTTTCATTTTTTTGCTCTAAATTTGATCAAATTTTGCTCATTTTATCATAATCACTCATTTTCATTATACATGCAAGAAAAACATAAAATACCTTCCAATAAAGAGCAATATCATCAAAAATAGGTATAAAAATGTGCATAAAAACACTATATATTTTAGGGGTATCATCCGGTGCTGGTGACAGCGTTGTTTAGCCCTAGTTCAATAAAATACACTTTTGCCCCTTTTTGCTCATTTTTCCTCATTTTTGTTTCCTTTTGCTCTAAAGGCCTAAAATCTTTGTACATGCATGAAATCATGAAAATACCTTTCTTTAAAGTGCAATATCATCAAAAACAGGTATGACATGGATAGTAAAAAATTATCAAATTTTTAGTGGATCAAGATCCCCCAAACTAACCATTACTTGTCCTGAAGTTATTTTAGTTAATACATAAAATAATGATCCACTGCAATGAACTTTCTTTCTAGAATACCATAATTTTGATTTAGATAAGTACAATAGTAAAATTTTCAGAAAGATCTTTGAATAATTCAAGTAAATTATGTACATGTAAGACTATCTAGTAATCAAGTCTAAGAGTTCTAGCCTTTTATTCATTTAAAAAATGACTGTAGATTGTCCTATTAAGGCACTTAAAAGAATTACATGAAAAGAAGTTTATGAGAACACTACTAGTAAAGATGCTAATCCATACATATAAGTTCAGGAAAGTAATTAAGTTCTTCCCTTTAGGTAGGTCCAAGTGAAGCCAATTTTTGATTAGACATCTCCTCAAGCTTCTCCTCACTTTTCTTTCTTTTCTTTTCTTTTGCTTTTTCCTTTCTTTTATATTCTTTTCTTTTCTTTTTTTCTTTTCTTTCAAATGAGGATTACTGTATCTGGATAGCCTTTAATAATTTTGAACTTCACCATTCTCACCCTAAATTTGAAACTTACCACAATCCTTTACCTTATAGGCATTTATTTTGCTTGTTAATGATTCGTCATAGAGTCTTAATCCTTTCCCATCACATAAGGTTTTAAGATTCTTAATATTTCAAACATACAGTATTTCTTACTTTGAATAGTTGACTATAGTCCTATTCTTTTATACCAAATATCTTAGCCTACAAAATTACTTTTCATTACTAAATACTTTCATTCAATTTCACAAAATACTTAAATAAAATCAAAATACAGTTATCTGAAATTGAGCTGTATCACAGGAAATCATGTTAATAATTTTGAAAATACTTTTAAATGAGAACAATTAACAGTCAATTCTTTCCCTCCCCCAAACTTAAATTTTTTAATATCAAAATGATTAACATGGGAAGAAAGAAAAGATACAATTATATAACTCATACTTCAATATGTTGGGCTTTTCATACCTTTGAGTTTATGCAGGTTTTCCTTCATAATTAGAACATTAAGCTTGAAATAATTAAAAGCACTTCTATACACAAATATGGGTTAGAAATTTGCAAGGGAAGAAGTTTAAAAACATAAAACATAAACTATACACACAACATTAACATCCAACTGTTACTATCACATATTACTAAACCACATGCAAACTCCTCTATCACATCACATACATCACAAATCAACAACACAACCAAATACAAATTAAATCACATATACCAATTAGAGAGAGTCTCAGGTAAATCACACATATACAAAACACAAATACAAAATGAAATGAAAATAAAAATAACAAACTACCAATCATCATCTACAGGATCTCCATCATCATCAGGTTCTTTAGGCTGGGGTGGAGTATACTCAGGGTAAGTAGGAAATACAACACTAGTGTCTCCCCTGAAAAATCTCATATGTGCGTCATGATAAGCTATCTCAAATTCTCGCCACCGCACTTGATAATCATCATTTATTTATTTCCTTGTTTCTAGCCCTTCCACTCTGGTGTTTAACCTTTCCAACTGATCCATAACATCATGCAGAGTAGGTTCCCTAGATGTAGACTGTCTCTCATGGCTAGAAGAAGGTTCATCAGCTTTCTTACTCCATTTCCATCCTACATGGGCTTCATAGGTTTTCAGATTTAATTTAGTAATGGGCTTCAGGAGAAAGACTACCTCATCATTATCTTCAGTTGCTACACCAGACTGAATACACAAGGCATGAATCAGGTTGGGGTGTCCTAGTCCACCTATAGTCTCTCCTTTTGAGCTTTTCAAAATACTCTTATGAATAATAGCCCCAATAATAATATTTTTCATATTCTGAATACATTAATTCAGAACAGCTCTATCTACAGTAATCTCGCTGTGATGGCTGGTAGGCAAAAATCTTGCAGAAATTAAATAGTGTCAAGCTTTCGATACATGATTCAAAGTAGAAAAGGGGTAAATTAACTTTTTGTTTCTATTTAATCTTCCATTCCCCTTTTTCGTCAGTCAAAGAGTTCATAATCGTATCCAATGCTTCATTTGTAACAGAAAAATTTTCATATTTACATAAAAAGGGTTCTCTCAACTGATAAAATGCATTGATGCGGACAGAAGTAAATTCAACCATTTATCCTCTAACCAGGATATACTCACTTTCAGAATAGTACAAATTAGCATAAAACTCCCTCACAATTCCCAACATTGCTTTAGCAGTGAAATAACAAAAAATCTCTCATTGACGATTTGCAATAAGTTCTTCAATCATACCTCCAGGATTTTCAAAGGCTTTCTCTTGAATACATTTATTATTGCTAAGAAATGTACTGAAGAATGAATAAGACTTGAAATTCACAAATTTATGGTCATCATAATCAAACTTTTTCTTCCCCTTAGACATTCTTGGAGCCATTTGTCTAAAAATGTCAATGTTTTTCAAATCAATTTCAAAATTGCAATGTAATGGACTCCAAGGTAGATGTAAATAGATAAGAACTCAAATACCATGAAAAATCTCCACATTTCTCTAAAAATCTCAAAATTAAAATCTTCCTAAAATAGGAGATTTTCATGATCAAAATAGAAAAAAATTAGGTTAAAGTGTAGCTCTTACCAAGAGAAGATCAAATCCAAACTTTTACAGCCACGAAATCGCTTCAAATCCAAATGCTAGTGAGCCCTAGGTGCGAAAATTGGCCTTGGCTTGAGGTTGAAGATGATGGTTTGGAAAAAAATAGCGGGTCCCAGGGTTAAATCATGAAAATTTGGAGTTTAGGGCCTTATTTTGGTCTTGCGCTGTCTGGTGCTAGTGACAGCGCCATTTGGCACTATTTTCTACTCATATGGACAAACTCTCTGTCATTTGGCGATGTCTAGCGCTGGTGACAGTGTCGTTCGGTGCCAGTTCAAAAACTAGGCTTCCTACTTTCTTTCTCAATTCAGTTTTTTCAAGCCCTCAGAATAACTTTCTAAAGCCGTGAAAAATGATTTTTCTAAACACAAACAACACAAAACATCACTTTCATATATAAAATTCAAGTTATAGACACATTCAAATGGCACTAAACACTACACATCGTCCAACGATATAATTCTAAAATTTAGCATCGATCACAACCACAACACAATAATGTTGAAAACTAAATAAGAAAGCAAGTCCAAATATAACATCCAAGCAAAGAAAAAATAATTTGTTCAAACACAAACACAAAATACAAAAATCAAGTCTTCATTCTTCCTCAAAACTATCATCAACTCCTAAATCTCCAATTGATTGAGCGTGAATGAACAGATTATAGAATGGACGAAACGAGAATTCTTTATTAGAATCTTCTTCAATCCAACCTTTTCTTTTTCATTAGCCATGTCATACTTCCTTTGAGATACCTAGAATGATCAAAATGCTCCTTCATTCTCCAATCCAGATGATCAAAGAAGTCAGATAGATTGTTGATTGAATTCATCAGGTGTTGTACTTCCTTCTCTAATTTCTTAATTTTCTTCAGGATGATCTGTGAACTTTTAGGAAAGTAAGGAGGAATAGGTGTTGACCTCTGAGATGGTTGATCTCCAATGATGCTCATGTCATTCATATCACCAACTGCCTGGTTACTATGTTCATCTGCTGGGTCTATAGGCTTCCAAGGTAGAAGTACTCTTTCCCAATTCTCATATGGCACTTTTGATTGACTACAGAGGAGAAATATGGTGGAAGGATGTCCAAGCCCATACTTTGATCCATAAACAATCAATCCCAAAATAGACTTAACAATTATCGAACCAACATCAATAGGCATCCCCATTTGAATACAACAGTTCAGAATAATGCACTTCTTAGTTACTTTACTAATTTTCATTGTTGGAAGAAATATTGCACATATTAAATAATGTAAGTGCTTCGACGTAGGATTTAACAATGTGGTCGAAAAACTTACATATCTGTTATCTCTTATCTCGCAATCAAAACTTTCATCCTCATATATCTGTATAAACCATTCATATTGTCCTTCCTTGGGGCAAAATTCGAATAGTGGCAGATTGGCACATTTTAAATCATGTATAAATCATTAATCTTTGTAGGAGTAAATGTGACAAACCTACTTAGCACATAAACTCCTTGGTTGATTCCATGATGCTTTGCATAAAACTCCTTCACAACCGGGACAACTACGACGGTAGTATTACAACATAACACTGACCAACATCTCTGAATAATGATTTCATCAATTCTAGTAGTAGGAGAATTCATACCTCGATTCACAAAGCCTCGCTCTTTAATCAACCTCGTCTTCAAGATATTTTTGTTGAATAGACATTGCGCTTCAAAACTGACGAACTTTCTAAGGTTGAAAACTTGAAATCTAAAAGTTTCCATCGAGTCGGAATCCACTTGAACAAGATTTGGGGTCTTCCTTTTTGTTCCTTTGTTAGTTCCTGTGTCTAGCGGTGGCTTTTGGGAGTTTAAGTGGAACAATTGCCGCTTAGAACCATCAAAACTTGAATTTAAAGATGAGAAACTATTTTCTGAATAGCGACGCGGTCCAGCGGTAATAACAGCGTCGTTCGGTGCTAGTTCAAATTTTGCCAAACTTTGTTTTGTCTAAATTCTTTACAAACTTTGATTTGATTCATTTCTTTAATGTTTTTAATGATATTTGAGGAAGTGTAGGACTTATTTCAGTAACAAATAACACAATCAACACATTAAACAAAGCAAACACTCAATAAATGTGAGTTTCCTCCCACAAAGCCCTTGGTTTAACGTTGGCAGCCCGACATAACTTCAAGTTATTCAAGTTGATCCAACATTAAAACCTCTTTAAAATTAGGTATATTTCCTTCAAAATATGGTTTTAATCTTTGTCCATTAACTTTTAATATTCTTCCAGATTTAGGGTCTTCGATAATCATAGCTCAAAATTGATAGATTTTAACAACAATGAAAGGTCCTATCCATCTAGATTTCAGTTTCTCAGGAAATAATTTCAATCATTTATTATATAAGAAAATTTTTTGTCCTGGTTTAAATTCCTTTTTAACAATCTTCCGATCATGCGATATTTTTCTTCTCTCCTTGTATATTCAATCATTATCATATGATTAATTTTATTTCTTCCAATTCATTTAATTGCAACATTCTTTTCTCATCAGTATATTTCAAATTAAAATTCAATTTCTTTATCACCCAATATGATTTATATTCTAGGTCAACTGGCAAGTGACAAGTCTTTCCAAAGATTAATCTGTAAGGGGACATTCTTATAGGAGTTTTATAAGCAGTTTTGTATGCCCATAAGGCAGTGTCTAAGCTAGCAGACCAATCTAATTTCTCAGGATTAATGACTTTCTCCAAAATTCGCTTAGTTTCATGATTAGATACCTCTACTAAGCCATTATTTTGGGGATGATTAGATGTAGAGATTCTATGCATAATATTATATTTTTCTACTAATCTCTGAATCAGATTGTTCTTAAAATGGGATCCTCCAGCAGTGATGGTTTCTCTAGGTATTCTATATCTTGTGAAAATATTTTTCATTAGAAACATCGAAACACTTCTAGCACCACACTTAGGGAAAGATATTGCCTCAATCCATTTTGATACATAATCAACAACAATCAGTATATATATATATTTCTAAATGAAGTTATAAATGGTCCCATAAAATCTAATCCCCAAGGATAAAAAATTTCAACTTCTAAAATAAAATTAAGAGGCATTTCATTTCTTCTAGATATATTGCCTATTCTCTGACGTCGATCACAAGTTTTGATAAATCTATAATCATCTCTAAAAATAGTAGGCCAATAAAATCCAAATTGCAAAATCTTATGTGCAGTTCTATCAATTCTGAAATGTCTTTTAAATTCAGAATCATGACATTCTCGAATAATTCTTTCTGTTTCTTCATAAGGCACACATCTCTTAATAATAAGATCTTTACATTGCTTATACAGATAAGGATCGTCCAAAAAAAAATTAGCATCATACTTAAATTTTTTCTGTTACTGTATTGTTAAGTCAAGTAGTAACATATTACTAACAATGTAGTTTACAATATCAGCATACTGATACACCTAAAATATATCGTGTTTTTATGCACATTTTTACACCTATTTTTGAAGATATTAAACTTTAATGGAAGGTATTTTGTATTTTTCCTACAGGTATGATGAAAATAATTAATTATGATGAAAGGACCAAAAAAAAGGATCAAATTCGAAGAAAAGTTATGAAGTTTGAGAAATTTGGCCTCCGGTACCTACGCGCCAAAGTGCCGGCGCTTAAGTGCCACAATTAAAAATCGAATTTTAATCAAATTCGGTGTCATTTTCAAGGGGTGTTTGAAGCAAATTTTGGCGGTGACTTCCTTAACTTCCTTAAGGCGAAAAATGTGATTGAAGGGATGCATCTTTTGTTGGATACATTAAATCTGGACATGATTTGAAGAGACACCAATGTACTTTTTGGAAAAATATAAAAATGAATCCTTAAAATTTTCAAGTGTGTTGAAAGTGTGTGTTAAGAGTTTAGTTTTGGAGTTCTTCTATTTTTAGAGAGTTTCTTAGTGTTGTTCTATAATTGTTAGTAGAGAGTAGAGAGTAAGAAAGAAAAAAGGGTTGGTGTGAAGCCTTCTTCTCACCAATTTTTTTTCATCTATCTAGTTTTTATTGAAGTCTAAAGTTTTTATTTGAGTCATCAGAGTTGGGCGCTAACCTCTATAGAGTTGTATCGTGGGAAGACAAATTTCAGAAAAACTTTCAGAGTTTTGTGGAGAGGATTTTCATATAAGTATTTATCTTTGCTTTTACACTTTATTTTTAAGTAAGAATTTTTGTGTTTTCATTATGGTTTATGCTTTTAAATTAAGTTGTGTTTGTATTTTCTACATGAAATCTGAGTAGTTTACTTTATCTTTTTCTTTCTTGGATGATGAAATAATTAAATTATGGAAGTATGTTGTGGAAAGTATAAGTGTTTAATGATGGAAGAAATTGTGATGATTCAATTCTTTGTACTTAATTTACTTCTTGATGTGCTCAATTAAGATGTTAAAATTTGTTGTGAGATTACGTAAGATCCAATGCGGTACTATCTCAGTCAACAATTGGAAAGAATCACATGCAATTATATGGGTGAGAATTGTAGTCCATATGATTGAATGCAAATATATAAAGAGCTATGCTTTATTGGGGAGTAAAACTAGAGGAATTTAGAGTGACAGGCTAAAGCTTCCTAATTTGGTTAGTTATTTTAAATTTTGTTATGAGATGTTAGCCCCCAATTGGAGGGAATAGAGAGAACTCTAGAGTGAGAGCTGGTATCTTCCCTGCCCAACCCATCTACAAAATTTCAAAAATTCAAATTAACAGATTTTCTTTATAGAACCAAGGGTAAAGTATATAATCGCTCCTATTTAGCACAATACATGTAAATACTTCCACAACATAAATATCCATAATTATTACTAATTCATTGAAGAAGGAAAAAGATATTTGATTCTTATAGCTTTTATATCGTGTTTAGAGTAATGATAATTTTAATTTCCTGCTTAACTTTTTATTAAAATATCAAAAATAACCTTTTAAAATTTGTATCTTAAAACATAATTACAAAAATCAATTGAAAAAGTAAAAAGTTATTTTTCTTATTTCTTTAAAGATTTAGACATTTCCCTGTGGGTTCGATATCTCGGGGCTTAATTATAAAGTCCTATATTACTTGATAAATAATACGTATACTTGTGTAGTATCCCATAACATAAATCATAAATTTATTATCTAAATCGTAAGCATAAATATTTGGAAATCCAGTTTTTGGCGCCGTTGCTGGGGAAATTAATTAAAAATTCATTTAAAGAAAATTAAGAAAAATTTTAAATTTTTTCACTTTACTTTTTTTTGTTAGTGTGTTTTGTTTTATTTTATTTAACATTGTATGCGTAGTTCAAGGTCTAATGGACTTGTGCCTTATAATTCTAAATTAGAAAGAGCAATGAGAAAAATCAAAAAAATTAAGATATTTGAAAAAGATAAAAATATTCAAGAAATAACAAATCATCAAAATCAAAATGTTGACATCCATCAAGAATTTAGACCTTTAAGAGATTATGATAACCCTACAGTGGATGAACTTCATGATAGTATTCAACACCCTACTGTAGCTGCTAATTTCTTTGAGCTTAAAACTGTTATTATCCAAATGGTGTCTAATAATCAGTTTGGGGAAGCACCAACTGAAGATCCTAATTTACATCTTGCCAAATTTCTAGAGTTGTGTGCTACTTTTAAATATGATGGTGTTTCGGATGATGTTATTAGACTTAGAATTTTTCCTTTCTCACTAAGGGATGAAGCTAAGATATGGTTAAATTTGTTAGCACCTGGAGCTATCAGAACTTTGGGTGATTTAGCACAAAAATTACTTACTAAATATTTTCTACCATCAAAGTCTGCGAAGCTTAGAAATGATATCACATCTTTTTGTCAGTTTGAAGGTGAATCTATATATGAGGCTTGGGAATAATTTAAAGATCTCCTCAGAAAATGTCCACATCATTCGATACCAGATTGGTTTATAATTCAAAGCTTTTATAATGGATTAGTTGGATTTATTAGATCTATTATCGATGCTGCTGCAGGAGGATCACTAATGTCTAAATAGTTTACTGATGCTTATTCTTTGATAGAAGAAATGACTACTAATAATTTTTAATGTCCTTTTGAAAGGTTAAATCCTAAAAATGTACCAAATATTCATGAAAATAATGTTTTTGCGATGTTAGCAAATCACGTTGCTGCAGTTTCAAAAAAGATAGACCAATTTGGGATGAATTTTTCTCAGCCAATTGTCATGATTGAAAAAAATTCATTAAGTCAAATGGTTGATTCTCATACTTCACTAGAAACTTTGAATGTTATACGCAAGACTAATAACCCTTATTCTAATTATTATAACCCAGGTTGGAAGAACCATCCAATCTTTAACTGGAATACCAATAATCACTGTGGTATTAATCAATAATGAGGGAACTACCAAGTAAACCCATTGGGGAACTGGAACAACCAAGGGAATAATAATTATAGACCAACCTATCCTCCAGGTTTTAACAATGCTTCACAATTTAAGGAGAAGAAGTTTTCTATTGAAGAAGTGGTGTTAAAAATGGGAAATCAATTGCAAAGTGAAGGAGCTACAATTAGAAATATTGAAAATCAATTGGGACAAACTGCCAATACATTAAGTAATAGATCCCAAGGTATGCTTCCTATTAATACTGAAGTAAATCTAAGAGATAAGAATAAAGAACATGTAAAAGCAATTGAACTGACAAGTGGAAGAGAGTTGCAAGTTAGAGTTCAAAAAGAAATTGAAGTAGAGAAAGAAGAGATTGAAGAACCAAAAGAGGACGCTCCGAAAGGTTTAGAAATACCTATTTCTCCACTTAAAGAAGATTTAGAAAAACCATCACCTCCATTTCCTAAAAGACTTTGATAATAAAAGTTGGATAAGTAATTTTTCAAAGTTCTCGGAGATATTTAGGAAGCTTACAATCAACATTACATTTGCTGAAGCTTTAGAACTGATGCCAAGCTATGTGAAATTTATGAAGGATATACTCAATAGAAAAAGGAAGTTTGAAAATAATGAGACAGTTGCACTTAGTGAGGAGTGCAGTGCAATAATTCAGAAGTAGCTTCCCGAAAAGCTTAAAAATCCTAGTAGTTTGACAATTCCAAGTGCAATCAGAGACATATTTTATGGAAAAGCTTTATGTGATTTGGGTGCAAGCATTAACCTTCTTCCTCTATCAATATTTAAAAGACTAGGATTAGGAGAAATAGCTCTAACTACTGTAACTCTGCAATTAGCAGATCGTTCGATCACATATTCTAAAGGAGTTATAGAAAATGTTTTGGTAAAAGTGGATCAATTTATCTTTCCTGTTGATTTCATTGTGCTGGATATGGAGGAAGATAAATAGATACCCATAATTTTTGAAAGACCTTTATTAACCACAGGCAGAGCAATGATAGTTATGCAAAAAGGAGAATTAACAATGAGAGTTAATGATCAGAAATATCCTGCAAAAGGTAAAGATGATGAATGTTATAGGATGGATGTTATCAAATATTTGAGTGAATGTTATTTCAAATCAACTTATGAAGAGAAATATGAAATAGAAGAATTGGAACATGAGCAAGAAGATGAGTTACATCATTCTGAAGATTTACATGAGGAAGATCTAAATTATGCTTATGAAAATTTTGAACTGTTGATCATGACTGAAAAAGATGAATCTTTTGGTCCATCAATTAAAAAACCTCGTGAACTTGAGTTAAACATGATTCCAGATCATTTGAAGTATATTTATTTAGGTGAGTCCTCAACTTTTTCAGTGATAATTTCCTCTCAATTAACTAAAAAGAAGAAGAGATTTTGTTTGAAGTTTTGAAGAAGTGCAAGAAAGCCTTTGGATGGACGATAACCGATATTAAAAAAATCAGTGCTTCAATTTTTATGCATAGAATCCTTATGGAATATTAATGCAAACCTAGGGCTGAACCTCAAAGGAGATTAAATCTTATCGTGAAAGATGTTGTTAAGAAAGAAATTTTAAATTGGTTGGATGCTGGGATTATCTACCCTATTTCAGATAGTGCATGGGTTAGTCCTATTCAATGTGTCCCTAAGAAAGGAGGAGTAACTGTGTCTGTTAATGAGAAGAAAGTGATTATACCAACAAGACAAGTTACAGGGTGGTGAATGTGCATTGATTATAGTAAATTAATCTTACTACAAGGAAAGATCATTTTCCACTCCCATTTTTGAATCAGATGTTAGATAGACTGGCTGGGCATAAATACTTTTGTTTTCTGGATGGATATACTGGGTACCATCAAATTCAACTTGCTCTTGAGGATCAAGAGATAACAACATTTACCAGTCCATATGCTACGTTTACTTTTAGAAGAATGTCTTTTGATTTATGTAATGCCCCTGCTACATTTCAGAGATGTATGATGGCTATTTTCTGTGATTTAATTGAAAAAGGGATTGAAGTTTTTATGGATGACTTTTCAGTGTTTGGAAGTTCATTTGAATCATGTTTAGAAAATTTATCTAAAGTTCTAAAATGTTGTCAAGAAACTAATTTGGTCCTTAATTGAGAAAAATGCTAATTTATGGCAGCAGAAGGAATTGTATTAGGACATAGAATATCAGAAAAAGATTTAGAGGTAGATCTTGCAAAAATTAAAGTTATGTTTAATTTACCTTGTCCAGCGAATGTAAAGGGAATTAGATGTTTTCCAGGACATGCTGGATTCTACAGGCGTTACATTAAAGAATTTTAAAAATTTTCAAAACCCTTATGTCATTTATTGGAAAAGTATATAAATTTTTTATTTTGATGTTGAATGCCTAAAAGCTTTTGAAACATTAAAAGAAAAATTAATCACTGCACCTATTATAATTTTACCAAATTGGGAAAAATCTTTTGAATTAACGTGTGATGCTAGTGATTATGCTATTGGTGCTGTTTTGAGTAAAAAATATGATAAAATTTTCAAAGTAATTTACTATGCTAGGAAAACTCTTAATGAAGCTCATATTAACTATACCACTATTGAGAAAGAGTTATTGGCAATAGTATTTGCTTTTAATAAATTTCGATCATATTTAATTGGAACTAAATGTGTAGTGCATACTGATCATTCTGCTATCAAATATTTAATGAAGAAGAAAGATTTGAAACTGAGATTTATTAGATGGATTCTTCTTCTGCAAGAATTTGATTTTGAGATAGTAGATAGGAAGAATGTTGATAATCAAATTGTTGATCATCTGTCCAGGCTTGAAACTGAAAAATCTCTTAGTGATACTGAAGAAATTAATGAACATTTTCCTCATGAAAAATTGCTCACTATTAATGAGTGAAGTATTCCGTGGTATGTTAACATTGTAAAATTTATTGTCAGTAATATTTTACCATATGGTTTGACATACCATGAGAGAAAGAAATTTTTATCTGATGCTAAAACTTACTTTTGGGATAACCCATTTTTATATAGACAAGGACAGGATCTGATCATTTGAAGATGTGGGCCTTTAAAAGAAACTTATGAAATTATTCAAAAATGTCATAATTCAGATTATGGGGGACATTTTGGAGATGATAGAACTGCTTATAGAATTTTACATTCTGGATTTTATTGGTCTACAATTTTTAAAGATGTTAATGCATATATTAAAAATTGTGATCGATGTCGGCGTGTAAGCAATATTTCTATAAGAAATGAGTTGCCCCTCAATTATATGTTGGAAGTTGAAATATTTGATGTTTGGGGATTAGATTTCATGGGACCATTTACATTATTTTTCAGAAAAATTTAAATTTTAATAGCAGTAGGCTATGTATCCAAATGGATTAAAGTTTTTTCTTTACCTCAATATAATGCTCAAAGTGTTGCAAAGTTTTTAAGAAAGAATATATTTTACATATTTGGAATACTAAGAGTAATCATTACAGATGGGGGGAGTCATTTTAGAAATACGATTATGGAGAATTTAGTAACGAAATATCATATTAACCATCGCATTGCTACTGCTTATCATCCGCAGATAAGTGGTTTGATTGAATTATCCAGTCATGAAATTAAAAGAATATTGGGAAAAGTTGTTAATCCAAATAGAATGAATTGGTCAATCAAACTGGAATATGTTTTGTGGGCCTATAGGACTGCTTACAGAACTCCTATAGGGATATCCCCATATAGGCTAATTTTTGGAAAAGCTTGTCATTTACATGTTGAACTTGAGCATAAAGCATATTGGGCTGTTAAAGAGTTCAATTATAATTTAAAGGATGTTGCTGAGAAGAGATTATTGCAATTAAATGAGCTTGAAGAGATAAGAAATGAATCCTATGAAAATGCTAAGATTTATAATGAGAATATGAAGTTATGGCATGATCGGAAGATTCTTACTAAAAATCTTGAGCCAGTACATAAATTTTTGTTGTATAATGCCAATTTGAGAATTTTTGCTGGAAAACTTAAATCCACATCGATGAGCCCATTTATTGTGATAAAAGTTTATTCTTATGGAGCTGTCGATATTCAAGATCATAAGACTGAAAAAATATTCAAAGTTAATGGTCATAGACTTAAACCTTATTTTTCAGTCGATCGACTTAAACCTGATGAGAATCTGATGTTGGGTCACTCAGACTATGTTCTGGGTATGTCAGGGTGAAGAAATTAAACCAAGCGCTTTGTGGGAGGCAACCCGTAGTTATCAGTGTGCTTTGCTTTATGTTTGCTTTGAGTGCTTTGTTTGGTTTGTTTTCATGATTATGTGGTAGTATTTTGGAGAGATTGGTTATAGTGGTGTTTATTTAACATTGATGACCTAAAAGAGTTATAATGAAAAATTTGGACATTTAGCAGACCTGTTGTCGGCATATTTTTAGGTTGAGTGTTGTATTTTTGAAAAGAGGTCGCCTACAGAAATTGTCGGCAAATTTTTTAATTTAATTTAAATAAATAATTTGAAAAGTAGTATTTGATTTTAAAAATAATTTTAAATTTGAAAATTTTAAGATATGAAATCAAACTGATCTCACATCCCGAATAGTTTATATAAACGAGCACCGCACCACAAACTATATATCTATCCCGGAGAGTAGACACACTGCTTGATGATGGGGCTCGGTTAAATAAACTAGAAGATTTGTGACATCCGTTTGGTCTTCGAACCAATTTTATAAGCCGACAAGTTCCCCTGCTTAATACAAAGGAATTAAGCAGGTTTTATATTACCTGGGTTCTTAAAATTCCCTATAAGGGCAAGCCCCTATAGTTAATTACATCTTAAATGAAGTGAATCATTTAAGAAAACTCTCGATAATAATCAGTGGTTTTGCTCTCAAGAATTTCAAAGTTTAAGGTTTTCAAATGATTGGATTTTTGAAATTTCAAAAGGGATTAGATCAAGTTTGGAAGAGTTTGTTTCAAGAATCCAAAGAAAGAGAAGTAGGAGAAGCTGAGGATCCAAGAAGAATCTTGGCAACTTCCCAAACTATCCTATTGTTTGGCTTCAAGTTTAAGAAAATCCTAATATTATCTGATATTTCAATCTTGTCAATTTTAATTAATTTGAACTTATATTTGTATGATAAAATCATACAAATAAACTTGAAGATGTGAGGGTTTATGTCGTACCAAACGACTACCTCGGAGTCCTAAGACCGGTTAGGGCTTAATTTACATGACATGATCATGCAAATGCCTAACGAAGAGTTGAGGATTTATGTTGCACTAGGCAAACTACCTCGAAATCCTATGGCTTTGTTGTTTAATTCTAGGAATGTTTAGTCGATGTAGAGTTGTTTTGTCGACGAAGATGGCCGTCGTCGCCCACCATGCTCCAAGCTCCTTATTGTTGCAGAGGTTTAGTTATAGAAGGTGAAAATCAAGAGATGAAAAAAGTGTTTTGTTTTAGAAATCTTAAAGTCCAAGTGTTTTTAATATTTTAATTAAAACAAATCTTAAAGTTGTTTAAACAGAACCGATTAAGATCCCACGGTTCCGTCATCCTGACACCGTTATTTTCATTGAATTTCACTTAGTCCAGATGAATTTGCTAAACTCAACTAAACGAGTTCCACACTTTCATTTAGACCTTGGGAAATCCCGTTAGCAACAAGTGGGTTACATCATCCGAGTTATTCCCGATCATTCAACGAGACATTTTAATTTAGTTGCAATTGTAGTTTTGTTGTTCTGTTTGTGATTAAGTTTTGAGTTGTTTTATATTTTGAAATGTTGTGGCGGTGAATTTTATCTTGTGATGATTTTTAATTTAATTTTGGTTTCAGTTCAGGGAATATCGTAAAGGTTTTGGTTTTCATGCAACAATTGTTTATCATGCAAGAAAAGTAAAGTACAGTGCATGTAAGTAAATTACAATAAAGTAAATTGCAACAAAATAAAAGCGTACCTGGAGGGTATTCCCGTCATCCCAAGCTGCACTTAAAACACATGTTAAGGCATTTAAATATTCCAACAAGTACCTAGGTAAAGCTAAGGGAAAGATTTTTAGTTGTCTACTAAAGTCCTAATCCTATAGCTAGTCATCTCCTATGACGTCTAGGTTCTTGTGTTTCAGTTTAAGGACGATTTTCTTCATCAAAGAAACAATTAAATTCAATTGTTCTTATAAACATCCTATCATATTGAGGAAGTGCTTAAGACGAGTCTTAAACATCTTTTCAATACATCTAGAATTGTTTTAAGTCCAAGAGAATTTAATTATACAAGTGAATTAATCATCCAGGATGTTGAAGTTTTGTTCTCTTGCTCAGTGAACTAGGACATTTGAATATCCTATGAGTGAAGTAACACTTCACTTGATACCTCATTTAAGAGTTATAATAATAAGAGCTTTAAAAGGGCAAATCAAATTATTAAGTATTTTAATGATTTAAACTTAATGATTTAATTTTAATTTTGACTTAATTATAAAAAAATTAGTTTAAGTTTGGAACAGTGTTCAAGTCATTTTAGATTTAATTCTTAATGATTTCATTTAGGTTTGTTATTAAAAGATTTTGATTTAACTTAATTCAATTTAATTTAATTTTAATTTAATTTAATTTAATTTAATTTTAATTTGACTTAATTTTAATTTGATTTAGTTTAATTTAATTTAATTTTAATCTTAATTTAATTTAATTTAATTTTGATTTAATTTAATTTTTAATTTGGTTTAATTTAATTTAAATTAATTTGATTTAATTTAATTTCAATTTCAATTTTAATTTAATTTAATTTAATTTAGTTTAATTTAACTTAATTTGATCTCAATTTATTTTTCTTTTAATTTAATTTAATTTGATTTTAAATTAATTTTAATTTAATTTTAATTTTAATTTAATTGAGATTATTTTTTTAATTTTTTAATTAAGACTTAAGTATTATTGAAGTGATTTATTTAGGGATTTTTAAATTAAAGAATAAATACCTCTTAAATAATATCCCTACTTTAATAATTCCAATTTCTATTATTCTCCCAAAATTTCAATTGATTAATTAATTAAAGTTTTATTTTAATTATATTTGAAATGATTAGTAGATTTCTACCCTTAATTATATAAGTTTCAATCATCCAAAAATCAGTTTAAAATCAAATATTTTACCCTCCCCTTTGATTAATCCTAAAATTTTAATTAAGAGTTGAAATTTTTAATTACCTTTTTACCCTTCAAGCTTAATAATTCTATAACTCACTAAATTAAGCTCAAATGAACTTGAAATTTTTATGCAACCTTACTCACATGTCAATTAAGACATTAGAGGAGAAAATATGATTTTTCTGTATTTAATTTATTTATGTAATTATTTTTAATAGAAAATAAGAGTTTTCAAGGAAAATTCAATAACATGACCAAGGAAATATTTCTATCCTTAAGAAAATTATTGGATATTCCTAATGACTAGAGGACCATTTGGACCAATTTTAGTGATTTTTTGAATTATATTTTATTTATTAGATTTATTTTGAATTTTAGAGCATTAATTAATTTTAAAATAAAATTAAAGTTGAAAAATGGATTTTATATTTTTCCTAGATCTCTCTTACCTCAAGGAGTTCAGAGAAATAAATTTTGTATTTTTCTGATTTTTCTTTGATTTATTAGAATTATTTTAGTGAAAAGGTTGGAAAATACATTTTTTTAATATTAAAAATTACATTAAGCCTTTAAAATTCAATATCTTACCCTAGGGACTTAAGAAAAATATTTGGTTTGTTCCTAAATGATTAGAATTCAAATTGTAACATTTTGGTGATTTTTAATATTTTTATAATTTTTATTATTTTTTAATTATTAAAAATATTAAAATAATGATAAAAATCAACTTTTTTTAGAAAATTATAATTTTAATTTTCCTAAGTTCCTCTGATATTAGAGATGCTCAAAAACCATTTTTGTGAATTTTTGAAAAGTATTTTGTGAGTTATGATTTTTTAAAGTTCAAATTTATTTAAGGGGGTTAATCAACCTATTTGGTGGATCAAACAAAATCCAATTGGTTTCAAATTTTTATGTGGTGTTCTCTTATCCCTAGAGGACAGTGGAGAATTGTTTTTAAGTTAATTTGATGTATGGTTAACCCTAATTAATTAAAGTTCAATTTTGGGTATTTAGGCCAATTAGGGTTGTTCCAAGTAAATTAATTCAAAACTTATTTTTCCTAGGTCCCTCTGGTCATAAAAAACATCACTAAATTTTCCTAGAATTTATTTCTCAATATGCTAATTATTGGAATTAAAATATTTAAAACAGTAACATGAACTTGGAAAATCAATAACTTCTCATAGGGATGGCCTCTGACCTTGGAAAATTCAGGGAATGTTCCCAAGTTCAGAGGCTTCAAAAGCCATATGGTCTCATGCCATGGTGAATTACCTATGCAAATGGAGAATTAAAACAATACAGAGAGTAAATAAATCATTAAAAATAAAATACTTAATGAAATTACCTGATTTTTTTCCACATTATTCTCCTCTGTTCACTGAGCAAGAGGGTATTTTTATTTTATTTTTAGGAATTTTCTACACAAAGTTATGAATTTTTGAAGTTCTAGTAATTAAATAAATAGAAAAATACCCTATTTTCCTGCTTATCCACGCGGCGCTGACTCAACCTCGGCGCCTCTGAAGCTCCATGCGTCGCCTCTTGATTCGGCTCCGCCATCTGACTGGGATGCCACGCAGCCCGCGGTTCGTGTCCCGTTGCTCCGTCTGGCTCGATCCTGACCGTCCACTCGATACACGCGCGATCCAACGGCTCCCAGTCATTGTCTACGACTGGTGTGAACCCGTGACCGTCGACCTTCTAACCCTAATTTCTCACTTGATTCTCAACAAATTTTTGTGTTCTTATGCTCTATGGATTCGTCTTGAAGAGATGAACACATCCATATGGTAAACATGCATTGAAATTGACTCGAAATAAATGGAGAATCTCCAGAAGCTCCGGAGAAGGAGAGAGCTCATACCTTTGCTCAGAGAAGTGAAGCTTCAATGCGAGGGCTATGTCACCTTCGATTGGGTCCGAAGCGAAGCTTCGGATGAAGTCCCTTGGCACAGTGAATTGTCTCAGGTATGAAAGTGCCCACGCTCGATCACAAAGCTTGAAGGTTGGAAGCAATGGCAGGCCTGGAGAGGGGGCTTTTGCTGGGAAACTTCTCCTCTTGGTCTGGTGAAGGAGTAGAGTCAATCAATTTGAGGATTGACTCACTATGGTGAAGTGTCCTGGTTTTGGGCTTGGATTTCGACTACGAAATTGAGCTCGCGAGAGGAAATGGCAGGGGGATTTCAGTGGGGATCAAGTTCTCCAGGTGTGGGGAAGAGTCTGGAATGATTTTGGTAGAGTTTCCTTAAGGTTTATTTTAGCACCTCTTCATGGCCGAGAGGAGGGGGTGTTTAAATAGGAGAGGCTGGAGGGCCTCCCAGGGGGGTTTAAGGGTTGGGATTAGGCTTGCTCGGTGAGGAGAAGAACAGTTGCAATGGCCATTTGGAGTGAGGCAGCTCAGCAAGGTGGAATTCCAAAATTTGGCTCCTCCCATGGTCTCGGCCAAGGCATTTTCCGGCGATCCAGGCAGCTGGCCGGCAGGCATGGGTCACCCTCAGGTTCAGGTGAGTCAGGGCTGGGGTTTAGTGTAGGCAATTGAGCTTTTCCATGTGTAAAGGGGTTAGATCAAAATGGAATGGGGGCATGGCTATTTTGGCTTGGTTTAGGTCAACCCATGTGTTTGGGTTGGGTTCACCTCCCATGACTCGGTTTTAGGTGAGAGAATAAGTTAGGTTAGGCTGGTCAAAGGTGGTGAGGTCTCTTTCTAAGAATATTTAGATTAAATTTGGGTTAAGGGGAATCATGCTTAAGGCTAATGACTTTAGGAGATTATGGAAAGAGCCTCCTTCTTTTGCCCAAAATGGCAGGGTGACATGTAAAGAGGCTCTCATGGCTTCCATGTGGCTCATGCATGGCTTCATGGCTTGCTATGGCTTAGGATGGCTTGGCTTGATTTCATAGAAATGGGTTTTAGGAATTTTGTTATTTTGGTGAGAATTGTCATGAGGCTTAATTTGGAATTTTTTAATGATAAATTAGGACTTTAGGAATGATTTTAAATTGAATGTGTGATGAGGGAAAGTGTCATGTGGGCTTTAGATTGATTTGGGCTATTGAATTTGGTGGAAGTAGGCTTTTAGGAAGGTTTAATGGAGTGGGCCTTTATGTTTAACAATGGGCTTTTAGATGAAAAATTTTGCAAAGGGCCATGCCAAATAAATATTGAGTTTAGTTTAAGGATGTGTCTTGAATGATTTGAAGTAAATTTGAGGTAGTTTGGAATTAAATTGGGTTGAATTTGAGCTAAGTTTGGGTCATGGGTCCAAATTGGATTTTAAGGTCAAAAGTGAAATTGGATTCAAATGTCAATCAAATTGGACTTGGATTTGGTTTATATTGATATTGTGGATATTAAATTGAAGTTTAGAATTGAATTGGACTAAAATTGGAGTCAATTGGGTAGGTTTGGTTTGACATTGGGTTCACTTGGGTTAAGATTAGGCTAAATTGGGGGTTTTGGTAAAAGTGGGGTAAATTGACAAAATTGGCCCATGGTGTAGTTAGACAAAATGAAATTGGAAATATTTGGGATTTTCTGGAATTTTATGGGAAGTTTCTGAATTTTTTGTGTTTTTGGGTCAAGAGGGGCATTTTGGTAATTTGGAGGGTATTGGGGGATACTTTTGGAATTTTTGGTATTTTTGGCTATGGATGATCAATTTGATTGGTGAGGAAGTTTTCAAGGTTAATTTTGGGAAATTTTGGGTGATTTGGAAATTTTGGAGGATTTGGGCAATTTTAAGGGCTTTTGATATGTTAGGTGGGTCCGGGGCCCTGGAGGCCAAAAATTGAAATTTTAGAAAAATGAAGATTGATCAAATATGAGTGAAATGGAATCACTTTGGTTGAGCCATGAAGTCATATTAAGCCTATATGAGCCATGAGAGGACTCATTTGAGGCATTCACTTATGTTGTTCCTAACCCTCTTAACCGAGGGCTTAGGGGTTAAGGTCCATCCATATGAATTACCTACATGAGTCAGGGAGTCAAGTTGGGTATAGGTGTGGTTTTAGGATTTGGATTGTGTGTGTGAGAGTGTAAAGTATGAGTGTAGTGAGTGTGTAAGTCAACCTTAACCAGACCAAGCCACCCAGGGTGGTCCTAAGGCCAAAGAGTCCTATAGGGAACTCATCATTTAAACCTTCACTTTTGATTTCAACCCTCTAAGTGATTAGGGGTCTTCAATCAAGTTTGTGGGGTTTGCTGGGAGTCAAGAGGTGTTTGAACTTCTAAAGGGTGGGTTCCACTTCTAGTCCTCTAAGATAGTCAAAGGAAAAGCCTAAGGCTAGATCCTAAGTACTAAAGAGAGAAGAAAAGACCTCATCAAAAATGAGGTCAACAAATGGACCCCCAATAGGTGTGGTGTGCTAACCAAGTACACCATGCGTATTGGAGTTGACCGAAAAGATCAACAAAACCAACACAGATGTCCAAGTGACAAACTTAGGACGAAGTAGAAGAATTTCCGCTGGGGAGTATCAAGTATATTTCCAAGACCGGAGATTCCTGAACTCTCGCTAGGGAATGAAAAAGGAGGTGAACTCCAAATCACCGGATTTGGGGAATTTGATTTAAATTTTCAGTTTAATTTTAAATTTCAAGTTTCAATGTGTGAGTTTGGATTTTGATTTGATGTTTGATTTAAAATCAATTTGAGGAAATTTTGAATTTAAAATTTGGATTTAAAATGAGAGTTGAAACCTAAGTTCTAACCTCGGGACTGCAAGGAAAACTGGAATTTAGGTACCAGCCTCGGAGTGTGCATCGGAGTTTAAGTGTCGATTGAAAAGGATGAGAATCAAAATTTAGGTACTGATCTCGAAAGGGATGAGAATTGAAATTTAAGTATCAATCTCGAAAGAGAGTCGAAATTTAGGTATCGACCTCGAAAAGGATGAGAACTGGAATTTAGGTACTAGCCTCGGAATTTAGAATTGAAATTTAGGTATCAATCTCGGAAGAGAGTCAAAATTTAGGTATCGACCTCGAAAAGGATGAGAATCAGAATTTAGGTACTGATCTCGGAATGAGAACTAGAATTTAGGTACTAGTCTCGAAATGAGAGCTGGAATTTAGGTACCAGTCTCGGAAGTTTAGAATTGAAATTTAGGTATCAATTCAAAAGAGAATCGAAATTTAGGTATCGATCTCAGAAAGAGAGTCGAAATTTAGGTACCGACCTCGAAGTGAGAGCTGGAATTTAGGTACCAGTCTCAGAAATTTTGAATTGAAATTTAGGTATCAATTCAGATGAGAATCTAAATTTAGGCATCGATCTCGGAATGAGAACCGGAATTTAGGTACCAGTCTCGGAAATTTTGAATTGAAATTTAGGTATCAATTCGGATGAGAATCGAAATTTAGGTATCGATCTCGGAATGAGAACCGGAATTTAGGTACCAGTCTCGGAAATTTTGAATTGAAATTTAGGTATCAATTCGGATGAGAATCGAAATTTAGGTATCTATCTCGGAATGAGAACTGGAATTTAGGTACTAGTCTCAAAAATTTTGAATTGAAATTTAAGTATCAATTCAAAAGAGAATCGAAATTTAGGTATCGATCTCGGAATGAGAACTGGAATTTAGGTACCAGTCTCGGAAATTTTGAATTGAAATTTAGGTATCAATTCGGATGAGAATCGAAATTTAGGTAACGATCTCGGAATGAGAACTGGAATTTAGGTACCAGTCTCGAAAATTTTGAATTGAAATTTATGTATCAATTCGGATGAGAATCGAAATTTAAGTATCGATCTCGGAATGAGAACTGGAATTTAGGTACCAGTCTCGAAAAATTTGAATTGCAATTTTGGTATCAATTCGGATGAGAATCGAAATTTAGGTATCGATCTCGGAATGAGAACTGGAATTTGGGTACCAGTCTCGGAAATTTTGAATTGAAATTTAGGTATCAATTCGGGTGAGAATCGAAATTTAGGTATCGATCTCAGAATGAGAACTGGAATTTAGGTACCAATCTCGGAAATTTTGAATTGAAATTTAGTGTGGAGATTTGGATTTAGTGGGAGATCGAAATGAGATATGAAAGTGTTCCATATCCCATGGGAATCAATCAAAGTTTGATTATTTGGTGAAGGGTACGAATCCATGCCATCCGAATCAAATTGAAAATTCTTCGTGATTCTGAAATCATCCCGAGAGAGGGTTTCAAAGGAGGTCTGGAATAGATCTTGATTTGAAGAAGGATTGGAGGATTTGCAAAGATGGATTTAAACTGAAATTCAATTTGAGCTTTAAATTTGTTTTTTTTTTGTCCTTTAACTATCCCCTTTTTTTGTTTATTTGGTGTTCATGTGGATTTGAAGTTCTTTTTAATGTTTGGATTTTTATGGAAGAGAGTTCTTATTTATTTTTCTTTTCTTTTCTGTTCTTTGTTCGAAGTTCATTTAACTTTAATGGTGTTTCCCGGTCAATTTGCACAAAAAGAGGTGAAGGCAAAATGTGACATGGTCACTTTTATTCCAATCTTGTTGAAGATACATCATACAACTCGATCTGAAATATTTCTCATACAATGCATGACTCAAAACGGGCTATGTATGATTCTTGTTGATCCATCCAATAACATCACCTTCCAAGCCATCCTTGGCAGGAATGCCGCATGGATGTGCATTGGAGTTGTGCTATTTCCCGTGTAACTCACAGCTCGTAGGGCCGGAGACTCTCTAATTCTAGATCTGGCTGGAAGTGGTACGGTGCCTTTCTATCGTCCATCCTTCTAAAAGTGACGGAGATCCACTCCACTGGTACTCCCGGTATACAATGTTTTGCGATGTCTGCTCCATTTCCTTGTAATATCATGACGGAACCTACCGGAAGTGGTATCTCCACCAGCCCTCGGAACTTACCCGGTCCTGCTATCCGGAGGTCAGATCCGAACATGAAATTGCATTGGTTGACGAATGAAACTGTGCAGAAAGGTCTGACAAAGTCATGGGGGTCTATGTGTGGAGGTATGCAGTCGCCCTTCTGATAAATGTTGATGATGCAATTGTTGGGTATGCAGTTTGCTAGCAGTACCCTCCACGTTATCATTCTTTTCACCATTCTTTTAATTATCCTCGGCATTGGATCCACCTCACCGTGACGGAGTATCCCTGGTGGATTTCCTTTTCTGTCCTCTGCAAAATTATAGCAACATCCGCATTATATTGTGACTCTTCCTTTCCCTGGCATCCATTTCAGGGGTTCCGAATATGTCTTTTCTCTTAGACGGCATGCTCGACCCATTTTCTGAAGTTTTAAGATGCAATCCACAATCTCGTCGTTGCTCGTACTCCGAGAATACACTCGTGTGTAACTCGAGGCCTTCCAAAATGTTGATTCTTTTGCCTCTAATCCTTTCAAAGTATTCGAAAGTCTTCTTCTCAACATTTTGCATTCTTTCTAGTTCATATTCTAGGATGATCTGTAAGTGACGAGGCCTAGTAACGTATTGCGGGATGTATGGCTCAATCCCATCACGTTCTCCTGCATACCTTGGCTCCTCGGGGATTGTCTCTGTCGGGACATCCTCCGGGGTTGCTTCCGCAACAAGGTTCTTCAGATATGGTATCTCTATCTGGCGTCGAGGCGATCTCTCCGCCTCGATCTTCTCGAGTTTCCCTTATCCTTTCGTTGTTCTCGGAGCTTGTTCTCTCTTTTCGGGTTCCCGATGAACCGGCATCTTTGAAATGTGTGTGTCGGCGAAGGTGGTTGTTTCCTCGTGTTGATCCGTCGCTAGTTTAGTCAACATCTTGCGGATACGGCGATTTTTATTCCTTCTTTGAGTAGCGGTGAGCGTAGCTCTCCTCACTTCTTGAATTTACGTGGGCGCGGCGGCGACGAGCCCGCCCTCTCGCCGTGGCAACTACTGACTTGATTTTCTTGCTTTCTTCGATGTTTGTCTTTCTTTTCTTGTTGCTGGATTGGTGGCTTGGGCCATCCATCTTCATCACTGTCTGGCTATGAAGCTCTTCTCAGTCCACTGGGACCCAATCATTTTCTTCATACTGTAGACTGGATGGTGTGAAGTCAGAATCAATTTCTATCACTGCTCCATCCTTCACCCTCTTTTCATCGAGTGCGAGACTCACGCCATTTTTAAAGTTTAGGACCAATCGCCCGTTCGACATTTCCCTGCGAAGAAGACAAGGAAAGGATCAGGGGCTGTACTAAGAACAAGAACATTAAGAAAGTATTTTTCACTGAAGATTCTTATTTTCTTATTTTAATTTAAAGGTAGGAAAAGATGAGGAAAAACCAGGAACAAGATCTGATTTGAAAGGAAGGGTAAAACTTATTATGATTCCACATATTTTATTTTTAGTACATATTTTTTGTTAATAATTTTTTTTATTCATTTTCTTATGTTTTTGGGTTCGGACCCAGTCACAAGTGGTTACTTCACTCGTGTTTCTAGGGATGAGAATTCATTCCTTTGAAACATCAGGTTGCGTAATACTTCTTCAAATATTGTCCATTGATTGGAAGCATTTGTTGTTCTCCTTGGTAATTCACAAGTTGGTAGGAGCCTCCTGAGTAGACTGCCTCGACCACAAACGGCCCTTCCCAAGTCGATTCAAATTTGCCTCCTATCTTGCGATGTGCAAGAATAGGTCTTCTGAGAACAAGAACTAAGTCACTAACTTTGAAAGTTCTTGGCGGACCGGTTTATCATGGGTCCGGATCATCTTAGCTTGGTACGAGTTCCAAATTTTGTTGCGCGCAAGTCTTTTCCCTTCCAAGTTTTCCAGTTCTTCCGGTCGTAATCCGGCATTTTCTTCGTAGTAATTTTATTTGCAATCGCAATCCCGAGTGATGGAAGCCGAACCTCCAAAGGTAAAACCGCCTCGGACCCGTACACTAAAGTGTAAGGCGTAGGTCGAGTAGGAGTCCTAAAAGTCGTCCTGTAGGCCCATAAGGCTTCTAACAACTTCTCGTGCCAATTTCTCTTGTTGTCATCCAAAGTTTTCTTTAAAATTTGAAAGAGAGTTTTATTAAAAGCCTCGGCCAAGCCGTTTGCTCTTGGGTAGTAGATTGTTGAGTATCGCCAATCGATTCCATGTCTTCTGACAAAATTGTTGATTTTTGTGCTTCTGAATGCGGACCCATTATCTAAAATGATTCTGTGCGGTACTCCGAAACGGTAGACAACTTGATTTTTGAAAAACTGTAGCACGTGGTGTGCCTTTACCTCTACGAGTGGAGCCGCTACGCCCATTTAGAAAAGTAGTCCGTAGCCGCAAAGATGAAGCGATGTTCTCTTGAAGAAGGTGGTTCTATCAGACCCACTATATCTGTGCCCCAACACTCAAATGGCCACGACGCAATTGTCGGATGTAGCACAATTGGAGGTTGGTGTAGAACCACTCCGTGCACTTGGCACTGGTGACAACTTTTGGCAACTTTCATACAGTTGGTCATCATTGAGGGCCAGTAGTACCCTAGTCTTTTAATCTTCATTTTCATTTTCGAACCCGACTGATGAGCGCCACAAAGTTCTGAATGCACTTCTTTGACAATTTCACGAGCTTCGAACTCGCTCAGGCACCTTAGCCACATATGGTCAAAAGACCTTCTGTATAACGTATTGTTTATTAATGCGTAAGACAGAGTTCTTTTCTTGATTTGATGGGCTAACGACTTATCGTCCGGTAATTTACCTGTTTGCGGTGTAGTCTATTAGCGGTTGACGCCAATCTTCCGTGTTTTCTCGTCACTGCTGTAACCGATTCCTCTGCTTTTTCGATTTACGTATCATATCCATGTTGAACCGTGATAGGACTCGTCGTCCTTGAACTGACACTTCAACTGACTCATCTTGCAAGCAGGCAAATTCTTTTGCAAGGCGAGCTAGCGCATCCGCGAGAGCATTTTCTCTTCTGGGGATCTTGTAGATTATTACATTCGGAATTTGTTCCAACAGTTTCATGGCATACTGAAAGTATTGCTCGAGTCTTGGCTTTAAAATTCTGTATTGTCCGACGACCTGTTGGTTGATCAACTGAGAATCTCCGTAGATGTTGATGTCCGTTATTCCCATTTGAATGGTTAGTTCTAGTCCTGTTATGAGGGCTTCATATTCTGCCTCGTTGTTTGTGCATGGCTCTGTTAAGTGGTAGGAGTATCTTAACATCCCCCGCTCCGGTGTTATAAAGATTAGTCCGATTCCTGCCTTACCGGGCCCTATCATTTGCAATTCTTTATTTTTCTGTGCTGAGGACGCTCCGTCGAAGTATAGTTCCCAACGTCGATCAACAGTGTCTTCTAGGCTCATTATCTGCTCGTTTGGCAAGTCATCGTTGAGAGGCGATTCTGCCGGCAAAGGGTGTGCTGCAAGGAAGTCTGTTAAGACTTGTCCCTTTACGACACGAAGAGGCACGAAAGTTATGTCGAATTGCAATAGTATCATCGACCACCTGGCAAGCCTGCCAGAAAGTGTCGGACGGGTCATCAAATATTGCAACAGATTAACTTTTAAAATGAGGTTGACCTTATGAGAAAGCATGTAGTGCCTGAGTTTCTGTGCGGCGAAGATCAGGGCCAAACAATGCTTCTCAATTGGAGGATACTTTACTTTCGTTGGAATCAGACAACGGCTTAAGTAGTAGAGAGCATTTTCTTTTCCCTCATCATTGACCTGGGCTAGCAGGGCTCCAAGGGAGTCATCTAGAGCCGCGGTATAAAGTATCAACGGTCTACACGAGACCGGGGCCGCTAAGACAGGAGGTGTCATTAAATATTGCTTAATGTCCTCGAAGGCCCGTTGGCATTTATCTTCCCAAACGAATTTGGCCTCCTTTTTTAACTAATGCCGAGAAGGGCTGACACATACCTGACAAGTTCGAGTTAAAGCGTCGAAGATATACCAGCTTCCCTTGAAAGGATCGTAGCTGTTTTAAGGTTTTGGGAGGCGGCATCTCTAAGATAGCTTTAATCTTTTCCGGATCAATTTCAATCCTGCGATGTCGGACAACAAATCCTAAGAATTTCCTGGAGGTGACGCCGAAGGCGCATTTTAAGGGATTCATCTTAAGGTTGTATTGCCTTAGTCGCTCGAAAATAATTCTCAATTCATACAGGTGATCTTCCTTCAGTTTGCTTCTAATGACCACATCATCCACGTAGCACTCAACTTGGTTGTGAACGAGATCATCAAAAATCTTTGTCATTGCTCTTTGGTATGTTGCTCCTACGTTCTTTAGTCCGAATGGCATTACTGTGTAGCAATACACTCCGACTGGTGTTCTGAATGTTGTGAGCTTTTCATCTTCTGGTGCCATCTTTATCTGGTTGTATCTTGATGATCCATCCACGAAAGAGAATATTTCATGTGTCGAAGCGACGTCGATCATTAACTCTGGAATTGGTAGTGGAAATTCATCCTTCGGACATGCTTTGTTCAAATCTCTGAAATCCACGCAGATTCTGATCTGACCATTCTTCTTTCTGACTGGTACCACATTGGCTAGCCAAGTCGGGTATTGTTCTTCACGGACAAATTTAGCGTCGATTAGTTTCTTAACTTCGGCTATTACTTGTTGTTCAATTTCTAAACGCATTCTTCTGGAAGCTTGTCTGACTGGAACGAAAGTAGGATCCACTCCTAGCCTGTGAACTGCAACTTCTGGAGCTAATCCTGGCATTTCATCATAACTCCAAGCGAAACAGTCCTTGAATTCCATTAGTAGCTTGATAATTTCCTCAGAATTTTCTTTATTGAGTAAGGAGCTAACAAAGGTTGGCTTAGGCTCTTCGCTAGTACCTAAGTTAACTTCCATTAACTTGTCTATTATAGATTTGATTTCTTCTTCGAACTCAGGTGGAGCGTCTCCAATTTGCAGATCTTCAAGCTCTTCTGTAGTTTCAAAGCAGTCTTCATTAGGTTCGCAAGAGACAACCAAACAAAATTCCGTATCATCAACTGATCCTACTGTACCGAATCTGAGACCATGCTTTGCATTGGGAGGCCGACTGGCGTGTTCAATAATTTTTCGAAGTGTTGTGATTAACCTTTTGTCCATTGTCGAGGTAAGACACCACGCTGAATTAAATTTTGAACACAGGGAGAGTACCACTCAAAAGGTAATTCCATTAATTCGAAAGAAGTGACATCTTCAAATTGTACATCGTTTTCAGTATTGGAAGAAGAAGTGCCACGGTAGAATTTGATTGGCTTTGCACCGTTGCTATGTACTTCTTTGACCACCATACCCTCGATCTTATTAGACTGGGTTAGGGTCAGGGTCATAGTGTGTACATAGTGGTTAATCTTCTCATACATCGATTTGTATTCTTCATTCTTTTCATCTTCGAGAGAAATCTTGAATTGTGGTTTCTTCTGGTTTATTGTAGCTGCTTCTTTCTTGACTTCCTCTTCTTCCTCAGAGCTGTTCTCCCAATCAACGTTGATCACCCGCTTTTCTCGTCCAACTGTCCCAGTGTCTCTTCCACGACCTCGTCCCCGGCCTCGACCTCGGATGCGAGTTCTGGAGAAACCTTCACCATCTCGCCGTAAGGGAGTGGTGAGTGACTGTTGGACTAGAACTTCAGGTTCTTCATCGTCTCGAATTTCTTTTGCTTCATTTGGCACGGTGTTTCTGGAGAAGATTGTTTTCTTCGGAGGTGCATAATAAGCTGCATCTTCATGGATTCCAATTTCATGTACGGTAATCACCTTTAATGCACTGTTCTCCTCCTTCGTAGTATTTTATGCACTGATGCAGAGACGATGGTACCATCCGGTTTTCATGGATCCACGGCCGGCCCAGTAGAGCGTTGAACGATGTCTCAGAGTCAATTATGTGGAATTTTATGGTTGTCTTTGCTAAGTCACCGGTCTTCATCAATAGTGTTATTGATCCAAGGGCTCTTTCTCCTTTCTGGTTGAATCCTCTTAGTAACATCTTGTCCGCTTCAAGCTTGCAAGCATCAATTTCCAAGTATGCTAGCGTCCGAAGATTCATTATGTTGATTGACGCTTCTGATCCACCAATACTCGGAGAGCGTAAATTTTCCGATTGTGACTCGAAATGTACAATGGTCGGTTGTGATCGATCGTCCCGAGTAGTAGATCATCGTCCGTGAAGGTAACACCTCGATGTTCCTTTAACGAGCAAACCTCGTCTAAGGAATCTCCGACCATCCGAGCTAAAAAATCTCCGGATCAAGTAAGGCCTTGATCGAGCTTCCCTCATCGCTTTTGATAAGATGAGAGCGTCGTAGATGCTCAGTTTAGCTGGTAGTTTCCTAAGATGGGCTAGCACGTTATAGTCCACTTTGTTACCATGTGTCTCAGTTTCTTTCCGAATGGGCAATTCTTCTGCTGGGGTTGATTCTTCCTGAACAACCACACGCTTTCCTTTGTCTTTTGGACCCATTCTCGGAGGTAGAACCCTTCCGCTCCTTAAGTTGACTTCGTGATTTCTTCGAATCCAGTATTGAGTTTACTGGTGTCTCCTTTTGAATCGGCATGACAGGTTCTTCTGGAGTCGCTTCAGAATCTGAAAGCTCTAACTCTATTGTGATTGGAGCTCCTCAAAATTCACAAACAGATTCATTGCTTGTTGAACTTTCATAGCCTTCTTGGTGAATGTCTTTTTTGTCATCGTGATTGTCGAGGTTGTGTATGATTTGAGAATTGTTATTTGTATCGGAATCGAGATCCGGATTAGATTGGTTGTCGTTAGTTGCGTAATCATTAGAAACAGTCAAAACGTAACCAACGTCATAACTCTTATCATTATAAGATCCCGCCGGAGCGAGCAAATAATCATACAGAGTCAGAGGTTCGAGGAATTTTTCCCCCAAATCGGAAACAACCGTCCTAGGATAAGCAGCCCCTAGTCTAGCCTTAGGAGCCTCGGTCCTTTCTTCTTTTACGATCTCCTTTTTTCTATGATCTTTTCTTCCTGGGGTAGTTCTTCAATCGCAAGCGATAGCGCCGGCTTGACAGGCTTCAAACTCTGAGTTGAAGCATGCTCCAAAGCGGCCTGGATGTGGTCCAAAATTTTCTTCGATGATTTTGTCCAGACAGTACTCCATCCATCATCAGTCGTGTAAGGGTCTACCGGAACAATGGGATCCGTTGAAATAACATTGACAAAACCTCCTTTCTGGAGTTTTTTCATGTATTCCTTTGGGATCGTTATGTTCCCCTTTCGAAGATTGTTGTCAAGCCAACTCTTGAAGGTGATGCAATCCTCTATCTTATGTCCAAGCATCCGGTGGTAAGGGCAGTAGTTGGGATGGTCTTTCTTATTAACTTCCTCTCGGCTTCTTGGGTTCCGGCGGTTGAAAATCCAAAGTCTTCATTAAACTCGCGGAACATCTTTGCACTTGCTTCATTCTTGAACGGATATTCTCTCGTTTATGAGCTCCTTTAATGTGCGCTGCGGCGAGGCGGTTGCTCATGTTGTTGAGTTGGTCGATAACCGGGTCGAGGTTGTTGGTAGTTCTGTCGAGGTTGCTTGATAGCTGGTCTGCGTCCGCTCCGTCCGTATTTGCATTGGCTGCTTGCCCTTATCGACTGCTGCAACGATCCCGGATTTCTTTTCAAATGTCTTCACAGGCTTCTGTTTGTCTGTCTTGTCGGCGAAACTTAGCTGTTTCGCTTCCTCTTGCAAGCTTTCGGCCTTACTTAACAACTTCTCGAAAGTCTTAATCGTAAATCCCTTAAGGAGAAGTGCTATCGGGCCATGAATTCTTTTGAGTAAGATACCGACTGCATGCTGCTCTAGTAGCTGTGGCTACACTTCATACTTAGATTTCTCCATCGAAGTATGTAGTCCACCAAAGTTTCGTTCGATTTCTGTTTCTCCACCACTAGATCACCGATGGTGATATGGTGTTGAGCTCCGGCAAACCGTTTCACAAAGAGGTTTTCTAATTCTAAAAATGTCTTTACCGAACCGTTCGGTAACTCTGCGTACCAATCGAAGGCGATCCCTGACAGTGGCTGACGAATTGTCGGAAGAGTAACGCGTCATTTCCACCGGCGTTGCAACAACTAGCGCGAAAATGTGCAACATGTTGTCGAGGGTTTCCGGTACCATCAAAAGTTTTAAATAGAGGTGGTACGAAGCCTTTTGGTTATTGTACTGCATCAAATTCTTCGGGGTAAGGTCTACCCGTCTGAATAGATACTCCGCTCTTAGACTGTGCTAATGCTTCTCGCACCTGCTGTTCTATCATGTTCTTGATGTTCTTCTCTAGAATCATATTCTGGGTAGAATCCTTCTTTGGCTGATCGTCTCCGTTAACGGATGTAATCTCTTTTCCTCCATCTGTAATATGAATAACTTCTGGAGGTGTTTCTCTTGGGGGTTGAGCCTGACTCTGAAGAGTGGCTAGGGCTGCAGCCATCTCTTCCATCCTTTTCGCCATTTGAGAGATTGTATCATTGTTGACCTCATTTCTGATGAGGTCTTCTCTTCTCTCTATAGTACTTAGGATCTAGCCTTAGGCTTTTCCTTTGACTATCTTAGAGGATTAGAATTGGGGCCCACCACTTAGGAATTCAAACCACTTCTTAACTCCCTGCAAACTCCACAAACTTGACTGTAGACCCCTAATCACCTAGAGGGTTGAAATCAAATGTGGAAGTTTAAAGGATGAGTTCCTATAGGACTCTTTGGCCTTAGAACCGCCACAGGTGGCACAGTCCAGTGAAGGGCTGACTTACACACACACTACACTTATACACTACACTTTCACACACATCCTAAAAAAAAAAACACACCCATACCTAACTTGATCTCCTGACTCATGAAGGTGATCCACATGGATGATCCTTAACCCCTAAACCCTTGGCTAAGAGGGTTAGGAACAACATAGTGGATGCCTCAAATGAGTCCCCTCATGGCTCATGTGGGCTTGATATGGCTTCATGGCTCAACCAAAATGATTTTATTCCACTTACATTCACCTAATCTTCAATTTTCCAAATTTTCAATTTTTGACCCCGGGACCCTACACCCGCCAAACCTACCCAAAACCCTCGAAACTACCCAAAATTTGCAAAATCACCTAAATTACCCAAAATTCCTCAAAATCAATCCCAAACATTCCCACATTACTCAAATTGATCATCCATACCCAAAAATACCAAAAATTCCAAAAATACCTCCCAATACCCTCCAAATACCCAAAATACCCCTCTTGACCCAAAAAAATCCAAAAATTCAGCAAATTCCCAGAAAATTCCAGAAAATCTCAAATATTCCCAATTTTATTTTGTTCAACTACATCATGGGCCAATTTTGTCAATTTACCCCACTTTTGTCAAAACCCCCAATTTGACCAATTTTAACCCTAAGTGAACCCAATGTCAAGCCAAACCTACCCAATTGACCTAAATTCTGGTCCAATTCAATTCTAAACTTCAATTCAACATTCCCAACACCAATCTAGACCAAATCCAAGTCCAATTTGATTGACATTTGAATCCAATTTCACTTTTGGCCTTAAAGCCCAATTTGGACCCATGACCAAAACCTAACCCAAACTAACCCAATTCAACTCCAATTAACCCCAAACCTTTTCTAAACCTTCCCTAACATCCCCACAAACAAAACACTAACATGATTTACACAAATTTTAGACCCAAACCCCACTCAAATTCAACCCAAAGCCAAAAAGCCCAATTTTGACCTAAACCCAAACCTAACCCAAATAAGCCCAAACCCCAAAATCAAAGCCCAACCAAAGTCAAAACCTCTTTGAAACACTCCCATAAACATTTCCAAACATTAATTTTACATCAATTTGAACCCTAGCCCAATATTGGCCCAAGTTAGCCCAATTTGACCTACATTGGCCCATTCACCAAAGAGGTCCAAATCCAACCCAAACCTAGCCCAAACACTTCAAGTTTATTCCAAATCATTCATGAAACATTCCTAAACTAAATTCAACACTCATTGGATCCAATCCTTTGCAAAATTCCCATCCTAAAATCCATTTTAAAATCCAAAAGCCCACTTCTCTAAACCATTTTAAAAGCCCATTTCCACCAAATACAAAAGCCCAAAATTGGCCCTAAAGCCCACATGGCAATTTCTCTTCATCATACCTTTAATTGATATCACCCCTAAGTTTCAAAATTATCATTAAACCATTCCAAATCAAGCTTCATCCAAATTTCCACCAAAAATGCCAAGATTCCTAAAATCTACTTCCATGAAATTGACTAAGCTTTGCCCCAAGCCAAATAGAGCCATAAAGCCCCATGCAAGCCATGAACAAGCCACATGAAGCCATGGAAGGTTTGACATGTGATCAAGCCATTAATGGCAAAAAGGGGAACCCCTTCCTAACCCTCCCTTAAGCAATTTTAACCCTTTTTTATGCAACACCTAAACCCAAGATTTACTTAAACCAAGTTGATAGGGACTTCACCACTCCATCTCAGCCTAGCCTATCCGATTCCCCACAGCACCCAAAGCCCCTTGGAGGGTGCACCATGCCCAAAACCATGGGTTGACCCAAACTAAGCCAAAATGATCCCTCCCCCCTTCTACTTTGATTCAACACCTTTACACATGGCCAACTGCAATTGATTTCACCATTGCCAAGACCTGACCTCCACGAGCCCGATGGTGACCCGACCACGGCCGGCCGGCCCACCACGGCCGCCGGAAGCCGCCGAGGCCGAGAGCTCGCATGTGAGCCCAAACTTGGAATTCTCACCTGCCGAGCCGCCCCATCCCCGGTGGCCATTGTAGTTGTTCTTCTCTTGCCAAGAGCAAGTCGATCCCAAGCCCTAACTCCCCCTGGGAGGCACTCCACCCTCTCCTATTTAAACCTCACCTCCTCTCGGCCATGAGAGGTGCTGAACCAGACCTTACTAAAACCCTGCAAAAATTGCTCCAGATCACTCTCCATACTTAGAGCAGTTGATCCCCAGTGGCAATTTGCCGTAATCCCCACCAACAGAGCCAAATTTCTCAGCCAAAATTCCACCCAAAACCAGGACACTTCTCCACAGTGGATCAATCCTCAAATTGATTGGTCATACACCTTCACCAGACCAAGGGAAGAAGTCCACCAGCAAAAGCCCCCTCTCCAGGCCACCCATCTGTTCCAGACTCCAAGCTTTGTGATCGGGCTTGGTCGAAATCATACCTAGGAGATTCACCAGACCAGGAGACTTCATCTGGAGCTTGCTGGGATCCAATCGAAGGTGACACAACCCTCAGTTTGAAGCCACACTTCTCTGAGCAAAGGTATGAGCTAACTCTTTATCCCGAGCTTCTGGAGATTCTCTATTTCAAATGCCTTAATTTCAATGCATGATCACCATATAGATATATTCGTCTCTTCAAGACGAATCCATGGAGCATAAGAACACGAAAATCTGTTGAGAAATAAGTGAGTTCTTAGGGTTTTAGTGTGGACGGCTCTCGGGTGAGGACGCTTGGGGACGATGAAAGGATGCCGTTCATTCCATACACGCGTGGACGGAAGGCTAGGATCGCGCCGGATGAGGAGATGGAACGATACAGCGGGCCCCCGGAGCGCTGAGTTGGATGGCGGCGCCGAATCAGAAGGCGACGCGTGTGCGTTCGGAGCTGCCGAGGTTGAGCTGGCGCCGCGTCACTTAAATAGAAAATTAGGGTATTTTCTTATTTATTTAATTCCCTAAACTTCAAAAATGCATAAATTTGTGTAGGAAAATCAGAAAAATAAAATAAAAATACCCTCTTGCTCAGTGAACAGAGGAAAATAATGTGGAAAAGAAATCATTTAATTTCATCAAGTATTTTATTTTTAATGATTTATTTACCCTCTGCATTGTTTTAATTCTCCATGCATATATGAAATTCACCATGGCATGAGACCGTAGGGCTTTTGAAGCCTCTGAATTTGGGAACATTCCCTGAATTTTCCAAAATCAGAGGCCATCCCTATGAGAAGTTATTGATTTTTTAAATTCATTTTGTTGTTTTGAGTATTTTAAATCTAATAATTAGCATGTTGTGAAATAAATTCTAGAAAAATTTGGTGATGTTTCTTATGACCAGAGGACCCTAGGAAAAATAGCTTTTGAATTAATTCACTTGGAATAACCCTAATTGGCTTAAACACCCAAAATAGGTCCCTAATTAATTAGAGCTAATCATACATCAAATTGAATTGAAATCAATTCTCCACTGACCTTTAGGATCAGAGGAACCCACCATAAAAATTTGAAGTCAATTGGACTTGGTTAGCCCTACTAAATGGGTTGATTAAGCCATTTAGCCAATTTCAAATTTAAAAATTGATAACTTTCAAAAGACTTTTCAAAAATTTACCAAATTGGTTTTGGTGCCTCTCTAATATTAGGGGAATTTAAGAAAAATAAAATTTTAATTTTCTAAAAAATTTGATTTTTTGTATTATTTTAATATTTTAATAATTAAAAAATAATAAAAATCATAAAAATAATAAAATTCACCAAAATGTCACATTTTGAATTTTAATCACTTAGGAACAAACCCCATATTTTTCTTAGGTCTATTTGATGAGATATTAAATTTTAAAGCCCTAAGGTAATTTTAAATTAAAAAAATGTATTTTTTTAGCATTTCCACTAAAATAATTCTAATAAATCAAAGAAAAATCAGAAAATTGTAAAAATTGATTCTCTGATTTCCTTGATATCAGAGAGATTTTTGAAAAATATAAAATTTATTTTTCAACCTTTATTTTATTTTTAAATTAATTAATACTCCAAAACTCAAAATAATTCTAATAAAAATAATATAATTCAAAAAATCACCAAATTGGTCCAAGTGGTCCTCTAGTCATTAGGAATGTCCCATAATTTTCTTAAGGACAGAAACTTTTTCTTGGTCATATTATTAAATTTTCCTTGGAAATCCTCATTTTCCACCAAAAATAATTACATAAATACATTAAATACAGAAAAATTACATTTTCTACTCTCATGTCTTTATTGACATATGAGTGAAGTCACATAAAAATTTCAAGTTCATTTAAGCTCAATTTAGTGAGTTATGAAATTATTAAGCTTGAATGGCAAAATGGTAATTAAAATTTTAACCCTTAATTAAAACTTTAGGTTTAATAAAATTAAAGAGTAAAATATTTGATATTAATCTGATTTGGATGATTGAAATTTAAATAATTAGAGAGAAGAAACCTACCAAACAATTTGAAAATAATTAAAACAAACTTTAATTAAATAATTGATTAAATTTGGAAGAATAATAAAATTGGAATTATTAAAATAGGGATATTAATAGGAAGAGATTTGTTCTTTAATTTAAGAATCCCTAAATTAATCATCTCAATAATATTTAATTCCTAATTAAAATGATAATTTAAATTTAAGATTTAAAATGTTAAAAAGCTTAATCATTAAATTAAATTAAAGTTAAATTATTAAACTCTTTTAAAATTTCAATTAAATTAAAATTAAAAATAAAATTAAATTTAAAATTAAATTAAATTAAATTAAACAAATTAAATTAAATTGAATTAAATTAAATTAAATTGAATTAAATTAAATTAAAATTAAATTAAAACATATCAAATTAAATTAAATTAAATTAAATTAAATTAAATCAAATTAAATTAAATCAAGTTAAATTAAATTAAGTTAATTCACATCAAATCAAACTAAATTAAATTAAATTAAATTAGATAATAGAATCAAGTTAAAATTAAATCAAATTAAATTAAATTAAAATTAAAACTAAACTAAATTAAATTGAAATTAAATTAAATTGAATTAAAAATGACATCACCTAAGACATAAAGAAATTCAAAATAAAGCAACTTGAACACTATTCCAAATTTAAACCCGATAACTGAAATTAAATTAAATCACAAACCATTTGAACATCAATTTGCCCTCGAAAGCTTTTGTTGTCATAAATCCTAAACAGAACGTTAAATGAAATGTTACTTCACTTATAGGATATTCAAATGTCATAGTTCACTGAGTAAGATAACAACAAAACTTAACTAAGCCTCGGACGATTACTTCACCTGATTGATTAAATCCATTTGGACTTAAAACAATCCTAGCAGTATTGAAAAGATGTTTAAGACTCGTCTTAAGCACTTCCTCAATATGATAGGATGTTTTTAAGAACGATTGAATTTAATTGTTCTTTGATGAAGAAAATCGTCCTCAAACCAAAACACAAGAACCTAGACGTCATAGGAAATGACTAGCTATAGGATTAGGAACTTGGTAGAAAACCATAACCCTTCCCTTATCTTTACCTAGGAACTTGCTTAAATATTCTAAATTGTGTTTAAGTGTAGCTTGGGATGACGGGAAGACCCTCCGAGTACGCTTTTATTTTGTTGCAATTTACTTTAT
The DNA here is from genome assembly GCA_022702705.1 of Papilionanthe hookeriana x Papilionanthe teres. Taxonomy (NCBI): domain Eukaryota; kingdom Viridiplantae; phylum Streptophyta; class Magnoliopsida; order Asparagales; family Orchidaceae; genus Papilionanthe; species Papilionanthe hookeriana x Papilionanthe teres. The sequence continues at coordinate 137,400,263 of CM040429.1, read as the reverse complement.
TGCAATTTATTTAATCACATCGCACTTACTTTTCTTGCATGATAAACAACTCGTTGCATGAAAACCCACACCTTTAGGATAGTCCCTAAAACCGAAACCAAAACTAAATTAAAAGTCATTGCAAGATAAAATTCACCTCCACAACATTTCAAAATATAAAATAACTCAAAATTTAATCACAAACGGAACACAAAACTACAATTACAACTAAATTAAAACGTCTTGTTGGATGATCGAGAATACCTCGGATGATGTAACCTACGTGTTGCTAACGGGATTTCCCACGGTCTAAATGAAAGTGTGGAACTCATTCAGTTGAGTTTAGCAAATTCATCTGGACTAAGTGAATCCGATAAAAATAATGATGCCGGAAGGATGGAACCGTGGGATCTTAACCGGTGTTGTTATAATCAACTTTAAGATTTGTTTAATTAAAATATTAAAAAACACCTGGATTTTAAGATTTTCTCTAAACCAGAACACTTCTCTCATCTCCTGATTTATGACTTCTAAAACTAAACCCCTGCAACAACAAGGAGCTCGGAGCATGGTGGGCAGCACGACCATCGTCATCAGCAAAACTCGGATCTACCTCAGCAAAACTTTCTTAGAGTTAAATAACCAAACCATAGGACTTCGAGGTAGTTTGCCTAGTGCAACATAAATCCTCAACCTCTTCGTTAGGAATTTGCATGATCATGTCATGTAAATTAAGCCCTAACCGGTCTTAGGACTCTGAGGTAGTCGTTCGGTACGACATAAACCCTCATATCTTCAAGTGCTATTTGTATGATTGTCTCATACGAATATAAGTCCAAATTAATTAAAATTGGCAAGATCAAAACATTAAATAAACATTAGGACTTTCCTAAATTCAAGCCAAACAATAGGATAGTCGAGAAATTACCGAAGTTCGCTTCGAATCTGTAATTTCTCCTACCTTTCTTCCTTTGAATTCTCAAAACAAAACGTTCCAAACTTGATCCATTCCCTATTGAAATTCTAAAATTCAATCCTTTTGAAAACTTAAACTTTGAAATTCTTGAGAGCAGAATTACTGATTTTTTCTTAGGTGATTCCCGTCACTTAAGATGTAATTAACTATAGGGGCTTGCCCTTATAGGGAATTTTAAGAACCTGAGTAATATAAACCCCGTTTAATGCTTTCATATTAAGCAGGGGAACTTGTCGGCTTATAAAATTGGTTCGCAGACCAAACGGATGTCACAAATCTTTTAGTTTATTTAATCGAGCCCTATCATCAAGCAGTATGTCTATTCTTCGGATAGATACACGGTTTGTGGTGCGGTGCTCGTTTATGTAAACTATTCGGGATGTGAGATCAGTTTGATTTCATATCTTAAAATTTTCAAACTTAAAGTTATTTTCAAAATCAAATGCTACTTTCCAAATTATATATATATTTGAATTAAATTTAAAATTTAAAATTCGCCGACAACTTCTGTTAGGCGACCCCCTTTTAAAATAATACACATAACCTAAAAATATGCTGACAATCATCTTTTTCTCGAAGTTGTGCTCTTAACATTTCCGGTTCATCTCTTTTCGCAGCTGCCAGAGCACCTTGCGAAGCTGACGATGCTCATGTCTCAACCATGTTGATCTCCACATATTCGTCATCCATGAATTCCGACGAGTCAACTTCATCTCCAAACTTTTCTTCTCTTTCTCTTGCTAATCGTTGAATGTCGGTTCTTAGCTTTTCCATAGCGTCCTCCAATGGTCTTTTTCGTACGATTTCGCAGTTATCATGCGATGGCTGTTGGATTTCCTTCTTGGGAGTCCCCTTCATCGCAGTGGTGCTCTCTTCGGACTCGAGTCTCCTGACGAGACTTTCCTTTTCAGGTCGTTGTTTCGGTCTTAATCGGCCGTAGTAGGACGTCGTACCATCCTTCTGCGACAGAAGGCCCAAGACCGGATGGTCCGTCGGTACCGAATGCTGGAAGGTGGTATCCTCCCTGATCTGTAAACCTGAAACAACAATATGTGGACTAGATTTCATCTTCTTATTCGGCTTTTCTGTGGCGCTAACGGGTTCTACTCGGGGCCCAAGATGGGATTTGGTTGGAACCCGCCCTATTCTTCTTAAAATCTCTGATACAGGACGTTTCTCTTTCTTTGCTAATTTCTCTATCACAGTCTGCAGTCGGGCAAATGGTGTAATCCTAGCCCTTTTCTTTCGGTTGTTGCTATAGTATGTGGGTCGAGGTAATGTAGAAGCAATCTTACAGACATTTTCCTCGTCAGCTGCGGCGGAGAGGGGATAGAACCTACTTCCTTCCAAAAGCGGTGTATACTCAAGCAATGGTATGTACTCAGGTAGTGGTGTGTACTCAGGCAGTTCTTCCAAGAAAGCAACTTCAGCAGCTCTGGCTTTCCTTGCAATCTTTCTACTCTTGTTTCTCCTCTGAGTTCGTGTTAGGGGTGGAACCCTTGAGCTGGACCCAATTTCAAAAACAGAAGGTCTCACATGGAGATCTGTACCCTCCACGGTAATATGCTCATCACAAATCTGAATTTCCTTCCCCTTCAGTTTGGCGGAAGCCGGGGTAGGTGCAGAGACGACTAGACCGGTGGGGGTAAAGACAACAGTCCTCCTATAAACAGTAGTATTCCTCTCAGCTGGAACCCTTTGCAGAGGAGGGAACTCTTGAGTTGACTTGAGGTTGAACTCGATCAAAGGCTTTTCAGTTTCAGGCACTTTGTCTGTAAGTGTGAAAAGAGTGACGTCAGTGATCTTGACGTTTGTATTCTCGAATCCTTGCCCGAAACGGATGATTCCATTGTCAGGAAGCTCCTCCTTGTAGATAGCTAGGTCAAGTCCGTTGGTAAAGGAGAAAATCAGCTTTGGGGCAGACATTTTCTGCAAGGTAGATTCTGATTGTTAGTCTCAAGTTATGCTTCTTCTCATCAGGACGAAAAGAAAGGAATCAAAAAGAGTCCGAACACATTTTTGTTCATGTATTTATAAAAAGGAGTTATTTGTTAAAAGAGTCGTTCATTAGAAGATTTGTTTATTAGAAACAAAATGTTCGAAGGTGTAGAGAAGGTAAGGAATCCGATTCAGAATTGGAAAGGAAGAGAAAGCCTTATGCAAGACTTCTCGACTTGAAGGACCGCTCATAAACTAACACCTATTGGGGGTCCACCCCACTTCAGAAAAGAGGTAAAAGGATCTCGGAACCTCTCCGTTTAGGGGTGTCTAAACAGTGGCTCCTAAATCCTAGAGGAGTTGGCTATACTCGTTCAAGACAGAAATGAACGGGGTATTCCAATGGAAAGAATAGTAGTTTGGTCCACTAAGGGCATGGACTCACTACCGATTTATGAAAGCAAAACCATCTGATCAAAATGGAGAGATGAACTAGTCCCCAGCGGAGTCGCCAGAAGTTGTCGACATATTTTTAGGTTGAGTGTTGTATTTTTGAAAAGAGGTCGCCTACAGAAATTGTCGGCGAATTTTTAATTTAATTTAAATAAATAATTTGAAAAGTAGTATTTAATTTTGAAAATAATTTTAAATTTGAAAATTTTAAGATATGAAATCAAACTGATCTCACATCCCGAATAGTTTATATAAACGAGCACCGCACCACAAACTGTATATCTATCCCGGAGAGTAGACACACTGCTTAATGATGGGGCTCGGTTAAATAAACTAGAAGATTTGTGACATCCGTTTGGTCTGCTAACCAATTTTAAAAGCCGACAAGTTCCCCTGCTTAATACAAAGGAATTAAGCAGAGTTTATATTACCTGGGTTCTTAAAATTCCCTATAAGGGCAAGCCCCTATAGTTAATTACATCTTAAATGAAGTGAATCATTTAAGAAAACTCTCGATAATGATCAGTGGTTTTGCTCTCAAGAATTTCATAGTTTAAGGTTTTCAAAGGATTGGATTTTTGAAATTTCAAAATGGATTAGATCAAGTTTGGAAGAGTTTGTTTCAAGAATCAAAAGGAAGAGAAGTAGGAGAAGCTGAGGATCCAAGAAGAATCTTGGCAACTTCCCAAACTATTCTATTGTTTGGCTTCGAGTTTAAGAAAATCCTAATATTATCTGATATTTCAATTTTGCCAATTTTAATTAATTTGGACTTATATTTGTATGATAAAATCATACAAATAGCCTTGAAGATGTGAGGTTTTATGTCGTACCAAACGACTACCTCGGAGTCCTAAGACCGGTTAGGGCTTAATTTACATGACATGATCATGCAAATGCCTAACGAAGAGTTGAGGATTTATGTTGCACTTGGCAAACTACCTCGAAATCCTATGGCTTTGTTGTTTAATTCTAGGAATGTTTAGCTGATGTAGAGTTGTTTTCTCGACGAAGATGGCCGTGCCGCCCATCGTGCTCCAAGCTCCTTGTTGTTGCGAGAGGTTTAGTTATAGAAGGTGAAAATCGAGAGATGAGAAAAGTGTTTTGTTTTAGAAATCTTAAAGTCCAAGTGTTTTTAATATTTTAATTAAAACAAATCTTAAAGTTGTTTAAACGAAACGATTAAGATCCCACGGTTCAGTCATCCCGGCACCGTTATTTTCATTGAATTCACTTAGTCCAGATGAATTTGCTAAACTCAACTAAATGAGTTCCACACTTTCATTTAGACCTTGGGAAATCCCGTTAGCAACACGTGGGTTACATCATCCGAGGTATTCCCGATCATTCAACGAGATGTTTTAATTTAGTTGCAATTGTAGTTTTGTTGTTTTGTTTGTGATTAAGTTTTGAGTTGTTTTATATTTTGAAATGTTGTGGCGGTGAATTTTATCTTGTAATGATTTTTAATTTAATTTTGGTTTCAGTTCAGGGACTATCCTAAAGGTTTTGGTTTTCATGCAATAGTTGTTTATCATGCAAGAAAAGTAAACTACAGTGCATGTAAGTAAATTGTAATAAAGTAAATTGCAACAAAATAAAAGTATACCTGGAGGGTCTTCCCGTCATCCCAAGATGCACTTAAAACACATGTTAAGGCATTTAAATATTCCAACAAGTACCTAGGTAAAGCTAAGGGAAAGATTTTTGGTTGTCTACCAAAGTCCTAATCCTATAGTCTAGTCATCTCCTATGACGTCTAGGTTCTTGTGTTTCGGTTTAAGGACGATTTTCTTCATCAAAGAAACAATTAAATTCAATTGTTCTTATAAACATCCTATCATATTGAGGAAGTGCTTAAGACGAGTCTTAAACATCTTTGCAATACCTCTAGGATTGTTTTAAGTCCAAGAGAATTTAATTATACAAGTGAATTAATCATCCAGGATGTTGAAGTTTTGTTCTCTTGCTCAGTGAACTAGGACATTTGAATATCCCATGAGTGAAGTAACACTTCACTTGATACCTCATTTAAGAGTTATAATAATAAGAACTTTAAAAGAGCAAATCAAATTATTAAGTATTTTAATGATTTAAACTTAATGATTTAATTTTAATTTTGACTTAATTATAAAAAATTAGTTTAAATTTGGAATAGTGTTCAAGTCATTTTAGATTTATTTCTTAATGATTTCATTTAGGTTTGTTATTAAATGATTTTGATTTAACTTAATTCAATTTAATTTAATTTTAATTTAATTTAATTTTATTTAATTTAATTTAATTTAATTTAATTTAATTTTAATTTGACTTAATTTTAATTTAATTTAGTTTAATTTAATTTAATTTAATTTTAATCTTAATTTAATTTAATTTAATTTAATTTTGATTTAATTTAATTTTTAATTTGGTTTAATTTAATTTAAATTAATTTGATTTAATTTAATTTCAATTTTAATTTAATTTAATTTAATTTAATTCAATTTAATTTAGTTTAATTTAACTTAATTTGATCTCAATTTATTTTTCTTTTAATTTAATTTAATTTGATTTTAATTTAATTTCAATTTTAATTTAATTGAGATTATTCTTTTAATTTTTTAATTAAGACTTAAGTATTATTGAAGTGATTTATTTAGGGATTTTTAAATTAAACAATAAATATCCTCTTAAATAATATCCCTACTTTAATAATTCTAATTTCTATTATTCTCCCAAAATTTCAATTGATTTATTAATTAAAGTTTTATTTTAATTATATTTGAAATGATTAGTAGATTTCTACCCTTAATTATTTAAGTTTCAATCATCCAAAAATCAGTTTAAAATCAAATATTTTACCCTTCCCTTTGATTAATCCTAAAATTTTAATTAAGAGTTGAAATTTTTAATTACCTTTTTACCATTCAAGCTTAATAATTCTATAACTCACTAAATTAAGCTCAAATGAACTTGAAATTTTTATGTAACCTTACTCACATGTCAATTAAAACATTAGAGAGAAAATGTGATTTTTCTGTATTTAATTTATTTATGTAATTATTTTTAATGGAAAATAGGGGTTTTCAAGAAAAATTCAATAACATGACCAAGGAAATGTTTCTATCCTTAAGAAAATTATGGGATATTCCTAATGACCAGAGGACCATTTGGACCAATTTTAGTGATTTTTTGAATTATATTTTATTTATTAGAATTATTTTGAATTTTGGAGCATTAATTAATTTTAAAATAAAATTAAAGTTGAAAAATGGATTTTATATTTTTATTAGATCTCTCTAACCTCAAAGAGTTCATAGAAACAAATTTTGTATTTTTCTGATTTTTCTTTGATTTATTAGAATTAGTTTAGTGAAAAGGTTGGAAAATACATTTTTTTAATATTAAAAATTACATTAAGCCTTTAAAATTCAATATCTTACCCTAGGGACTTAAGAAAAATATTTGGTTTGTTCCTAAATGATTAGAATTCAAAATGTTACATTTTGGTGATTTTTGATATTTTTATGATTTTTATTATTTTTTAATTATTAAAAATATTAAAATAATGATAAAAATCAACTTTTTTAGAAAATTATAATTTTAATTTTCCTAAGTTCCTCTGATATCAGAGATGCTCTAAAACCATTTTTGTGAATTTTTTAAAAGTATTTTGTGAGTTCTGAATTTTTAAAATTCAAATTTATTTAAGGGGGTTAATTAACCCATTTGGTGGATCAAACCAAGTCCAATTGGTTTCAAATTTTTATGTGTTGTTCTCCTATCCCTAGAGGACAGCGGAGAATTATTTTTAAGTTAATTTGATGTGTGGTTAACCCTAATTAATTAAAGTTTAATTTTGGGTATTTAGGCCAATTAGGATTGTTCCAAGTAAATTAATTCAAAACTTATTTTTCCTAGGTCCCTCTGGTCATAAGAAACATCACTAAATTTTCCTAGAATTTATTTCTCAACATGCTAATTATTGGAAGTAAAATATTCAAAACAGTAACATGAACTTGGAAAATTAATAACTTCTTGTTGGCATATTTTTAGGTTGTGTTTTATTTTGAAGAGGGGTCGCCTAACAGAAATCTGTCAGCGAATTTTCAATTTAATTAAAATAAATAATTTGAAAAGTAGTATTTGATTTTGAAAATAATTTCAAATTTGAAGGTTTTAAGATATGAGACTAAACCGATCTCACATCCCAAATAGTTTATATAAACGAGTACCGCACCACAAACCGTGTATACATCACTAAGGATAGACACACTTGCATGACGGTGGGGCTCGATTAAATAAACTACAAGATTTGTGACATCCGTTTGGTGCGCGAACCAATTTTATAAGCCAGACAAAATTCCCTGCTTAATATGAAAACATTAAACGGGGTTTATATTACACGGGTTCTTCAAAATTCCCTATAAGGGCAAGCCCACATAGTTAATTACATCTTAAGTGACGGGAATCACCTAAGAAAACTCTCGATAATAATCAATAATTCGCTCTCAAGGATTTCAAAGTTTAAGTTTTCGAGGGATTGAATTTTGGAATTTCGATAGGGAATGGATCGAGTTTGGAACATTTTGTTTTGTGAATCCAAAGGAAGAAAAGTAGGAGAAACCACAGATTCGAAGTGAACTTCGGTAATTTCCCGACTATCCTATTGTGTGGCTTAAATTTAGGAAAATCCTAATGTTTATTTAAATGTTTTGATTTTGTCAATTTTAATTAATTAGGACTTATATTTATGATAGAATCATACAAATAGCCTCGAAGATGTGAGGGTTTATGTCGTATCAGACGACTACCTCGGAATCCTAAGTCCGGTTAGGGCTTAATTTGCAAGGCAAATGCCTAACAAAGAGTTGAGGATTTATGTTGCACTAGGCAAACTACCTCGAAGTCCTATGGCTTTGTTGTTTAATTCTAGGAAAGTTTTGCTGATGTAGATTCAAGTTTTGCTGATGACGATGGCCGTGCTGCCCACCATGCTCCGAGCTCCTTGTTGTTGCAGAGGTTTAGTTTTAGAAGTCATAAATCAGGGGATGAGAAAAGTGTTTTGGTTTAGAGAAGTCTTAATTTCCAAGTGTTTTTTACGTTTTAATTAAAACAAATCTTAAAGTTGATTATAACGACACCGGTTAAGATCCCACGGTTCCATCCTTCCGGCATCATTATTTTTATCGGATTCACTTAGTCCGGATGAATTTGCTAAACTCAATCGAATGAGTTCCACACTTTCATTTAGACCGTGGGAAATCCCGTTAGCAACACGTAGGTTACATCATCCGAGGTATTCCCGATCATCCAACGGGACGTTTTAATTTAATTGTAATTGTAGTTTTGTGTTCAGTTTGTGATTAAATTTTGAGTTGTTTTATATTTTGAAATGTTGTGGCGGTGAATTTTATCTTGCAATGACTTTTAACTTAGTTTTGGTTTCGGTTTTAGGGTCTATCCTAAAGGTGTGGGTTTTCATGCAACGAGTTGTTTATCATGCAAGAAAAGTAAAGTGCATTTGCAATAAAGTAAATCACGATAATGTAAATTGCAATAAAGTAAATTGCAATAAAATAAAAGCGTACCTGGAGGGTCTTCCCGATCATCCCAAGCTACACTTAAAACACAATTAGAATATTTAAGCAAGTTCCTAGGTAAAGCTAAGGGAAGGGTTATGGTTTTCTACCAAATTTCTAATCCTATAGCTAGTCATCTCCTATGACGTCTAGGTTCTTTGTGTTTTGGTTTGAAGACAATTTTCTTCATCAAAGAACAATTAAGTCCAATTGTTCTTATAAATGTCCTATCATATTGAGGAAGTGCTTAAGAATAATCTTAAACATCTTTTCGATATTTTCTAGGATTGTTTTAAGTCCGAATGGGTTTAATTATACAAATGAATTAATCGTCCGAGAATTCAAGCTTTGTTGTTATCTTGCTCGATGAACTAGGACATTTGAATATCCTATAAGTGAAGTAACATTTCATTTAATGTTCCGTTTAGGAGTTATGATAACTAAAACTTTCGAGGGTAAATTGGTATTCAAATGATTTGGTTTAAGTTAAAGAGTTTAAATTTGGAATAGTGTTCAAGTTGCTTTATATTTAATTTCTTTCTGTTTTAGGTGATGTTATATTTAATTCAATTTAATTTAATTTAATTGAGTTTTAATTTTAATTTAATTCAATTGAGTTTGATTTGATGTTAAATTAATTTAATTTAATTTGATTTAATTTTAATTTAATTTGATTTAATTTAATTTAATTTAATTTAATTTAATTTAATTATTCAATTCAATTTAATTTATTTAATTTAATTTAGTTTAATTTAATTATTCAATTTAATTTAATTAATTTAATTTAATTTAATTTAATTATTCAATTTAATTTAATTTATTTAATTTAATTTAATTTAATTATTCAATTTAATTTAATTTATTTAATTTAATTTAGTTTAATTTAATTGTTTAATTTAATTTAATTTAATTTAATTTAATTTAATTATTTAATTTAATTTAATTTATTTAATTTAATTTAATTTTAATTTAATTTTATTTTTTTTTTTAATTTTAATTGAATTTTTTTAAAAGAGTTTAATAATTTAATTTTAGTTTAATGATTAAGTCTTTTAATATTTTAAATTTGAGTTATCATTTTAATTAAGAATTGAATATTAATGAGATAATTAATTTAGGGATTTTTAAATTAAAGAATAAATCTCTTCCTAATAATATCCCTATTTTAATAATTCCAATTTTATTATTCTTCCAAATTTAATCAATTATTTAATTAAAGTTTAATCATTTTAAAATTGTTTAATGGGTTTCTACCCTTTAATTATTTAAATTTCAATCATCCAAATCAGATTAGGATCAAATATTTTACTTGTTAAATTTTTATTAAACCTAAAGTTTTAATTAAGGGTTAAAATTTTAATTACCATTTTACCCTTTAAGCTTAATGATTTCATAACTCACTAAATTGAACTCAAATGAACTTGAAATTTTTATGTGACTTCACTCATATGCCAATAAAGACATGAGAGGAGAAAATGTGATTTTTCTGCATTTAATTTATTTATATAATTATTTTTGGTAGAAAATAGAGATTTTCAAGGAAAATTTAATAACATGACCAAGAGAAAGTTTCTGTCCTTAAGAAAATTAGGGGACATTCCTAATGACCAGAGGACCACCTGGACCAATTTTGGTGATTTTTTGAATTATATTATTTTTATTATAATTATTTTAAGTTTTGGAGTGTTAATTAATTTAAAAATAAAATAAATGTTGAAAAATGAATTTTGTATTTTTCAAAAATCTCTCTGATATCAAGGAAACCATAGAAGCAAATTTTGTAATTTTATGATTTTTCTATGATTTATTATAATTATTCTAGTGAAAATGCTAGAAAATACATTTTTTTAATTTTAAAATTACCCTAGGGCTTTAAAATTTAATATCTCACTAAATAGACCTAAGAAAAATGTGGGATTTGTCCCTATGTGATTAAAATTCAAAATGTGACATTTTGGTGAATTTTATTATTTTTGTGATTTTTATTATTTTTTAATTATTAAAAATATTAAAATATTATTAAAAATCAACTTTTTTAGAAAATTTTAATTTTAATTTTCTTAGGTTCCCCTGATATCAGAGAGGCTCCAAAATCAATTTGGTGAATTTTTGAAAGGTATTTTAAAAGTTATGAATTTTTAAAGTTTAAAATGACTAAGTGGCTTAATCGACCCAATTAGTGGGGCTAACCAAGTCCAATTGACCTCAAACTTTTATGGTGGATTCCTCTGATCCTAAAGGTCAGTGGAGAATTGATTTCAAGTCAATTTGATGTATGGTTAACTCTAATTAATTAGAGACCTATTTTGGGTGTTTAAGCCAATTAGGGTTGTTTTAAATGAACCAACTCAAAACCTATTTTTCCTAAGGTTCTCTGGTCATAAGGAACATCACCAAATTTTCCTAGAATTTAATTCACAACATGCTATTTATTGAAATTAAAATACTCAAAACAGCAACATGAATTTGAAAAATCAATAACTTTTCATAGGGATGGCCTCTGACTTTGGAAAATTCAGGGAATGTTCCCAAATTCAGAGGCTTCAAAAGCCCTATGGTCTCATGCCATGGTGAATTGTATACATGCATGGGGAATTAAAAGTATGCAGAGAGTAAATAAATTATTAAAAATAAAATACTTGGTGAAATTAAATGATTTCTTTTCCACATTATTCTCCTCTGTTCATTGAGCAAGAGGGTATTTTTATTTTATTTTTCTGATTTTCCTACACAGAGATATGAATTTTTGAAGTTTAGGGAATTAAATAAATCAAAAAATACCTTAATTTTCTATTTATCCACGCGGCGCCGCGTCAACCTCGGCAGCTCCGAACGCACACGCGTCGCGCTCCCATTCGACGCCGCCACCCGAGTCGGCAGCCCGGGCCCCGCGGTTCTCGTACCGTCTCCTGGTCCGACGCCATCCGAGCCGTTCGTCCGCGCGTGTATTGAATGGACGGCATCCGTTCATCGTCCCCGAGCGTCCTCACCCGAGAGCCGTCCACACTAAATCCATAAGATCTCACTCGATACTCAATGGATTTTCATGTTCTTATGCTCTATGGATTCGTCTTGAAGAGACGAACACATCTATACGGCTATCATGCATTGAAACTAAGGCATTTGAAATGGAGAATCTCCGGAAGCTCGGGATGAAGAATTAGCTCATACCTTTGCTCGGAGAAGTGTGGCTTCGATCCGAGAGTTGTTGCACCTTCGATTAGATCCCGACAAGCTCCGGATGAAGTCTCCCGGTCCGGTGAATTGTCCGAATGTGATTTCGACCAAGCCCGATCACAAAGCTTGGAGGCCGGAGCAACCGGGTGGCTCTGGAGATGGGGCTTTGCTTGGTGGACACCTTCCTTTGGTCCGGTGAAGGTGTAGAACCAATCAATTTGGGAATTGGCTCACTCGTGGAGAAGTGTCCCGGTTTTGGGTGGAATTTCGATTGGGAATTTGGATTTTATCGGTGGGGATTAGGGCAAATCGACACCGGGGATCAACTGCTCTAAGGGTGGAGAAGGGTTTGGAACAATTTTGGCAGAGTTTCGGCAAGGTTTGTGCAACTCTCCTCTCATGGCCGAGATGGGTGGAGTTTAAATAGGAGAGGGTGGAGGGCCTCCCAGGGGGAGTTGAGGCATGGGATCAGCTGCTCCGGTGAGGAGAAGAACGAGCCATGGTGGCCATTGGGCATGGGGCAACTCGGCAGGTGAGAATTCCAAGCTTGGGCTCACATGATGCTATCGGGTGTGGTGTTTTCCGGCAATCCAGTGCGGCGGCCTGGCAGGACATGGGTCACCATCTTGACCGGGGAGGTCGGGGCTTGGCAATGGTGAAGTCGATCGGGCTTGGACATGTGTAAAGTGTTTGAATTAAAATGGAATGGAGAGGGGGTCATTTTGGCCTTAATTTGGTCAACCCATTGATTTGGGTTGGGTGCACCTCCCCATGGCCTGATTTTGGGCCGAGAGGATCAGTTGGGTCGGCCAAGGGAGAGTGGTGTGGTCTCCATCCATGATGAGGTGGCTAAGCATGGTTTAGTGTGTGACATGCTTAAGGTAAAAAGGGGTTAAGGAGGATTAGGAAAGGGGCCCCTCCTTTTGCCATTAATGGCTTGATCACATGTCAAGCCTTCCATGGCTTCATGTGGCTTGTCCATGGCTTGCATGGCTCACCTTTGGCTTGGGAAAAGGTTTGGTCAATTTCATGAAAATGGGTTTTAAGAATTTTTGGTAATTTGATGGAAATTTATATGAAACTTGATTTGGAATAATTTGATGGTGAATTTAGGACTTAGGTAATGGATTTAATTAAGTGGATGACAAATGGAGATGTCATGTGGGCTTTAGGGTAGATTTTGGGCCTTTGGATGTGGTGAAGTGGGCTTTTAGGAAAGTTTAAGGGAAATGGGCTTTTGATTTTAGGATGGGCATTTGGATAAAAATTTTGTGAAGAACTTTGTCAAATAAATGTCATAATTGGTTTAGGGATGTTCTATGAAGGGCTTGGAATCAATTTGATGTGATTTGGAGTTGAATTGGTTTGAATTTGGATTTATTTGGTAAGTGGGCCTATGTAGGTCAAATTAGGCTAACTTGGGCTAATGTTGGGCTAGGGTTGAAATTGATATAAAATCAATGTTGAGAAATGTTTATGGGAGTGTTTCAAAGAGGTTTTGACTTTGGTTGGGCTTTGATTTTGGGGTTTGGGCTCATTTGGGTTAGGTTTGGGTTTAGGTCAAAATAGGGCCTTTTAACTTTGGGTTGAGTTTGAGTGGGGTTTGGGTCTAAATTTTGGTCAAATCATGTTATTATTTTGTTTGTGGGAATGTTAAGGAAGATTTAGAAAAGATTTGGGGTTAATTGGAATTGAATTGGGTGCGTTTGGGTTAGGCTTGGGTCATGGGTCCAAATTGGGCTTTAAGGCCAAAAGTGAGATTGGATCCAAATGTCAATCAAATTGGGCTTGGATTTGGTCTAGATTGGTATTTAGGATATTGAATTGAAGTTTAGAATTGAATTGGAGCAAAATTGGGGTCAATTGGGTAGGTTTGGTTTGACATTGGGTTCACTTAGGGTTAAAATGGGTCAAATTGGGGGTTTTGACAAAAGTAGGGTAAATTGACAAAATTGGCCCATGGTGTAATTGGACAAAATGAAATTGGGAATATTTGGGATTTTCTGGAATTTTCTGGGAATTTTCTGAATTTTTGGATTTTTAGGCCAAGAGGGGTATTTTGGGTATTTGGAGGGTATTGGGAGGTTTTCTTGGAATTTTTGGTATTTTTGGGTATGGATGATCAATTTAAGTGATGTGGAAATGTTTGGGAATGATTTTGGAGAATTTTGGGTAATTTGGAAATTTTTGAGAAATTTGGGTAATTTCGGGGTTTTGGGTAAGTTAAGCGGATGTAGGGTCCCGGGGTCAAAAATTGAAAATTTGGAAAATTGAAGATTGGGTGAATTTGAGTGGAGTGAAATCATTTTGGTTGAGCCATGAAGCCATATCAAGCCCACATGAGCCATGAAGGGACTCATTTGAGGCATTCACTATGTTGTTCCTAACCCTGCTAGCAAGGGCTTAGGGGTTAAGGACCATCCATGTGAATCACCTACATGAGTCGGAGGTCAAGTTGGGTATGGGTGTGGTTTTAGGAGGTATGTGGAAGTGTAGTGTGTAGGTGTAGTGTATAAATGTAGTGTGTGTGTAAGTCGGCCCCTTCACTGCGACTGTGCCACCAGTGAGCGGCCCTAAGGCCAAAGAGTCCTATAGGAACTCATCCTTTAAACTTCCACATTTGATTTCAACCCTCTAGGTGATTAGGGGTCTACAGTCAAGTTTTTGGAGTTTGCAGGGAGTTAAGAAGTGGTTTGAATTTCTAAAAGGTGGGTCCCAATTCTAGTCCTCTAAGATAGTCAAAGGAAAAGCCTAAGGCTAGATCCTAAGTACTAAAGAGAAGAAGAGAAGACCTCATCAAAAATGAGGTCAACACTTCTCATAGGGATGGCCTCTGACCTTGGAAAATTCAGGGAATGTTCCCAAGTTTAGAGGCTTCAAAAGCTCTATGGTCTCATGCCATGGTGAATTGCCTATGCAAATGAAGAATTAAAACAATGCAGAGAGTAAATAAATCATTAAAAATAAAATACTTAATGAAATTACTTGATTTCTTTTCCACATTATTCTCCTCTGTTCACTGAGCAAGAGGGTATTTTTATTTTATTTTTAGGATTCTTCTACACAAAGTTATGAATTTTTGAATTTCTGGTAATTAAATAAATAGAAAAATACCCTATTTTCCTACTTATCCACGTGGCACTGACTCAACCTCGGCGCCTCCGAAGCTCCACGCATCGCCTCTTGATTCGGCGCCGCCATCTGACTGGGATGCCATGCGGCCAGCGGTTCATATCCCGTTGCTCCGTCCGGCGTGATCCTAACCGTCCGCTCGATACACGCGAGATTCAACGGCTCCCAGTCATCGTCTACGACTGGTGTGAACCCGTGACCATCGACCTTCTAACCCTAATTTCTCACTCGATTCTCAACTGATTTTTGTGTTCTTATGCTCTATGGATTCATCTTGAAGAGACGAACACATCCATACGGTAAACATGCATTGAAATTGACTCGAACTAAATGGAGAATCTCCAGAAGCTCGCGAGAAGGAGAGAGCTCATACCTTTGCTCAGAGAAGTGAAGCTTCAATCTGAGGGATATGTCACCTTCGATTAGGTCCAAGCAAGCTTCAGATGATGTCCCTTGGCCTGGTGAATTATCTAGGTATGAAAGTGCCCACAGCCGATCACAAAGCTTGGAGGCTGGAAGCAATGGCTGGCCTGGAGAGGAGGATTTTGTTGGGAAACTTCTCCTCTTGGTCTGGTGAAGGTGTATAGTCAATCAATTTGAGGATTGACTCACTGTGGTGAAGTGTCCTGGTTTTGGGCTTGGATTTCAACTCTGAAATTGAGCTCACAGAGAGGAAATGGCAGGGGGATTTCAGTGGGGATCTAGTTCTCCAGTTGTGGGGAAGAGTCTGGAATGATTTTGGCAGAGTTTCCTTAAGGTTTGTTTTAGCACCTCTTCATGGCCGAGAGGAGGGGGTGTTTAAATAGGAGAGGCTGGAGGGCCTCCCAAGGGGGTTTAAAGGTTGGGATTAGCTGCTCTGGTGAGGAGAAGAACAGCTGCAATGGCCATTTGGAGTGAGGCAGCTCACCAAGGTGGAATTCCAAAATTTGGCTCCTCCCAAGGTCTCGGCCATTGCTTTTTCCGGCGATCCAGGCGGCTGGCCTGCTGGCATGGGTCACCCTCAGGTTCAGGTGAGTCAGGGCTGGGGTTTAGTGTAGGAAATTGAGCTTTGTCATGTGTAAAGGGGTTAGATCAAAATGGAATGGGGGCATAGCTATTTTGGCTTGGTTTGGGTCAACCCATGTGTTTGGGTTGGGTTCACCTCCCCATGACCTGGTTTTAGGCTGAGAGATTAAGTTAGGTTAGCTGGTCAAAGGTGGTGAGGTCTCTTTCTAAGAATATTTAGATTAAATTTAGGTTAAAGGGAATCATGGTTAAGGCTAATGACTTTAGGAGATTATGGAAAGAGCCTCCTTATTTTGCCCAAAATGGCATGGTGACATGTAAAGAGGCTCTCATGGCTTCCATGTGGCTCATGCATGGCTTCATGGCTTGCCTATGGCTTAGGATGGCTTGGCTTGATTTCATAAAAATGGGTTTTAGGAATTTTGTTATTTTGGTGAGAATTGTCATGAGGCTTAATTTGGAATTGTTTAATGATAAATTAGAACTTTAGGAATGATTTTAAATTGAATGTGTGATGAGGGAATGTGTCATGTGGGCTTTAGATTGATTTGGGCTTTTGAATTTGGTGGAAGTGGGCTTTTAGGAAGGTTTAAGGGAGTGGGCCTTTATGTTTAACAATGGGCTTTTAGATGAAAAATTTTGCAAAGGGCCATGTCAAATAAATGTTGAGTTTAGTTTAAGGATGTTTCTTGAATGATTTTGAAGCAAATTTGAGGTATTTTGGAATTGAATTGGGTTGAATTTGAGCTAAGTTTAGGTCATGGGTCCAAATTGGGCTTTAAGGTCAAAAGTGAAATTTGATTCAAATGTCAATCAAACTGGACTTAGATTTGTTCTAGATTGATATTGTGGATATTAAATTGAAGTTTAGAATTGAATTGGACTAAAATTGGGGTCAATTGGGTAGGTTTGGTTTGACATTGGGTTCACTTGGGTTAAGATTGGGCTAAATTGGGAGTTTTGGTAAAAGTGGGGTAAATTGACAAAATTGGCCTTTGGTGTAGTTGGACAAAATGAAGTTGGGAATATTTGGTATTTTCTGGAATTTTCTGGGAATTTTCTGAATTTTTTTTGTTTTTGGGTGATCAATTTGATTGGTGAGGAAGTGTTCAAGGTTAATTTTAAGGAATTTTGGGTGATTTGGAAATTTTGGAGGATTTGGGCAATTTTAAGGGCTTTTGGTATGTTAGGTGGGTCAGGGGCCCTGGAGGCCAAAAATTGAAATTTTGGAAAAATGAAGATTGATCAAATATAAGTGAAATAGAATCACTTTGGTTGAGCCATGAAGTCATATTAAGCCTATATGAGCCATGAGAGGACTCATTTGAGGCATTCTCTATGTTGTTCCTAACCCTCTTAACCAGGGGCTTAGGGGTTAAGGTCCATCCATATGAATTACCTACATGAGTCGTGGAGTCAAGTTGGGTATAGGTGTGGTTTTAGGATTTGGATTGTGTGTGCGAGAGTGTAGAGTATGAGTGTAGTGAGTGTGTAAGTCAACCTTCACTGCACCAAGCCACCTGTGGTGGTCCTAAGGCCAAAGAGTCCTATAGTGGAACTCATCCTTTAAACCTTCACTTTTGATTTCAACCCTCTAAGTGATTAGGGGTCTTCAATCAAGTTTGTGGGGTTTACTGGAGTCAAGAGGTGTTTGAACTTCTAAAGGGTGGGTTCCACTTCTAGTCCTCTAAGATAGTCAAAGGAAAAGCCTAAGGCTAGATCCTAAGTACTAAAGAGAGAAGAAAAGACCTCATCAAAAATGAGGTCAACACCTGTGCAAAAAAGGCACTGGTGGCTAAGCACCGACTGGTTGGCGCTTAAGCGCCGCAGATATGAAAAATGTGATAAATGAATTTCTAGAAGCCAAAATCACAGGGAAGTGGTTTTAGAAGTTATTTTGGAATTTTAAAAGGTCTAGGGTCGGTTTTAGTACTTCACATGTCTACAAAAAGGCCCTGAATTAAGAGAAACAGTTGCCTCAGTCCCTATTTTCATTCCTGATTCTTAAGAAGAGTATTTTGAGTGCAAAAATGTCTTCTTAGGAGAGTTAGATTAAGAAGAATGAGGAAGCCAACAAGAAGAAATTTATTAGTGAAAGTGCGCAAGAGTTATTCAGTAGATTCCTAGCAGTTAGTATTAAAGGTATTGCAGAAAGAATTGCGAAGATTGAAGCCAACGTGTAATCAATTGAAGCAAAGGTAAATGAAACTAACACTCATTTAGCGCATAATGTATGGAAAATTAAAATGCTATTCAGTCATATAAGTCATGTGGAAGAAGCGGATAAGGCGATGTTTCTAAAAAACAAATGGTTAGAAGAAGAAGATGTGAGAGTTTTCAACCATGCCCGTTTTATCAGATTTATATTTCAGATAGTTCAAATGGAACTAATAGTGATTCTGGATATATTCCACCTAATGGAGATTGGAATTAATTTGAGTATAGTCTAGTGTTGTAGTTTTTTATGTGTTGAGTGTTTTGTGCTAGTGTTTTATGTTTGTGTTTTGTTGAACTTTAATGTGTGTTTGTTACATCTTAATGACTTTGTTTTTTATGTATTTAAATTTTTGTGTATTGGGAAATTTCATCCAAAGTGTTTGGATAGAAATTTTTAGTTTGTGTTAAGTGTAGTTATTTATAATTAAATGTAAGTTTGTGTTTGTGTGAAATTTGTTTTTGAATTGTTGGAAATTTAACTTTTTTTTAGAATTAGAAAAGTTTATGGGGATAAATGATTATTTGAATTAATTTAGGGTGATTAACCAAGGGGTTTAGTACACTTTTAAATTTAATATGAAAATCAGGGTACTGGCGCCTAAGCGCTAGAACTTTGGCGCTTAAGCTCCAGATTTCGCGGCTAAGCGCCATATGCCTCGCGCCTAGACGTCAGTTAGCGAAAACTAGTTTTTTGCAGTTAAAAACCAGAAAATTGACATTATAACACCTCTCGTCATCCTCAGCCTCTCAAAACCGCGAAAAAGGATTTAGGGCATCTTTAGGTTGGATCAATTTAGAGCCAATTTCAACGAGATTTGTCAGATTTGAATTCCTTAAGGTATGAGCACTACTCCTAAGTAAATTTTTTTTATTTTCACCATATATTTTGAGTACATTATTAAAAAATCTTAAAATCATTATTTATGGTGAAATTTGAGGAAAAGCATAATAAATTGCTTGGATTTAGTGGAAATTACCTTTTGAAGTTAAATTAGCAAGTTTAGTTTAATTTTGGAATTTATAGTGAATTTTTGCGATTTTTTAGAGATGGCTCCAAAGTCAAAGCATTCAAAAGAGAAGGAAAGATTTGATTAAAAAAATTAGTTAGTGCGAGAGCAGAGGATCGATACGTTGGCGCACTATCGTCGCGAAAATTGATTCTTGAATGTGTGAATAGTAAACCAGGAGAAGTTATTAAAGAAAAGATTACTAGAAGGAATTGGGAGAATTACTGTTACTTCTCCGCTGTCGCTGTTGATTCTGTGGTCAGAGAGTTTTATGCAAACTTACCTGCAGTAGAAGAGAATTTAGTGATGGTTAGAGGTGAACAAGTGCATTTTTCACCTGGGGAAATCAATGTCTTCTACCACTTGCCTCCTGCATTGTTTTCCTTTTATGTTAATTATCATCCCACTGAAGGAGAATTAGATGAGAAAATATCTTTTCTGACTGATGGAAGTGGTTTGTGGAAGATAACGAATGAAAGAAGAGTCAATTTTTAGGCCTTTAAGTTGAATATCATTTCAAAAGCATGGCATTATTTTATCTAATCTAAACTGTTTCCTTCAACTCATATTAGTGAAGTTACGAGGGAGAGAGTTGTTCTGAACCATTGTATTCAGCAAGGAAAGCCTATTGACATAGGGGCTATTATTTTTTATTATGTGATGAACTGTGTCAGATCTGCTACTACTACAGGTATAGGATTTCCTTCCTTAATTCATTCGATTTGTGAGCGGTTTGGTGCGAAGTTTGAAACATGGGAGGAAGTTCTTCAGCCATTAAGACCTATTACCAGTGTAAACGTTGGCGCTTACACTGTGCATTCAGAGTTTTATTGGAGAGGAGGATTTAGAGCTTCCACTGCTTCTGCTTCTACTACTTCTACTTCACGTGCTACTACTTCTAGAGCATCATCTTCTAGTGATTCATAGACTAGTTATTAAAGAAGGTTTTGAAGCAAGTGAGTCTTACCCGAGAGCATGTTAGAGATATGGATGGTAAGATTGAAAATATTGGAAGGTATATTGTTAAACATGACAAATAGAAGGAGAATTATCAGCAGTATATGGATAGAGTGATTAGAGGTGATCACAGTACTGAGATGCCCCCTCGTCCGTATTATATACCTTATGTGTCATCTAGAGACTAGAATGAAGATGTTGATGAGGATGATTATTAAGATTGTTGTGTTAAGTTTATTTTATTTTGTGATTTCTTATGTGTAGTTATGTTTTTATTTGATGTTTTTATATGTGATGTGATGTTTAATTGTTGTGTGATGTATTTATGATATGAACTCTGATATTGTATAGAGCATAGTTGGCCTATTTCTTTTTATGCACATTCAGATGTTTATGTGATAAATTAATGTTTTATGTTGTAGTTTGTGATATGTGTGTGGTAGTAAATGTTTTAATGTGTATTTAGTGTTTGAATTTTTTAATAGAATTTAAATTAATTCTAAATTTGTTAGGAAATGTAGAACACTATTAAAAACCACTATTTACAAATTTCATGTTTAAAACTTTTCAAAATCTACTACCAGTTATTATCTAGTATTGTTGTAATTTTAGTTATGTTAAGTTGGTGTGTATTTGCTTTGAAAACCTCCACTACTGTAGAAGTCTTTTAAATTATTTATGAAAAATTAAACTTAGTTTCTTTCTACTCCTATTTTTTTTAAACTGTTATACTTGCATATTTAGGGTATTGAAATTCCTGCAAGCATGTTATTTTGTTTTAAATTCTCACTCATGTATCATTTCTTATGCTTAAATGCTTTTATCCTGACTAAAAATTAAAGTTTGGGGGGAATTTAAAAAACTAAATTTTTCAAAAACCTACAATTTTATTTATTCTCAAAAATACTTAAAATAAATTTAATTTTTGAATAAAAATAATTATGTATACGAAGTTATATTAGGGAAACAAAATTTTGAATATAGAAATGAATAAAAGAATTTAGTTAAAATTTATAGTAATAATGAAAATTTTAAAGTTAAAATGCTCTTAATAAAGAAATATTAAATATAGTTAAACTATCTTTAGTAAGAAATTTTGCATTTTTTGATGAATAGAAGATTTGACTTTTATTTTTCAAAGCTTAAATTTCTTTTATTGAGAAATAATTTTCAGCACTATTATTATGATTTTTAAGTAAAAGATACATATCAGACCTTTAATTTAAATAGAAGGGTGGAATCCAAAATCATTAAAGGCCTATCGAGATACAGTAATCTTATCTTTATAAAAAAATGAAAAGAAAAAGAAAAAAAAGTGAAAAATAGTATATGAAAAGGAAGGAGAAGCTTAAGGATTTAAGGGTCTAATCAAAAATTGGTTCCATGCCTAAAGTTTAAAATATAAGTTTTGATAAAATCTAAAACTTAAGGTTATAATATAGTAAGTAAAATTATTCTCAATTAAAATTTTTTAAGTGAGAAAAATAAAATGTTTGAATTCTATATTTTGAAAAATCTACAAGTATTTCTAAATTAGATAGAGACTTATATTTTCATTATCCTTTACTTAAGAACTTTCTAAACTTTAAGTTGGTCTTATTTACTAAAATTTTTTCTAAATTGGATTCTTTCATTTCTAGAACAAAATTTTGAAACATCCTAAGAAACTCATTTACATAATTTGCATGTTAAAATTTTTATGGTTAAGAGTCACTTGAGGATAAGTAACATTATAAGTTTGGGGGATTTTGATAACTTAAAATATATATTATTTTTATGCACATTGTTATACCTATTTTTTATGGTATTGCACTTTAATGGAAGGTGTTTTGTGTTTTTCTTGTAGGTATGATGAAAATGATTAATTATGATGAAAGGAGCAAAAAAAGGATCACTTAAGTGCCACATTGAAAAATCAAATTTCAATCAAATTTGGCGCGATTTTCAAGGGGTGTTTGAAGCAATTTTAGGTGGCGACTTCCTTAACTTTCTTTGGGCGGCAAATATGATTAAGGGGACGCATCTTTTGGTGGATATATTGAATCTGGACATGATTTGAAGAGAAACCAAGGCACCTTTTAGAAAAATACAAAAATTAAGCCTCATAATTTGCAAGTGTGTTGAAAGTGTGTGTTGAGAGTTTAGTTTTGGTGTTCTTCTATTTTTAGAGAGTTTCTTAGTGTAGTTCTATAGTTTTTAGTAGAGAGTAGAGAGTAAGAAAGAAATAAAGGTTGGTGTAAAGCCTTCTTCCCACCAATTTTCTTTCATCGTTGTATCGAGTTTTTATTGAAGTCTAAAGTTTTTATTTGAGTCATCAGAGTTGGGCGCCAACCTCCATAGAGTTGTATTGTGGAATGCAACATTTCAGAGAAACTTCCAAAGTCTTGTGGAGAGGATTTTCAGATAAGTATTTATCTTTGTTTTTACACTTTGTTTTTAAGTAAAATTTGTGGTGTTTTCATTATGGTTTATGCTTTCAAATCATGTTGTGTTTGTATTTTCTACATGAAATCTGAGTAGTTTACTTTATATTTTTCTTTCTTAGATTATGAAGTAATTAAATTATGGAACTATGTTGTGGAAAGTATAAGTGTTTAATGCTGGAAGAAATTGTGATGATTCAAATCCTTGTACTTAATTTACTTCTTGATGTGACCAATTAAGATGTTAAAATTTGTTGTGAGATTATGTAAGATCCAATAGGGTATTGTCTCAATCAACAATTAGAAAGAATCACATACAATTATATGGGTGAGAATTGTAGTCCATATGATTGAATGCAAATATATAGGGAGATATGCTTTATTAGAGAGTAAAATTAGAGGACATTAGAGTGACAGGCTAAAGCCCCCTAGTTTGATTTGTTATTTTAGATTTTGTTATGAGATGTTAGCCCCCACGTGGAAGAAATAGAGGGAACTCTAGAGTGATTGCTGGTATCTTCCCTGCCTAACCCATCTACAAAATTTCAAAGCTTTAAATTAACTAATTTTCTTTATAGAACCAAGTAAGGGTAAAGCATATAATTGCTCTTATTTGTCACAATACATTTAAATACTTCCACAACATAAATATCCATAATTATTACTGATTCATTGAAGAAGGAAAAAGATATTTGATTTTTATAGCTTTTATATTATGTTTAGAATATTGATAATTTTAAATTCCTGCTTAACTTTTTATTAAAAATATCAAAAACAACTTTTTAAAATTTTTACCTTAAAACATACTTACAAAAAACAATTGAAAAGGTAAAAAGTTATTTTTCTTATTTCTTTAAAGTTTTAGAAATTTCCTTGTGGGTTCAATATCTCAGGGCTTAATCGGAAAGTCCTATATTACTTGATAAACGATATGTATACTTGCGTAGTATCCCATATTATAAATCATAAATTTATTATCTAAATTGTATGCATAAATATTCGGGGATCACATACCATGGTAAATTTCCTTCAATAATATTATATAATTGCTCATTAGGAAGAGTTTCAGTGATTTCCCTTTCAAAGTCATCCAAATTAGGTTGTTTAAGTCTAAATAATTGATCAGCTATTTGATTATCAATCCCTTTCCTATTAACGATCTTAAAATTTAATTCTTGCATTAAAAGTATCCATCAAATCAGTCTTGGTTTTGCATCCTTCTTTTACATTAAATATTTAATAGCAGATTGATCAGTATGCACTATACATTTAGTTCCAATTAAGTAAGATCTAAATTTTTCAAAGGCATAAACGATAGCTAATAACTCTCTTTCTGTAGTGGTATAATTAATTTGAGCATCAGTAAGAGTCTTACTAAAATAGTATATAACTTTAAACATTTTATCGTGCATTTTTCCTAAAACAACTCCAATAGCATAATCACTAGCATCACACATTAATTCAAATGGTTTGTCCTAGTCAAGTGAAACTATTATAGGGGTAGCGATTAATTTTTCCTTTAATAGATCAAAAGCTTTTAAGCATTCATCGTTAAAATCAAACTTCCTATCTTTTTAAAAAAGTTGGCAAGAGGCTTAGTGATTTTTGAAAAGTCTTTAATGTAACGTCTGTAGAATCCTACGTGTTCCAAAAGGCTTCTTACCCCTCTCACAGTTGTTGGA
Source organism: Papilionanthe hookeriana x Papilionanthe teres (assembly GCA_022702705.1). Taxonomy (NCBI): domain Eukaryota; kingdom Viridiplantae; phylum Streptophyta; class Magnoliopsida; order Asparagales; family Orchidaceae; genus Papilionanthe; species Papilionanthe hookeriana x Papilionanthe teres. Next base: position 137,375,756 of record CM040429.1, on the reverse strand, counting down.
GGTGGTAATTTTTCTATAGTTTGAATTTTCGCAGGATCCACTTCCATGCCATATTCAGATATTTTATGCCCAAGCACAATTCCTCCGACAACCATAAATTGACACTTTTCCCAGTTTAGGACTAAATTTATTCTTTCGCATACCTCTAAAACTTTTTCTAAGTTGCATAAGCATGCATCAAATGAATCTCTAAATACTGAGCAATCGTCCATAAATACTTCTTGTTAATTTGCTAAATATGGACGTCATACATCTTTGAAATGTTGCAGGTGTATCACATAATCCAAAGGGCATTCTTCTAAAAGAAAAAGTTCCATAAGGGCTAGTAAATGTAGTCTTCTCTTAATCCTCAGGAGCAATAGGTATTTGGTGATAATCGGTATATCCATCCAAAAAGTAATAATACTTGTGTCCAGCAAGTCTGTCTAGCATTTGGTCTAAAAAAGGTAAAGGAAAGTGATCTTTTCTGGTGGTGGCATTTAATTTTCTATAATCAGTACATATTCGCCAACCAGTGTCTTGTATTGTAGGTATGATTTCATTTCGATCATTTACATCAACAGTCACTCCTCCCTTCTTAGGAACACAATAATTAGGCTTACACAAAGACTATCAGAAATATGATATATAATTCTAGCACCTAACCACTTTAAAATCTATTTTTTAATTACTTATTTCTTTATTGGGTTCAGTCTCCTTTGTGAATCAACTCTAGATTTATGTTGTTCATTCAACAAAATTTTGTGCATACAAATTGATGAACTGATTCTTTTAATATCAGCTATGGACCAACCAAAAGCCTTTTTGTATCTTTTCAAGGTTTCCAATAATTTTTGTTCTTGATATTCATTTAAAATCGAAGATACAATGACTGGTAAAGTAGATTATTCTCCTAAAAATGTATACTTCAAATAGTTAGGGAGAATTTTCAGCTCAAGTTCTGGGGGTTTAATGATAGATGGAATTAATCTTTTATCTCCATTTTCCATAGTATCCAATCTTTCAAATCTTTCTTGAACAAATTCTAACTTTTCATTTTTCATATCATCCAAGTCATATTCACTTTCACTTTCATTTTCATCATCACATTCCAAGTTTTCTTCAAACACTTCTTTAAAACAAGCTTCTCTCAAGTAATCGCAGATTTCCATTCGAAAGCACTCATCATCTCTTTTAGTTGAAGGTTATTTCATAGATTTCAGAATATTGAAAGTTACCTCTTGATCATTGACTTTCATAGTTAACTCTCCTTTTTTAACACCGATCATAGCTCTCCCAGTAGCAAGGAATGGTCTTCCCAAAATAATTGGAATTTTTTTATATTCCTCCATATCTAATACAATAAAGTCCACATGAAAGATAAATTTATCCACCTTCACTAATACATCTTCCACAACTTCTTTAGGATAAGTGATAGAACGATCAGCCAATGGAAGAGTCACAGATGTTGGCAAAATTTTTCATATTCCCAATCTTTTCAAAGTTGATAAAGGCATAAGATTAATACTAGCTCCAAGATCACATAAAGCTCTTCCAAAAATTTTATCACCTATAGCACACGAGGTAGTGAAACTACCTGGGTCTTTAAGTTTTTCAGGAAGGTTCTTCTGAATAATTGTACTACACTCACCGCTAAGTGCAATAGTCTCATGGTCTTTGAACTTTCTTTTCTTTTTAAGAATATCCTTCATAAACTTTGCATAATCAAGCATCTGCTCTAATTCTTCAAGGGAATATTAATCATTAATTTCTTAAGAATTTTCAAAAACTTTGCAAACCTATTATCCCTGTTTTATTTCTTTAGTCTTTGAGCAAAAGGAGGAGTTGGTTTTTCAACAGTTACCTTCATTGGTTCAAGCAGATATTCGTCAGGATATATCCTATTAGAACCTTTCTCAATGTTCACTTCCTCTCTTTCAACTTCGACTTCTTTTTGAACTCTTGGTTCCAATTCTTTTCCACTCCTTAATTGAATAGCATTAATTTTCTCCTTGTTTTGATGTTTTAGGTTGATCTCAACATTGTTAGGAAGATTTCCAGAAGGTCTATTATTAAGCGCAGTAAAGATATGTCCCAATTGATTCTTAATGTTCTTCATTGCAATGTTTTGAGCTTGAATTTGATTACCCGTATTCAGAATCATTTCTTCAGTAGACAACTTTTCCTTAAATTGTTGATTACTATTAAAACCAGGAGGATAAGAAGGTTTATAATTGGTATTTCCTTAGTTGTTCGAATTTCCAACTGGATTCATAGGATTGTTTCCCCATTGCGAGTTAACAACAGCATTGGTGTTATTCCAGTTGAAGTTCGGATGATTCCTCCAACTAGAATTAGAATAGCCTAAATAAGGATTATTGACTTTGTTGTTTATGGCATTTAAGGTTTCATAAGACATTTGAGAGTCTATCATCTGTCCTTACAAATTTTCCTCTAACACTGGGGGTGTTGGACAATAATTCATTCCATATTGATCAATTTTCTTAGAAAGTGTAGTAATTTGAGAGACTATCATAGTTATCAAATCAGAATCATGAATCCTAGCTAGTCTCTTAGGACTTACCTGCTTAGAGGGCCACTGAAAATTATTAGTAGTTGATGCACCAAAAATATATACTGTTTTTGCTATATAATTTTACCCATTTTTGGTGATATTACACTTTAAAGAAAGGTATTTTTTATAATTTTTACAGGTATGATGATTTGAGGTGATTGGAGTGAAAAGAAGTGAAAAATAATGAATTCGGAGCAAAAAGGAGCAAAAAGGAGGAAAACAGCTTCTGCGCTGCCAGCAACATTTTCCCAAGAGCTCAAAGAATATTTAATCGATAGAGTGCCGTCGGTGCCCGCCATCATCCAATGTCGGTGGACTTTAAATTTGAAGAGTTTTGGTTACTTTTTGAATGGATGCCTATGGAAACTCTTGGGAATTCATTTCTAACTTATAAGTAACTATTTTTGGACGAAAAGTATGTGGTTTTTTGGTGTGTGTCTTGTGTGTTTTAGAGAGACTAGTGTGTTTTGAGTGTTAGGGCTTAGGAGAGAAGAGTGTAGAAGTGAGAATTTGAGATGAATTCTTCTCTAAGGAGTGAAGGAGAAAAAGTAAAATGAGTGATTGCTTGTTACCTTCCATTCTAAAGAGGGAATTAAGTGTTGCAATAAAGAGAGAAAATGATTAAAAGAAACTTCAAGGGAATTGCATTGGGGAAGAGAAAGAGATAAGTTGTATTTTCTTTTATGGTTTGTATGACTTTTCTTTTATATATAAAATCCATGTTTTATTATATCGTCTTCATGAATTTTGAGTAGTCTCCTTTGTCTTTCTTCTTGCATAGAGATGTGATGATGTGTTGATGTGGATTTGAAGTGCTTTTAATGTATTGAAGAAATTGTGATAGTTTTTCATTTCAAACTTAATATACTCTTCGATCTGGCCAATTGAATTGTTAAAATATATTGTTGAACATTAATTCTGAAAGGATTTAGTGTCCAACAACAATAATGAAGAATCCATTCAATTTCCATGGATGAATTGCGTAGTTCATGGGAATTGAGTGCAAATAAATAGGGAAATGTGTTTTGATGGACTTCAAATTGGAGGTTTTAGGGTGACAGGCTGAGATACCCAATTTGGTCCTAAGATTAGTAACTAAACTCGAAGGTTAGCCTTCAGGTGAAGGGTTAGTGGGAGCTCCGTAGTGAGAGTCGATATCCTCCCAGCCTAGCCTTGGATTTAGAGACTAAAATTAGGATATGTCAATGTTTTTTCCATGCTTGGAAGAGGGGTACTCCTTTAAGGGTAAAGAAACATTTATGCTCCTATTTGGCACAATACCAAAGATAATTATTCCATATCATCCACACATCATGTTCTCATTGCAAGAGGAAAGATACTTTTCTTATATATCAAAACCTTTCAAATATATAGTTTAGCATGTGTCTGTTAGTTAATTCTATTTTAAAAGAGATTAGAAGTAATTGTAGTTTGTTTAATTGTTACTGTTTTTTGCATCTTGGTAATAGAAGTAAACATTAAAGTTTAATTGCAATTTGAGTATTGGCATTCAGTATTACATTATCTACTGTTAAACTCTTACTTTTTACTTCGTCACTTCCCCGTGGGATCGATAACCAGGACTCCATTAGAGCCCTGTATTACTTGATACGATACGTATACTTGCATTGAATGCATTGACTTTACAAAATCATTATAAATATATATAAATTTGAGTTCATAAATTCTTGCAATATAAAATTCCGACCGCATCAAATTTTTGGCGCCGTTGTCGGGGAGGTAACTAAGTAAGTATGTTATGAAGAAAGGAAGTATAAATGGTATTTATTGATACTATAGTAATTGAAAACCTTTGCTTTGTAGTGTGTAATTGTGTTTTTTTGTTTACTTTTTAAAGTATTTTTGTGATTTTATATGTGTCGTAGTGGATTTATAGGTTTAGTGCCTTACGATTCGGAGTTAGAGCATACTGTTAGAAAAATTAGAAAATAATAAAAACAAACTGAAAAATCCTTGTGAAATGACGAATAATCAAGATAATCAGAGAAATGATATTGGAAATTTGCCAAGACCTTTAAGAGATTTTGATAACCCAATAGCTGATGAAATTCACATAACTATTCAAAATTCTGATGTTGCTGCTAATTCATTTGAACTTAAACCTGCTATTATTCAAATGGTATAAAATAATCAATTTGGAGGAACACCTAATGAGGGTCCAAATTTACATCTAGCTAGTTTTCTAGAACTGTGTGCTACTCTTAAATATGACGGAGTGTCGAGTGATGCTGTTAGACTTAGACTTTTTCCTTTTTCATTAAAGGATAAAGTTAAGGCGTGGTTAAATTTGTTAGCACTTGGATCTATTAGAACTTGGGGAGAATTGTCTCAAAAGTTTTTATCAAAATACTTCCCTCCATCAAAGACTGCTAAGTTAAGAAATGTTATTACATATTTTGGTCAGTTTGAAGGAGAATCAATATATGAATCTTGGGAGAGATTTAAAGATCTTCTTAGGAAATGCCCACATCATGCTTTACCAGATTGATTAATAATTCAAAAATTTTATAATGGATTAGTGGGATCATTGAGATCAATTATAGATGCTGTTGTTGGTGGATCGTTAATGTCAAAACCTTTTGATGAAGCATACGCATTAATTGAAGAAATGGCTACTAATAATTTTCAATGGCCCTCTGAATGGGTAAATCTTAAGAGAGTAGCTAGTGTTCATGATTCAGATATGATGACTATGATAGTTTCTCAAATTGCAACCCTTTCTAAGAAAATAGATCAATATGGAATGAATTATTCTCAACCACCTCAAGTGCTGTGAGGAAAATTCATTCGGACGAGTAACGTAATCTTAAACACCTTATGAGACTTTGAATGCTATTAATAGACCTAACAATCCTTATTCAAATTATTATAATCCTGGTTGGAAGAATCACCCAAATTTCAATTGGAATAACAGCAATGCCAATGTTAACCCACATTGGGGGAAAAGTTCTATAAATCTAGTTGGAAATTCTAACACTCAAGGAAATACCAATTTTAGACCATCTTATCCTCCTAGATTCAATAGTAACCCGCAATTTAAGGATAAGAAGTTGTCTACTGAAGAAATTATTTTGAATATGGGAAATCAATTATAAGCTTAAGGTGTTGCTATGAGAAATATTAAAAATCAATTGGGGCATATTTTCACTGCACTTAATAATAGACCTTCTAGAACGCTTCCAAGTAATGTTGAGATCAGTCCAAAAGATCAAAACAAGGAACCACTTAAGGCTATTCAATTAAGGAGAGGAAAAGAATTTGAAATAAGAGTACAAAACAAAGTTTAAATAGAAAAGGAGAAGGTGGAAATCAAAAAAGGTTCAAACAAGATTTATCCAGACTTGTATTATCCTCTTGAGCTAATGAAGATAACTGTTGAAAGACAACCACCTCCATTTCCTCAAAGATTGAAGAAAAAAATAGGGATAACATATTTGGAAATTTTTTGGAGATCCTTAAGAAATTGACGATAAATATTCCTTTTGTTGAAGCATTAGAACAGATGCCTGACTATGCCAAGTTTATGAAGGATATTCTGAAAAAGAAAAGAAAGTTTATAGTTCATGAAACTGTTGCACTTAGCGGAGAGTGTAGTGCAATTATTCAGAAGAAGTTTCCGGAAAAACTTAAACATCCTAGTAGTTTCACTATTCCGTGTGCTATAGGTGAAAATTTTTTCAGAAGAGCCTTATGTGATCTGGGAGCTAGTATCAATCTTATGCCTTCATTAACTTTCAAAAGGTTGGGAATAGAAGAAATTTCTCCTACTTCTGTGACTCTTTAGTTGGCCGATCATTCCATTACTTACCCTAAAGGAGTGGTGGAAGATGTGTTAGTGAAAGTGGATAAAATTATCTTTCCTGTGGATTTTATTGTACTTGATATCAAGGAAGATAGAGAAATTTCAATCAATTTAGGAAGACCATTCTTTGCTACTGGAAGAGCAGTGATTGATGTTCAAAAAGGAGAATTACCTATGAGAGTTAATGATCAAGAGGTGACCTTTAATATTTTGAAATCTATGAAGTATCCCTCAATGGAAAAAGATAATGAATGTTTTAGGATGGAGGTCTGTGAATATTTGAGAAACAATCATTTTGAAAATACATTTGAAAAAGAAGTAAAGTATGAAAATATGTTTGAAGAAGAAATTGAAAATGAAGAAAATTCAGATAGTAAGAAGAATGAAGATTTGGAGTATGTTCATGAGAGATTTGAAGTATTAGAGACTATGGAAGGTTGAAATAAAATCTTAATTCCATATATAATAAAGCCTCCTGAACTTGAGATGAAAATTCTCTCTAATCATTTGAAGTATATGTTTTTAGGAGAATCATCTACCCTGCCAGTTATTGTATCTTCGGAGTTAAACGATTATCAAGAACAGAAGTTGTTGGAAATTTTAAAAAGATACAATAAAGTTTTGGATGGACTTTAGCAGATCTTAAAGGAATCAGTCCTTCAATTTGTATGCACAGAATTTTATTAGATGAAGAACATAAACTGAGAGTTTATCCACAAAAAAGATTGAATCCAATAATGAAAGAAGTAGTTAAGAAGGAGATATTAAAATGGCTGGATGCCAGAATTATTTATCCTATTTCGGATAATGCTTGAGTGAGTCCAATACTTTGTGTACCGAAAAAGGGAGGAGTGACTGTTGAAGTGAATGAATGTAGTGAAATTATACCCACAAGACAAATTAATGGATGGCAAATTTGTATTGACTATAAGAAATTAAATGCCGCCACCCAAAAAGATCACTTTCCTCTTCCTTTTCTTGATCAAATGCTGGATAGACTTGTTGGACACAAGTACTACTACTTTCTGGATGAATATACTGGTTACCATCAAATACCTATTGCTCCTGAGGATCAAGAAAAGACAACACTTACTAGCCCTTATGGAACCTTTGCTTTTTTAAGAATGACTTTTGGATTGTGTAATGCATCTACAACATTTCAGAGATGTATGATTTATATCTTCAGTAGTATGATAGATAATGGAATAGAAGTTTTCAAAGATGATTTCTCTGTATTCGGGCTTCATTTGAAATTTGCCTGGAAAACTTAGCAAAAGTTTTGGAGCTTTACGAGAAAACAAATTTAGTTCTGAATTGGGAGAAATGTTAATTTATGGTTGCAGGAGGAATTGTGCTTGGGCATAAAATTTTTTAATATGTTATGCAGGTCGATCCTGCTAAAATTAGAGTGATTGAGAGATTGCACCACCCACTACCGTGAGAGAGGTGAGGAGGTTCTTACGACACACTGGATTTTACAGGCGATATATTAAAGATTTTTCTATCATTACTAAACCTTTGTGCCGACTTCTAGAAAATGATAGAAAGTTTGATTTTAATGATGAATGTTTGAGTGCTTTCGAATTATTGAAAAAGAAATTAATCACTGCACCTATAATTGTTTCACCAGATTGGGAGAAACTATTTGAACTCATGTGTGATGCTAGTGATTATGCGATCGGAGTAGCATTGGGGCAAAGGCATGATAAAGTTTTCAAAGTCATTTACTATGCTAGTAAAACTCTTAATGAAGGTCAAACTAATTATACCACTTAAAGAGAGTTATTAGATATAGTATTTGGTTTTGAAAAGTTTAGACCTTATTTAATTAGAGCTAAAAGTATTGTGCATACAGACCATTCGGCTATCAAATATTTAATGCAAAAGAAGGATGTGAAACCTAGATTAATTAGATGGATACTTCTTCTACAAGAATTTGATTTTATGATAGTTGATAGGAAGGGATCTGATAACCAAATAGCTGATCATTTGTTAAGATTATAGTATGATAAATTATCCGAATTTGAGAAGGAAGTTACAAAAATTTTCCTTGATGAACAACTTTATACTATTATGGGAAGAAATTTTTCTTGGTATGCTGATATTGTGAATTATATTCTGAGTGATATTGTACCACCTGATATAACAAGGCAACAATAAAAGAAGTTTAAATATGATGCAAGATTTTATTTTTAGGATGAGCCCTACTATATAAACAGTGTAAGGATCTGATTATTAGGAGATGTGTGCCACAAGAAGAAACGAATTTGATTATTCAACGATGTCATGATTTTGAATTTGGAGGTCATTTTGGTGTTGATAAAACTGCTTTTAAGATTTTACAATCTGGATTTTATTGGCCTACTCTTTTTAAAAATGTTTACAAATATATTAAGTCATGTGATCGATGTTAGAGAGTAGGTAATATCTATAGAAGAAATGAAATGCCTCTAAATTATAATTTGGAAGTTGAAATTTTTTATTTATGGGGATTAGATTTTATGGGACCATTTACTCTTTCATTTAGAAATTTATATATACTAGTTACAGTTGATTATGTCTAGAAATGGATAGAAGCTATTGCTTTACCTAGATGTGATGCTCGGAGTGTTTCAAAATTTTTAAAGAAAAATATATTTACAAGATATGGAATGCCGAGAGTGATTATAACTGATGGTGGAACCCATTTCAGGAATAATCAAATTAACAGAATGATTGAGAAATATAATATTATTCATAGAATCTCTACTGCTTATCATCCCCAAACTAGTGTTTTAGCAGAAGTGTCTAATCGTGAAATTAAAAGAATTTTAGAGAAAACTATGGATAATCATAAATGATATTGTTCTGCTCGATTAGATGATGCTTTATGAGCTTATAGGATTGTTTTTAAAACCCCTATTGGAATGTCTCCTTATAAACTAGTGTTTGGTAATACTTGCCATTTACTGATTGAATTGGAGCATAAAGCATATTAGGCGATAAAAGAGTTGAATTTTAATTTGAAAAATGCTGGAGAAAAGAGATTTATGCAATTGAATGAACTGGAAGAGATTAGAAATGCATCTTATCATAATGACAGGATCTAAAAAGAGAGAATGAAATTGTGGCATGATTGAAAGATATTCAAAAAGAAATTGGAATTGGGACAAAAAGTTTTGTTATACAACACAAGATTGAAGTTATTTCCTGGAAATCTCAAGTCTAGATGATTAGGACCTTTTAGAGTTGTAAAAGTTCATTCTTTTGGAGCTGTTGATATTAATGATTCTGATACTGGAAGGAATTTCAAAGTTAATTGGCATCGATTAAAGCCTTACTTTGACAAGTTTCAACCTGTCAAAGAGGTTTTAATGTTGAGTCATCTCGATTAACTGAATGGTTTGTCGGGCTGACGACGTTAAACCAAGCACTTTATGGGAGGCAACCCATATGTATCTTTGTTGTGTGTTTGCTTGTTTGTTGTAGTTATGCTTTTAAGATGGTTATTTTTGAATTCTAACCACTTCTAAATACTTTTAAACTTGATAAATATTGGATCAAATTGAGATATTAAAATATATTGGGCCAAACAAAGTTCGGTGAGAGTTTTGACCACTGGTGCTGCTGGCGCCTGATTGGGCGCCGCCGGCGCCCAATTACAGAAAAGTTTACTAAACTTACAGGTTTGAGTGCTGCCAGTGCCCAAAACATGTTAACTATTTTTGGAGTTTCAAAATGCGAGTTTTGGCAGTTTTGAGCGGGATATTCATCCTTATAACTCCTTGAACTCCATTTTACACTTCCAAACTCCAGAAAAATGAAAACTACCATTTCCAATTCGCATCCCATGGATTCCTACTCTATAGAAACCCCTCGACCTCGCATTTTTAACTGAATGAAGTTTATAAGTTTTGAGGCGTTTCGATTGTTCAACAAAGTGATGATGAAGAGGAGGATTATCAAGGAAAGAGGTTTCATAAATCGAGGTATGGATAATCCTACTACTAGAATTGAAGAGATAATTAAGGAAAGAAGTTGGGAACTTCTTTGCTACACTACCGTTGTCGTACTTGTTCCGGTTGTGAAAAAATTCTATGCAAATCTTCACAGGATCAACCAAGGATGCGTCTTTGTGCGAGGTAGGTCTGTGCAATTCACTCCTGCGAGAATTAATGATCTCTTTATGATTGAGAATGTACCTATTTGTCATTATTCTAATTTCAATGCCATAAGTGATAATATGAATGGTGTGTATCATTATTTGACGGATGAGAATAAGGATTGGGAAGTTAGATAAAATGGATATATTAGTTTCCCTTCTACATCTTTAAATCTAGTGTCAAAGCAGTGGCATTACTTTATTTCGGCAAAGTTATTTCCAACTTTGAATATTAGCAAGGTAACCAAGGAAAGTGTGATTTTGAATTTCTGTATTCAAACAGGAAGGTCGATTGACATTGGTAATATAATTGTGAAATCAGTTTTGGGATTAATTTTTCATGGATCTAAATATGGGCTTGGTCACCTGTCCACCATATTTCTGTTGTGTAGTCAATCACAAGTTCCATATGAGAGTTGGTAAAAGGTTCTTCTTCCATGGAGACCTATTGAACCAAATAATCTTTATGACTACCAAACAGTGGGAGATGAAGATGATAAGAATTTGCTTGCTAATCAACCAACACAGACTTCACAACCGATTCAGCCCTATTTTCTTGAAAGTTCAAGAATGATACTAAAGATGATCAAAAAGTTGGAGAAAGAGGTACAGAATGTTATGAATGCAATCAATAATATTTCTGATTTATTTGATCATGTAGATTGGAGGATGAAGGAACAATTTGATTACACTGGTTGAATTGAGATGGGCCTGATTAATCTGATGAAGAAGAATGCTGTGATTGTTGAGGATTCATCTAAGGAATTCCCATTTTGTCCCTTCTACAATTTGTTTGTACATCAGCAACCTATTGGAGATATTAGAGAGGAAGATAGTTCTGAAACCGATGTGGAGTGATTACTGGATTCTACTTATGTTTGATGCGTGTTTAGATTACTTTGTTTAATTCTATTCGGGTTTGTGTAGTATTGACTTTTCTTTGCTTTGTAATTTCAATTTGGATTTGCTATGCTTGCTTTCATTGTGTGCTTAGATTTTAATGTTTGCTTATCATAGCGTACTTGCAACACTAAACATCTAAGAGTATTTAGTTGGGTTTGAATGAGCATATTTAGTGTTTCTAATGTAACGTGGATTTTATATATAAGAGTATGTTTTGTATTGTTTGTGTAAGAATTCTGTTAGTTATTGTTTGTGTGCTTAGATTTTAATGTTTGCTTATCATAGCGTACTTGCAACACTAAGCATCTAAGAGTTGTTAGTTGGGTTTGAATGAGCATATTTAGTGTTTATAATGTAACGTGGATTTTATATATAAGAGTATGTTTTGTATTGTTTGTGTAAGAATTCTGTTAGTTATTGCTTGTGTGATGAAGTAGATGCTTAATGAAGTGTTAAATGTCATTGTGGAGGTCGAAATGATTGAAATTATGAAAAAAATTTAGGACCCAGAAAAAATTTTGGACTGGCGCCACCAACGCCCAAATCCAGAGAGTTTTGGCATTTTTAATAAATAGAGCGCCGTCGGCGCCCTATCGAGCGCCACTGAAACCCAAGTACAGAAAAACGCCAAAAACTCTTTATTTCGTGAATTTGACCCTGGGACCCGCAGTTTTTCCATTGCTTTCGTCTTCCTCATCCATTTTTGCGATTTTGAAGACCTAGGGCTTGTAAGATCTCGTATTTAAAGTGATTTCAAAGCTTTTCGAGACCGGATCTACACTTCTCTTGGTAAGAGCTTCACTTTAAGTTAAAAATCTTTTATTTTCACCATGGAAATCTCTCACATTGCTTAGATTAGAATTTTTGGATTTTTAAAAAAATTTTGAGATTTCCTATGATGAAATTTGCTCTTACTTGTTTAGAATAGTATTTGGAGTTTGTTACATTGTGAATTTGGAATTTATTGGAATTTTTTTGCAAATTTTTTGAAATTCACATGGCTCTGAGGATGAGTAAAGGGAAGAGAAATTTGGATTTTGATGAAGAGAAGTTTGTTAATGTTAAAGCGTAATTTCGCTTTAACTCTTACCTTTACGATAAGAAGTGTATCCAGGATCGAGCTTTTGATAATCCTGGTGGATCTATAGAACAGCTAATTGCATAGCAGAACTGGGAACGATTTTGTTATTTTACTGTGAATGCTGTTATGGGAGTTGTTAGAGAATTCTATTCAAATGTGCTCTAGACTGAGACTGAGTATGTGTTAGTTAGAGGAAAAATGGTTGAGTTTACTCCTCAGCGTATTAATGCATTCTATCAGACTTGGGAATCATTTGTTTGTGAATATGGAAACTTTGATACTCGAGAGGCAAATATGAGAGAAGTGATTGCTTTTCTGACGGATGGAAGAGGGAGTGGAAAGTAAATCAAAACAGATGATTAACTTCCCCGCTTCCAAGTTAAATGTTGCATCAAAATTTTGGCACTATTTCATCTCTGCAAGACTATTACCTTCTTATCACCACAGTAAAGTTACAAGGGATAGATCAATTCTGAGCTATTACATTCAGAAGATGAAAATGATTGATATTGGAATTATTATATTCAAGCACATTCAGACTATTGTTAGAGGCTAAACCACTGGTGGATTAGGACATTCTGCCCTAGTTCATGCCCTATGTGTTCAGTCTGGAGTGGAGTTCAACAGTTCTGAAGAAGTTGCTATACCGCTGAGACTGATTATAAAGACTATTATCCGTACTTATGAGTCTCATGTGGGAGCCCGAGATGAGAGTAGGAGTACTGATATTCCTACTACAAGTTATGACGTTCCATCTACATCTGAGCCCCAACATTATCTGATATTATGAAGCAGCTGAGATTATAGAGTGCTAGTGTGGATAGACTCCATGGTAGGATGGATGTGTTTGAGGCCAGAAGTGATGTGAAAGAAGATTATCTGAAGAGGAGAGTTGAGTTCAATATTACCTATTATGATGCTCAAGTCAGATTCATGAGGGTGAGACTGATGTGATATTTCCTACTTACCCTAGCTATACACCGTATAGACCTGATCTTGCTGACCCCGCTGATGAACCTGGTGATGAAGATTGGTAGATTGTTTGTTTCTATTTTTGTTTTTCTTGTTGTGTAGTGTTGCACTGTTGTGATGTAGTAGTTATTTGTTTTTCATGTGATGTGTGTCCTGTTGGTGTACTGTTATTTTGTATTATTACAAAAAATTGAAATTGTTAAATGAACTATGTAGTGATGTGATTGTTTGTTTAGTATTGTGATGTTTTATTGGATGTTTAGATGTTTAATGCTAATTTCTCTTCACCTTGCAAAATATTTATATATCACTGCTACTAACTGTTTCATGCCTCCTAGTTGTAAATTTTGACTAATACCAGATAGCTGTTGAAGATTTGAAGATCCCAGCACAATAAGGTTAGTTTCTTTTACTCTCTACAGTTTCAAATTTATTGAAAATTTAAGTTTGGGGGAGGGCAGAAAAATATTAACTCTTATTTGTTCTCAATTATTATATTTTCAAAAACTATTAGTATAACTTCTAGCAGTTGAACCTTATTGTAGGTAACTAAAACTTTTTATTTCAGTTGAATATTATGGAAGGATTGGAAGAAAATTTTTAGTAATAAATGTTAATTTTATAGAAATAAGATATTTTGGTATGAAACGATTTGATTATAGTTAACTATTTAAAGTAAAGAAAACTGTCTTTTTGAAACTTTAAGAGACTTAAAGTATTGTGTATTAAGAATAGATTGTGACTTTATGATGAATAAAAAAGCTTGTACCTAATTACAAAGTAAGGATGTGTTTCAAGTTTGAACTTTAGAAATAGGAGAGTGAAGTTCAAAATCATTAAAGGCTATCCAGATATAGTAATCCTCATAAAAAAAGAAAAAAAAAGAAGGCTTGAAAAACAATCCCAAAAGAAAAAGAAAGAAAAAGAAAAAAAGTAATTATGAGGAGAAGCTTGAGGAGATGCCTAATAAAAAATTAACTTCACTTAAGTCACCCTAAAGGGAGAACTTGATTTCATTTCTGAATTTATATTTTAAAGTATTGGCCTACATTCTGATAAATTTTGCATGAACTCATTTGTCACATAATCTTTCAAGGTACTCTTAATGTGACAAATTATGGTTTATCTTGAAATAAATAGAAGACTAGAACTCTTTGACTTGATTGTTGAATATTCTTATACATGTAGTATTGACCTGAGTTACTAAATTTCTTTCTAAGATCTAACTAATATATTCTTTTGAATTAAAAATTTTAGTATCTTACAGGTGAAAAGTGCATTGCCTAGAGTTATATTTTTATAAAGTAAAATGATTACTTGAGGACAAGTAATAGTTAAGTTTGGGGGATTTTGATGCACCAAAAATATATACTATTTTTGCAATATAATTTTACCCATTTTTGGTGATATTGCACTTTAAAGAAAGGTATTTTTTATGATTTATTGCATGTATGATGATTTTAGGTGATTGGAGCGAAAAGAAGCGAAAAAGAATGAATTCAGAGCAAAAGGAGCAAAAAAGAGGAAAACAACTTCTGGCATCGCAGGCGCCATTTTCTCAAGATGTAAGCTTTTCATCTTCTGGAGCATTTTTATCTGGTTGTATCCTGAAGATCCATCCATGAATGAGAATATTTCATGTGTCGAAGCAATATCGATCATCAGTTCTGGAATTGGTAGAGGGAATTCATCTTTTGGACATGCCTTGTTTAAATCTCTCGAAGTCCACACAAATTCCGATCCGACCATTCTTCTTTCCGACCGGCACCACATTGGCTAACCGTGTCGGGTATTGTTCTTCACGGACAAATTTAGCGTCTATTAGCTTTTTAACTTCGGCTATGACTTGTTGTTCGATTTCCAGACGCATTCTTCCGGGACCTCGTCTGACCGGAATGTAGTAGGATCCACTCCTAGCTTATGGACCGCAACCTCCGGGGCTAATCCCGGCATTTCATCGTAGCTCCAAGCAAAACAAGTCTTTAAATTCCATTAATAACTTGATTATTTCTTCGGAGTCTTCTTTATCGAGTAAGGAGCTAACAAAGGTAGGTCTAGGCTCTTCGTTAGTACCTAAGTTAACTTCCGTTAACTCATCTATCGTGGATTTAATTTCTTCTTCGAATTCTGGTGGAGCGTCTCCAATTTGTAAATCTTCGAGTTCGTCTCGTAGTTTCCATGCAGCTTTCATTGGACTTGCAAGTGACAACCAAGCAAAATTCGCATCGTCAACCGACCCTACCGTGCCGAATCCGAGTCCATACTTTGAATCGGGAGGACGGCCGGAGTTATTCCATAACTTTTCAAAATGTTGTGATTGGCCTTTTGTCCATTGTCGAGGTAAGAAACCACGTTGAATTAAATTTTGAACACAGGGAGAGTACCACTCAAAAGGTAATTCCATTAATTCGATGAAGTGACATCTTCGAATTGTACATTATTTTCAGCTTTGGAGGAAGAAGCACCACGGTAGAATTTGATCGGCTTTGCACCGTCACTACGTACCTCTTTGACCTCCATACCCTCGATCTTATTAGAATGGATCGGAGTTAGGTCATAGTATGTACGTAGTGGTTAATCTTCTCGTACATTGATTTGTATTCTTCGTTCTTTTCATCTTCGAGGGGAATCTTGTATTGCGGCTTCTTTCGACTTATTGTTGCTCGCTTCTTGCTTGATTTCTTTTTCTTCTTCGTAACTATCTTCCCAATCAACATTGATGGTCGGTTTCCTCCGTCCAATTGTCCTAGTGTCTCTACCACGGCCTCGTCCCCGGCCTCGACCTCGGATGCGAGTCGTGGAGAAACCTTCACCATCTCGCCGAAGGGAGTGGTGAGTGACCGTTGTACTAGAACTTCAGGTTCTTCGTTGTCCCGAACTTTCTTTGCTTTATTTGTTACGGTATCTCCGGAGAAGATCGTTTTCTTTGGCGGTGCATAATAAGCCGCATCTTCATGGACTCCAATCTCATGTACGGAGAATGGTCGTAAGTCACCTTTGATGCACTCGTTCCCCTCCATCGTAGTACTTGATGCACTCGGTGTAGAGATGATGGTACCATCCTCGTTTTCATGTATCCATGGTCGGCCCAAGAGAGCGTTGAACGACGTTTCGAATCGATTATATGAAATTTTGCGGTTGTCTTTGCTAAGTCACCGGTCTTCATCGCTAGCGTTATTGACCCGAGGGCTCTTTCTCCTTTCCGGTCGAATCCTCTTAATAACATTTTGTCGGCCTCGAGCTCACGAGCATCAATTTCCAAGTATGCTAGTGTTCGAAGACTCATTATATCGATCGATGCTCCCGGATCCACCAATACTCCGGAGAGCGTAAACTTCCCAATCGTAACTCGAAATGTACAACGGTCGGTTGTGATCTCGTCGTCCCAAGTAGTAGGTCATTGTCCGTGAAGGTAACACCTCGCTCGTTCCTTTAACGAGCAAACCTCATCTAAGGAATCTCCGGCCATTCGAGCTAAGCAAATTTCCGGATCAAGTAAGGCCTCGATCGAGCTTCTCTCATCTCCTTTCGATAAGATGAGAGCATCGTAGATGCTCGGCTTGCCGGTAGTTTCCTAAGATGGGCTAGCACGTTGTAGTCCACTTTGTTCTCATGCGTCTCGGCTTCTTCTCGAATGGGTATTTCTTCCGCCGGGGTTGGTTCTTCTTGAACAACCACCCGCTTTCCTTTGTCTTTTGGACCCATTCTCGGAGGTAGAACTCTTCCACTTCTCAAGTTGACTTCGTAATTTCTTCCGAATCTAGTGTCGAGTTTGCCGGTGTCTCCTCCCGAATCGGAATGACGAGCTCTTCCGGATTATCTTCAAAATCTGAAGGCTCTAACTCTATCGTAACCGGAGCTCCTCGAAACTCGCGGATAGATCCGTTGCTTCGTTGAACTCTCGTAGCCTCCTCGATGGATGCCTTCTTTGTCATTGTGATCGTCGAGATCATGTATGATTTGAGAATTGTTGTTGGTATCGAAATCGACGCCCGGATTGTCGCTAGTTACGTAATCGTTAGAAACAGTCAAAACGTAGCCAACGCCATCACCCTTATCATTATATGATCCCACCAAAGTGAGCAGATAATCATACAAAATCGAGGTTCGAGGGATTTCTCCCCCGAATCGGAAACAACTATCCTAGGATAAGCAGCCCCTAGTCTAGCCTTAGGAGTCTCGGTCCCCTCTTCTTCGTCAATTTTCTTCTTCTCTTCGATTTTCTCCTGTCGAGGTGGTTCTTCTATCGCAAGTGATAGTACCGGCTTAACAGGTCTCGAACTCGAATTGAAGCTCGCACCGAAGCGGTTCGGATGTTGTCTAAAATCTTCTTCGAAGATCTCGTCCGAGCGGTAGTCCATCCATCGTCGGCTGCATAGGGATCTATCGGGATGACGGGATCGGCTGAGATAACATCGACGGAACCTCCTTTCCGGGGTTCCTTCATGTACTCCTTCGGGATTGTTATATTTCCTTTCCGAAGGTTGTCGTTGAGCCAACTTTTGAAGGTAATGCAGTCTTTCTATCTTGTGCCCAAGCATCCGATGGTAGGGGCAAAAGTCGGGATCACCTTTCCTATCGACTTCCTCCGGTCTTTTGGGCTCGGCACTGGAAATCTGGAGTTTTCATTAAGCTACGGAACATCTTCGGCATCGCTTCATTTTTGAACGGATATTCTCTCGCTCGAAGCTCCCTCAATGTACGTTGCGGACGAGACGGTTGTTCATACTGCGGAGACGACTGATAGCTGGACCGGGGTTGCTAGTAATTTTGTTGTGGTTGCTGCGGCCGTTCTGGTGGTATTTGCATCGGTTGTTTGCCTTTGTCAACTGCTGCAACGACCCCGCATTTCTTTTCGAAAGTCTTCACCGCTTCGCTCGTCCGTCTTGTCGGCAAAACTTAATTGCTTCGCCACTTCTTGCAAGCTTCCGGCCTTGCTTAACAACTTCTCAAAAGTCTTAATAGTGAATCCCTCGAGGAGAAGTGCTATCGGGCCGTGAATGCTTTTAAGCAAGATGCCGACCGCATGTTGTTCTTGCAGCTTGTGGTTCACACTTCATGCTTAAGTTTCTCCATCGAAGTATGTAATCCACCAAAGTTTCATTCGGCCTTTGTTTCTCTACCACTAAATCACCTATAGTGATGTGGTGCCGAGCTCCGGCGAATCGCTTGATGAAGAGGTTCTCTAGCTTCGAGAACGTCTTCACCGAACCATTCGGCAACTCCGCATACTCGCCGAAGGCGATTCCCGACGGATCGCTAACGAACCGTCGGAAGAGTAGCGCATCGCTCCCGCCGCATTGCAACAACCGGCACGAAAGTGTGCAACATGCCGTCTGGGGTTCCCGGTTCCGTCGAAGGTCTTAAACGAGAGGTGGTACGAAGCCTTTCGGTATCGGACAGCCGTCGAATCTCTTCCGGGTAAGGTCTACCCGTCCGAATGGATGTCCCGTTCTTCGATTGTGCTAGGGCTTCTCGCACCCGCTCGCTCTACCAAGTTCTCGATATCCTTTTCGTGGATCATACTTCGTGTTGTATCCTTTTTCACTCGGTCATCCCCATCGACGGATGTAATCTCCTTTCCTCCGTCTACGATGTGAATGACTTCGGGGGTGTCTCTCTATGTGGTTGTACTTGACTTCCGGAGAGTGGCCGCAGCTACGGCCATCTCTTCCATCCTCTTCGCCATTCGAGCGATCGTGTCGTCCTTTTCCCGAAGCCGTCTCTTCATCGCTCCGGCTCCTCTCTTCTCGCAGCTGCAGGAGCACCTCGAGAAGCCGATGAAGCTCGTGTCTCAACCATGTTGATTTCTGCATATTCATTGTCCATGAATTCCGATGAGTCGATCTCATCTCCGAACTTTTCTTCTCTTTCTTTTGCCAACCGTCTGATGTCGGTTCTCAACTTTTCCATGGCATCTTCTAGCGGAGCTTTCGTGTATCTTCGTGGTTGTCATGCGATGGTTGCCGGGTCCTTTTTTCACGAGTCCCCTTCATCGCAGTAGCACTTTCTTCGCATTCCAGCCTCCTCGGCGAGACTTTCTTTCTCGTGCCGCTCGTTTCGCCCTCAACCGCCCCGTAGTGGGACGCCACACCATCCTTCTAGCAGCAGAAGGTCTATGACCGCATGGTCTATCGACCAAATGCCGGAAGGTGGTATCCTCCCTAATCCGTAATCCCGATACTACGACAGTGCGGCTAGCCTTCATTCTCTTGCTCGGCTTTTCTATCATAACGGCGGGTTCTACTCGGGGCCCAAGACGGGATTTGACTGGCACCCGTCCTATCCTTCGTAGAATTTCCGACACGGGGCAGTTTTCCTTCTTTGCTAGCTTTTCTACCAAAGTTTGCAGTCGAGCAAACGACGTAGTTCTGGTTCTTTTCTTGCGGTTATCGTTGTAGTATGCGGGCTGTGGTAATGTGGCAAGCAATCTTTCGAACATTCTCCTCATCCTCTCGCGGCGGAGAGGGGATGGAACCCGCTTCCTCCCAAAAGTGGTATGTAGTCGCGCAGGGTGTATATTCTGGTAACGGTGTATATTCCGGCAACTCGGAATTTCCTCCGAGAAGGCAATCTCAGCAGCCTCCGGCTTCCCCGGCGATCCTTCTATTTCTATTTCTTCTTCGGGTCTTGTCGGTCGAAGGAATCTTCGAACCGGACCCGATTTCGAAGACAAGGTCTTACAGAAGATCCGTACCCTCCACTGTAACAGGTTTATCATAGTTCCGGATTCCTTTCCCCTTTGATTTGGCGAAGTAGGGGTAGGTGCGAAACAACTAGACCAAATGGGGGTAGTGAGAATGGCTCCTCCCGCGGACAAGCAAGCATTCTCCTAGCTCGGACCCTTTGCAGGGGAGGAAACTCTGGGTCGACCTAAGGTCGAACTCGCGCGTGGTTCCTCGCTTCGGATACCTTGTTCGTCGCTGCAAAGAGGGAGACGTCGGTGACCTCGACGTTCGTGTTTTCAAATCCTCGTCCAAATCGGATGACCCCATTGTCGGGCAGCTCATCCTCATAGATGACGAAGTCCAGATCCGTTGGTGAAGGAGAAAATCAGTTTCGGGGCTTCCATTTCTGCAAGGTAGATTCTGGTTGTCAGTCCCAAGTTATGCTTCTTTTCTTTAGGACGAAAAGAAAGGAAATGAAAAAAAGTCCGAACTTATTCTTTGTTCATGTATTTATAAAAAAGAATCATTTGTTAAAAGAATCACTTATTAGAGGGTTTGTTTATTTAGAACGGAATGTTCAAAGGTGTAGAGAATGTAAGGAATCCGGTTCAGAGTTGGAAAGGAAAAGAGAGTCTTAAACAAGACTTCCCGACTCGAAGGATCACACCTAAACTAACACCTATCGGGGTCCACCCCACCTCGTAAATGAGGTAAAGGATCTCGAACCTCTCTCGTTTAGGGGTGTCTAAACAAAGGGCTCCTAAATCCGAGAGAATGTTGGCTATACTTGTTCAAGATAGAAATGAACATAGTATTCCAACGGAAAGAAGGGTAGTTCGATCCATTAGGGACATGGATACACTACCGATTTTTGAAAGCGTAATTATTCGATTATAATGGAGAGAGGAATTGTCCCTAGCGGAGTCGCCGAAGTTTGTCGGCATATTTTAGGTTGTATTGTATTTTAAAAGGGGGTCGCCTAACGTAGTTGTCGGCGAATTTAAATTTTAAATTTGATTTAAATATATATATAATTTAGAAAGTAGTATTTGGCTTTGAAAATAATTTTTAAATTTGAAAGTTTTAAGATATGAGATTAAACCGATCTCACATCCCAAATAGTTTATATAAACGAGCACCGCACCACAAACCGTGTATCTATCCCTAAGGATAGACACACCGCTCGATGGTGGGGCTCGATCAAATAAACTAGAAGTTTTCGTGACATCCGTTTGGTCCGCGAACCAATTTTATAAGCCGACAAATTCCCCGCTTAATATGAAAGTATCAAACAGGGTTTATATTACTCGGGTTCTTTAAAATTCCCTATAAGGGCAAGCCCCTATAGTTAATTACATCTTAAGTGACGGAATCACCTAAGAAAACTCTCGATAATAATCAATAACTCGCTTTCAAGAATTTCAAAGTTTAAGGTTTTCAAAGATTGAATTTTGGAATTTCAATAAGGAATGGATCAAATTTTGGAACATTTTGTTTTGTGAATCCAAAGGAAGAAAGGTAGGAGAAATCACCGATTCGAAGTGAACTTCGGTAATTTCCCGACTATCCTATCGTTTCGGCTTCGAGTTTAGGAAAGTCCTAATACTTATTTAAGTGTTTTGATCTTCGCCAATTTTAATTAATTAGGGCTTATATTTATATGATAAAATCAAACAAATAAACTCAGAAGATGTGAGGGTTTATTGTCGTATCGGACGACTACCTCGGAATCCTAAGACCGGTTAGGGCTTAATTTGCAATGCAAATGCCTAACGAAAAGGTTGAGGATTTATGTTGCACTGTAGCAAACTACCTCGAAGTCCTATGGCTTGGTTATTTAATTCTAGGAAAGTTTTGTCAAGTAGGTTCAAGTTTTGCCGACGACGATGGCCGTGCTGCCCACCATGCTCCAAGTTCCTTGTTGTTGCAGAGGTTTAGTTTTAGAAACCATAAATCAGGAGATGAGAAAAGTGTTTTGGTTTAGAGAAAATCTTAATTTCCAAGTGTTTTTTTTTACGTTTTAATTAAAACAAATCTTAAAGTTGATTATAACGACACCGGTTAAGATCCCACGGTTCCATCCTTCCGGCATCATTATTTTTATCGGATTCACTTAGTCCGTATGAATTTGCTAAACTCAACCGAATGAGTTCCACACTTTCATTTAGCACCGTGGAAATCCCGTTAGCAACACGTAGGTTACATCATCCGAGGTATTCCCGATCATCCAACAGACGTTTTAATTTAGTTGTAATCGTAGTTTTGTGTTCTGTTTGTGATTAAATTTTGAGTTGTTTTATATTTTGAAATGTTGTGGCGGTGAGTTTTATCTTGCAATGACTTTTAACTTAATTTGGTTTCAGTTTTAGGGACTATCCTAAAGGTGTGGGTTTTCATGCAACAGTTGTTTTATCATGCAAGAAAAATAAAGTACATTTGCAAGAAAGTAAATTGCGAGAAAGTAAATTGTAAGAGAGCAAATTGCAATAAAAAATAAAAGCGTACCCTGGAGGGTCTTCCCGTCATCCCAAGCCGCACTTAAAACACAATTAGAATATTTAAGCAAGTTCCTAGGTAAAGCTAAGGGAAGGGTTATGGTTTTCTACCAAATTCCTAATCCTATAATCTAGTCAATTCCTATGACGTCTGAGGTTCTTTGTGTTTTTTGTTTGAGGACGATTTTCTTCATCAAAGGACAATTAAGTCCAATTGTTCTTATAAATATCCTATCATATTGAGGAAGTGCTTAAGAAGAATCTTAAACATCTTTTCAATATTTCTAGGATTGTTTTAAGTCCAAATGAATTTAATTATATAAATGAATCGATCGTCCGAGGTTTTCAAGTCTTGTTAACTTGCTCAGTGAACTAGGACATTTGAATATCCTATGAGTGAGGTAACACTTCATTTGATGTTCCATTTAGGAGTTATAATAATCAAAGCTTTCAAGGGTAAATTAGTATTCAAATGATTTGATTTAAGTTAAAGGGTTTAAATTTGGAATAGTGTTCAAGTTGCTTTACATTTATTTTGAATTATTTATGTCTTAGATGATGTTATATTTAATTCAACTTAATTTAATTGAGTTTTAATTTAGTTTAACATAGTTCAATTTAATTTGATTTGGTGTTTAATTAATTTGATTTGATTTAATTTAATTATTTAATTTAATTTAATTTAATTTAATTGTTTAATTTAATTTAATTATTTAATTTAATTTAATTTAATTTAATTTAATTTTAATTTAGTTTAATTTAATTTAATTTTATTTAATTTAATTTGATTTAATTTTAATTTAATTTTAATTTACTTTATCTTTAATTTACTTTATTTTTAATTTTAATTGAAATTTCAAAAGAGTTTAATAATTTAATTAAGTCTTTTAATATTTTAAATTTGAGTTATCATTTTAATTAAAAATTGAGTATTAGTTTAGGGATTTTTAAATTAAAGAATAAATCTCTTCCTAAAAAAATCCCTATTTTAATAACTCCAATTTTATTATTCTTCCAAATTTAATCCATTATTTAATTAAAGTTTAATCATTTTAAAATTATTTAATGGGTTTCTACCCTTTAATTATTTAAATTTCAGTCATCCAAATCAGATTAAGATCAAATATTTTACTTGTTGATTTTTTATTAAACCTAAAGTTTTAATTAAGGATTAAAGATTTTAATTACCATTTTACCCTTTAAGCTTAATAATTTCATAACTCACTAAATTGAACCCAAATGAACTTGAAATTTTTATGTGACTTCACTCATATGTCAATAAAGACATGAGAGGAGAAAATGAGATTTTTCTGTATTTAATTTATTTATATAATTATTTTTGGTGGAAAATAGAGATTTTCAAGGAAAATTTAATAACATGACCAAGGGAAAGTTTCTGTCCTTAAGAAAATTAGGGGACATTCCTAATGACCAGAGAAGCACTTGGACCAATTTTGGTGATTTTTTGAATTATATTATTTTTATTATAATTATTTTAAGTTTTGGAGTGTTAATTAATTTAAAAATAAAATAAATGTTGAAAAATGGGTTTTATATTTTTCAAAAATCTCTCTGATATCAAGGAAACCAGAGAAACAAATTTTACAATTTTCTGATTTTTCTATGATTTATTATAATTATTTTAGTGAAAATGCTAGAAAATACATTTTTTTAATTTTAAAATTACCCTAGGGTTTTAAAATTCAATATCTCACTAAATAGACCTAGGAAAAATGTGGGATTTGTTCCTAAGTGATTAAAATTCAAAATGTGACATTTTGGTGAATTTTATTATTTTTGTGATTTTTATTATTTTTTAATTATTAAAAATATTAAAATATTATTAAAAATCAACTTTTTAGAAAATTGAAATTTTAATTTTCTTATGTTCCCCTGATATCAGAGAGGCTCCAAAACCAATTTGGTGAATTTTTTAAAAGTATTTTAAAAGTTATGAATTTTTAAAGTTTAAAATGGCTAAGTGACTTAATCAACCCAATTAGTAGGGCTAACCAAGTCCAATTGACCTCAAATTTTTATGGTGGGTTCCTCTGATCCTAAAGGTCAGTGGAGAATTGATTTCAAGTCAATTTGATACCTGGTTAACTCTAATTAATTAAAGACCTATTTTGGGTGTTTAAGCCAATTAGGGTCGTTTTAAATGAACTAAGTCAAAACCTATTTTTCCTAGGGTTCTCTCGGTCATAAGGAACATCACCAAATTTTCCTAGAATTTATTTCACAACATGCTATTTACTGGAATTAAAATACTCAAAACAGATGACCTGAACTTGAAAAATCAAGAACTCCTCATAGGGATGGCCTCGACTTTGGAAAATTCGGGGAATGTTCCCAAATTCGGAGGCTTCAAAAGCCCTATGGTCTCATGCCATGGTGAATTGTATGCATGCATGGAGAATTAAAACAATGCAGAGAGTAAATAAATTATAAAAAATAAAATACTTGATGAAATTAAATAATTTCTTTTCCACATTATTCTCCTCTCGTTCACCGAGCAAGAGGGTATTTTTATTTTATTTTTGTGATTTTTCTACACGGAGATATGAATTTTCGAAGTTTAGGGAATTAAATAAATCGTAAAATACCCTATTTTTCTATTTATCCACGCGGCGCCGCCGCATCCTCGGCAGCCTCCGAAAGACCACGCGGCGCGCTCCCATTCGACGCCGCCACCCGAGTCGCCAGCCCGGGCCCCGCGGTTCTCGTACCGTCTCCCGGTCCGACGCGATCCTGACCATCCGTGCGCGCGTGTATTGAATGGACGGCATCCGTTCATCGTCCCCAAGTGTTCTCACCCGAGAGCCGTCCACACTAAATCCCTAAGATCTCACTCGATTCTCAATGGATTTTTACGTTCTTATACTCTATGGATTCGTCTTGAAGAGACGAACGCATCTATACGGTTAACATGCATTGAAACTAAGGCATTTGAAATAGAGAATCTTCGAAGCTCGGGATGAAGAGTTAGCTCATACCTTGGCTCGGAGAAGTGTAGCTTCAATCCGAGAGTTGTTGCACCTTCGATTGGGTCCCGCAAGCTCCGGATGAAGTCTCCCGGTCTAGTGAATTGTCCGGATATGATTTCGACCAAGCCCGATCACAAAGCTTGGAGGCCTGGAGCAACCGGGTGGCTCGGAGATGGGGCTTTTGATGGTGGACACCTTCTCTTGGTCCGGTGAAGGTGTAGAGCCAATCAATTTGGGAATTGGCTCACCGTGGAGAAGTGTCCCGGTTTTGGGTGGAATTTCAACTCGAAATCGAGCTTACAGCAGGAGAAATGGCAGGGGGATTTCACTGGGGATCAAGTGCTCTAAGGATGGAGAAGGGTCTGGAACAATTTTGGCAGAGTTTTGGCAAGGTTTGTGCTTCTCTCCTTTCATGGCCGAGAGGGGTGGAGTTTAAATAGGAGAGGGTGGAAGGCCTCTCAGGGGGAGTTAGGGCTTGGGATCAGCTGCTCTGGTGAGGAGAAGATCAGCCATGGTAGCCACTGGGGGATGGGGCAGCTCAGCAAGTGAGAATTTCAATGTTGGCTCACATGTGAGCTCTCGGCCATGGTGTTTTCCGGCGGCCCGGTGGCCGGCCGGCCGTGCAATGGTCACCATCTTGGTCGGGTGGGTCGTGGGCTGGAGGTTGGTGCAATCAATCGGCCATGGACATGTGTAAAGGCTTTGATCCAAAGTGGAATGGGGCATGGCTAGATTTGGACCTAAATGGGTCAACCCACCCATTTGGGCTAGGTGCACCACCCAAGGCCTGGTTTTGGCCGAGGGAAAAGTGATTTGGCTCAGCATAATCTGTAGGGTCAAGTCACCATTCAAGCACAATTAAGCTTAAGCATGGTTTAGTGGAATCATGGAAGTGGTTAATCACCTTTAGGAATTAAGGAAAGAGCCTCCTCCTTTTGCCCAAAATGGCATGGTGACATGTAAAGAGGCTCTCATGGCTTGCATATGGCTTGTGCATGGCTCCATGGCTCCATTTGGCTTGGGAAAAGGTTTGGTCAATTTCATAAAAAAGGATTTTAAGGATTTTGGATAATTTGGTGGAAATTTGGATGAAGCTTCATTTAGAATTATTTGATGATTGGTTTAGGACTTAGGGATGATTTTAATTGAAAATATGATGAGGGGAAATGTCATATGGGCTTTGGAAGAATTTTTGGGGTTTTGGATTTGGTGGAAGTGGGCTTTTAAAATGGTTTAAGGAATGGGCCTTTTAAGTTTTGAAAATGAATTTATGGATGGGAATTTTGTAAAGAGGTTGGGCCAAATAATTGTTGGGTTTAGCTCATGGATGTGTCATGAGTGATTTGAAACAAATTGGGGGTGATTTGGATTTGAATTGGGTTGAATTTGGGTTAGGTTTGGGTTTAGGTCAAAAAATGGGCCTTTTGACCTTGGATTGAGTTTGAGTGGGATTTGGGTCTAAATTTTGGGCAGATCATGTTAGGGTTTTGTTTGTGGGAATGTTAAGGAAGATTTAGAAAAGATTTGAGGTTAATTGGAGTTGAATTGGGTGAGTTTGGGTTAAGCTTGGGTCATGGGTCCAAACTGGGCTTTAAGGCCAAAAGTGAGATTGGATCCAAATGTCAATCAAATTGGACTTGGATTTGGTCTAAATTGGTATTAGGAATGTTGAATTGAAGTTTAGAATTGAATTGGACCAGAATTTGGGTCAATTGGATAGGTTTGGTTTAACATTGGGTCCACTTTGGGTTAAAATGGGTCAATTTGGGGGTTTTGACAAAAGTAGGGTAAATTGACAAAATTGGCCCATGGTGTAGTTGGACAAAATGAAATTGGGAATATTTAGGATTTTCTGGAATTTTCTGGGAATTTTCTGAATTTTTGGATTTTTAGGCCAAGAAGGGTATTTTGGGTATTTGGAGGGTATTGAGAGGTATTTTTGGAATCTTTGGTATTTTTGGGTATGGATGATCAATTTGAGTGATGTGGAGATGTTTGGGATTGATTTTGGAAAATTTTGGGTAATTTGGAAATTTTGCAAAAATTTGGGTAATTTCAATGGTTTTGGGTAGGTTTAATAGGTGTAGGGTCTCGGGGGTCAAAAATTGAAAATTTGGGAAATTGGAGATTGGGTGAATTTAGGTGGAAAGAAATCATTTTGGTTGAGCCATGAAACCATTTCAAGCCCATATGAGCCATGAAAGGACTCATTTGAGGCATTCATTATGTTGTTCCTAACCCTCTTAGCCAAGGGCTTAGGGGTTAAGGACCATCCATGTGAATCACCCACATGAGTCAGGAGGTTAAGTTGGGTATGGGTGTGGTTTTAGGAAGTGTGTGGAAATGTAGTGTGTAAGTGTAGTGTAAGTCAGCCCCTTCACTGCGACCAGGCCACCCAGTAGGCGATCCTAAGGCCAAAGAGTCCTATAGGAACTCATCCTTTAAACTTCCACATTCGATTTCAACCCTCAGGTGATTAGGGGTCTATAGTCAAGTTTGTGGAGTTTGCAGGGAGTTTAGAAGTGGTTTGAATTTCTAAAAGGCGGATCCCAATTCTAGTCCTCTAAGATAGTCAAAGGAAAAGCCTAAGGCTAAATCCTAAGCACTAAAAAGAAGATGGGAAGACCTCATCAAAAATGAGGTCAACAAGGGTAAAGAAACATTTATGCTCCTATTTGGCACAATACCAAAAATAATTATTCCATATCATCCACACATCATATTCTCATTGCAAGAGGAAAGCTACTTTTCTTATATATCAAAACCTTTCAAATATATAGTTTAGTATGTGTCTGTTAGTTAATTTTATTTTAAAAGAGATTAGAAGTAATTGTAGTTTGTTTAATTGTTACTATTTTTTGCATCTTGGTAGTAGAATTAAACATTAAAGTTTAATTGCAATTTGAGTATTGGAATTCAGTACTATATTATCTACTCTAAAACTCTTACTTTTTACTTCATCACTTACTTGTGGGATTGATAACCAGGACACCATTAGAGCCTTGTATTACTTGATATGATACGTATACTTGCATTGAATGCGTGGACTTTACAAAATCATTATAAATACATATAAATTTGAGTTCATAAATTCTTGTAATATAAAAGTCGGACCGCATCAGTAGCCATCTCTTCAATTAATGAATATGCTTCATCAAAAGGTTTAGACATTAATGATCCACCAGTAGAAACATCGATAATCAATCTCAATGATCCTACTAATATATTATAAAAGGTTTAATTTATTAAACAGTCTGGTAAAGCATGGTGTGGACACTTTCTCAGAAGATCTTTGAAAATTTCCCAAGCTTCATATATGGATTCTCCATCAAACTGACTAAAAGATTTGATATCATTCCTCAGCTTAAAAGTTTTTGAAGGAGAGAAATATTTTGACAGAAACTTTTTGTGAAAGCTCTCTGATCCATAAAAAAATACCCATTTGTATGCCTTGATTTTTATCAAATTTTTAAGGATATTATGCTTTAATGAAAGGTATTTTTGTGTTTTTTAATATAGGTGATGGAAAAATGCTCAAGAAGAAAAAAAAGTGAAAAAGGAGCAAAAAGGAGCAAAAATGGAGCCAAAATTCAAAATTGTCAAAATTATTGGTCCGGCGCCTAGGCGCCAGAATCCGGCGCCTAAGCGCCGGTCGATATGGGATCTGTCAAGATTTTTGACGACTTTTGGATGGTTATTTTGATGCTGTTAGCGGTTATTGGACCTTCTAGAAGACTGGCAGTTGTTTCTAGTATATAGGACACGTGAAACAATGTATTTGGACGCTTGGAAATGGTTTTAATCGCCAAGAGGTGCGATCCAAAGTGAAGAGGTGCGATCCAAAGTGAAGAGGTGTGAAAAACTGGACGCAGAGTCTGGCACCTAGGCTCTAGATTCCAGTGCCTAGGCGCCAGACACACCTTCTAGAAGATTCATTGAATGTGGACACATTTTGAATACGTGCCTCAAGGCAACCCTTGAAGCCTATAAATAGGAGGGTACTCCTTCAGAGAAAATGCCCCCCATATGTTCCCCTATCTAGAGCCCCATCTAGAGGGAGAATTAGAGAAATACTTTAGGGCCACTTTTATTAATTAGTGAGTTTATTTAAAGTGTGTATTGAGAGTTTAAAGAGTTGGTGCTTTTGAAGTTTATTTGCTTTGGAGTCAGAAGGATTCAAAAGTTCAGTAGGAGAAACACTTGAGATACGTATTTGTAATTTTATTCAAAGTTTTATTATCATGTTTTGTTGTTTAAATTCAATGTGTTCTGAGTAGTTAGTTTACTTTCTCCTTTCAATTATGAAAAGATAAATAAGATAATATAAAATTCGATGGAGAATTAAAAACTATTTATATTTTAAAACATTGCGATGATATTAACACCAGATCTTCATTTACTTTACAAATTGATCACTTGTATTGTTAAAATCTGTTGAAAAGTTTTGATACCTAGAAGGAGATGAATTCTTAACTAGTAGATATCACATGAATCCTTGGGTAGTCGAAGGCCTTGTGCGGTTATTCAAGGTGAAGTGCAAATAAATAGGAAGATATTATATAATAGACATAGAATTAATAAGTTTTTAGAGTGACAGACTAAATTCTTGTGATTTGGTTATAGAGAAGGAAAGGGTCACTAGTAGGGCCGACCATAGCCAACCTTGGACATCTAGTAGTGTGAGCCTAGATTAACTCATTCTACTAACAATACATCCGGACCTAATCTATAGGCTAGCCAATGTTCGTTACACCTAGATCAAAGGGTAAAGAATATGAATGCTTCTATTTGGCACAATCCCATAAATTTATATTCTCCACGAATATTATCATTATCTTAGAAAATCTTGGATTAATTGAAAGGAAGAAAGTTGTGTTCTTATTGCTATTTATACCAATCATTTCATTACTGCTTTATTATTGCATCTTTCATTACTGCTTTATTATTGCATCTAGTAAATTAAAAATATCAAATTTATAAACTAGAAAAGAAATACATAAAAATAAAATTAAAATATTTAAAAATTCATAACTCACTCCACGTGGGATCGATACTGGGGTCTTTATTTCAAAGCCCTATATTACTTAATACGATACGTATACTTGCGTAGTACCCCTAGTGTGTAAAATATTTTCAATAAAATTATATTTGCATACACTAGTTGCTATTATTATCTATTACATATATTTGAAAGCATTAATTATATTTTTCATCAGTGGATTGCGGGTTAAATTTTTTGCGTCGTTGCTGGGGATTGAATTTTTAGTACGCATATATATAGCATTGGGTCAAGTTTTTGGCGTCGTTGCCGGGGATTGAATTTTTAGTACGCATATATATAGCATTGGGTCAAGCTTTTAGCGCCATTGCACTGGGAGGAGTGGAGTAGATTTTAAATATTTTTATTTTATTCATTTTCTTTTATTGTCAAAAATATAAAATACCAAATATATATATATATAAATAATAAAATAAAATAAAAAATTTTTATATAAGTAGAGATTTTATTTCTTGTTAATTTACTTTTTATGTGTAGTGTTGGATCTGAAGGATTATTACCTTTAGATTTTGAATTAGAAAGATCTATTAAAAGAATTAAAAAAGGAAAACAAACTAAAAAAATTCAAGAGATGGCCAATTTACATAACAATTTACAAAATCCAATTAAAATTAATGAAGAAAATGTTCACAAACCATTAAGAGATTATGTTAACCCTACAGTTGATGAACTTCATAGTAGTATTCAAATACCTACTGTAGATGCTAATTCTTTTGAGCTTAAACCATCTATCATTCAAATGGTTCAAAAAAATCAATTTGGAGGAACACCAAATGAGGATCCAAATTTACACCTTGCTAGTTTTTTAGAACTTTGTGCTACCTTTAAATATAACAATGTTTCTGATGATGCTATTAGACTTAGACTCTTTCCTTTTTCTTTAAGAGATAAAGCAATGATGTGGTTGAACTCATTAGCAACAGGTTCTATTAAAACATGGGCTGAAATAACACAAAAATTCCTTGCTAAATATTTTCCTCCTTCTAAAACTGCTAAATTAAGAAATGATATTACTTCATTTAGTCAATTTGACGAGGAGAAAATTTATGAAACTTGGGAAAGATTTAAAGAACTATTAAGTAAATGTGCTCATCATGCTTTACCTGATTGGTTAATTATTCAAACATTTTATAGTGGTTTAATTGGATCACTAAAATCAATTATTGATGCTGCTGTTGGAGGTTCTTTAATGTCTAAATCATTTGAAGAAGCTTATACTTTAATTGAAGAAATGGCTAATAAAAATTTTCAATGGCCTTCTGAAATGATTAATCCTAAAAGAATGTCAAGTTTGAAGATAACGAAGCCTTTTCTATCTTAGCTTCACAAGTAGCTGCAATATCTAAGAAATTAGATAATTTTGCCATCAACATATCACATAACAACTCATCTAATATTGAAGATTATCAAACTATTGAAACTTTACAAGCTATTGCTAGTAAAAATAATCTGTATTCAAACTATTATAATCCTGGATGGAAAAATCACCCTAATTTTAACAGGAATAATCATCAACAACAATGGGGTAATAATCAATCCCATCCAACTAGAAATTGGAATAATCAAGTAAATTCAAATTATAAACCACCTGGATTTAATAATCAACAGAAAAAGTTATCAATAGAAGAATTAATTTTACAAATGAGTATTCAATTACAAAATCAAAATACTGCTATTTGTAATATTGAGAATCAAATAGGACAAATCGCTAATTTAATTAATTACAGACCTCCAGGAACACTTCTAAGTAATGTTAAAATTAATCCAAAAGAAACTAGAAAAGAACATGAACATGTTAAAGCTGTACAACTTAGAAGTGGAAAGGAATTAAAAGAAAGAATGCAGAATGAAATTGAAAAAGAGATTGAGGTTGAAGAGATTGAAAAACCTAAAGAAACTCCTTCTCCTAATCAAGATCAAACTAATATTTCTATTAATGTGGAAGTTGAAAATCCATCACCACCTTTTCCTCAAAGATTAAAACAGCAGAAGCTTGATCATTAATTTTCTAAGTTCTTTGAAATTTTTAAGAAACTTACTATAAATATACCCTTTGCTGAAGCCTTGGAACAGATGCCAACTTATGCAAAATTTATAAAGGATATATTAAGTAAGAAACGAAAATTTGAAGCTTTTGAAACTGTTGCACTAAGTGAAGAATGTACAGCAATAATTCAAAAGAAATTACCTCAGCAACTTAAAGATCCTGGAAGTTTTACTATACCTTGTGCTATTGGAGAAAAATTTTGTGGAAAAGCCTTGTTTGATTTCGGAGCAAGTATTAATCTCATGCCATTTTCTATTGATCGAAGGTTGAATTTAGGAGAGATTACTCCCACCACTTCAACTCTTCAGTTAGCTGATAGAACTATCACTTACCCTAAAGGCGTTATAGAGGATGTACTTGTTAAAGTAGATAAATTTACCTTCCTTGTGGATTTCATTATGCTTGATATGGAAGAAAATAAAGAAATATCAATTATTTTAGGGAGACCTTTTCTAGCTACCGGACGAGCTATGATTGATGTGCAAAAAGGAGAATTAACTATGAGAGTTAATGATCAAGAGATTAAATTCAATGTTCTTAAATCGATGACGTACCCTGACAAAGAAAAATGTTATTGAATGGATATTTTTGATTTTATAATTGAAAAACACTATCGAGAAAAATGTAAAATCATTCCTGAAGAAGAAATTAAATTTTTAACTCATGAAAATGAAGAACTAAAAGAAGATGAATTATTTAAAGAAACTCATTATATTAAAGATAACTGGGAAACTTTAGACATAACTCAAAATGATATACTTTTACCCTCAATTAAAAAAGCCCTTGAACTGGAATTAAAAATGTTACCTTCACATTTAAAGTATGCATTTCTTGGAAATTCATTAACTTTACATGTTATTGTTTCTTCTGAGTTAAGTTTAGATCAAGAAGAAAAATTAATAAGAGTGTTAAAGAATTATAAAAAAGCTTTAGGTTGGACTATTGCTGATATAAGAGGAATAAGCCCTTCCAATTGTATGCATAGAATTTTAATGGAAGAAAATTTTAAACCTACTATTGAACCGTAAAGAAGATTAAATCCTATCATGAAAGAGGTTGTTAAAAGAGAAATTTTAAAATGGTTAGATGCTGGAATTATTTATCCTATTTCGGATAGCCAATGGGTAAGTCTTATTCATTGTGTTCCGAAGAAAGGAGGAGTAATTGTCACTGTCAATGATAAAAATGAACTAATTCCTACAAGACAAGTTACTGGATGGCGAATTTGCATTGATTATCAGAAGTTAAATGACGACACTAGAAAGGATCATTTTCATTTACCTTTCTTGGATCAAATGCTTGACAAATTAGCTGGACACTCATATTTTTGTTTTCTGGATGGATATTCTTTTTATCATCAATTACTTATTTCTCCTGAGGACCAAGAGAAAACAATATTTACAAGTCCTTATGGAACATTTGCCTTTAGAAGAATGCCTTTTGGTTTATGTAATGCACCTGCAACTTTTCAAAGATGTATGATGTCAATATTTTGTGATTTGATTGACAAAGGAATTGAAGCATTCATGGATGATTTTTCAGTTTTTGGAACTTCTTTTGAGTCTTCTTCGGAAAATATTTCCAAATTTCTAAAAAGATGTGAAGAAACAAATTTAGTTCTTAACTGGGAAAAATGTCAATTTATGGTCACAGAAGGCATTGTACTTGGTCATAAAGTTTCACAAAAAGGGATGAAAGTTGATCAAGCAAAAGTAAAAATTATTGTTGAACCGCAACCCCTACTATTATTACTCGATGTGAGAAGTTTTCTAGGTTATGCTGGATTTTATAGAACATATATTAAGGATTTTTCTAAAATTGCTAAACCTCTTTGTCATTTATTGGAAAAAGAAGCTAAATTTGAATTTAATGAAGACTGTGTTAATGCTTTCAATATTTTAAAAGACAAATTAATAACTGCACATATAATTATTGCACCTAATTGGAATAAACCTTTTGAATGAATGTGTGATGCAAGTAATTTTGCAATTGGAGCTGTATTGGGACAAAAATATGAGAAAATTTTCAAACTTATATATTATGCTAGCAAAACTCTTACTGAAACTTAAAGAAATTACACTACTACTGAGAAAGAGCTTTTAGCTATAGTATATGCCTTTGATAAATTTAGACCTTATCTTCGTGGTACCAAATGCATAGTTCATACTGATCATTCCGCTATGAAATATTTAATGACGAAAAAAATGCGAAACTAGAATGATAAGATGGGTTTTACTTCTACAAGAATTTGATTTTCAAATAGTGGATAGAAAAGGAACGGACAACCAAATTGCTGATCATTTATCTAGAATTAAGAATGATGTTATTACTGAAGAAAATATAAATAAGAAATTTCCTGATGAACATTTGTATGTTATTCAAGAATATCAAACACCTTGGTATGCGATATAGTTAACTATTTAGTTAGCAATATTTTACCTTATGGATTGGATAACAAATTTAATAAGAAATTTAAAAAAAGATGCTAAATCTTATATTTGGGAAGATCCTCATTTATTTAAATTAGGAAGAGATTTTGTAATTCGTAGATGCGTATCTTATGAAGAAACTTATGTTATTATTCAAAAATGTCATGATTCCAAATTTGGAGGACACTTTGGAGTAGATAAAACAGAACAACTTATAAGACACTAATCGGAATGTCACCTTACCGGTTAGTTTATGGTAAACAATGTCACTTACTTGTTGAACTTGAACATAAAGCCTATTAGGCGATAAAGGAGTTTAATTTTGATTTGAATACTGCAGGAGAAAAATAATTATTGCATTGAATGAGATGGATGAAATAAGAAATGAATCATATAAAAATGCAAGGATTTTGAAAGAGAAAATGAAAATAATACATGATAAAAAGATTTCAGGAAAAATATTTGAGCCTGGACAAGAAGTATTATTATTTAATACTCGTTTAAGACTTTTTCCTGGAAAATTAAAATCAAAATGGATAGGACCATATATAATTGAAAAAGTATACCATTATGGAGCTGTGGATGTTAAAGATCCCTAAACAAGAAAAAAATTTAAAGTTAATGGATTAAGACTGAAGCCTTATTTGAGAGATTTTAAAAAGATTTATAAAGAGGCTTATGAGTTGAGTCTACCTGATTAAAAGACTTAATTAGGTCGGGCTGACAACATTAAACGAAGCGCTTTGTGGGAGGCAACCCATAGTTATTTGTTGTTTTATGAGTTTTTACATTTCTAATGTAAGGTTATGCCTCGGTCTTGTTTAATTCTATATTATTTTAGAAAATTTGAAAGCTAACAAGTCTTTATTGACTTAAGATGAAAATTATCTCGAATTATATAAAGCTTAGACATTGGATCACTCTATTTAATATATGAGTAAAAAGGAGATCAAGTTAACCTTCATTAGGATTGCTTATAATTTGTGTTACTGAGTCTATATTGATCTTACCATTCTAAACTACCTATTTTGGAGAATGAAACTTTGAAATTTGACGTTAGGCAAAACGGAGTCGAACATGGTTCCGACGCCTAGGCGCCAGATTCGGAGCCTAGGCGCCAGATTTGGCACCTAAGCGCCAGAGTAAAACTATTTGTAGATGGGTCCGATGCCTAGGCGCCAGATTTCGCGCCTAAGTGCCACAGTTACTGGATCGTGTCAAAATAAAAAATATTCAGTTTTTTACACGATGTTCTCTTATAAATGACCCTATCTTCATCCCTAATCCTTATGCAATCATTATTTTGACCCATACACTCCATTCTTGAGAGATTAGAGAGGATTTTTGAAGAAATGGAGAGGAGAAATCTTGGAGAAGAGGGTAGAGACAAGGTTTCAAAGGATCCTCAACCCTACTTCAATGGTTTCATCGCTGTAAGTTTGGAGAAAATTTCTAGTCGTTTAGATAAGTTTGAAGCAGAGTTTAAAAGCATTGGAGATCGCCTCCAAGACAAGTATCATCAAATTGAACATCTGGAATGACAGGCAAAACTTCAATTTGATCATCTAGAGGCTTATCAAGATCCTCAAGTGGAGATGTATGCGAATAACAATTGGATCGACGATAAAACGACTACGGATTTTTCGAGAGCATTAGTATTCTTCCTCAGTAGGCCAAGCAATCTTCATTGTGAAGATAATGGGAATTAGATAGTGATGTGGTGAGATTGTGATTTATCTAGTGTGTCGGTGTATCGATTTAGTGAATCGATTGTGTTTGTTTGAGTGTTTGCTTTCATGTTCAATGTGTGTTGTATTTGCTTTCAAATTTGTGTTGTTTGATTGTTGTTAGAACTTTAATCATGTTATGATACTTATCTGAATTGTATTGAGCCCGAAATTAAAAATCATGAATGGAATTAGAAGAGTTTGATTTAAACCTGTGTTTAAGTGGTGGATTTAATTTTTAATTATTAAAATTTTTGAAAAATATTTTGGAAGATGGAAACTGAAGCAAAACTCTTATATGAATAATTAGAAGTTTAATTTATGAATTTTGGTGGAAAATAAAATTTTTAAGAGATTTTTTTGGAAAGGCGAGTTTGGCGCCTAGGCGCCAGAATTCGGCGCCTAGGCTCCGGTTCAGCCTGCTTACCCGAAAAACACCATTTAAACCCCCATTAGCCATTTTTGACGCCTAAGCTTCATCTTCTTCCTCTTTTTTGCAAAAACCCACCTCCTAAATCCATTTTTAAGTCAAAACATCAAGATTTTGATCCCGAAATCACTTGATTTCTTCATCTCAAGGTCAGATCTACACTCTAATCCATTTATTTTTTATTTTCACCATAGTTTTTCCTATTTTTGACTAAAAACCGAAATTTTGAAAAAAATTTTGATTTTTAGTGTTTCTCCATGAATTTATAAACTCATTTTAAGTTTCTTAAGCTTAAAAGAGTTTAAATCTTTGATTCCTTAATTTATTTCTGTTTTCTTTCACGTTTAGATGGCACCGAAATCTAAGCGAGGAAAGGTAAGAGAAAATTTTGACAATAGCAAATTCGCGACTGTGGCTG
The DNA here is from genome assembly GCA_022702705.1 of Papilionanthe hookeriana x Papilionanthe teres. Taxonomy (NCBI): domain Eukaryota; kingdom Viridiplantae; phylum Streptophyta; class Magnoliopsida; order Asparagales; family Orchidaceae; genus Papilionanthe; species Papilionanthe hookeriana x Papilionanthe teres. The sequence goes on along the minus strand of CM040429.1, from coordinate 137,338,022 downwards.
CGCATTTTCGATGTCACGAATTTGCGACGTCCAAAAAATTTTTCTCTGAGCGAAGCTTTTACAATCCCGGTGAAATGATCGAGAACATGATCGTTGCGCACAACAGACAACGATTCTGTTATTTCACTGTTGTTAATGTTATTCCAATCGTGCGCGAATTTTTTGCTAAATTTTTGGATGCGGAAGACTACGAAGTCTTCGTCAGAGGTGTTGGAGTAGGATTTACTCCAGAAAGGATCAATGTTTTTTATGGACTGCCACCTACCATCGAGTGCCACTATTCTGGATTATCTCCATCCGAGGGAGATCTTGAGATGATTATTGCTTATTTGACTGACGGCACTGGAGCTTGGAAGATCTGAAACGATAAACGGGTAAATTTCAAATCTTCTAAGTTAAATGGTATTTCAAAGGCATGCCATTACTTTATTTCTGCAAGACTTATACCTTTCAACCACCTGAGCGAAGTGACTAGATATCGAGCTATCTTAAACTACTGCATTCAGGAGAGGAAGTCGATAGATGTCGGCAGTAGTATTTATGATTCTATGGAGTCTTCTGCTAGATCCAGTACTTCTGTAGGACTAGGATTCCTATCTCTGATTTATTCTTTATGTGTGAACAATGGAGTCACTCGTCGATATTTCGAGGAGAAGCTGAAGTCTACCAAGCCAATTGGGCGGAGAGTGTTAGTATCTATGATCATCTTCGTGGGAAGAGATCTACGACTCCTTCTACTTCGCACCTACTCCGGGTAGAGTTTCCACTTCCAGACCTTCTACTTCTACTGCTGAGCCACCGTCTAGTTTTTGGGAATCAATGCATGATCAATTTCTAGAGCAGCAGCTTACTGCAGAGTTGATACTGTGGATAAGAAGATTGATCACCTATCTGATTACACCTAGAGAAAGAGTGAATATGATGCTGAGTATTCAGAGTCTTTAGTCAGATTCTTGAAGGGTGAGCATGATATTCAGTTTCCCACCTGTCCTAGATTTTCACCATATGTTGATCCTAAGGATGTGAAGTTTTCTTTTGGTGATGACGATGACGAGGCTACAGAAAGTGATTAGTGGCCTGATTTACCTCTGAGATGTGCTTGAGTCCGTTGTTAGTTTAGTTTTTGTTTGCTAAGTACTTGATTGTTGTTTGTTGTTTACTAGTTTAGATTTGTTTATGAGACTTTGTATGAATTATTTGATGTTGAGACTATTTTAGATATTTAGTTGCAGCATCGAAATTTGAATGAATTTGTGTTTATTTTTGGTTTCAACCTACTCGCTAAGTATTCTGAATAGTTAGTAATGTTATTTTATTTCCGTTAGTAATATAGTTATTTAAGTCAACTATCGCTATATAAAATTTTTTAGCCTCGCTTACTTTTATATGCTCCATTATTTCGTAATATTCATAAAAAGCATGTGTAGAAGTAAATTATATTTCTTTCTAGAATTTTTTTTACATGCTTATAAAATTCCTTTTTAAATTATACTTTTCTCTCTCTCATACTTTATTATTTTCATGATATACCAAAACTTAAGTTTGGGGGAAGAGAAAATACATGCAAATTTAAATTTTATTTGTCCTTAATAAACTAATATTTTCTAAAAAAAATCTTAACATAAAATAAGGAATGAAGAATCTATTTAAGATCACTTAAATTTTTGAAATTATAAATAATTTAGTGGACTTAACTAAAATTTTAATAACTTTGATCGATTTTAATAATAGAATTATTTAACTTAAAGAAGAATAAGATTAAGAAATTTTTCTATTCATAACAGAAATAATTGAATTTTAGAAGTATTAAGAAATAAAAAATTATAACTTGAAAAAGAAAAGATTGAAAATCTTTTTAAATTCTATTCATGTTATAATAATTAAGTGAAAATGTAAAAATTTGAAAATATAAGTTAAGGATATTGAAGTTCAAAATCATTAACAGGCTATCCAGATACAGTAATCCTCACTGTGAAAAAAAAAAGAAGAGAGAAAAAGAGGATAAGCTTGAGGATATGTGATCCAAGAAAAAAATACCTATTTTTATGCCTTGATTTTTATTAAATTTTAAGGATATTATGCTTTAATAAAAGGTATTTTTGTGTTTTTGGATGTAGGTGATACAAAAATGTTCAAGAAGAAGAAAAATATTAAAAAGGAGCAAAAAGGAGCAAAAAGGAGCAAAAATAGAGCCAAAATGCAAAATTTTCGAAATTACTGGCCTGGCGCCTAGGCGCCAGAGTCCGGCGCCTAAGCGCCAGCTCGATACAGAAAACTGTTAAGTTTTTGACGACTTTTGGGCAGTCATTTTGACAGTGTGAGCAGTTATTGGACCTTGTAGAAGACTAGAAGTTGTTCCTGGTTTACATGTGATACAATGTATTTGGATGCTTCAAAACGGTTTTAATCGCAAGAGGTGCGATCCACAGTGAAGAGGTGCGAAGAACTGGACGCGGTGTTCGGCCCCTAGGAGCCAGATTCCGGCGCCTAGGCGCCAGACATACATTCTAGAAGATTCATTGAATGTGGACACATTTTGAAGAGGTGCCTAGAAGCAACCCTTGAAGCGTATAAATAGGAGGGTATTCCTTCAGAGAAAAACGCCCCATCTACCCTCCCTATCTAGAATCTTATCTAGAGAGAGAATTAGAGAGATCATATTAGGGCCACCTTTTTACTTTCCTTCATAAATTAGTGAGTTTATTTTAGAGTTTGTATTGAGAGTTTAAAAGAGTTGGTGCATCTGTAGTTCATTACGCTGTGGAGTCAGTAGGAATCAGAAGTTCAGTAGGAGAAACATCTAAGATAAGTATTTTTATTTTGATTCAAAGTTTATTTATTATGTTTTGTTAATTAATTTCAATATGTTCTGAGTAGTTATTTTACTTTCTCCTTTCAATTATGAAAAGATAAATAAGATAATACAATATTCGTCGGAGAATTAAAAATTATATATTTTCAAAACATTATGATGATATCAATACTGGTTCTTACTTTACTATTTAAATTGGTCATTTAAATTGTTAAAACCTGTTGAAGAATTTTGAGACGTAGAAGGAGATGAATTCTTAACTTGTAGATATCACATGAATCCTTGGGTAGTCGAAGGCCTTGAGCGGGTTATTCAAGGTGAAGTGCAAATAAATAGGAAAATATTATATAATGAGCGTAGAATTGATAAGTTTTTAGAATGACAGTCTAAATTCTTATAATTTGGTTTATAGACAAGGAAAGGGTCACTAGTAGGGCCGACCATAGCCACCCTTGGACATCTAGTAGTGTGAGCCTAGATTAACCCATTCTACTAAGAATACATCCGAACCTGATCTATAGGCTAGCCATTGTTCTTTGCACCTAGATCAAAGGGTAAAAAATATGAATGCTTCTATTTGGCACAATACCATAAATTTATATTCTCCACGAATATTATCATTATCTTAGAAAATCTTGGATTAATTGAAAGGGAGAAAGTTGCTTTCTTATTGCTATTTACATCAATTATTTTATTTCTATTATTGCATCTAGTAAATTAAAGATATTTTATTTTTAATTATAAAAGAAATACTTTAAAATAAAAATATTTAAAGATCTATAACTCTCTCCTCGTGGGATCGATACTGGGGTCTTTTCTTCAAAGCCCTATATTACTTGAAACGATACATATACTTGCGTTGAACCCCTAGTATGTAAAATATTTTCCATAAAATTATATTTATATACACTAGTCGCTATTATTATTTATAACATATATTTTTGAAAGCATTAATTAGTACGTTGATCTTAAGAGGACTTCGGGTCAAGTTTTTGGCACCGTTGCCGGGGAAGAAGATTTTAATACGCATATATTTATATCGGGTCAAGTTTTTGGCATCGTTGCCTGGGAGAGAAGAGGCAAACTTTTAAATTTTAAGTATTTTTATTTTATTTTATTTTATTCATTTTTCTATATTAAAAAAAGTAAATATATATAATAATAATTTTTAATTCTTGCTAATTGACTTTTTATGCGTAGTTTTGGATCTGAAGGATTATTACCTTTAGATTCTGAATTAGAAAGAACTGTTAGAAGAATTAAAAAAGGAAAACAAATTCAAAAATTTCAAGAAATGACTAATTTACATAACAATTTACAAATCCAATTGAAATTAATGATCAAAATGTTTATAAACCATTAAGGGCTTGCTAACCCTACAGTTGATGAACTTCATAGTAGTATTCAAATACCCACTGTAGATGCTAATTCTTTTGAGCTTAAACCGTCTATTATTCAAATGGTTCAAAACAATCAATTTGGTGGAACACCAAATGAGGATCCAAATTTACACCTTGCTAGTTTTTTAGAATTTTGTGTTACCTTTAAATATAACAATGTTTCTGATGATGCTATTAGGCTTAGACTCTTTCCTTTTTCTTTAAGAGATAAAGCAAAGATGTGGCTGAACTCATTAGCAACAGGTTCTATTAAAACATGGGTTGAAATTACACAAAAATTCCTTGCTAAATATTTTCCTCCTTCTAAAACTGCTAAATTAAGAAATGATATTACTTCATTTAGTCAATTTGACGGGGAGACAATTTATGAAACTTGGGAAAGATTTAAAGAACTATTAAGAAAATGTCCTCATCATGCTTTACCTGATTGGTTAATTATTCAAACATTTTATAATGGATTAATTGGATCTTTAAAATCAATTATTGATGCTGCTGCTGGAGGTTCTTTAATGTCTAAATCATTTGAAGAAGCTTACACTTTAATTGAAGAAATGGCTAACAATAATTTTCAATGGCCTTCTGAAAGGATTAATCCTAAAAGAATGGCAAGTATTCATGATAATGAAGCCTTTTCTATTTTAGCTTCGCAAGTAGCAGCAATGTCTAAGAAATTAGATAGTTTTGCTATTAATATATCGCATAATAATTCTGCTAATATTGATGATTTTCAAACTATTGAAACTTTACAAGCTATTGCTAGTAAAAATAATCCTTATTCAAATTATTATAATCCTGGATGGAAAAATCATACTAATTTTAAATGGAATAATTCACAACAATAAGGTAATAATCAATCTCATCCCACTAGAAATTGGAATAATCAAGTTAATTCAAACTATAAACCACCTGGATTTAACAATCAATAGAAAAAGTTATCTATAGAAGAATTAATTTTACAACTAAGTAATCAATTACAAAATCAAAACACTGCTATTCGTAATATTGAGAATCAAATGGGACAAATCGCTAATTTAATTAATTATAGACCCCTAGGAAAACTTCCTAGTAATGTTGAAATCAATCATAAAGAAACTTGAAAAGAACATGAACATGTTAAAGTTGTACAACTTAGAAGTGGAAAGGAATTAAAAGAAAGAATGCAGAATGAAATTGAAAATGAGATTGAGGTTGAAGAGATTGAAAAATCTAAAGAAACTCCTTCTCCTAATAAAGATCAAACTGATATTTCTATTAATATGGAAGTTGAAAAACCACCACCACCTTTTCCTTAAAGACTTAAACAACAAAAGCTTGATCATCAATTTTCTAAGTTCTTTGAAATTTTTAAGAAACTTACTATAAACATACCTTTTGCTGAAGCTTTGGAACAGATGCCAACTTATGCAAAATTTATGAAAGATATTTTAAGTAAGAAACGAAGATTTGAAGCTTTTGAAACTGTTGCATTAAGTGAAGAATGTAGTACAATAATTCAAAAGAAATTACCTCAAAAACTTCAAGATCCTGGAAGTTTTACTATACCTTGTGCTATTGGAGAAAAGTTTTGTGGAAAAGCTTTATGCGATTTAGGAGCAAGTATTAATCTCATGGCATTTTCTATTTTTCGAAGTTTGAATTTAGGAGAGATTACTCCCACCACTGTAACCCTTCAGTTAGCTGATAGATCTATCACTTACCCTAAAGGAGTTATAGAGGATGTTCTTGTTAAAGTAGATAAATTTATCTTCCATGTATATTTCATTGTACTTGATATGGAAGAAGATAAAGAATACCTATTATTTTAGGAAGACCTTTTCTAGCGACCAGACGAGCTATGATTGATGTGCAACAAGGAGAATTAAACATGAGAGTTAATGATCAAGAGATTAAATTCAATGTCCTTAAATCAATGAAGTACCTTGACAAAGAAAAATCTTATCGAATGGATATAATTGATTATTTAATTGAGAAACATTATCAAGAAAAATGTAAAGTCATTTCTGAAGAAAAATTTGAATTATTAACTGATGAAGATGAAGAACTAAAAGAAGAAGAAACTCATTATATTAAAAATAATTGGGAAACTTTGGACATAACTCAAAATAATATACTTTTACCCTTAATTAAAAAAGCCCTTGAACTGGAATTAAAAATGTTACCTTCACATTTAAACAATGCCTTTCTGGTAAAATTCATTAACTTTACCTGTTATTATTTCTTCTGAGCTAAGTAAAGATCAAGAAGAAAAATTGATAGGAGTGTTAAAGATTTATAAGAAAGCATTTGGTTGGACAATTGCTGACATAAGAGGAATAAGCCCGTCCATTTGTATGCATAAAATTTTAATGGAAGAAAATTTTAAACCTACTATTGAACCGTAAAGAAGATTAAATCCTATCATGAAAGAGGTTGTTAAAAAAGAAATTGTTAAATGGTTAGATGCTGGTATTATTTGTCCTATTTTGGATAGCCAATGGGTAAGTCCTATTCATTGTGTTCCAAAGAAAGGAGGAGAAACTGTCATTGTCAATGATAAAAAAAGAACTAATTCCTACAAGACAAGTTACTGGATGGCGAATTTGCATTGACTATAGGAAATTAAATGACGCCATTAGAAAGGATCATTTTCCCTTACCTTTCTTGGATCAAATGCTTGATAAATTAGTTGGACACTCATATTTATGTTTTCTGGATGGATATTCTGGTTATCGCTCCTGAGGACCAAGTGAAAACAACATTTACAAGTCTTTATGGAACATTTGCCTTTAGAAGAATGCCTTTTGGTTTATGTAATGCACCTGCAACTTTTCAAAGATGTATGATGTTAATATTTTGTGATTTGATTGACAAAGGGATTGAAATATTCATGGCCGATTTTTCAGTTTTTGGAACTTCTTTTGAATCTTGTTTGGAAAATATTTCCAAAATTCTAAAAAGATGTGAAGAAACAAACTTAGTTCTTAACTGAGAAAAATGTCAATTCATGGTCACAAAAGGCATTATACTTGGTCACAAGATTTCACAAAAAGCGATGGAAATAGATCAAGCAAAAGTGAAAATTATTGTTGAATTACAACCACCTACTACTGTCACTGATGTGAGAAGTTTTCTAGGTCATGTTGGATTTTATAGAAGATATATAAAGGATTTTTCTAAAATTGCTAATCCTCTTTGTCATTTATTGGAAAAAGATGCTAAATTGAATTTAACAAAGACTGTGTTAATGCTTTTAATATTTTAAAAGAAAAATTAATAACTGCACCTATCATTGTTGCACCTAATTGGAATAAATCTTTCGAATTAATGTGAGATGCAAGTGATTTTGCAATTGGAGCTGTATTGGGACAAAAATATGAGAAAATTTTCAAAATTATATATTATGCCAGTAAAACTCTTACTGAAACTCAAAGAAATTACACTACTACTGAGAAAGAGCTTCTAGCTATAGTATATGCCTTTGATAAATTTAGACCTTATCTTCTTGGTACTAAATGCATAGTTCATACTGATCATTCTGCTATTAAATATGTAATGTCAAAAAAGGATGCTAAACCTAGACTAATAAGATGGGTTTTACTTCTACAAGAATTTAATTTTCAAATAGTGAATAGAAATGGAACGGACAACCAAATTGCTGATCATTTATCAAGAATTAAGAATGATGTTATTATTGAAGAAAACATAAATGAGAAATTTCCTGATGAACATTTATATGTTATTCAAGGATACCAAACACCTTGGTATGCGGATATAGTTAACAATTTAGTTAGCAATATTCTACCTTATAGATTGGATGAAAAATTTATTAAGAAAATTAAAAATGATGCTAAATATTATATTTGGAAAGATCCTCATTTATTTAAATTAGGAAGAGAATATATAATTCGAAGATGCGTACCTTATGAAGAAACTTATGCTATTATTCAAAAATGTCATGATTCTGATTTTGGAGGACACTTTGGAATAGATAAAACTACATTTAAATTTTTAAATTCGGGATTTTATTGGCCTACTTTATTCAGAGATGTGAGACATTATGTTAAAACATGTGATCGATGTCAAAGAATGGGAAATATATCCAAGAAAGATGAAATGCCTATAAACTATATATTAGAAGTTGAAATTTTTGATATATGGGGATTAGACTTTATGTGACCATTTGTACCATCATCTGGAAAAAATTATATTTATTAGCAGTTGATTATGTTTCAAAGTGGATTGAAGGTGTAGCTTTGCCTAACTGTGACTCCAAAAGTGTATCAAAATTTTTAAAGAAGATGATTTTTTCAAGATTTGGAAAGCTTAAGGTAATTATCATACATGGTGGAAGTCATTTTAGAACTATAAGAATTCAATCATTACTGTAAAAATTTGGAATCAAACATAAAATTGCAACTACATATCACCCACAAACAAGTGGAATGGTTGAAGTATCAAACAGAGAAATTAAAAGAATTTTAGAGAAGACTGTTAATCCTAAAAGAACTGATTGGGTTGATAAACTTGATTCAACATTATGGGCTTATAGAACAGCCTATAAGACACCAATCGGAATGTCACCTTACCGGTTAGTTTTTGGAAAATACTGTCACTTACCTGTTGAACTTGAACATAAAGTTTATTGGGCGATAAAGGAGTTTAATTCTGATTTGAATTTGAATACTGCAGGAGAAAAACGATTATGGCAATTAAATGAGATGGATGAATTAAGAAATGAATCGCATGATAATGCAAAAATTTATAAAGAGAAAATGAAGGTATTACATGATAAAAAGATTTCAGGAAAAATATTTGAGCATGGACAAGAAGTATTATTATTTAATACTCGTTTAAGACTTTTTCCTGGAAAATTGAGATCAAAATGGATAGGACCATATATAATTGAAAAATTATACCAATATGGAGCTGTGGATATTAAAGACCCCAAAACGGGAAAAATTTAATGGATTACTATTAAAGCCTTATTTGGGAGTCATTAAAAAGATTTATAAAGAGGCTTATGAATTAAGTCAACTTGAATAAAGAATTACTTAGGTCGGGCTGACGACGTTAAACCAAGCGCTTAATGGGAGGCAACCCATAGATTTTATTTTTAGTGTGTTTTTACATTTTTAAGGTATGGTTATGCCTCGGTCTTGACTAATTTTATATAACTTCAAAAAATTAAAAATTATCTTAAAGTATATAAAGTTTGGACTTTGGATCACTCCATTTCATATGTGAGTAAAAAGGAGATCAAGTTAACCTTCATTGAAATTATGTATAATTGTGTTATTGAGATTGTTCCGATCTTATCATTATAATTTACCTATTTTTTGAGAACGAAACCTTGAAATTTGACATTAGGCGAAACGGATTCGAACATAGTTCTGGAGCCTAGGTGCCAGAATTCAGTGCCTAAGCGCTAGAATAAGCTGTGTGTCGATGGGCCCGGTGCCTAGGCGCCAGATTTGGCGCCTAAGCGCCACGGTTACTGGGTCGTGTAAAAACCGAAAACTTTCCATTTTTCACACGATTTTCACCTTTAAATTAACCCATCTTCATCCCCAATCCCTATGCAATCAATATTTTGACCCACACACTCCATTCTTGAGAGATTAGAGAGGATTTTTGAAGAAATGGAGAGGAGAAATCTTGAAGAAGAGGCTAGAGACAAAGGTCCAAAAGATCCTCAACCCTACTTCAATGGTTTCATCGCTGTAAGTTTGGAGAAAATTTTTAGTCGTCTTGATAAATTTGAAATGGATTTCAAGAGTATTGGAGATCGCCTTCATGAGATGTATCATCAGATTGAACATCTAGAATGACAAGCGAAACTCCAATTCGATCATCTAGCTGCTAATCAAGAAGCTCAAGTGGAGATGTATGCGAAGAACAAGTGGATCGATAAGAAAATGACTACGGATTTTCTGAGAGCATTAGTGCTCTTCCCAAGTGGGCTGAATAGTTTTCCTTGCCAAGATGATGGAAATTAGATAGTGATTTGGTGAGATCGTGATTTATCCAGTGAGTCGTTGTATCGATTTAGTGAATCAATTGTGTTGTTTGTGTATTTGCTTTCATGTTCAATGTGTGTTGTATTTGTTTTCAAATTGTGTTGTTTGATTGTGCGTTAGGACTTGAATCATTATATTATACTTATCTGAAGTGTATTGAGCTAATATTGAAGATTATAAATGGAAATTAGAGGAGTTTGATTTAAACCTTGTGTTTGATTGGTGGATTTAATATTTAATTTTTAAAATTTTTGGAAAATGTTTTGGAAGTTAGAAACTGAAGCCCTACTCTAATATGAGTAATTGGAAGTTGAATTTATGAATTTTGGTGGAAAATAAAATTTTTAGAGTGATTTTTGTGAAAGGCGAGTCTGGAGCCAGAATTCAGCGCCTAAGCGCCGGTTCGGCCTGCTTACCCAAAAAACACCATATAAATCCCATTAGCCATGGATGACGCCTAAGCTTCATCTCCTTCCCTATTTTCATGAAAATACACCTCTTAGATCCATTTTGAGGTCAAAACATCAAGTATTTGGGCGCGAAATCACTTGATTTCTTCGTCTCAAGGTCAAATCTACACTATAATCCATTTATTTTCGATTTTCACCATAGTTTTTCCTATGTTTTGCAAAAAACCAAAATTTTGAGAAAAAATTTGATTTTTAGGTATTATATTTGGATTTTTAAACTTATTTTAAGTTTCTTAAACTTAAAAAGATTTTAAATATTTGATTCCTAAATTTGTTCTTATTTTCTTTTACATTTAGATGACACCGAAATCTAAGCGAGGGAAGGGACGAGAAAATTTTGACAATAGCAAGTTCGAGACTGCGGCAGCGCATTTTCGATATCACAAATTTGTGACGTCGAGAAAGTTTATCCCGGAGCAAAGCTTTTACAATCTTGGTGAAATGATCGAGAACACAATCGTTGTGCACAACTGGCAACGATTCTGTTATTTCATTGTTGTTGCTGTCATTCCAGTGATTCACGAATTTTATGCTAACTTTTTATATGCGGAAGACTACGAACTCTTCGTCAGAGGTATTAGAGTAGGATTTACTCCGGAGAGGATCAATGTGTTTTATGGACTACCACCTACCATCGAGTGCCACTATTCTGGATTATCTCCATCTGAGGGAGATCTTGAGATGATTATTGCTTATTTGACTGACGGCACTGGAGCCTGGAAGATCCGGAATGACAAACGGGTAAATTTCAAATCTTCCAAGTTAAATGGTGTTTCAAAGGCTTGACATTATTTTATTTTTGCAAGACTTCTACCTTCCAACCACCTGAGTGAAGTCACCAGAGATCGAGCTATCTTAAACTACTGCATTCAGGAGAGGAAGCCGATAGATGTCTGGCGATATCGCTTATGATTCTGTGGAGTCTATTGCTAGATCCAGCACTTCTGTGGGACTGGGATTCCCATCTTTAATCTATTCTTTATGTGTTAAAAATGGAGTCACTCTGATATTTCTGAGGAGAAGCTAAAGTCTACCAAGCCAATTGGGCAGGAGAGTGTTACTATATATGAACGTCTTCGAGGGAAGAGATCAACCGCTCCTTCTACTTATGCACACACTTCAGGTAGAACTTCTACTTCCGTACCTTCTACTTCTACCGCCGAGCCACCATCTAGTTTTGGGAATCGATGCATGATCAATTTCGGAGCGACAGGCATGAGTTATTTCAAACTCACCTGCGAATTGATTCTATTGATAAGAAAATTGATCATTTATCCGAGTATACCCGCAGGAAGAGAAGTTACGATGCTGAGTATGATGAAGCTCTCGTTAGATTCCCGAAGGGAGAGCATGATATTCGCTCCCTACCTTTCCTAGTTTCTCACCATATGTTGATCCTAAGGATGTCGAGTTTTCTTTTAGTGATGATGATGATGATGTCGAGGCTACGTACGAGTGATTAGTGGCCTGATTTACCTCTGAATTGTGCTAAGTCTGTTGTTAGTTTAGTTTGTTTGCTAGTATTGATTGTTGTTTGTTGTTTGCTAGTTTAGATTTGTTTATCTACTTTGTCTGGATTGTTGGGTGTTAAGACTGTTGTTAGAGTATTTTTAATGTATTGTGTTTAAGATTGAAATTTGGATAAATTTATGTTTATTTCTGTTTCAGCCTACTGTTTAGAAGTTAGTATTGTTGTTTTATTTTTGTTATTATAAGTAGTATAGTCATTTAATTTAATTACTAATGAGCTTGCTTACTTTTATACCTACTTCATTATTTCAGTATTATTCATAAAAGCATGTGTAGAAGTAAATTTTTCTTTCTAGAATGTTTTTTTTACATACTTATAAAAATTCCTTTTTAAAATTATGTTTTTCTTTCTCTCATACTTAAAAAAAAAAAATTTCATGACAGACCAAAACTTAAGTTTGGGGGAAAGGGAAAATACATTCAAATTTAAATTTTATTTGTCCTTTAAGAACTAATATTTTCTTAAAATAATTTTTTTTTTAACATAACATGAGGAATGAAGAATCTATTTAAGATCACTTAAATTTTTGAAATTATAAATAATTTAGTGGACTTAATCAAAAATTTTAATAACTTAGATTGATTTTAAGAATATAATTATTCAACTTAAAAAAGAATAAGATTAAGAAATTTTTCTATTCATAGTAGAGATAATTGAATTTTAAAAGTACTAAGAAATCAAAAATTATAACTCGAAAAAGAATATATTGAAATTCTTTTTGAAATCTATTTATGTTAAAATAAATAAGTGAAAATGTATAAGTTCGAAAACATAAGTTAAGGATGGTGAAGTTCAAAACCATTAACAAGCTATCCAGATACAGTAATCCTCTTATTAAAAAAAAAAGAAAAGAGAAAATGAGAGGAGAAGCTTGAGGAAATGCCTAATCAAAAATTGGCTTCACTTGAATTAACTTATAAAAACAAAACTGGTTACATATATTACTTAATTGTTATGCATGTATTTTTATTAGAAAAGAATTTCATGAAGATCTTTTTCTTGTGAATAATTTATGTGATCTTAATATAATAAACTACAATTATTTTTGAAGTGAATGAAAAATTTTTAAAGTCTTATGATGTGGTAGTTAGAATATTCTTTAAATTCTTAAAATTAAACTTAATGAAATTTGGTTAATGATTTACTAAAGCCTTTATAAAATCAAAAATCATAAGGAGTCTTAAATATTTACCTTTATATTCCAAATGTTATACATTTTACATTGTAAAAAGGGTTACTTGAGGACAAGTAACGTTTAAGTTTGGGGGATTTTGATCATTTTGATCCAAGAAAAAAATACCTATTTTTATGCCTTGATTTTTATTAAATTTTAAGGTTAATGAAAGGTATTTTTGTGTTTTTGGATGTAGGTGATACAAAAATGTTCAAGAAGAAGAAAAATATGAAAAAGGAGCAAAAAGGAGCAAAAAGGAGCAAAAATAGAGCCAAAATGCAAAATTTTCAAAATTACTGGCCTGGCGCCTAGGCGCCAAAGTCCGGCACCAAAGCGCCAGCTTGATACAGAAAACGTTTAAGTTTTTGACGACTTTTGGGCGGTTATTTTGACAGTGTGAGCGGTTATTAGACCTTCTAGAAGACTGGCAGTTGTTCCTGGTTTATAGAACATGTGATACAATATATTTGGAGGCTTCAAAATGATTTTAATGGCGAAGAGGTGCGAAGAACTGGACGCGGTGTTCGGTGCTTAGGCGCCAGATTCCGGCGCCTAGGTGCCAGACACACCTTCTAGAAGATTCATTGAATACGGACACATTTTGAAGAGGTGCCTAGAAGCAACCCTTGAAGCCTATAAATAGGAGGGTATTCCTTCAGAGAAAATCGCCCCATCTACCCTCCCTATCTAGAATCCTATTTAGAGAAAGAATTAGAGAGATCATATTAGGGCCACCTTTTTACTTTCCTTCATAAATTAGTGAGTTTATTTTAGAGTTTGTATTCAGAGTTTGAAAGAGTTGGTGCATCTGTCGTTCATTACGCTGTGGAGTCAGTAGGAATTAGAAGTTCAGTAGGAGAAAAATCTAAGATAAGTATTTTTATTTTGATTCAAAGTTTATTTATTATGTTTTGTTATTTAATTTCAATGTGCTCTGAATAGTTACTTTACTTTCTCCTTTCAATTATTAAAAGATAAATAAGATAATACAATATTCGTCGGAGAATTAAAAATTATATATTTTCAAAATATTGTGATGATATTAATATCGGTTCTTAATTTACTATTTAAATTGGTCATTTAAATTGTTAAAACCTCGTCGAAGAGTTATGAGACCTAGAAGGAGATGAATTCTTAACTTGTAGATATCATATGAATCCTTGGGTAGTCGAAGGCCTTGTGCGGGTTATTCAAGGTGAAGTGCAAATAAATAGGACGATATTATATAATGGGTGTAGAATTGATAAGTTTTTAGAGTGACAGTCTAAATTCTTATAATTTGGTTTATAGAAAAGGAAAGTGTCACTAGTAGGGCCGACCATAACCATCCTTGGATTTCTAGTAGTGTGAGCCTAGATTAACTCATTCTAATAACAATACCTCCGAACCTGATCTATAGGCTAACCAATGTTCTTTGCACCTGGATCAAAGTGTAAAGAATATGAATGCTTCTATTTGGCACAATACCATAAATTTATATTCTACACGAATATTATCATTATCTTAGAAAAAGTTGCTTTCTTATTGCTATTTACATCAATTATTTTATTTCTATTTTATTATTGCATCTAGTAAATTAAAGATATTTTATTTTTAATCATACAAGAAATACTTTAAAATAAAAATATTTAAAGATCTATAACTCTCTCCTCGTGGGATCGATACTGGGGTCTTTGTTTCAAAGCCCTATATTACTTGAAACGATATATATACTTGCGTAGAACCCCTAGTGTGTAAAATATTTTCCATAAAATTATATTTATATACACTAGTCGCTATCATTATTTATAACATATATTTTTGAAAGCATTAATTAGTATGCTGATCTTCAAAGAACTTCGGGTCAAGTTTTTGGCACCGTTGCTGGGGAAGAAGATTTTAGTACGCATATATTTATATAGGGTCAATATGCCTAATCGAAAATTGGCTTTACTTGAATTATCTTATATGAAGAAAACTAGTTACATACTTTTACTTAATTTTCATGCATTTTATCTTTATTTAAGAAAGACTTTTCATGAAAATCTTTCTCTTGTAAATAATCTATGTGATCTTAATATAATAAACTTCTTTTATTTTCGAAATGAATGAAAAATTTTTGAAGTCTTATGATTTGGTAGTTGAATATTCTTTAAATTCTTAAAATTAAACTTAGTTAGTGAAATTTGGTTAATGTTTTACTAAAGCCTTTATAAGATAAAAAATTACAAGGAGTCTTAAATATTTATCTTTCATTCCAAATTTTATACATTTTATATAGTGAAAAGGGTTACTTGAGGACAAGTAACATTTAAGTTTGGGGGATTTTGATCCATAAAAAATACCCATTTTTATGCCTTGATTTTTATCAAATTTTTAAGGATATTATGCTTTAATAAAATGTATTCTTCTGTTTTTTGATATAGGTGATGGAAAAATGTTCAAGAAGAAAAAAGAGTGAAAAAGGAGCAAAAAGGAGAAAAAGGTGCAAAAATGGAGCCAAAATGCAAAATTGTCAAAATTATTGATCCGGCGCCTAGGCGCCAGAATCAGGCACCTAGGCGCCAGAATCCGGCGCCTAAGCCCCAGGTCGATACGGGATCTGTCAAGATTTTTGACGAATTTTAGACTGTTATTTTGACAGTGTTAGCGGTTATTGGACCTTCTAGAAGATTGGCAGTTGTTCCTGGTTTACATGTGATACAATGTATTTGGACGCTTGGAAACAGATTTAATCGCGAAGAGGTGCGATCCAAAGTGAAGAGGTTCGAAGAACTGGACGCAGAGTTCGACGCCTAGGCGCCAGACACACCTTCTAAAATTCATTGAATGTGGACACATTTTGAAGAGGTGCCTTAAGGCAACCTTTGAAACCTATAAATAGGAGGGTACTCCTTCAGAGAAAACGCCCCCATACGTTCCCTTATCTACAGCCCCATCTAGAGGGAGAATTAGAGAAATACTTTAGGGCCACTTTAATTAATTAGTGAGTTTATTTAGAGTGTGTATTAAGAGTTTAAAGAGTTGGTGCTTTTGAAGTTTATTTGCTTTGGAGTCAGAAGAATTCGTAGGTTCGAAGAGAGAAACACTTGAGATAAGTATTTGTAATTTTATTCAAAGTTTTATTATCATGTTTTGTTGTTTAAATTCAATGTGTTCTGAGTAGTTAGTTTACTTTCTCCTTTCAATTATGAAAAGATAAATAAGATAATATAAAATTGGATGGAAAATTAAAAATTATTTATATTTTAAAACATTGTGATGATATTAATACCGGATCTTCATTTACTTTACAAATTGATCACTTGTATTGTTAAAATCTTTTGAAGAGTTTTGATACCTAGAAGGAGATGAATTCTTAACTAGTAGATATCACATGAATCCTTGGGTAGTCGAAGGCCTTATGCGGGTTATTCAAGGTGAAGTGCAAATAAATAGGACGATATTATATAATGGGCGTAGAATTAATAAGTTTTTAGAGTGACGAGACTAAATTCTCGTGATTTGGTTTATAGAGAAGGAAAGGGTCACTAGTAGGGCCGACCATAGCCACCCTTGGACATCTAGTAGTGTGAGCCTAGATTAACCCATTCTACTAACAATACATTCGGACCTAATCTATAGGCTAGCCAATGTTCGTTACACCTAGATCAAAGGGTAAAGAATATGAATGCTTCTATTTGGCACAATGCCATAAATTTATATTCTCCACGAATATTATCATTATGTTAGAAAATCTTGGATTAATTGAAAGGAAGAAAGTTGTGTTCTTATTGCTATTTACACCAATCATTTCATTATTGCTTTATTATTGCATCTTTCATTACCGCTTTATTATTGAATCTAGTAAATTAAAAATATCAAATTTATAAACTATAAAAGAAATACATAAAAATAAAATTAAAATATTTAAAAATCCATAAATCACTCCTCGTGGGATCGATACTCGGGTCTTCGTTTCAAAGCCCTATATTACTTGATATGATACGTATACTTGCGTAGTACC
Organism: Papilionanthe hookeriana x Papilionanthe teres; assembly: GCA_022702705.1. Lineage (NCBI taxonomy): Eukaryota > Viridiplantae > Streptophyta > Magnoliopsida > Asparagales > Orchidaceae > Papilionanthe > Papilionanthe hookeriana x Papilionanthe teres. The sequence goes on along the minus strand of CM040429.1, from coordinate 137,320,654 downwards.
CCTAGTGTGTAAAATATTTTCAATAAAATTATATTTGTATACACTAGTTGCTATTATTATCTATTACATATATTTGAAAGCATCAATTATATTTGTCATGTGGGTCAAATTTTTGGCGCCGTTGTCGGGGATTGAATTTTTAGTACGTATATATATAACATTGGGTCAAGTTTTTTGCGTCATTGCCGGGAATTGAATTTTTAGTACGCATATATATAGCATTGGGTCACTCTCCCCAAGTTCTGATAGATCCAGGTCCTAATGTCCTTAGCCTTATCCCTTAATGAAAAAGGAAAAAGTCTAAGCCTAACAAAGATCGTTTGACACTCCATCATATTTAAAAGTAGCACACAGTTCTAGAAAACTAGTGAGATGTAAGTTAGGATCTTCATTAGGTGTTCCTCCAAATTGATATTCTGTACCATTTGGATAATAACAGGTTTAAGCTCAAATGAATTAGCAACAACATCATGATTTTGGTAGTTAAGTTAATTTAATCTATTGTTGGATTAGCATAATGTCTTAAAGGTCTTGGTATATTTTCCTTTTGCTTGTTTAAGTTGTTCGCCATTTTGTGAGGATTTTCATATTGTTTTTTTATTTTCGAATTTTTCTAATAATACGCTCTAATTCAGAATCATAAGGCACTAAACCTATTGATCTGATAATATGCATACAAACACAATAAATACACTAACAATAAACAAACACAATTATGACTTGCAATTCAAAAGTCGATTTCAAATACTACAAAATTAATTTAAGCAGCTTACCTTTCCTCCCCGGTAATGGCACCAAAAACTTAGTACGACTTTTTTAATTTGCCAAAATTTATGAACTCAAATATATATATATATATATATATATATATATATATATATATATATATATATATATATATTGCCAAAATTTTGAAAATGGCGGCTGGGAACTTCCCTAGTGCTCTGCTAGGGTTTCAATGGATGTGGTGACCTTCCTGACGGCGGCGGCGGTTCAAAGGTGGTGGTGGCTGGTTGCTGGGATATTCTCTGAGGTTGGTTTGGCTTGGATAAGGCTGTTAATCTTTCCCGGTGTTGGGAATTTTTGAATTTCTGGAGGTTTTTACCGTTCCATCGGGATGGCTGAGGAGCTCACTAAGGCGGATCCCAACTTTATGGGTAAAGGAACCTTTGCTGAGGTTACAGTTAGAAGAGAGGGTGGCTCTACTTTGGGTGACAAACTGGTATTTCCTCAGTTATACCATGATGCTATAGCTGGGAAGGTTGAATGTGAGTTCATAAGGAAATGTACAAAGAAAGCAGGGAAACTGGAACATATTTTCACTGAAGAGGAGTTGGAGAAATTATCTGAGCCTTATAAATTTACTTTAGTTGGTAAGTTTCAATTCGGCCATCGAAAGCTTGACATTTTGAGAAAGGCTGTTGATGATTTTAAACTTGTGGGAAGTTGGAAAATCGGAGTATTTGACAGCAGTGCACATAATGCTCCAACTAACTAGAGAAGATGATTATGCCCAAGTGTTCTCTAAAAAGGTGATTATGATAGATGGAAAACCTATGAAATTATTGAAATGGACATTGGATTTTGATCCTTCCAAAGAACCACCTATTGTTCCCTGTTTGGTTTAGCATGCCCAACCCGAAACTTCCATTTATTAACCATAAGATCATCTATGACATTGCCGACTCCATGGGCCGACCCTCAAGCTTCGATATACCCTCTCGCTAATATTACTAGAATCTCTAAAACCGCATTCTTAGTTGAAAGGGATATTACTCTCCCCTATATTGATGGTGTGTGGCTAGGGACCGCCAACTATGGGTATTGGCGCACTTATCGTGCTTGAATACCAACCCTTGTATTGTAAACATTGTCACATTTTTGGGCATATTATGGAACAGTGTTTTAAAATTCACCCTGAATTAAGGCCTTATAATGCTGCCAATAAAAGTAATAAGGAGTCAGTTCCTCAAGGAAGTCCTAATGGTGTCCCAACTCCACACTGTCCTCATGTGGAAACAAGCCAGATTGATAAGACTCTACCTCAATCTATTCAGAATTTGCCCTTACAATTTACAAATAATTTCCCACCTGAGAATAGAAGAGTAGCTGAACAAGAGATAGAACTCAGAGATGGTCAGGGAGATGGTGCACAATCAAGTCTAGAAGGGAAATTCCAAAATCTGGAGTCTTAAGTTCCTGTGAGAAGACAACTGGAAGATCAAGTGATTGATAATGACATCTCTCAGGAAGTTGAAGAGCAAGCCCAACAAATACAATTGAATATTAAGGAGACTACTGATGAAATCAGGATTCAACATTGTTCTGCCAGGAGAGATTTCTTATCTTCCTCACAAGATAGATCCTTCGGGATGAAACTAGTTACACAAAGGGGTTCAACTCGAAGATGAAGAATTACACTACAAACTTCCGATGTCGGGGGTACCTTTATCACTCCACCTCGATCCCGATCCAGTATAATCAGCTAGCACAACCCATATTAGCTGATTTGGCAAATCAAAAAGAAGAGGAGTGGATTCAACAAAAAAGTAGAAGAAAAAGAAAGGATGCTTTAGAACTTAGAAATTTATCTAAATCAAATGTCATTAGATTGGAAGATTCTTCTGCCACCCCCCTAGACTTACTAGGGCCGGTAAGGCATTACACCATGATTAACCTGTTGTGCTGGAATGTTAGGGGTATTGCTAGTCCTGGTACCCTTAACAGAATCAAACACTTAATCAGGACCAACAAGTTATGGATGTTTGCCATATTAGAACCATTGGTGCAGAAGAATATCTCCAAACACACAAAACAATTTCATGGATTTAATTGTTTTAGAAACCGCAAGAATAAGATTTGGGTCTTTACTGTGAAAGAACTAAATTGTAAGGTTATTGCTCGATAACTATCAATTCCTTCATTTGCATTTTCGAGTTGGAACAATTCTCCGGTTTTGCTACTTTTGTCTATGCCGGATGCACTCTTCATGACATAACTCGCTCTTTGGGATGCCCTTCTTTGTCTCGCCCAAGCTCACACATGCCGGTTGGTGGGGGTGATTTTAATTGCATTAGTGATCCTAGTGAGAAGTTGGGGGCAGTGACTCCCGATCTCCAAACCATGCTGAGTTTCTCTCAAAATATTACTAAAGCTGGGCTTTTTGATCTGGGTTTCCTTGGCACTCCTTTTACCTGGAAGAGAGGCAATCTGCTGGAGAGAATAGATAGAATCCTTGCTAATGACTTTTAGATGCATTCCTTTCCTATTACCCAAGTTCATCATTTCGCACGTAACTACCTCTCGATCATTCCCCCTATTAATTAAGATATCCTTTTTCCCAAGAACAAGCTTTCTTCCCCTTTCGCATTTTTAAATGTTTCGGACCGATCATCCTTCCTTTCGAGGTGGTAAAGGCCGGTTGGACTAATCCAATTGCTTCGATAATAATGCTCTTATAAAGCTCGTGGAGGTTACAAAAGAATGTGGCATATCATCTAAGACAATGGAATAAGCAATGCTTTGGAAATATATTTCAACGAGTCGTGAGGCCGATAACAAAGTCCAATTACTCGAAGCTACTCAGACTCCGGGACGGGATAATGGCCAAGAGTTGATAAATGCTCGGAATCGGCCGACTCAAGCTTTGGATAGAGAGGAGATGTTTTTGCAGCAGAAAGCCTCTATTAACAAAAAACTTTTTGGTGATAGAAATACAAAATTTGTCCATGCTATGATTAAATACAGAAGACAAATAAAAGCTATTCTCAGTATTAAAGATCCTGATGGTAGAAGAATTAATGATCCTATTCTCATTTCTCAAAGTGCAGTGAAGTATTTTCAGACTCAAATGGCTGCTCAGTCTACTAACCCCTCCTTGTTCTTACCTAATGTGTTCAATACTGACATTGCTTATGCTTCTCAACTCCAACTAACTCTTTTACCAGATGTGAAGGAAATTTTATCAGCTCTAAAAAGTATTGATGGGAACAAGACTGCAGGGCCGCATGGTTTTAGTGCCACCTTCTACTTAAAAGCTTGGGACATTGTTGGTGCTGATCTCTGCCATGCTCGTCCAAGCTTTTTCTCCGGTACCGAGTTACCCAGATATTTTGCTGCATCTTGTATTGTTCTTATCCCTAAAGATCAAAAGAAGTCCTCTTGGACTGATTTTAGGCCTATTTGTCTTACTAACACTCTTACTAAAATTATTAGTAAGATTTTGGTTAGTAGAATTCAACCTCATTTAGACAAACTTATCAGTGCTAACCAGTCCGCATTTGTACAGGGAAGAAATATTGCTGATAATTGTCTTTTAAGCACAGAATTACTTCTGGATTTGGATAAACCATGTAGAGGACACAATCTGATTCTGAAACTTAATCTCAAAAAAGCATACGACTCTATCAGCTGGTCCTTCATTGATCTGGTTCTCAAGGCTAGAGGCTTCAACCCTTCCTTCTGCAACCTTATTCAAAAGTGGCTATCCAGCTCTTTTTATAGTGTGTTGGTTAATGGGGAAAGCTGGGCTTCTTCGTCGTGGTAGGGGCATTAAACAAGGTGACCCTTTGTCCCCTACAATCTTTATATTGGCTTTTGATTATCTATCCGGACTCCTTAATTCAACTCGTGGTAATGCTCACCACTTATGTTACAAACATAGTTCGCCTGTGTCATTAGCCATTTGGCTTATGCCGATGACATTATTCTATTTACCAATGGCAGCAAACTTGCCATTAGAAAAACTATGCATTGCCTGGATCATTTCTCTCAAGTCTCAGGTCTGGAACTAAACAAACAGAAATGACAATTCCTGGCAGGGAAGAACTACAAACATCATAACTGGATTAAAGCTACAACTGGATTCAACTCAGCTGGCTTACCTTTTAAGTACTTGGGTGTGCAATTGATAAAAGGTAGGAAGAAGCAAACTCAATATGATGAGGTGGTTAATAAGATTTCTTCCACTATAAACTGTTGGACCAACAGCTTTCTTTCAAATGGGGGCAGATTAACCTTATTAAAAAACATCTTATCTACCTTCCCTTTATATACAATGCAAATGGTGAGAATGAAGAGAAGTACACAAACAATGCTGAAGTCCATGTTTAACAAATTTTTGTGGGAGGGACAGTATAAACAACCCCATTGGGCTGTGTGGACTAAGCTTTGCAAACCTACCATAGCCTGGGGACTCGGGTTTTAAAAGTTTTCAGCAAATGAATCAGCTTTTCTACTGTAAACAATGGTTTAAATTTAGACAACAGGATACAATATTGGCTCAGTTCCTTAAAGCTAAATACTGTAAAAGGGTGCATCCAGATCTAGTTCAACCCAAAATTGGTGACTCAAAGCATTGGAAAAGTATGCTAAAGATCAGAGAAGTTGCTAATAAGCTATGCTGCTGGGAGGTTGGTGCTGGACAAATCAGTTTCTGGATGGATAGCTGGCTCCCTGATGGTCCTCTTTCTACCTTACCTGATACTGACTATCATACTAAGATTTCTGATTTCTGGCTGCAGGACAATTGGAATGTAGAGGCACTGAAAGATGTGGTTGATGAAGAGATTGTACAACAAATTTTGGCTATCCCCATTGACCCGGGCAAACCTGATAAACTTTTGATTAAACACCCCCTTCACAATCAGTGAATAATTTTCTTCATAACTCTTTCAATATCTGGACTGTTAACAGTTGGGGCAATTTTATTTGGTCTCCAAAAATCTCTCCTTCCATGTCCTTCTTTAATTGGAGATTAGCACATAGTTTTCTCCCATTAGATGATATTCTCAAACTAAAAGGGTTGAGAACAGCTTCAAGATGTTGGCTATGTAAATCTGAGGAAGAAACTTTGGACCATCTATTCCTTCAATGTCCTTTTACCTTACAGCTTTGGGAGGATGTGTTACATCTATTAAATCTATTGCATCAAAGACATCATTGGGTCTCCATTGATACTTGCTGGAATGATTGGAAAAATCAGAAATGGGGTTGTGTTCCTCTTGTTATCAACTGGTTTGTTTGGGTGGCTAGAAATCAAGCCAAGTTTGAGGATAAACCTTGCCCCCCTAAAACTGATGTGGCCAACTGTTTCAATTATATCAGCAAATCTGCTGCTAACTCTTCAACCCCTACTCAAAAAGTCTCCTTAGTGCACTGGGTACTGCCTTCACAGCCTTGGATTAAAATTAATGTGGATGGAAGCTTCACCTCTGCTGCTGTTGGGATTGGTGCTGTGTGCAGGAATCATGTTGGGAAATTGCTTTGGTTCTTTCAATCTCCTTTATTCTCCTTTTCTGCCCTGGAAGCTGAGATGATTGTTGTTCTCTGGGCCATTAAAACAGCTACAGCCTTAAATCAAAAACAGATTTGGATTGAATCTGATTCTCAACAAGTTATAAAGATGATGTTGGGTGAATTCACTCCCCCATGGAATCTGGTTTATTTATATAGAAAATTTTTACTATTATCACTACATCTTAACATCAAATGGTCTCACATTCATAGGGAAGGGAATCAACCTGCCAATTAGTTAGCAAAGACTTCTGCCTCCAACCATAGTGTAATCTTTTCCTTTTTGCACTCGCTAAGCCTTTAAGGCGATTACTTTTGGGGACTCTCTTCACCTCCCTTTCATTAGATGTACCAAATCTTTTCTCATTAATGAATGGTTTCCTTTTTTGCTAATATATATATATATATATATATATATATATATATATATATATATATATATATATATTGATTTAGTTTTATATGTGCTTGGAGAGAAATGATAAATTTGTGCACAAGGATTCACAAACGTATTTCAATGGATATTTAGCAATGAGTTTGGAGAGGATGATCAACCGATTTAAGAAGATTGAAGAGGAGTTACTTCTTATTAACAATAGGATGCATGAGATGTTCTATCAATACGAGCATATGGAATGGCAAATGAAGCGTCAATCTGATCATATGGCTGCTTTTGAAGATTATCAGGTAACAATGTATGCCAAGAACAATTGGATTGATGAGAAAACTGCCATGGAATTTCCTCGTGCCCCTTTCTTTCACTTTTTTGTTGGTAGCAATTTACCATGCGATGGGGAGAATGAAGGTTTTAATCACAATTAGTGAAGTCTTGAAATGTTGAAGGGTGTTATCTAATGGTGTTATTATATGTGTTGTCTATTTGAAGTTTGATCAATATGATGATTGTGTACTTGTTGAATCTAGTTTGTGAGTTAAATCATATGTTGATGTGTATTTTTGTATTTTCTGTGTTTGTTGAACCCAATATTGAATATCTGGAATGAAATTCAAGTGATTTGTGTAAATCTTGTGTTAGAATGTTGAAATTTGATCTAGATTTGGAATTTCATTTTATTGATTGAATTAGAGGAATTGAATGAGTTTGATAAGAAATATTGGGCCTATAGGTGTTAGACTTGCTTAGGACATTTAATAAAAAAAGAGAAATTTTGGAAGAATTAAAAAATTTTGCAAGTCTGGCGCCTAGGCACCAAACTTGGCGCTTAGGCACCAGTTCACCTGAACCGGCCGAACTTGCGATTTAAGTCGACGGAAGCCATTTTTAACACCCATGCTCCTTCTTCTTCCTCTATTTCATGAAAATCAGTCCTAGAGTTCCTTCTAGAGCTCAATTTGTGAAGTTGCAAAGCTTGAAAACACCGGATCTCATCATCTTGAGGTTAGATCTTTACTTTGGCTTAGTTATTTTGTAAATCTACCATAGATTTCTCAAACTTTGGAAGAGAGCTGAAATTTTCATAAATTTTTTATTCTTAGTGAAAAATCCATTTATTTAAGATGCATTTAGCTTGAAAAGGCTTGGAAGAAGTCTATAACCTTAATTTTAGAATTTAATTAGAATTTCTTTTGATTTTTAGGATGGCTCCTAAATCTAAGAGAGGAAAGGAGAGAGAAGATTTTGATAGATCTAAATTCGTTAATATTAACGCACAAATGCGTTATAATGAGTTTGCCTCCACCAGAAAGTTTATTGTAGAGAGAAATTTTTATCACCCCAGTGGAGCGATCAAGAATGTTATTGTAGCGCGCAACTGGGAGAAGTTCTGTTATTTTACTATTATTGTTATTATCCCTGTTGTTCGAGAATTCTATGCGAATGTTACTGCGGTGGCTGATAATGAAGTATTTGTTCGAGCTAAGGAAGTTTAGTTCACTCTAAAGAGGAATAACATGATATATGGTTTGCCTCCTATCACTGACTGTTTCTATTCAGAATACACTCCATCTAAGGCTGAGCTTGATAGTATTATCCATTATTTGACTAATGGATCTAGAGCGTGGAATGTCAGAAATGCTAAGAAGGTAAATTTTTCTTCTGCCTCACTCAATGCTCCTTCCAAAGCTTGACATTATTTCATTTCTGCTCATCACCTTCCCTCGAATCATTTAAGTGAGGTTACAAAAGAACGAGCCATTCTGAATTATTATATTCAAGAGATGAAGCTGATTGATGCTATTAGTTCTTCTGTAAGAGCTAGTAGTATTTCTAGACTAGGATTTCAATCTCTTATTTTCTCCTTGTATAAGCAATCTGGTGTGAAACATGATCATTCTGAAGAGCAGTTGAAGCCTTTGAAACCTATTTGAAAGGCTATTGTAGATGTTTATGGATGACTTAGAGGTAGAGTCCTAGTTCACCTTCTACTTCAATGCCTTCTATTTCTATACCGTTTGCATCCATTGCTACTGAGCCTCCACCTGGATTATGGGATGTTTTGAGTGAAAGATATTTGGAACATCAAAGTGATATGTTTCTGATGCAGTGTCGTATGGAGGATTTGGACAAGAAATTTGATCATATGGAAAATTATGTTTATAGGAAAAGTGATTATGATGCTAAATATGATGAAGCGCTGGTAAAGTTTCTAAAGGGAGATCAATCTGTAAATTTCCCTACATGCCCTAGATTTTCACGTTATACAGATCCACAAGCTATGGATGCTGATATCCAATTTGATGATGAGGAGGAGGAGAAGGAGACTGAAGCTGATGATTAGACTTCTTTCTTTTTGTAGTATTTATCCTTTATGTTGTTTGTTTTTATTTTATGTGTCTGTTATTAGCTATTTTTAGACTATGATGATTATGTAGGGTTGTTTGAGGACTTATGTTATTTATCACTGTGATTGTTTGCTCTTGTGTTTAGTATTGTATCAGTGCTAGAAAATAGTGTTAGCTTTTAAATGCTACTCATATTGTTACTTTTTTGTATTGCTTCTTACACTTGCATTTATTCTCTTGCTTTACAATACCTTTATTGTTTTTACTTCTTTATGCTTATTTTAAACTTTAAATTACAAAATGTTTTTAAAATTAAGTTTGGGGGGGGAGAATGAAAACCAATCTTCAAAAATTTAAATTTTATTTGTTCTCAATTATCCTAAAAATAAATTTGATTTTGAAAAATAATTATGTGAATGAAGTTATATTAGGGAAGTAGAATTTTGAATATAGAAATGAGTAAGAAAATTTAGTTGAAATTTTTAATAAGGATGTAAAAAATTAAAGTTAAAAATTTCTTAATAAAGAAATGATAAATATTTTATAACTATCTTAGTAAGAGATATTGTATTTTTGAAAAATATATAAGGATTAGAATTTTATTCTCAATAATTAAACTTCTTTTATTAAAAGTAGCTTTCAGAACTATTATTATATTTTTAAGTAAATGATATATCAGACCTTTGCTTTATGAAAGGAATAGTAGAATTCAAAATCATTAAAGGCCTATCCAGATATAGTAATCCTTGCCAAAAAGAAAAAAAGAAAATAAAAGAAAAAGAAAAGAAAAAGAAAAGAAGAGAAAAAGTAAAGAAAAGAAAAAAAGAAGAAAAGGAAAAGAAAAGTATAGTATGGGAGGAGAAGCTTAAGGATTAGTGCCTAATCAAAAATTGGTTCCACATCTGATCTTTTTAAATGCATGAGATTTGATAAACTCTTAATCTTAAGGATATAATATAGTGAGTATAATTATTTTTAATGAAAATTTTTTAGTAGAGAAGATAGAATGTCTAAACTCTATATTTAAAAAATCTACAACTATTTCTGAATAAGATAAGGAACTCACATTTCTCATTCACCTTTACTTAAGAAAATTCTAAACTTTAAATTGGTCCCAATTACCAATTTTTTTTTAAATTAGACTAGTATATTTCTAGAACAAAATTTTGGAAACTCCTAAAGGAACTCATTCACATAATTTATTTATTTTTTTAAAGATTAGTGTCACTTGAGGACAAAAAATGTTTAAGTTTGGGAGAATTGATCTACCTTAAAATTAACCATTTTTATGGATAAATTATTCTTAAATTTTTAAGGATATTATGCTTTAATGAAAGGTATTTTTATATTTTTTGTTGTAGGTATAAGAATATGAGCTTAAGAATGAAAAGAAACAAAAAGGATCAAAATTGGGGCTTTATGAAGAAAATTTAACAAATGAAGTATGGCGCCTAGGCGCCAGAGACGGTTAGAGAAGTTAATTTTTGAAATATTTGGCAATTTCAAGGTATTTTAGAAGCCCCTGATGATATTGCACGTTTCAAATGAGTTATACAATGAATCTAGACACATTTTAATGAAAAGATGTGTCCCTTAAAGAAATAAGTGCGTAAATCAAACATTTGAGATGACATCTAGGCGTGACAATTATATTCTAGAAGATTCAACGAATTTGGATGAATTTTGAAGAGATGTTTGAAGCAACCCTTGGTCATTTTTAAGCTCTATAAATAGGAATTAATGATATTGTAAAGAAGAGTCATTTTAGAGTCATTCTCAATTAATACTTAGTTTCTTTCACTTTAAGTTCAAGTATGTAAGAGTATAGTGAGTTTTTGTGATTTCCTGAGATTTAAAGTTTTGTAAAGAGTGTGAAAGAGTCAGAGAAGTAAGAGAACTTCAAAGGATTGCTTTGGTGAACATTCCAGATAAGTATTTGTAACTTAACTCTTAAGTTGTGTGCTTTGGTTTTAATGATTATAAATATGTTCTGTTGTGTTAATCCAATGTTTTCTGAGTAGTTTTCTTCTCTTTCTCCTTGCAAATATAATGTAATTAAATCAAGAGGTTTGGATTTTTTGTTTAAGTACTTTTTATTTTTCTTACCTAAAAATTGTGATGATATTTTACTTAAACTTTTTTTACTTTACAACTTGGCCAATTTTATTCTTAAAATCTGTGAAGAAAACTTATAGGTCTGACCATGAGCTAAGATTTCTTAACTTGTAAGTATCACATTTCACTTTAGAAGATCAGTAGTTATCATCTGAAGGGAAGAGTAAATAGATAGGGAGCTAATATTTGAAGGGCGTAGAATTGAATGTTTTTAGAGTGACAGGCTAAGTTCTATCAATTTGGTTTAAAGTGAGGAAAATGGGTCACTGGTAGGTCCTATAGAGAGAGCACAGTGGGTAATCTAGAAGTGAGAGCCTAAATCAACTTAGCACTACTAATAACACATCCTGCACCAACCTTTAGACTAGTCAATGTTCTTTTATGCATGGACCAAAGGGTAAGAATATTTATGCTCCTATTTGTCACAATACAACATTTTTAAGTTCAAAACATATTGAATTCCTCTACTTATTACATAAATATTTGTAAGGATAAAGTATTTTAAATTAAGTATTTTATTTGTATGCTTAGATATTTACTTGCATAATTCTGAAATTTTAGTAAGTTTTAATTTTACTCTTATTTAGTTATTAGCACTTCATTTTATTTTAAATATAATTAAAAGTTTTCTTTTAATTAACACTAATTTTCCCATGAGATCGATATATGGGGTTCTATAAAGAAAATCTTATATTACTTGAAATGATACGTATACTTACGTAGTACCCTTAGTGTGCTTATTATTATCTATAAAATATTTAACTATTGCACAATAGCCGCTTATTTTAGGGTTAAGTTCACCTATCTTTTGTAAGTTTAATTATCTGCAGAATTGCGGGTTTGGTCAACGGGTCGGTGAGGCTAATTAGGCAAATCGATGGAACACATCGATCTATATGATCAGGCCGATGTGGCAACCGATCGAACAATTCAACAAAATTTTTGCTCATGTTGATCAGGCTAGTGGAGCTAATTGGGTGAGCCGACGAAATAAATTCAATTGATCCATAAAACTTTCCCAGTAGATGTTAGACCCCTGTTTTGAAACCTATGCGTAGAGTGGCTATAAGTGATTCATACTATATTTGATTAGTAGCGACTTTAAACTCGAGGACAACTGAATGATAAACATGTTCTCCAGTCATATTACTCGGTGTTATTTTGCTTCCTGCTCTTGTATGACTCAAGGCTCCATCAATGTGTAAGGTCAAAGTTCGGTCGCAAGTAGTATTTCTTTCGCTCGTTTGCCATCTTCGAGAAATTTGCCAGAAATTCTATTATGGCTTGCACTTTAATAACTAGTTGGGAAATGTATGTGATATTGTATTCACTGAGCTCCATGGCCCACTTCAGTATTCAACCAACATGTTTTGGCCTAGTGAGTACATATTTGAGATGATGATCAGTGAAGACCCTGATTGGATGCATCAGAAAATATGCCGGGAGCTCATGAGCAGAGAAAATTATACTAAATATTAACTTTCCCTAATAGGATACCTGACCTCAGCGACTCTAAGAACCCAAATGGTGAAGTAAATTGAGAAATGCATTTCAAACTTCTGCCAAAAAAAACCAAACAGATGCCTTTGAGTCCAGCTCCTAAATAAGAGAACTCTTCTTTTGGTTTTGAGCTTTGCAGAAGCAATGATGAGGCTAGTGATTTTTTTAATCTTTGGAATGCTTGATCACTCTCGTTCAAACATTCAAAGCTATTGGATTTCCTTAGTGTTTTGAAGAATGCTACAAATTTGGTGCTCGACTTAGAAATAAATTGGTTGAGCGATGTTATCCGATCGGTCAGCTTTTGCACCTCTTTAATATTCCTGGGAGAGGGCATATTCAATAGTGATTTTACTCTTTCTGGATTGGCCTTTATACATTCGAGTGTTAGAAAGTATTGAGGGAATTTGGAGGTCAAAGCTCCAAATGTACATTTCAATGGATTTAGTTTCATATCATATTTTTTGAACGAACAAACTACCAATCTTCCATACCATGTTCATTAGCGATTAATCGGCACGATCGAATACATACGGTGTATAAACTGGGGCGGGTAGGGAATATCACGACGATCTCTCCCCTTTATAGACGACTGTTCATCATGATAGAGAATATCGAAACTCGCTCTTCTTCTCATGTAATCTTCATTCACTTCCTTTTGACCTCGAAAACCTTCATCCTACCATGGAGTCTATCCACACTAGCACTTTGTAATCTGTTGCTCCATAATATCGGAAATAATGTAGGGGGGTTCGGATGTAGATGGAATGTCGTAACTAATAGTAGGAATATCAATGCTCATACTCTCATCTTGTGCTTCTACATGAGACTCATAAGTACGAATAATAGTCTTTGTAATGGGTCTCGGTGGTATGTATCTCTTAAGCTATTTGAACTACACTCCGGACTAAACACCTGAGGCATGGACATAGGCGCCGGGATGTCGTAATCCTTCGGTGGTCTCTCCTCTAGGAATAGATTGAATGTTCTTAAAGATAATAGCTCCAATATCAATCTTCTTCATTTCGAATACAACGATTCAATTGCTCTTTCTCTTGTAACTTCAACGTGGTGATAAGTGTAACAATCTTGCGAGAGATGAAATAGTGTCGAATTTTGGAGTACGACATTTAACTTGGAACGGGGAAGTTAATCATCTGTTTTTTGACTTACTTTTATTCCTCTTTCCTCTGTTAGAAAAGAAATCACTTCTTTTCGTATTCGTCTCTCGGTATCAAAATTTTCATATTCGCAAACGAATGGTTCCCAGTACGATAAAATGTGTTAATACGGCGGGAGTAAATTCAATAGTTTTCTAACTGTACGTATTCAGTCTCGATCCATGGCACATTTACATAGAACTCTCTCACAGCACAAAAATAACATTAGCGGTAAAATAACAAAAATCTCTCCCGGTTCGCTCGACAATTAGTGCTCGACATCACGGGATTATCAAAAGCTCGATCCACCGAATACACTTCTTATTGTAAAGTTAAGAATTAAAACGAAATTGTGCAAATTTTCTTCATCGAAATCAATTTCTCTTCTCTTTACTCTTCCTTGGAGCGATGTGAATTTCTAAAAATTACAAGACAATTTCAATAAATTTCAAATCTCTGATATGACAAACTCCAAATACTATTCTAAACAGTAAGAGCAAATTTCATCATATGAAATCCCAAATTTCAAAAATTCCAAAATTTCTTCAAAAATTCCAAAATTCCAATCTAAGCAATGTGAGATATTCCTATGGTGAAAATAAAAAATTTTAAACTCAAAGTGAAGCTCTAACCAAGAGAAGTGTAGATGCAATTATACAAAGCCTTAAAATTGCTTAGTCAAGATGCAGCAAGCCTGGGTCTTGAAATCGTGAAAATGGAGGAGAAAAACGAAAGCAATGGAAAAAACCGCGGGTCCTAGGATCAAAATCACGAAATAAAGGGTTTTTGGCCTTTTTCTATACTTGGGCTGCGGCGGCGCTCGATAGAGGGGCGGCGGAGCTGCATTTTTAAAATGCCGAAACTGCGGATTTGGGCGCCGGTGGCGCCTGCGTCAGCGGCGCTAGTGCAAAAATTTTTACGGGGTTCGAAAATTTTTCATAATTTCAATTGTATCGTTCTCCATAATAACATTTAATACTTCATTAAGCATATTTATTTCATCACATAAGCGATAATTAACACAATTCTTACCTGAGCAAACACAAAACATGCTTCATATATAAAATCCACATTGCAACATAAGCCTTAATATGTTCATCGGAATTAAACTGACAACTCTTAGATTTTTATTGTTGCAAGTACACTACGATAAGTAAACACTAAAATCTAAGCACGCACAATGAAATTAAGCATAGATAATCCAAATGCGGACTACAAAGCAAAGCAAGCAAATACTAAACACACCAAACACAATTAAGCAAGTAAAGCAAACACACATCGAACATAAAGCGGAATCCGGTAATCACTCCTCATCGGTCTTAGACACATCTTCTTCTACGATATCTCGATAGATTGTTGATGCTTTCGAACAAATTATAGAAGGGACGAAATGGGAATTCATCAAAAGAATCCTCGGCAATCGCGGCGTTCTTCTTCATCGGATTAATCGGGCCCATCTCGATCCGACCGGTGTGATCAAATTGTTCCTTCATCCTCCGATCTATATGATCAAATAAATCAAAAATATTATTAATGGCATTCATAACATTTTGTACCTCTTTTTCAAGTTTGCTTGATTCTCTTCGGTATCGTTACGGAACTTTCGGAAAGTAAAGTGCCGAATAAGGTTGTGAAGTTTGAGTTGGTTGATCAGCAAGCAGTCATATCACCTTCATCTCCTACTATTTGGTAGTCATAAAGATTAGTTGGATCAATAGGCCTCGAGGAAGAAGAACCTTTTCCCAACTTTCATACGGAACTTGTGATTGACTACATAGAAATATAGTGGATGGGTGTCCGAACGCAATATTTAGACCCATGAACTATCAATCTCAAAGCTGATTTCACAATTATATTTCCGTATCAATCGACTTTACAGTTTAAATACGGAAATTCGAAATAACACTTTCCTTGGTTACTTTTACTAATCTTCAAAGTTGGAAATAACTGCTTTGTGAAATAAAATAATGTTGTTGCTTTGATACGAATTTAAAGATGCGAAGGGAAACTAATATATCCGTTTTCTCTAAACTTCCCGATGTGCCGTTTTCATCGAGTCGAATAACGATACCACAGAATTAAATATTATCGCTTGTCACATTAAAATTAGAATAGTGGCAAATAGGTACATTCTCAATCATAAAGAGATCATTAATTCTCGTAGGAGTTAATTGCACAAACTTACCTCGTACAAAGACGAATCCTTGGTTGATCCCACGAAGATTTGCATAGAATTCCTTCATAACCGGAACGACTACGACGACGATGAGTGTAACATAGCACTTCCCGATGTCTTTCCTTTATTATCTCTTCAACTCTTGTAGTAGGATTATCCATACATCGATTAATAAATCCCCTTTCCTTGATAATCCTCCTCTTCATCATCACCTTATTGAATAATCGCTATGCCTCAAACTAATAAACTTCCCGTTGGTTGAAAATGTGAGACTGAGGGGTTTCTATGGAGTAGGAATCATCCATGACCCGATAGCACTTCTCCTCAAATGATTCACAATTAAGACTTTTGAGAAGTTGCTTAGTAAGGTCAGGAGCTTGCAAGAGGAGGCAAAACAACTGAGTTTCATCAACAAGGCCGACAAGCAGAAGCCAATGAAAGCATTCGAGAAGAAATCTGGATTCATCGCGACAGTGGATCTGGGTAAGCAGCCAGTATAGATATAACCATAGCGGCCACAACCAAGCTATCAACCACTGCAACAGACTTATCAACAACCTCAGTAAAGCTATCAGTAGCCTTGATCGAGGTATCAGTTACCTTAACATCATGATCAACCGCCGCTTCGGCCATCACGGGCCTTGAAAGATCTTTTGAATAAGGAATACCCCTTCAAGACTGAAGTAGTGGCCAAGATGTTTCACATTTTAATTAAGACGCCTGACTTTCAGCTGCCAGAGCCTAGGAGCCAGAAGAAGTCAATAAGAAGGATCATCCGAATTACTACCCCTACCATAGGATGCTCGGACACAGGATAGAAGACTGCTTCACCTTTAAGAATTGGCTCGAGGATAATCTTCAGAAGGGGAACATAACAATCCCGAAGGAATACATGAAGGAGCCCCAAAAAGGAGGTTCCGTTAATTTTATTTCAACGGATCCTATTGTTCTGATAGACCCGTACACGACTGACGATGGATGGAGTACTGTGTGGATGAAGTCTTAGAAGAAAATTTTGGATAACATCCAAACCGCTTCGGTGCGCGCTTCAACTCAAAGTTTGAAACCCGCTAAGCCCGTACTATCGCTTGAAATTGGAGAACCAGAAGACCGAGGCTCTGAAGGGTAAAATAGGGTTTGCTTCTCCTAGGATGATTTTTGCTGATTCGGGGGAGAAATCTCTCGGACCACTGACTCTGTATGATTATCTGTCCGCCCCTTTGGAGTACTATAATGATAAGAGTTATGGTGTTGGCTATGTTTTAACTGTTTCTAATGATTACGTAACTGACGACAACCAACCTAAACCGAATCTCGATTTTGATACAAATAACGATTCTCAAATCATACAAAATCTCGACGACCACGATGAAGGAGAAGATATTCACAAGAATGGCTACGAAAGCTCAAGAAATGACGAGTCTATTTGTGAATTCCGAGGAGCTCCAGTCGCGATAAAATTAGAGCTGTCAGATTCCAAAGCAACTTAAGAAGAGCCAGTCGTTCCAATCCAAGAGGAGACACCAACAAATTCAACACCAGATACGGAAGAAATAACAAAAGTTAATCTAAGAAGAGGAAAGGTTCTACCCCCAAGAGTGGGACCAATGGATAAAGGAAAGCAGGTGGTTGCTCAAGAAGGGCCAACCCCAGCGAAGGAATTGCTCATTAGGGAAGAAATTAGAGAACCTGGTAACAAAGTGGATTATAACGTGGTAGCCCATCTTAGGAAGCTACCAGCTAAACTGAACATCTACGACGTTCCTATCCTGTCAAAGGAGATGAGGGAAACTCTGATCATGGCCTTACTTGACCCAGAAATTTGTTTAGCTCAAATGGCTGGTAATTCCTTTGACGAGGTTTGCTTATTAAAAGAACAACATGGTGTTACTTTCACGAACAATGATTTACTGCTCGGGACAGCCGATCACAATTGACCTTTGTACATCTCAGTCACCATCGGAAAGTTTATGCTCTCCAGGGTGTTAGTTGATCCGGGTGCATCGATCAATATAATGAATCTTCGGATGTTAGCATATTTAGAAATTGATGCCCGGGACCTCAAAGCAGACAGAATGTTACTGAGATGCTTCAACCAGAAAGGAGAAAGAGCTCTAGGATCGATAACACTATCAATGAGGATCAGTGGTTTGGTGAGGACAACTGTAAAATTCCACATAATTGATTCTGAGAAATCGTTCAACGCTCTACTGGGTCGGCTGTGGGTCCATGAAAACCAGATGATTCCGTCGTCTCTACACCAGTGCATAAAGTATTATGAAGGAGGAGAAGAACAATGTATCAAAGGTGATTTGCAACTGTTCTTCGTGCACGAGATTGAAATTCACAAAGATGCAGCTTACCATGCGCCTCTGAAGAAAATAGTCTTCTCTAGAAATGTCATACCAAACGAAGCAAAAGAAGTTCGAGAGGACGAAGAACTTAAAATTCTAGTTCAATAGTTACTCACCACTCCCTTACAGCGAGATGGTGAAGGTTTCTCCAAAACTCACACCTGAGGTCGAGGCCGGGGACGAGGTCGAGGAAGAAACGGTAGAACAGTTGAACAGAAGAAACCTGTCATCAATGTTGATTGGGAGAATAGTTCTGAAGAAGAAGAAATCAAGAAGGAAGCAATAAAGATAAATCAAAATAAACCCCAGATCAAGATCTTTCTCAAAGACGAAAAGAATGAAGAATATAAATCAATGTACGAGAAGATTAACCATCATGTACATACTATGACCCTAACCCCGATCTATCCTAGCAAGGTTAAGGGTATGGTGGTCAAGGAAGTACATGGTGGTAGTGCTAAGCCGATCAAGTTCTACCGTGGTGCTTCTTCTTCCAAAATTAAAAATGATGTAAAGTTTGAAGATGTTGCTTCATCTGAATTAATGGAATTGCCTTTTGAGTAGTATTCTCCCTGTGTTCAAAATTTGATTCAGCGTGGTATCTTACCTAAGCAGTGGTCAAAAGGTCAATCACAGCGCTTTTAAAAATTGTGGAATAGTACCAGTCGACCTCCTAATTCAAAGCATGTCTCGGATTCAGCACAATAGCGCCAGTTGATGATGTAGAATTTTGCTTGGTTGTCACTTGCGAGCCTAATGAAGACTGCCTAGAAGCTTCAGATGATCTCGAGGATCTACCAATCAAAGACGCTCCGCCAGAATTTGAAGAAGAAATTTAATCTACAATAGACAAGTTAATGGAAGTTAACTTAGGCACTAGCGAAGAGCCTAGACTGACCTTTGTTAGCTCCTTACTCAATAAAAAAGACTCCAAAAGTATGATCAAGCTACTAATGGAATTCAAGGACTGTTTTGCTTGGAGTTACGATGAAATGCCGGGATTAGCTCCGGAAGTTGTAGTTCACAAGCTAGGAGTGGATCACACTGCTGTTCCAGTTAGACAAGCTCCGAGAATAATGCATCTAGAGATTGAACAAAAAGTTATAATTGAAGTTAAGAAGCTCATCGATGCTAAATTTTTCCGTTAAGAATAATATCCAACTTGGTTAGCCAATGTGGTACCAGTTAGAAAGAAGAATGGTCAGATCAGAATCTGCGTGGATTTCAGAGATTTGAACAAAGCATGCCCAAAGGACGAATTCCCGCTACCGATTCTAGAATTGATGATCGACATCTCTTCGACACTTGAAGTCTTCTCTTTCTTGGCTGGATCATCAGGATACAATCAGATAAAGATAGCACCAGAAGATGAGAAGCTCACAGCCTTTAGAACGTCAATCGGAGTGTACTGTTACACAGTAATGCATTTCAGATTGAAGAACACAGGAGCGACTTGCCAAAGAGCAATGATGAGGATTTTTGATGATCTCATTTACTACCAAGTCGAGTGTTACCTGGATGATGTGGTCATCAAGAGAAAACTGAAGGAAGATCACCTGTAAGATTTAAGAATTATTTTCGAGCGATTAAGATAATTTAACCTTAAGATGAATCCCTTGAAATGCGCCTTCGATGTCGCCTCTAGGAAATTCTTAGGATTTGTTGTCCGACATTGGGGAATTGAAATCGATCCAGAGAAGATTAAAGCTATCTTAGAAATGCCGCCTCCCAAAACTATGAAACAACTACGATCCTTTCAAGGGAAGTTGGCATATCTTCGACACTTTATCTTGAATTTGTCAGGTAAATGTCAGACCTTCTCTACATTGGTTAAAAAGGATGCCAAATTCGTTTGGGAAGAAAAATGTCAGTAGCCTTCGAGGACATTAAACAGTCTTTAATGACACCTCATGTCTTAGCAGCCCCAGTCTCGGGTCGACCGTTGATACTTTATACCACGGCTTTAGATGACTCCCTCGGACTCCTGCTAGCCCAGGTCAATGACGAGGGTAAAGAAAACACTCTCTACTACTTAAGTCGTCGTATAATTCCGACGGAAGTACAGGCTCTGATCTTCGCCGCTCAAAAGCTCAGGCATTACATGCTCTCTCATAAGGTCAACCTTATATCGAAGTTTAATCCGTTGCAATACTTGATGACTCGTCCGATGCTTTCTGGTAGACTTGTCAGTTGGTTAATGGTACTATTGAAATTCGATATAACTTTTGTTCCTCTTCGTGCCGTAAAGGGACAAGTCCTAGCTGACTTCCTCGCAGCGCACCCTCTACCAGCAGAATCACCTCTCAATGACGACTTGCCCGATGAGGAGATAATGAGCTTAGAAGACCCCAATGATCAACGTTGGGAACTGTACTTCGATGGAGCATCCTCAACACAGAAAGACAAAGAATTACAAATGATAGTGCCCGGTAAGGCAGGAATCAGACTAATATTTATAACACAGGAGCAGGGGATGTTAAGGTACTCCTACCATTTAACAGAACCGTGAATGAATAATGAAGCAAAATACGAAGCCCTTATAACCAGACTGGAATTAGCCATTTAGATGGGTATAACCGATATCAACATCTATGAAGATTCTCAGTTAATCATTCAACAGGTCGCCGGACAGTACAGAATTTTGAAACCAAGACTCAAGCAGTACTTTCAGTATGCAATGAAGTTGCTGAAGCAGATTTTGAATGTAACGATCTACAAGATTCCCAGAAGTGAAAATGCTCTCGCAGACGCGCTAGCCCACGTTGCAAAAGAATTTGCTTGCTTACAAGATGAGTCAGCTGAAATGTCAGTTCAGGGACAACATGTCCTATCTCAGCTCGACATGGATGCAATGCACAAGTCAGAAAAAGAAGAAGAATTGGTTGCAGTAGTAACAGAAGCTACAGAAGATTGGTGACATCCATTAATAGACTACCTGTAAACAGGAAACCTACCGGACGATAAGTCATTAGCCCATAAAATCAAGAAAAGAACTCTGTCATACACATTAATAAACAATACCTTATACAGAAGGTCTTTCGATCAGATGTGGCTAAGATGCCTGAGTGGGTCCGAGGCTCGTGAAATTGTTAAAGAAGTGCACTCAGGGCTTTGTGGCGCTCACCAGTCAGGTCTAATGATGAAATTGAAGATTAAAAGACTAGGGTACTGTTGTCCCTCGATGATGACCGACTGCATGAAAGTTGCCAAAAGTTGTCACCATTGTCAAGTGCATGGAGTGGTTCTACACCAACCTCCAAATGTGCTATATTTGACAATCGCGTCGTGGCCATTTGAATGTTTGGGCATAGAAATTGTGGGTCAGATAGAACCGCCTTCATTGAGAGGACATCGTTTCATCCTTGCAGCTACAGATTACTTTTCCAAGTGGGCAGAAGCAGTACCGCTCAGAGAAGTGAAAACACATTATGTGCTACAGTTCTTCAGAAATCAATTCGTCTACCGTTTCGGGGTACCACACAGAATTATCTCAGATAACAGGTCAGCGTTCAGAAGCACGAAGATCAACAATTTCATCAGAAGCCACGTGATTGATTGACGCTATTCAACAATCTATTACCCAAGAGAAAACGACTTGGCCGAGGTATTTAATAAAACTCTCATCCAAATTATAAACAAAACGTTGGATGACAATAAGAGAAATTAGCACGAGAAGTTATTAGAAGCTTTATGGGCCTACAAAATGACCTTCAGAACTCTTACTCAGTCTACGCCTTACGCTCTAGTGTACGGTTCCGAGACCATTTTACCCTTGGAGGTTCAGCTTCCGTCACTCAGAATTGCGGTCGCAGATAAGATTACTACTGAAGAGAATGCCAGACTACGACTAGAAGAATTTGAAAGCTTGGAAGGGAAATGACTTTTAGCCCAGCAGAATCTTGGAATTGTATCAAGCCAAGATGAGCCAGGCCCACGATAAACTGGTCCGCCTGAGAACGTTCGAAGTCGGTGACTTGGTTCTAGTTCTCAAGAGACCTATTCTTGCCCACCACAAGATAGGAGGTAAATTTGAACTGACTTGGGAAGGGTCGTTCGTGGTTGAGACAGTCTACTCAGGAGATTCCTACCAACTTGTGAATTGCGGTGGAGAACGATATATGCTTCCAATCAATGGAAGATACTTAAAGAAGTATTACGCAACCTGATGTTTCGAAGGGTGAACTTTAAAAAAGAAGTCTCATCCCTAGAAGCACGGGCAAAGTAATCACTTGTAACTGGGTCTGAACCCAAAATTGATAAAAGAAAAATGATTAATAAAAAGAATATATGTCTTAAAAGAAAAATATGTGAAAGAAATCATCATAATAATGAATTTTGAACTTCCCTTTCAAATCAATCTTGCTCCTGATCTTTCCCCATCTTTTCCCTATTTTTGTTAAAAAATTTTTTTGAAAGAAATGAATAAGAATTTTCCATTAAAAAGTAAATTTTCTTATTTTTCTCATTCTTAGTACAACCCCTGATCCTTTTCTTGTTTTTTCGCAGGGAAATGTCAAACGGGCTGTTGGTTCTAAAATTCAAGAATGGTGTGAATCTAGCACTCGACGAAGAGAAGATGAAGGATGGGGCCGTGATTGAGATCGACTCAGATTTCACACCGGCCGGGCTACAATACGAAAAGGCCGATTGGACCCCTGTCGACCGGAATGAGTTCCGCCGTCAGACAGTGGTGAGATTAGGTGGCCCGAGTCAGCAGTCTACCGACATAAAGAGGAAAGTAAACGCCGTCCAGATGACTGGAGCAAACAAGAAAATCAAGTATGTAGTTACTACATCAGAGGTTAGGCTTGTCAGCGCCGTGCCCACAAAAGTTCAGGAAGTAAGGAGAGCTACTCTCACTCCTACACAGCGAAAAACAAGAACAGCCGCATTCACAGGATGTTGAGCAAGCTAGCAGCGGATCAGCATAAGGAGACAGTTACTACTATCACTGTAAGTACCTCGAAGAAACCGGTTCGGCAGGAACCAGAAAAGAAGAGATCAACTCCAAGAACAACAGAGAAGATGAAAGAAACTCCGAGAAGAACATGAACAGAATCAGTGCCACGACGCCAAACAGATACACCAGTTCTAAAGAGTCTTGTTGCGAAAGCAACCCCAGAGGATGTCTTGACAGAGACTATCCCCGAGGAGCTGAGACATGCAAGAGCGCATGCTGGGATTGAGCCATAATCCCACAGTACGTTACCAGACCTCACCAATTGTAGATAATTCCAGAATACAAGCTGGAGAGGTTGTAGAAAGTTGAAAAGAAAACCTTTGAATATTTTGAAAGGATTCGGGGCAAGAAGATCAATATCCTGAAAGGCCTCTAGCTACATACATATGTGTTTTCATACTACGAACAACATCAAATTGTGGACTGTGTCGTCGATCTTCACAAAATCGGCCGAGCTGGTCGTTTAAGAAAGAAGACCTACTCAGAACCCCGGAGGTGGATGAAAGGAAATAGAAGATTCACAATCCAGTGCGGGTGTTGTTATAACTTCACCGAGGACAGAAAAGGAAATCTGCCAGGGATACCCCATCATAATGATGTAGATCCGATGCCGAGGATCATTAAAGGGATGGTGAAGAGAATAGTGACATGGCGGGTACTGCTTGCAGATTACATACCCAACAACTGCATCATCAACATATACAAGGAAGGCGACTTCATACCGCCACACTTAGATCTTCATGATTTCGTCAAACCCTTCTACACAGTGTCTTTCGTCAATCAGTGTAACATCATGTTTGGATCAGACCTCCAGATAGCAGGCCCCGGAGAATTCCGAGGGCCAGTGGAGATACCTATACAGGTAGGTTCCATTCTGGTGTGAAAAGGAAATGGAGCGGACATAGTAAAGCACTGCATCCCGGGAGTACCTTTTCAGTGGATCTCCGTCACTTTCAGGAGGATGGACGACATCAAAATTCCTTTCCACTTTCAGCTGGATCCAGATTTAGAGAGCCTTCGGCCCTACGAGTGCGTGAGCTACACGAAAAATAACACACCTCCAATGCACATTCGAATGACATTCCTTTCAAGGATGGCTTGGAAGGTGATGTTATTTCCCATATGTCTCACTATTCATACATAGATTTTGATAGATGCTTTTGGAAGAAACCTGCAAGAATTTTACGCAGTCCGTTTTTGGATTTATGTGGATTGTATGAGATGATTAATTTTTAAGGAAAATATCATCATGTTTTGGATCAAGCTATACGATGTATTTTCAGCAAATTGGAATGGAAAAGACCATGTCGTGTTTTGCCTTCACTTCTTTTGTGCAATTTGACTGGGAAACGCCACTAAGTTGAATGAACTTCGAATGAAGAACGATTTGAAAACAAACGAATAAATAAGATAAAATGAAAATGAAAGAGTAATCTTAAAAAAAAGAATCTAAATGTCAAAATGAACTCCAAAATGACACGAACTCTAAATAAATAAAAATGAAACTGAATAACTAAAACAAACGAAATGAATCTAAATCTCGAATTGAATTCCGATCTGAATCCTCCGATCTGAATCATTCAGCTCTTCTACAAATTGAAATATGTTTGAAACTCTTTTGAAATTTGAATCCGTTCCTCGACTTATAGCTAGGTCTAGTCTTGTCAGCTTGGTATGCTTAGCAGTTCCTTTCAATCTTTTCTCTGTGTGTTAGAGGATTGACTGGTTCTATTGACACGGAGCCATGGATTTTATTCAATTTGGTTCTAATGGCATGGGACTGGGTCCCTCTTGACACAGATCTCCTTTCCGAGAAACCTTTGAGCGGGATTTGAAACTCCTTCATATCTCCTCAAATTTTCGAGGCTGGAGCCTAACTTCCAGTTATCTTCTTGAGGCTAGAGCCTAACTTCTAGCTCTCATTCAAATTTCTGAGGCTGGAGCCTAGCTTCCAGTTCTCTTCCTGAGGCTAGAGCCTAACTTCTAGCTCCATTCAAATTTCCGAGGCTGGAGCCTAACTTTCAGTTCTCTTCTTGAGGCTAGAGCCTAACTTCTAACTCTCATTCTAATTTCTGAGGCTGGAGCCTAACTCTAGTTCTCTTCCTAAGGCTAAAGCTTAAATTCCAGTTCTCATCTTGAATCTTCGAGATTGGAGCCTAAATTCCAGTTCTCTTTTCAATCCCGAGGTTGGGACCTAGGTTCCAATTCTCATTCCAAACCCAGAATTTCCATGGAAATCAATCTTAATTCAAATCTTAATTTAAATTGAAACTCTGATTAAATTAGAATTCAAACTCAAAATTAAAACTTGAAATAAAATGAAACGAATCTAAGGTCCAATCTCTCCAGATCTTGTGATTTCAAATTCACCTCCTTTTACCTAGCGAGAGTTTTGAAATCTTCAGTCTTGGAGATTCACCTGATACTCCCCAGCAAAAATCTTCTACGCTTCTTTCTAAGTGTGTTACTTAGACATCTGTGGTGGTTTCGTTGATCTCTTCGGTCAACGCCAATACGTGCGGTGTGCTTGGTTAGCACACCACACCTATTGGGGGTCAATTTGTTGACCTCATTTATGGTGAGGTCTTTTCTTTCTTCTTAGTGCTTAGGGTCTAGCCATAGGACTTCTCCTTGACTATCCTAGACCACTAGAGATGGAACTCACCATTTAGAAATTCAAGCCAAATCTTAGTTCTCTTTGGGATCTTACATAGATGGTCATTAACCTCCAAATCACTTGGAAGGTTGGGACCAATGTGTGAGAAGACAAAGATGAATTCCTATAGGATGTTCAAGCCTTAGAACAACCCTGGTGGCCTGGTCTTGGTGATGTCTAGCTGGCACACACTTCACTCTCACACCCATCCTAAACCCTAAACCATCCCTACCCAATCTTGACTCCTAGTTCATTGGAGCACTCATGTGGTTAAGTCCAAACCCCTAGCCCTTGGCTAAGAGGGTTAAGAACAACCTAAGAGATGTTCAAAATGGACATTTCTTAGTCCATGACTCACTCTAAGCTTTTCCACCCTCTCAACTATAATCAAATTCCATTTTGCAAAAATTCCTGGTTTTGACATTGGGTCCTCAAATCAACCTAAAATTACTCAAATTGCCCCTACAACCACTCTCACAAAATTTCCCAAAAATTACCCAAAATTCCCAAAAATCATAAAAATCATTTTAAAATAATTCCCACCTCTTAAATCCACCAAAATACCCCAATACCCTCCAAATAACCTCCAAATACCCTAAATACCCATTTTGGCCCAAAATTCCAAAAATTCCAAAAATTACCAAAAAATTCTACAAAATCCCAAATAGTTTCTATTGCATTTTGTTAAACTACACTATATGCTAATTTTTCCAATTTAACCCAATTTTATCAAAACCCTCAATTTGTTCTTTTTTTAACCCAAAATGACCCAATGTCAAACCAAATCAACCCATTTAGCCTTGATTTTGCCCAATTTCAATTCTAAATTTTAATTCAACATTCCCACTACCAATATAAACCAAATCCAAGTCCAATTTGATTCACATTTGAGTTTAATTCCATTTGAAATCCAAATCCCTAATTTTGCCCAATTAATCCAAATTCCCCAATTAACCTAATGTCAAGTTTTCACTGCCAAATTTCAATCCTAAACCTTCCATGGTACTCCCATGAAACCCATGCAACATTCAATTATCCCAATTTGAGCCCAAAGCTTAGCCTAAACCCACTTGAAATCCAAAATACCCCCATTTTAGCCTAAATTGAATCCATGCCCAAAATCTACCAAATTGATTGGCCTAATCCTAAAATTTCCTCCCAATTAATGTTGGGAGCTCTTCAATAAATTCCCCTAAACCATTTTAAACTCTCAATTGGGTCTAAACCTCACCTTAACCCAACTTGTACCCAACTTGATCCAACCTTGCCCAAATTAACCAAAATCCCAAAACCGATCAAATTGACCTTTCAATTGAACTCAAAACCTCTCCATGTCTTCATGAAATTTCTTCATGGAAATCATTTCTACAATGTTACGTAAGACACTTGGACCCAAATCAAACCCAAACTCAAGTTAGCCCAACCTAAACCCAAGTGAGCCAAATTTAACCTATGGCCTAACCTAACCAAATTGAACTAAATATGGCTAAACCGACTCTTCCACAACTACCATTTGAACCCTAGGAACCACCCAAGATTAACCTAGCCCAAGCTAAACGAGCCATGGACCAAGGGTCCCCCATTTTAGGGATCTCTTCCCTTAAATGGTTAAATCCCCTTTTGCCTCATCCCAAATCCTCCCATAACTGATTAATCACCATTAAACCCTACCACCTGACCCACCTGACCTGAGGCCAGTTCCCTTACCCTTGTAGGCCGGTCTAGTCACCGGAGGGGGTCAAAACCGAGAGCCACCACCTACCTAAGATCACTCAAACTTACCTAATTGGCCACCTCAGCCAAATTAAAGCTTGGAGCCTCTCTGCCCTCCACCTAAGCTACTGAATACACCCATCAATTGAGCTCTGGCTCAGCCCTATGGCTCTGGCCTTATAAGCTTCCCCTTTCGGCCATGAATAGTGTGTTGAAAAATTTCCTCATGAAACCTCCCCAAATCACTCCCAGAGCTCCTCCCAGATAACAGAAGCTCAGTGCCACTGTCCTATTGCCCTGAACCCCACTGGCTGAGCTTAATTTTTCAGCCCAAAATTAGGCCAGAAATAGGACATCTCTGAAACCTCCACAGAAACCAAATTAACTTCTTCCACACCTTCACCAGAGGTAGAGAGGAAGTTCCCCAGTGAAAGCCCCCTCACCAGACCAGCCATTTGTTCTATCGGCCAGAGTTTGAAATTGGGCTTGGACGAAGTCATACCTAGGCATTCGACCAGAGCAAGAGCTTCAATACGTAGCCTCCTGGGACTCGAACGAACATGTCGAGCACATGCAATCAAGGCTTCACCTCTTGGACCAAGGTATGAAAACTCCTCTTACACTCGAGCTTCTAGCGATTCTCCATTTATTTTGATTCAATTTCAATGCGCATTAGCCGTATAGATGTGTAGCCCTAGTCTAGACGAGCATGTAAGAAGAAACCACACTCGATTTGGTTGAGTATCGATCGAAATATTAGGTCTACAAGGTGGACGGCTCTCGGGTTGAACCAGAGGGGGATGATGACCAGTAGCCTTCGGATTGCGCGTGTAACGGATGGACGTCCAGGATCAAGCTGGACGGAAGGATGCAACGGAACCACGAGCCGCGTGGCTACAGAGTCAGATGGCGGTGCTGAATTAAATCCCGTTGCGTGGAGCTTCGACCCTTCATATGTTGAGGTGGCGCTGCGTGGATAAGTAGGAAAATAAGGTATTTTATGAGTTATTTAAATACCAGAACCTTTAAAAATCCATATCTTTGTGTAGAAAAATCACAAAAATAAAATAAAATACTGTCTTGCTCAGTGAACAGAGGAGAATAATGCGGGAAAGAAATTAAGTTATTTGGTTAAGTATTTATTTTTTAATGATTTTAATACTGATTTGAGTATTTTAATTCTCCATTCACACACATAATTCACCATAGCATGAGACCAAGGGGCTTTTGTAGCCTCTGATCTTGGGGACATTCACTGAAGTTTCCATGGCGAGAGGCTATCCCCCAAATAAGTTACCTATTTTCCAAGTTTTTATTCAGATTTTGGTATTTTATTTCCAGTAATTAACATATTATTTGGAAAATTCTAGTAAAATTAGGATATGTTCCCTATGACCAGAGGAACTTGGGATAATTATGGCATGACTTAAAATGTTGTAAATAATCCTAATGGCTTACTTGACCCAAAACCAACTTTGAATTAATTAGAACAAACTAAAAATCAAAATAAGTTGAAATCACTTCTCCACTGATCTTTAGGGTCAGAGGAACCCCCATAAAAAGTTTGGAATTAATTAAAATGGTTTAACCCATTAAATGGATTTTTTTAAATAACATACCCAAAATTAACTTTAAAAATTCATAAAACTTAAAATATATTTTAAAAATTCACCAATTTTGGGGCCTCTCTAATGTGAGAGGAGTCTAAGAAAATTAAAATTGGATTTTTTTCTAAAAACTTCATTTTTAACCTAACTTTTAATATTTTAATAATTAAAAATTTTAAAAAATACAAAAATATTAAAATTCATAAAAATGTCATATTTGATCCCCTAATTACTTAGGAATCAACCAAATAATTTTTCTATGCCCCAAAATAAAGATATTGAATTTTAAATGCTTAAGGCAATTTTTAATATTAAAAAAATGAATTTTCTAATCATTTCACTAAAATAATTCTAAAAATTCAAAGAAAAATCAGAAAAATATAATATTTGTTTCTTTGAGTTCCTTGGGATCAAAGAGATTTAAAAAAAATATAAAACCCATTTTTTAAATTTAATTTTATTTTATAATTAATTAATGCCTCAAAAATTAAAATAATTATAATAAATAAAGTGTAATTCAAAAAATCTCCAAAATTGGTCCAAGTGATTCTCTGGTCAATAGGAACCTTCCATAATTTTCCTAAGGATAGAAACTTCCTCTTGATCATGTTATGAAATTTTCATTGAAAATCCCTATTTTCATTAAAATAATTATATAAATTAAAATAAAAATAAGAAAATCACATTTTTCTCCTCTAATGTTTTAATTGACATATGAGTAAGGTGACGTAAAAATTTTAAGTTCATTTGAGCTTAATTTGATAAGTTATGAGATGAATAAGCTTAAGAGGGCATTAAGGTAATTAAAAGTCTTTAACCCTAATTAATGTTTAGGCTTAACCAGAGGGAGGGGTAAAATATTTGATCATAGTCTTTCCATTTGGATGATTGAAACTAAAATGGTTAAGGGGTAGAAACCCATTAATCACCTTGAACATTTAAAAGAGAAGCCTTAATTAATCAAATCATTAAACTTTGGAAGTTAATTAAGAAATGAATTATCAGGAATAAGGGATTTGACATAGGAAGATTCTAATATTTTGAAATTCAATCCCTAATCAATGAATTGATTAAACATCACCTAACTTTTATTAAATGAAATTGTAACAAATAATGTTTGAAATTAAAAAGAGGAATAATCTTGAAATTTTATAATTAAATTGAAAACTTAAAGAATACTTAAGTTAAAAAAAATGATATAAAGATCGAATTAAGATAACTTAAAATATTAAAACTAATTTGAAATCACCCATAACTATGACTGAAACAAAATTCGAATATTAAGGTCAATTTAAAAATAATTCATAATAAAGGCATTAAAATTAAACCGATTTAAAATTAATTAAAAAAATCATAATTAAGTTACAAAAAGTTCAAGTCATTAAAACTTAACGGAACCGAAAGATATTTTTCCAACTTAAAATAATTTGAAACATTTAAAACATTTAAAAAGACCAATTAAAACTTTATAGCTAAATTAAATCACCTTAAACCATTAACTCAAACTTCAAATAAAAATGGTTAAATTCTTTAATGAACCAATTTTCCCCTAAAGGCTTTCAATATTATAACTCTTAAATGGAGCATCAAATGAAATGTCACCTTACTCATAGGATGATCAAACATCCTAATTAACTGAGCAAGAGTAGTCTGGGTGATCGATTCATCACCACAATGAAACTAACTGAACTCGAAATAATCCCTAAAATGTTTAAGAAGATATTCAGAATTTAGTTCCGAGCACTTCTCTAACTTGATGGGATGTTTTAAAAGAACATTGAGACTTCATTTTTCTTTGATGAAGAAGATCATCCTTAATAAAACACAAGAACCTAGACGTCATAGGAACTGACTAGCAATAAGATTAGGATTTTGGTAGACAACTAGAACCTTCCCTTAGCTTTACGTAGTTATTTGCTGCAAATACGTAAATGCCTTAACATGTGTTTTAAGTGCAGGTGAAAATGACGGGAATACCCACCAGGTACGCATTTAAGTTTATTGTAATTTAAAGTCAGAAATTTATTAAGTGTCTTACTTTCCTGTATTTATAATGCATGAGAATGATTGCACCCAGCATGTCTAAACAACTCAAAGTTTAATCACCAACAAAAATGAAATTGCAATTATAACTAAAATTAAAAAGTCTCGTTGGATGATCGGGATTCCCTCAGATGATGTAACCCACGTGTTGCTAATGAGATTTCCCACTGTCTAAATGAAAGTGTGGAACTCATTCAGGTTAGTTTAGAAAATTCATTTAGACTAAGTGAATCCGATGAAAATAGTGGTTCTTGGATGACGAAACTGTGGGATCTTAATCAGTTCTGCTTAATCAACTTTAAGATTTGTTTTAATTAAAGTAATAAGCCATCTCAATTTTCAACTTTTCTAAACCAAAAAACTTCTCTATTGATTCTCACATTCTAAAACAAAACCTCTGCAACAACAAGGAGCTTGGAGCACAGTGGGCAGCACGGTCATCTTCATCAGCAAAACTTGTGTCTACTTCAGCAAAATCCTTTATTAGAATTAAATAACCAAGCCATAGGATTTCGAGGTAGTCTGCCTAGTGCAACATAAATCCTCAACTTTTCATTATGCATTTGCATAATCATATTATACAAATTATGCCCTAACCTGTCTTAGGACTCCGAGGTAGTCGTTTGGTATGACATAAACCCTCACATCTTCGAGGCTATTTGTGTGATTATGTCATACAAATATAAGTCCTAATTAACTAAAATTGTCAGGATAAAAATGTTAATTAAAATCTCAAATTGAAGCCAAACCATAAGATAGTTGGGAAGTCACCGAAGTTTACTTTGAATCCGTGACATCCCCTACCTTTCGTTCCTTTGGACTCCTGAAATAAACTGTTCCAAATTTGAGCTAATCCCTTTTGAAATTCCAGAATTCAATCCTTTGAAACCTCAAACTTTGAAATTCTTGAGAGCAAAACCGCTGATCATTATCGAGAGTCTTCTTAAGTGATTCCCATCATTTAAAATGTAATTAATTATAGGGGCTTGCCCTTATAGGGAACTTTAAAAACCCAGGTAATATAAACCCTGCTTAATTCCTTTACATTAAGCAGAGGAACTTGTCAGCTTATAAAATTGGTTCGCAGATGATGCACCAAAAATATATACTCTTTTAGCAATATATTTTTACCTATTTTTTGGGATATTGCACTTTAAAGGAATGTATTTTTCATGATTTATTGCAGGTATGATGAATATAGGTAATTGGGGCGAAAAGATGCAAAAATGAACGCATTTGGAGCAAAATGGAGCAATTTGGAGGAAAACAGCCACTGGCACCGCCGGTGCCAGAATGGGTGCTGTCGATGCCCTATTCCCGAACCTCAGGAATTATTGGCATGAAAGGGCGCCGCTGGCGACACTATTGGGCGCCGCCGGCGCCCTATGTCGATTCATTTCAAATTTAAGAGTTTTGGCGGATTTTTGAAGAGGTTCTTAAAGAAACTCTTGGGGAATTCGTTCCTAACATAAAATTTAGTGTTCAAAATGAAAAGGGAGAGGAGGATTGCTGTAGAGTGTGTAAGGAAAGTGTGAGAGAGATTTAAGATTTGTGATTTTAAGAGAGATTCTTGTCTAAGGAGGGGAGAAGAGGGAGTAAAGTGAGAGATTGCTTCTTCATCTTTGTTCCAAGGAGATAATCAAGTGTTGCAAGGAATAGGAAAAGGAATCAAGGGAACTTTGAAGGAATTTGCTTGGGGAAGAGAAAG
Source organism: Papilionanthe hookeriana x Papilionanthe teres (assembly GCA_022702705.1). Taxonomy (NCBI): domain Eukaryota; kingdom Viridiplantae; phylum Streptophyta; class Magnoliopsida; order Asparagales; family Orchidaceae; genus Papilionanthe; species Papilionanthe hookeriana x Papilionanthe teres. Next base: position 137,287,626 of record CM040429.1, on the reverse strand, counting down.
AGATAAGTTGTATTTACTATTGTGGTTTGTATGACTCTTCTTTCTTATATAAAATCCATGTGTTCTTATATCTTCTCCATGATTTATGAGTAGTTTCCCTTGCCTTTCTTCTTGCATAAAGTAGTAATGATGTGGTGATGTGTAATTGATGTGCCCTTTAAGTGTATAGAAGTTGTGATGTTTCTTTCATTTAAAACTTAATTTACTTTTCAATCCGGCCAATTGAGTTGTTAAAATATGTTGAGGAATATTAATTCCAAAAAGAATTTAATGTTCTACAACAAGAATGAAGAACCCATTTAATGTCCATGAATGAATTGCGTAGCTCATGAGGATTAAGTGCAAATAAATAGGGAAATGAGTTTTGATGGACTTCAAGTTGGAGGTTTCATGGTGACAGAATGGGATCCCCAATTTGGTCTTAATATTGGTAACTAAAGCCTATGATTAGCCTTCGGGTGAAGGGTGAGTGGGAGCTCCCTAGTGAGAGTCGGTATCCTCCCAGCCTAGCCTTAGATTTAGTGACTAAACTTAAGATATGACAATTTTCTTTACTTGCTTGGAAGTTGGGGTACTCTTTTAAGGGTAAAGAAGCAAAAATGCTCCTATTTGGCACAATACAAAAGATTAACATTCCTTATCATCCACACATCATAATCTTTAGGTAGGAAGGAAGACACTTTTCATATAGAAGTATCTTATAAATCACATAAACTAGTGTGTGTGAGTTAAATTAGTTCAATAAGTAGAAGTAATTGTAGTAGCTTTATTATTACCATACTTTGCATTAGCTAGTTGTAGTGCACTTGAGCAATTATTACAATTGGTATTGGAATTTAGTGTTATATTATCTGATTTAAAGAACGTTCACCTCCCTGTGGAATCGATAACCAAGACTCTATTAGAGCCCTGTATTACTTGATACGATACGTATACTTGAGTTGAATTTGTGACTTTACTAAATCATTATAAAAATATATAAATCTGACTTCATAAATTCTTGCATAATATATAAAGCACACCAAGTTTTGGCGCCGTTACCGGGGAGGTAGATAAATGGTACTTATTTATAGATATTGTAGTAACTGAAAAACCTTTACTTTGTAGTATATTTGTGTGCTTATTTACTTTTTAGTGTGATTTTATATGCGTAGTAGTGGTTCTGTAGGTTTGATACCTTACGATTCAGAGTTAGAGCATACTATTAAAAAAATTTAAAAACAACAAAAACAAATTGAAAATTACAGTGAAATGGCGAATAATCAAGAGAATCAGAATATTAATGTTAGAAATTTGCCAAGACCTTTAAGAGATTATGTTAACCCAACAGCAGATGAAATTCATATAACTATTCAAAATCTTGATGTTGCTGCTAATTCGTTTGAACTTAAACCTGCTATTATCCAAATGATACAAAATAATCAATTCAGAGGAACACCTAATGAAGACCCAAATTTACATCTCGCTAGTTTTTTAGAACTCTGTGCTATTTTTAAATATGATGGAGTGTCGAGTGATGCTGTGAGACTTAGACTTTTTCCTTTTTCCTTAAGGGATAAAGCTAAGGCGTGGTTAAACTCATTAACACCTCGATCTATTCGAACTTGGGGAGAACTTTCTCAAAAATTTCTATCAAAATATTTCCCTCCATCAAAGAATGTGAAATTAAGAAATGATATCACATCTTTTGGTCAGTTTGAAGGAGAGTCGATATATGAAGCTTGGGAGAGGTTTAAAGATCTTCTTAGGAAGTGTCCACACCATGCTTTGCCAGATTGGTTAATAATTCAAATTTTTTATAACTAATTAGTGGGATCATTGAGATCAATTATTGATGATGCTACTGGTCGATCGTTAATGTCTAAACCTTTAGATGAAGCATATTCGTTGATTGAAGAGATGGCTACTAATAATTTTCAATGGCCCTCTAAATAGGTAAATCCTAAGAGAGTAGCTAGTGTTCATGATTTTGATGTGATGACTATGATAGTTTCTCAAATAGCAGCACTTTCTAAAAAAATAGATCAATATGGAATGAATTATTCTCAACCACTCCCAGTGTTAGAGGAAAATTCATTTGGGCAGATAATTGAATCTCAAACACCTTATGAGACTTTGAACGTGATTAATAGACCTAATAACCCTTATTCGAATTATTACAACTCTGGTTCGAAGAATCACCTAAATTTCAATTGGAATAATAATAATGCTAATGTGAACCCATAATGGGGGCAAAATTCTATGAACCCAGTTGGAAATTCAAACAACCAATGAAATACTAACTTTAGACCATCTTATCCTCTAGATTCAATAATAACCCACAGTTTAAGGATAAGAAGTTGTCTACATAAGAAATGATTTTGAATATGGGTAATCAATTACAATGTCAAGGTGTTGCGATAAAAAAATATTGAAAATCAATTGGGACATATTTTTTCTGCGCTTAAAAATAGACCTTCTGGAACGCTTCCTAGTAATGTGGAGATCAATCCAAAAGATCAAAACAAGGAACAAATTAAGGCTATTCAATTATGGAGCGGAAAATAATTAGAAACTAGAGTGTAGAAAGAAGTTGAAGAAGAGAAGGAGAAGGTGAATATTGAAAATGGTTCAAATAAGATTTATCCAGACCTAGAATATCCTCTTGAACCAATGAAGATTACTATTGAGAAACCACCTCCTCCATTTCCTCAAATATTGAAGCAGAAAAATAGGGATAAAAGATTTAGAAAATTTTTAGAAATCCTTAAGAAGTTAACAATAAATATACCTTTTGTTGAAGCATTAGAACAGATGCCTGATTATGCAAAATTTATGACGAATATTCTTAAAAAGAAGAGAAAGTTCACAGATCATGAGACTGTTGCACTTAGAGGAGAGTGTAGTGAAATAATTCAGAAAAAGCTTCCTGAAAAACTTAAAGATCTTGGTAGTTTCACTATTCCGTGTGCTATAGGTGAAAAGTTTTTTGGAAGAGCCTTATGTGATCTGGGAGCTAGTATTAACCTTATGCCTTTATGTACTTTCAAAAGATTGGGAATTGGAGAAATTTCTCCTACATCTGTAACTCTTCAATTAGCTGATCCTTCTATTACTTCTCCTAAGGGAGTGGTAGAAGATGTGTTAGTAAAAGTTGATAAATTTATCTTTCCTGTGGATTTTATTGTGCTTGATATGAAGGAAGATAAAGATATTCCAATTATTTTAGGAAGACCATTCCTAGCTACTTGGAAGAGTCTGTAATTGATGTTCAAAAAGGGGAATTAACTATGAGAGTTAATGATCAAGAGGTGACCTTTAATATTTTGAAATCTATGAAGTATCCCTCAGTTCTAAAAGATGATGAATGTTTTAGGATGGAAGTCTGATTTGAGAAATGATTATTTTAAAGAGATGTTTGAAAAGAATGTGGAGTATGAAAATATAATTGAAGATGAAACTGGAATTGAAGAAGATTCAAATAATGAGAAGAATAAGGAGTTGGAGTATATGCAGGAGGAATTTGTAGTGTTAGATACTATGGAAGGTGGAGATAAAAGTTTAATTTCATCTATTATTAAACCTCCTGAACTTGAGATGAAAATTCTCCCTAAGCATTTAAAGTATATGTTTTTAGGAGAATCATCTACCCTACCAGTTATTGTATCTTCAGAGTTAACTGAATATCAAGAACAAAAATTATTGGAAATCTTAAAAAGATACAAAAAGGCTTTTCGATGGACTTTGGCAGATATCAAAGGAATCAGTCCTTCGATCTGTATGCATAGAATTTTATTAAATGAAGAACATAAACCTAACATTGATCCGCAAAGGATATTAAATCCTATAATGAAAGAAGTAGTTAAGAAGAAAATTTTAAAATGGCTTGATGCTAGAATTATTTATCCTATTTCGGATAGTGCTTGGGTAAGTCCAATTCATTGTGTACTGAAGAAAGTCGGAGTGACTGTGGAAGTGGATGAAAGAAATGAAATTTTGCCCACTAGACAAGTTAATGGATGGCGAATTTGTATTGATTATAGAAAACTAAATGCTGCCACCCGAAAAGATCACTTTCCTCTTCATTTTCTCGATCAAATGTTGGATAGACTTGCTGGACACAAGTACTATTGCTTTTGGATGGATATACTGGTTATCATCAAATACCTATTACTCCTGAGGATCAAGAAAAAACAACATTTACTAGCCCCTATGGAACATTTGTTTTTCGAAGAATGCCTTTTGGATTGTGTAATGCACCTGCAACTTTTCAAAGATGTATGATGTCTATCTTTAGTAGTATGATAGATAATGGAATAGAAGTTTTCTTGGATGATTTTTCTGTGTTTGGAACTTCATTTGATATTTGTTTGGAAAAATTGGCAAAAGTTTTGAAACTCTGTGAGGAAACAAATTTAGTTCTGAACTGGGAAAAATGTCAATTTTTGGTTGCAGGAGGAATAGTGCTTAGATATAAAATTTCTGAATTTGGTATGGAGGTCGATCATACTAAAATTAGAGTGATTGAGAGATTACCACCACCCACTACTGTGAGAGAGGTGTGAAGTTTCTTAGGACATGCTGGATTTTACAGGCGTTATATTAAAGATTTTTCTAAAATTACTAAACCTTTGGGCCAACTTCTAGAAAATGATAGGAAGTTTGATTTTAATGATGAATGTTTGTGTGCTTTTAAATTACTTAAAGAGAAATTAATCACTGCTCCTATAATTATTTCACCTGATTGGGAGAAACCCTTTGAATTGATGTGTAATGCTAGTGATTATGCTATTGGAGTTGTGTTGGGGTAAAGGTATGATAAAACTTTCAAAGTAATTTACTATGCTAGTAAAACTTTTAATGATGCTCAAATTAATTATACCACTACTGAAAGGGAGTTATTAGCTATAGTGTTTGCTTTTGATAAGTTTCGATCTTATTTAATTGGGACTAAAAGTATAGTGTATATTGATCATTCAGCTTTCAAGTATTTAATGCAAAAGAAGGATGCTAAACCTAGATTGATTAGATGGATACTCCTTTTGCAAGAATTTGATTTTGTGGTAGTTGATAGGAAAGGATCTGATAATCAAATTGCTGATCATTTGTCAAGAATAGAACATGATAAATTATCTGAATTTGAAAAGGAAGTTACAGAAATTTTTCCTAATGAACAATTGTATATTCTTATGGAAAAGAATTTGCCTTGGTATGCTGATATTATGAATTATATTGTGAGTGATATTATACCATCAGATTTAACAAGGCAACAACAAAAAAAATTAAATATGATCCTAAATTTTATTTTTGGGATGAGCCCTATTTATATAAACAGTGTAAGGATTTGATTATTAGAAGATGTTTGCCACATGAAGAAATTAATCCAATCATTCAGAGTTGTCATGATTCTGAATTTGGAGGTCATTTTGGTGTTGATAAAATGGCTTATAAGATTTTACAATCTGGATTTTATTGGCCAACTCTTTTCGTGATGTTTATAAATATATTAAATTTTGTGATCGATGTCAAAGAGTAGGTAATATTTCTAGGAGAAATAAAATGCCTCTAAATTATAATTTGGAAGTTGAAATCTTTGATGTATGGGGATTAGATTTTATGGGACCATTTACACCTTCATTTAGAAATTTATATATATTGGTCGCTGTTGATTATGTTTCGAAATGGATTGAAGCTGTTGCTTTACCAAGATGTGATGCTCGGAGTGTTTCTAAAATTTTAAAGAAAAATATATTTACAAGATATGGAAGCCGAGAGTGATTATAACTGATGGTGGACCCCATTTCAGAAACAATCAAATTAAAAGATTAATTGAAAAATATAACATTATTTATAGGATCTCTACTGCTTATCATCCCCAAACTAGTGGTTTAGCGGAAGTATCGAATCGGGAAATTAAAAGAATTTTGGAGAAAACAGTAGATATTCATAAATTAGATTGGTCTGCTAGATTAAATACCGCATTATGGGCTTATAGGACTGCTTTTAAGACCTCTATTGGAATGTCTCCTTATAGATTAGTATTTTGCAAAACTTGCCATTTGCCAGTTAAATTTGAGCATAAAGCATATTGGGCGATTAAGGAGTTGAATTTTAATTTGAATAATGCGGGAGAAAAAAGATTTATGCAATTAAATGAGTTGGAAGAAATCAGAAATGAATCATTTCATAATGATAGAATTTATAAAGAAAAATGAAATTGTGGCATGATCATAAAATATTGAAAAAATAATTTGAACTGGGAAAAAAGTTTTATTATATAATATAATATTGAAATTATTTTCTGGAAAACTTAAGTCCAGATGGATGGGACCTTTTACTGTAGTGAAAGTTCATTCTTTCGGAGCTGTCGATATCGAGGATCCTAAGACTGGAAATATTTTCAAGGTTAATGGGCATCGTTTAAACCTTACTTTGGAGGGTTTTTACTAGATTTCAAGGAGTTTTTATTGCTGAGTCATCCAGACTGAATGGTTTGTCGGGCTGACGTCGTTAAATCAAGCGCTTTATGGGAGGCAACCCATGTGTACTTGTGTGTTGTGTTTGCTTGCTTATTGTTGTTTGTGCTTTTAGTTTGTTATTTAAGAATCATAATTACCCCTAAATAAGTTAAAAATTTAAAATATATTGGATCGTATTGTGAAAATGAAGTATTTCGAGCCAAACGAAATTCGGTGGAAATTTTTACCACTGGGCCCGTCACCCTATTCTTTTAAACCAGCTGAATTTCTAGTTTGAGCGCCGTCGCCGCCCTATCGAGTGCCACCGGCGCCCAAATTCTGGGTGACATATTTTACGTTTTAAAATGCAATTTTTGGTGGTTTTGAGCGGGGTCTTCTTCCTTAAAACACCCAAAAACTCCATTTTGAACCCATTACCACCAGAGAACGAAAACTTCCTTTCCCAATTCGCATCCCATGGATTCCTACTCCATTGAACTCCCTAGATCACACATTTAAAACCAACAGAAGTTCGTTAGTTTTGAGGCGCAGCGTCTATTCCATAAAGTGATGATGAAAAGAAGGATTATCAACGAAAGAGACTTTGTGAATCGAGGTTTGGAGAGTCCGACTACAAGAGTTAAAGAGATAGTGAAGCAAAGACGTTGGGAAGTGTTATGCTACACTATCGCTGCAGTGGTTGTTCTGGTCGTGAAAGAATTTTATGCAAATCTGCATGGGATCAACCAAGGATGTGTTTTTGTGCGAGGTAGTGTACGGCTTATTTTTGGGTTATGTGTTTTATTTTGAAAAGGGGTCGCCTAACAGAAGTTGTCGGCAAATTTTAAATTTTAATTTTAATTTAAATATATATATATATATATATGATTTAGAAAGTAGTATTTGATTTTGAAAATAATTTTAAATTTGAAAATTTTAAGATATGAAATCAAACCGATCTCACATCCCAAATAGTTTATATAAACGAGCACCGCATCACGAACCGTGTATCTATCCCGAAGAATAGACACATCGCTTGATGATGGGGCTCGGTTAAATAAACTAGAAGATTTGTGACATCCGTTTGATCTGCGAACCAATTTTATAAGCTGACAAATTCCCGTGCTTAATATAAATGAATTAAGCTGGGTTTATATTACCTGGGTTCTTAAAATTCCCTATAAGGGCAAGCCCCTATAGTTAATTACATCTTAAGTGACAGGAATCACTTAAGAAAACTCTCGATAATAATCGCAATTCGCTCTCAAGAATCTCAAAGGTTAAGTTTTCAAGGGATTGAATTTTGGAATTTCAATAAGGAATGGATCAAGTTTGGAACATTTTGTTTTGGGAATTCAAAGGAAGAAAGGTAGGAGAAATTACAGATTTGAAGCAAACTTCGGTAATTTCCCGACTATCCTATTATTTGGCTTGAATTTAGGAAAGTCCTAATGTTTATTTAATGTTTTGATCTTGCCAATTTTAATTGATTAGGACTTATGTTTGTATGACATGATCATACAAGTAGCCTCGAAGATGTGAGGGTTTATGTCGTATCGAACAACTACCTCGGAGTCCTAAGACCGGTTAGGGCTTAATTTGCAATGCAAATGCCTAACAAAAGGTTGAGGATTTATGTTGCACTAGGCAAACTACCTCGAAATCCTATGGCTTGGTTATTTAATTCTAAGAAAGTTTTGCTGAAGTAGACTTAGGTTTTGCTGATGACGATGGCCGTGCTGCCCACCATGCTCCGAGCTTCTTGTTGTTGCAGAGGTTTAGTTTTAGAAGATTGTAATCAAAAGAGAAGAGAGAAGTTTGGTTTTAGAAATCTTAAAGTCCAAGTGTTTTTTTATGTTTTAATGAAAACAAATCTTAAAGTTGATTATAACAACACCGGTTAAGATCCCACGGTTCCATCCTTCCGACATCGTTATTTTTATCGGGTTCACTTAGTCCAGATGAATTTGCTAAACTCAACTAAATTAGTTCCAGACTTTCATTTAGACCATGGGAAATCCCGTTAGCAACACGTAGGTTACATCATCCGAGGTATTCCCGATCATCCAACAAGAAGTTTTAATTTAGTTATAATTGTAGTTTTTTATTCTGTTTGTGATTTAATTTTGAGTTGTTTTATATTTTGAAATGTTGTGGCGGTGAATTTTATCTTGTAATGACTTTTAATTTAGTTTTGGTTTCAGTTTTAGGGACTATCCTAAAGGTGTAGGTTTTCATGCAACAATTGCTTATCATGCAAGAAAAGTAAGTGCATTTGCAATAAAATAAATTGCAAGAAGGTAAATTGCAATAAAATAAAAGCGTACCTGGATGGTCTTCCCGCCATCCCAGGCTACACTTAAACACAATTTAGAATATTTAAGCATTTAAAGCAAGTTCCTAGGAAAGCTAAGGGAAGGGTTATGGTTTTCTATCATGTTCCTAATCCTATAGCTAGTCATCTCCTATGACGTTTAGGTTCTTGTGTTTTGGTTTGAGGACCATTTTCTTCATCAAAGAACAATTAAGTTCAGTTGTTCTTCTAAACATCCTATCGTACTGAGGAAGTGCTTAAGACGAATCTTAAACATCTTTTCAATACTTTTAGGATTATTTTAAGTCCAAGAGAATTTAATTATATAATGAATCAATTATCCAGGAGTTCAAGTTTTGTTATCTTGCTCAGTGAACTAGGACATTTGAATATCCTATGAGTGAAGTAATACTTCACTTAACACTCCATTTAGGAGTTATGACAACAAGAGCTTTTGAGGGCAAATCGATGTTTAAGTGATTTGTGATTCGACTTAATTTCAATTAATGGGTTTAAGTTTGGAATAGTGTTCAAGTTGTTTTAGATTTATTTTTGAATTCTTTATGTCTTAAGTGATGTTATATTCAATTCAATTTAATATAATTTAATTTTAATTTAATTTGGTTTGGTTTTAATTTTAATTTAAATTTTTTTATTTAATTTTAATGTTATTTTAAATTGATTTTGTTTTTTTCTTTTTAATTTAATTTAATTTAATATGTTTTAATTTAATTTAATTTAATGTGATTTAATTTAATTTAATTTAATTTAAATTTTAATTTAAATTTTAATTTGGTTTTATTTTTTTTAATTTTAATTTAATTTAAATTTTAAATTAAATTAAATTTAAATTTAATTTTATTATTTTTCTTTTAATTTTAATTTAATATTTTATTTTTTTATGCTTTAGGGATGATTTAATTTTAATTGTTATAGTATTAATTTAATTGAAATTTTAAAAGGATTTAATTTAAATGTTTTAATTTTAATTTAATTTAATTATTAAGCATTTTAAGTTTTGAATTTGGATTATCATTTTAATTAGGAATTGAATATTATTGAGGTGATTAATTTAGGGATTCTTAGATTAAAGAATAAATTTCTTCCTAATAATATCCCTATTTTAATAATTCTAATTTTTTTATTATTCTTCCAAATTTAATTAATTATTTAATTAAGGTTTATTTTGATTACTTTCAAATTACTTGGTAGGTTTCTACCCTTTAAATACCTAAGTTTCAAACATCCAAAATCAACTTAATATGGAATATTTTACCCATCATTTTAATTAAACCTAAAATTTTTAATTATAGGTTAAAATTTTAATTACCATTTTGCCCTTTATGCTTACTAATTCCATAACTCACTAAATTGAGCTTAAATGAATTTAAAATTTTTATGTAACTTCACTCATATGTCAATCAAGACATTAGAGGAGAAAATGTGATTTTTCTGTATTTAATTTATTTATGTAATTATTTTTGGTGGAAAATAAGAAATTTCAAGGAAAATTTAATAACATGACCAAGGGAAAGTTTCTGTCCTTAAGAAAATTATGGGACATTCCTAATGACTAGAGGACCACTTGGACCAATTTTGGTGATTTTTTTGAATTATATTATTTTTATTATAATTATTTTGAGTTTTGAAGTGTTAATTAATTTAAAAATAAAATAAAGGTTGAAAAATGAATTTTATATTTTTGAAAAATCTCTCTAATACCAAGGAAAACAGAGAACCAATTTTTATAATTTTCTGATTTTTCTTTGATTTATTAGAATTATTTTAGTGGAAATGCTAGAAAATACATTTTTTTTAATTTTAAAATTACCTTAGGGCTTTAAAATTAATATCTCATCATAGAGACTTAAGAAAAATATGGGGTTTATTCCTAAGTGATTAAAATTCAAAATGTGACATTTTGGTGAATTTTATTATTTTTGTGATTTTTATTATTTTTTAATTATTAAAAATATTAAAATAATGCAAAAAATCAACTTTTTTGGAAAATCGTAATTTTAATTTTCTTAAATTTCCCTGATATCAGAGAGGCTCCAAAACTAATTTGGTGAATTTTTGAAAAGGATTTTGAAAGTTATGAATTTTTAAAGTTTAAGTTTGGCTAAATGGCTTAATCAACCCATTTAATAGGGCTAACCAAGTCCAATTGACATCAAACTTTTATAGTGGGTTCCTCTGATACTAAAAGTCAGTGGAGAATTGATTTCAAGTCAATTTGATGTATGATTAGCTCTAATTAATTAAAGCTCCATTTTGGGTGTTTAAGCCAATTAGGGTTACTACAAGTGAGTTAACTCAAAAACCATTTTTCCTAGGGTCCTCTCGGTTATAAGAAACATCACCAAATTTTCCTAGAATTTATTTCACAACATGCTAATTATTAGAATTAAAATACTCGAATAGTAACCTAGAATTGAAAAATCAATAACTCTTCATAGGGGTGGCCTCGACTTTGGAAAATTCGGGGAATGTTCCCAAGTTCGGAGGCTTCAAAAGCCCTATGGTCTCATGCCATGGTGAATTGTATATATGCATGGAGAATTGAAAATGTGCAGAGAGTAAATAAATTATTAAAAATCAAATACTCAATGAAATTAAATGATTTCTTTTCCACATTATTCTCCTCCGTTCAATCGAGCAAGATAGTATTTTTATTTTATTTTTCTGATTTTCCTACACAAAGTTATGCATTTTTGAAGTTTAGGGAATTAAATAAATAAAACAAATACCCTAATTTCCTACTTATCCACGCGGCACCAGCTCAACCTAGGCATCTCCGAAACGCCGCGTGTCGTCTTCTGATTTGGCGCCGCCATCTGACTCAGGGCTCTAGGGCCCCGCGGTTCACGTACCATCGCGCTGTCCGGCTCAATCCAGACCATCCGCTCGATACACTCTTGATCCGATGGCTCCCAGTCATTGTCTACGACTGGGGTGCACCCGTGACCGTCAACCTTCTAACCCTAATTTATCACTCGATTCTCAACGGATTTTCGTGTTCTTATGCTCTATGGATTCGTCTTGAGGAGACGAACACATCCATACGGTAAACATGTATTGAAATTGACTCAAATTAAATAGAGAATCTCCGTAAGCTCGGGAAGAAGAGTGAGTCCATACCTTTGCTCGGAGAAGTGAAGCTTCGATCCGAGAGTTGTGTCACCTTCAGTGGGTCCAAGCAAGCTCCGGATGAAGTCCTCGGCACAGTGAATTTTCTAGGTATGATTTCGACCAAGCCCGATCACAAAGCTTGGAGGTCGGAAGCAATGGCTGGCTCGGTGAGGGGGCTTTTGCTTGGTAAACTTCTTCTCTTGGTCCGGTGAAGGTGTTGGACCAATCGATTTGGGGATTGGCTCACTGTGAAGAAGTGTCTCGGTTTTTATCGTTGAAATTTGAACTCCAAATTGAGCTCGACTGGAGGGAATTGTGGTCGAAATCCAGGTGGGAATCAAATGCTCTATGTGTGGAAAGTGGTCTGGAATGATTTTGGCAGAGTTTCCTTAAGGTTAGTTCAACACTTCCTCCATGGCTGAGAGAGGTGGGGTTTAAATAGGAGAGGCTGGAGGGCCTCCTAGGGGGAGTTAGGGACTGGGATCAGCTGCTCTTGGCAAGGGAAGAACATCCATGGCAGCCACTGGACTTGGGGCAGCTCAGCAAGGGAGAATTTCAATGTTGGCTCACATGTGAGCTCTCGGGTGTGGTTTTTTCCGGAGATCCAGGAGGCTGGCCGACAGGCATGGGTCACCCTTAGGTCCAGGTGGGTTAGGGCTGGAGGTTTGTGCAGTCAATTAGCCATGGACATGTGTAAAGGGCTTGGATTAAAATGGTATGGGGGAGAGGCCATTTTGGCTTGATTTGGTCCAAGCCATGATTTTGGGTTAGGTTCACCTCCCCATGGCTGATTTGGGCTGAGAGAGGATTGTTGACCTCATTTTTGATGAGGTCTTCTCTTCTCTCTTTAGTACTTAGGATCTAGCCTTAGGCTTTTCCTTTGACCATCTTAGAGAACTAGAGATGGGACCCACCACTTAGAAATTTCAAACCACTTCTGAACTCCCTGCAAACTCCACAAACTTGACTATAGACCCCTAATCACCTAGAGGGTTGAAATCAAATGTGGAAGTTTAAAGGATGAGTTCCTATAGGACTCTTTGGCCTTGGAGCGCCTTACCGGGTGGCCCGAGTGCAGTGAAGGGGCTGACTTACACTACACCTACACACTACACTTTCACACACCTCCTAAAACCACACCCATACCCAACTTGACCTCCTGACTCATGTAGGTGATTCACATGGATGGTCCTTAACCCCTAAGCCCTTGGCTAAGAGGGTTAGGAACAACATAGTGAATGCCTCAAATGAGTCCTTTCATGGCTCATATGGGCTTGATATGGCTTCATGGCTCAACCAAAATAATTTCTTTCCACCTAGATTCACCCAATCTTCAATTTCCCAAATTTTCAATTTTTGACCCCGGGACCTTACACCTGCCTAGCCTACCCAAAACCCTTGAAATTACCCAAATTTCTCAAAAATTTCCAAATTACCCAAAATTTTCCAAAATCAATCCCAAACACTTCCACATCACTCAAATTGATCATTCATACCCAAAAATACCAAAAATTCCAAAAATACCTCCCAATACCCTCCAAATACCCAAAGTACCCCTCTTGACCCAAAAATCCAAAAATTCAGAAAATTCCCAGAAAATTCCAGAAAATCCTAAATATTCCTAATTTCATTTTGTCCAACTACACCATGGGCCAATTTTGTCAATTTATCCTACTTTTGTCAAAACCCCCAATTTGACCCATTTTAACCCAAAGTGAACCCAATGTCAAACCAAACCTATCCAATTGACCCAAATTTTGGTCCAATTCAATTCTAAACTTCAATTCAACATCCCCAATACCAACCTAGACCAAATCCAAGTCCAATTTGATTGACATTTGGATCCAATTTCACTTTTGGCCTTAAAGCCTAATTTGGACCCATGACCCAAACTTAACCCAAACTCACCCAATTCAACTCCAATTAACCCCAAATCTTTTCTAAATCTTCCTTAACATTCCCACAAACAAAACCCTAACATGATTTGCCCAAAATTTGAACCCAAACCCCACTCAAACTCAACCCAAAGCTAAAAGGCCCATTTTTGACCTAAACCCAAACCTAACCCAAATTTGAGCCCAAACCCCAAAATCAAAACCCAACCAAAGTTAAAACCTCTTTGAAACACTCCCATAAAAATTTCTCAACATTAATTTTACATCAATTTCAACCCTAGCTCAACATTGGCCCAACTTGGCCCACTTGGACCTATATTGGCCCATTCACCAAAAGAATCCAAATCCAACCCAATTCAAGCCCAAACTACCCCAAATTTGCTTCAAGTCACTCATGACACATCCATGAGCGAAACCCAACAATTATTTGGCCCAACCTCTTTACAAAATTTCCATCCATGAATTCATTTTTTAAATTTAAAAGCCCAATCCTTAAACCATTTTAAAAGCCCACTTCCACCAAATCCAAAACCCCAAAAATTCTTCCAAAGCCCATATGACATTTCCCCTCATCATATTTTCAATTAAAATCATCCCTAAGTCCTAAACCAATCATCAAATAATTCCAAATCAAGCCTCATGCCAAATCACCCCTAAATACCAAAATTTTCCTTAAATCCATTTCCATGAAATTGACTTCACTTTTCCCAAGCCAAAGGTGAGCCATGAAGCCATGCATGAGCCACATGGGAGCCATGAGAGCCTCTTTACATGTCACCATACCATTTTGGGCAAAAGGAGGAGGCTCTTTCCTTAATTCCTAAAGGTGATTAACCACTTCCATGACTCCACTAAACCATGCTTAAGCCTAATTGTACTTGGATTGTGACTTGATCCCACTAATCAAGCTGATCCAAATCACTTTCTCCTCAGCCTAAACCAAGCCTTGGGTGGTGCACCTAGCCCAAATGGGTGGGTTGACCCATTTAGGTCCAAATCTAGCCATGCCCCATTCCACTTTGGATCAAAGCCTTTACACATGTCCATGGCCAATTGATTGCACAAACCTCCGACCACGACCCACCGGACCTCGAGGGTGACCCATGCACGGCCGGCCGGCCACCGAGCCGCCGGAAAACACCATGGCCGAGAGCTCACATGTGAGCCAACATTGAAATTCTCACTTGCTGAGCTGCCCCATCCCCAGTGGCTACCATGGCTGATCTTCTCCTCACCAGAGCAGCTGATCCCAAGCCCTAACTCCCCCAGGGAGGCCCCCCAGCCAGCTCTATTTAAACTCCACCCCTCTCGGCCATGAAGAAGGCTAAGCACAAACCTTGCCAAAACTCTGCCAAAATTGTTCCAGACCCTCCTCCACCCTTAGAGCACTTGATCCCCAGTGAAATCCCCCTGCCATTTCTCCTCTGTAAGCTCAATTTCGAGTTGAAATTCCACCCAAAACCGGGACACTTCTCCACGGTGAGCCAATCCCCAAATTGATTGGCTCTACACCTTCACCGAGACCAAGGGAAGGTGTCCACCATCAAAAGCCCCATCTCCAGGCCACCCAGTTGCTCCAGCCTCCAAGCTTTGTGATCGGGCTTGGTCGAAATCATATCCAGACGATTCACCAGACCAGGAGACTTCATCTGGAGCTTGTTGGAATCCAATCGAAGGTGCAACAACTCTCAGATTGAAGCCACACTTCTCTGAGCCAAGGTATGAGCTAATTCTTCATCCCGAGCCTTTGGAGATTCTCCATTTCAAATGCCTTAGTTTCAATGCATGTTAACCGTATAGATGTGTTCGTCTCTTCGAGACGAATCCATGAAGTATAAGAACATAAAAATCCATTGAGAATCAGTGAGATCTTAGGGATTTAGTGTGGACGGCTCTCGGGTGAGAACACTTGGGGACGATGAACGGATGCCGTCCATTCAATACACGCACGGACGGACAGCTCAGATGGCGTCGGACTAGGAGACGGTACGAGAACCGCGGGGCCCGGGCTGCTGACTCAAGTGGCGGCGTCGAATGGGAGCGCGCCGCGTGGCCTTTCGGAGCTGCCGAGGATGCGCTGGCGCTGACTCGGATAAGTAGAAAATTAGGGATTTTCTTATTTATTTAATTCCCTAAACTTCAAAAATTCATATCTCTGTGTAGAAAAATCAGAAAAATAAAATAAAAATACCCTCTTGCTCAGTGAACAGAGGAGAATAATGTGGAAAAGAAATCACTTAATTTCATCAAATATTTTATTTTTTATAATTTATTTACTCTCTGCATTATTTTAATTCTCCATGCATGCATAAAATTCACCATGGCATGAGACCATAGGGCTTTTGAAGCCTCTGAATTTGGGAACATTCCCTGAATTTTCCAAAGTCAGAGGCCATCCCTATGAAGAGTTATTGATTTTTCAAGTTCATGTCACTGTTTTGAGTATTTTAATTCCAGTAAATAGCATGTTATGAAATAAATTCTAGGAAAATTTGGTGATGTTCCTTATGACCAGAGAACCCTAGGAAAAATAGCTTTTGACTTAGTTCATTTAAAACAACCCTAATTGGCTTAAACACCCAAAATAGGTCTTTATTTAATTAGAGTTAACCAGGCATCAAATTAACTTGAAATCAATTCTCCACTGAACTTTAGGATCAGAGGAATCCACCATAAAATTTGAGGTCAATTGGGCTTGGTTAACCCCACTAATTGGGTTGATTAAGTCACTTAGCCATTTTAAACTTTAAAAATTCATAACTTTTAAAATACCTTTCAAAAATTCACCAAATTGGTTTTGGAGCCTCTCTGATATCAGGGGAATCTAAGAAAATTAAAATTTCAATTTTCTAAAAAAGTTGATTTTTAATAATATTTTAATATTTTTAATAATTAAAAAATAATAAAAATCACAAAAATAATAAAATTCACCAAAATGTCACATTTTGAATTTTAATCACACAGGAACAAATCCCATATTTTTCCTAGGTTTATTTAGTGAGATATTAAATTTTAAAGCTTTAAGGTAATTTTTAAAAAAAATATGTATTTTCTAGCATTTTCACCAAAATAATTATAATAAATCATAGAAAAATCAGAAAATTGCAAAATTTGCTTCTCTGGTTTCCTTGATATCAGAGAGATTTTTGAAAAATTTAAAATCCATTTTTCAACATTTATTTTATTTTTAAATTAATTAACACTCCAAAACTTAAAATAATTATAATAAAAATAATATAATTCAAAAAATCACCAAAATTGGTCCAAGTGCTTCTCTCGTCATTAGGAATGTCCCCTAATTTTCTTAAGGACAGAAACTTTCCTTTGGTCATGTTATCAAATTTTCCTTAAAAATCTCTATTTTCCACCAAAAATAATTATATAAATAAATTAAATACAGAAAAATCACATTTTCTCCTCTCATGTCTTTATTGACATATGAGTGAAGTCACATAAAAATTTCAAGTTCATTTGAGTTCAATTTAGTAAGTTATGAAATTATTAAGCTTAAGGGGTAAAATGGTAATTAAACTTTTAACCCTTAATTAAAACTTTAGGTTTAATAAAAAATCAACAAGTAAAATATTTGATCTTAATCTGATTTGGATGATTGAAATTTAAATAATTAAAGGGTAGAAACCCATTAAACAATTTTAAAATGATTAAACTTTAATTAAATAATGGATTAAATTTGGAAGAATAATAAATTGGAATTATTAAAACAAGGGATATTTATTAGGAAGAGATTTATTCTTTAATTTAAAAATCCCTAAACTAATTATCTCATTAATACTCAATTCTTAATTAAAATGATAACTCAAATTTAAAATATTAAAAGACTTAATCATTAAACTAAAATTAAATCATTAAACTCTTTTTAAAAAAAAAATTCAATTAAAATTAAAATAAAATTAAATTAAATTAAATAAATTAAATTAAATTAAATAATTAAATTAAATTAAATTAAATTAAAAATTAAATTAAATTAAATTAAAAATTAAATTAAATTAAATTAAATTAAATCAAATTAAATTAAATTAAATTAAATTAAATAAATTAAATTAAATAAAATAATTAAATTAAATTAAATTAAATTAAATCAAATTAAATTAAAATTAAATCAAATCAAATTAATTTAACATCAAATCAAACTAAATTGAATTAAATTGAATTAAATTAAATTAAAACTCAATTAAATTAAATTAATTTAAAGTGAATTGAATTAAATATAACAACACCTAAAACAGAAAGAAACTAAATGTAAAACAACTTGAACACTATTCCAAATTTAAACCCTTTAACTTAAATCAAATCATTTGAATAGTAATTTACCCTTGAAAGCTTTGATTATTATAACTCCTAAATAAAACATTAAATGAAGTGTTACTTCACTCATAGGATATTCAAATGTCCTAGTTCACTGAGCAAGTTAACAAAACTTGAAAACCTCGGACGATCGATTCATTTATATAATTAAATTCATTTGGACTTAAAACAATCCTAGAAATATTGAAAAGATGTTTAAGATTCTTCTTAAGCACTTCCTCGATACGATAGGATGTTTATAAGAACAATTGGACTTAATTGTCCTTTGATGAAGAAAATCGTCCTCGAAACAAACACACAAAGAACCTAGACGTCATAGGAGATGACTAAGCTATAGGATTAGGAATTTGGTAGAAAACCATAACCCTTCCCTTAGCTTCACCTAGGAACTTGCTTAAATATTCTAATTGTGTTTTAAGTGCGGCTTGGAATGACGGGAAGACCCTCCAGGGTACGCTTTTATTTTATTGCAATTTACTTTCTTGCAATTTACTTTCTTGCAATTTACTTTCTTGCAATTTACTTTATTGCGAAATGCACTTTACTTTTCTTGCATGATAAAACAACTGTTGCATGAAAACCCACACCTTTAGGATAGTCCCTAAAGCCGAAACCAAAACTAAGTTAAAAGTCATTGCAAGATAAAATTCACCGCCACAACATTTCAAAATATAAAACAACTCAAAATTTAATCACAAACAAAACACAAAACTACGATTGCAACTAAATTAAAACGTCCTGTTGGATGATCGGGAATACCTCGGATGATGTAACCTACGTGTTGCTAACGGGATTTCCACGATCTAAATGAAAGTGTGGAACTCATTCAGTTGAGCTTAGCAAATTCATCTAGACTAAGTGAATCCGATAAAAGTAATGATGCCGGAAGGATGGAACCGTGGGATCTTAACCGGTGTCGTTATAATCAACTTTAAGATTTGTTTTAATCAAAATACAAAAACACTTGGAAATTAAGACTTCTCTAAACCAAAACACTTTTCTCATCCCTTGATTTATGACTTCTAAAACTAAACCTCTGCAACAACAAGGAGCTCGGAGCATGGCGGGCAGCACGGCCATCGTCGTCAGCAAAACTTGAACCTACTTCAGCAAAACCTTCTTAGAATTAAACAACAAAGCCATAGGACTTCGAGGTAGCTTGCCTAGCGCAACATAAATCCTCAACTCTTTGTTAGGCATTTGCATTGCAAATTAAGCCCTAACCGGACTTAGGATTCCGAGGTAGTCGTCCGATACGACATAAAACCTCATATCTTCTAGGCTATTTGTTTGATTTTATCATACAAATATAAGCCCTAATTAATTAAAATTGGCAAGATTGAAATACTAAATAAATATTAGGACTTTCCTAAACTCGAAGCCAAACAATAGGATAGTCGGGAAGTTACCGAAGTTCGCTTCGAATCAGTAATTTCTCCTACTTTTCTTCCTTTGAATTCCCAAAATAAAATGTTCCAAACTTGATCCATTCCCTATTGAAATTCCAAAATTCAATCTTTGAAAACCTTAAACTTTGAAATTCTTGAGAGCGAATTATTGATTATTATCGAGAGTTTTCTTAGGTGATTCCCGTCACTTAAGATGTAATTAACTATAGGGGCTTGCCCTTATAGGGAATTTTAAAGAACCCAGGTAATATAAACCCTGTTTAATACTTTCATATTAAGCAGGGGAATTTGTCGGCTTATAAAATTGGTTCGCAGACCAAACGGATGTCACAAAACTTTTAGTTTATTTGATCGAGCCCCACCATCAAGTAGTGTGTCTATCCTTCGGGATAGATACACGGTTTGTGGTGCTGTGCTCGTTTATATAAACTATTTGGGATGTGAGATCGGTTTAATCTCACATTTAAAATTATTTTTCGAAATCAAATACTACTTTCTAAATTATATATATATATTTAAATTAAATTTAAAATTTAAAATTCGCCGACAATTTACGTTAGGCGACCCCTTTTAAAATTTCACACAACCTAAAAATAGCGCTGACAACTTCGGCGACTCACGTGGGGAAAATTCCTCTCTCCATTATAATCGAATAATTGCGCTTTCAAAAATCGGTAGTGTATTCATGTCCCTAATGGATCAAACTACCCTTCTTTCCGTTGGAATACTATGTTCATTTTTACCTTGAATAAGTATAGCCAACATTCTCTCAGATTTAGGAGCCACTGTTTAGACACTCCTAAACAGAGAGGTTCCGAGATCCTTTTACCTCATTTCTGAGGTGGGGTGGACCCCCAATAGGTGTTAATTTAGGAGTGATCCTTCGAGTCGGGAAGTCTTGCTTAAGACTCTCTTTTCCTTTCCAACTCCGAATCGGATTCCTTACCTTCTCTACACCTTTGAACATTCCGTTCTAAATAAACAAACCCTCTAATAAGTGACTCTTTTAACAAATGATTCCTTCTTATAAATACATGAACAAAAATGAGTTCGGACTCTTTTCAATTCCTTTCTTTTCGTCCTAAAGAAAAGAAGCATAACTTGGGACTGACAACCAGAATCTACCTGCGAAATGGAAGCCCCGAAGCTGATTTTCTCCTTCACCAACGGACTCGGACTTCGCTGTCTATAAGGATGAGTTGCCCGACAATGGGGTCATCCGATTTGGACGAGGATTTGAAAACTACGAACGTCGAGGTCACCGACGTCTCCTCTTTGCACCGACGAACAAGGTATCCGAAGCCGAGGAGCCACTGCTCGAGTTCGACCTTAGGTCGACCCAAGAGTTTCCTCCCCGCAAAGGGTCCCGACTAGGAGGAGTGCTGCTATCCGCGGGAGGAACATTCTTACTACCCCCATCTGGTCTAGTTGTTTCGCACCTACCCCGACTTCGCCAAATCAAAGGGGAAAGAAATCCGGAACTATGGTAAACCCATTACCGTGGAGGGTACGGATCTTCTGTAAGACCTTCGTTTTCGAAATCGGGTCCGAGTTCAAGATTCCGTCGTCGACAAAGACCCGAAGAAGAAATAGAAATAGAAGGATCGCCGAGAGAAGCCGAGTTGCTTGAGATTGCTTTCCTGGAGGAAATTCCGAGTTGCCGGAATATACACCGCTACCGGAATATACACCACTTGCCGACTACATACCACTTTTGGGAGGAAGCGGGTTCCATCCCCTCTCCGCCGCGAGAGGATGAGGAGAATGTTCGCAAGATTGCTGCCACATTACCTCGGCCCGCATACTACAACGATAGCCGCAAGAAAAGAACTAGAACTACGCCGTTTGCTCGATTGCAAACTTTGGTAGAAAAGTTAGCAAGGAAGGAAAACTGCCCCGTATTGGAAATTCTACGAAGGATAGGGCGGGTGCCGGTCAAATCCCGTCTTGGGCCCCGAGTAGAGACCGCCGTCATGACAGAAAAGCCAAGCAAGAGAATGAAGGCTAGCCCGCCTGTCGTAGTCTCAGGATTACAGATTAGGGAGGATACCACCTTCCAGCATTTGGCCAACAGACCATCTGGTCCTAGACCTTCTGCTGCTAGGAGGATGGTATGGCGTCCCACTACTGGGCAGTTGAGATTGAAACAGCAGCCCGAGAAAGAAAGTCTCGCCAGGAGGCTGGAATCTGAAGAAAGTGCTACTGCGATAAAGGGGACTCGTGAAAAAGGGACCCGACAGCTATCACATGACAACCGCAAAGAAACACGGAAAGCTCCACTAGAAGATGCCATGGAAAGGTTGAGAACCGACATCCGAGCGGTTGGCAAAAGAAAGAGAAGAAAAGTTCGGGGATGAGATCGACTCATCGGAATTCATGGACGACGAATATGCGGAAATCAATATGGTTGAGACACGAGCTTCATCGGCCTCACAAGGTGCTCCTGCAGTGCTGCGAAAAGAGAGGAGCCGGAGCCGATGAGAAGACGGCTTCGGGAAAAGGACGACACGATCGCTCGAATGGCGAAAAGGATGGAAGAGATGGCCGTAGCTCGGCCACTCTCCGCAGTCGAGTACAACCACATAGAGAAACACCCCCGCGAGGTCATTCACATCGTAGACGGAGGAAAGGAGATTACATCCGTCAATGGGGATGACCGACTAAAAAGGACACAACACAAAGTATGATCCCCGAAAAGGATATCAAGAACTTGGTAGAACGAGCGGAGTGCGAGAAGCCCTAGCACAATCGAAGAACGGGACATCTATTCGGACGGGTAGACCTTACCCGGAAGAATTCGATGCTGTCCGATACCCGAAAGGCTTCGTACCACCTCTCGTTTAAGACCTTCGACGGAACCGGGAACCCCGACGAGCATGTTGCACACTTTCGTGCCGGTTGTTGCAATGCCGGCGGGAGCGATGCGTTACTCTTCCGACGAGTTCGGCGTAGTACGTCGAGAATCGCCTTCGGCCGGTATGCGGATTACCCAATGGTTCGAGTAAAGACATTCTCGGAGCTAGAGAGCCTCTTCATCAAGCGATTTGCCGGAGCTCAGCACCATATCACTATAGGTGATTTAGTGGTAGAGAAACAAAGGCTGAATGAAACTTTAGTGGATTACATACTTCGATGGAGAAATTTAAGCATGAAGTGTGAACCACAATCGCAAGAACAACATGCGATCGGCATCTTGCTTAAAAGCATTCACGGCCCGATAGCACTTCTCCTCGAAAGGATTCACTATTAAGACTTTTGAGAAGTTGTTAAGCAAGGCCGGAAGCTTGCAAGAAGAGGCGAAGCAATTAAGTTTTGCAGACAAGACAGACAAGCAGAAGCCGGTGAAGACCATCGAAAAGAAATCCGGGATCGTTGCAGCAGTTGACAAAGGCAAGCAACCGATGCAAATACCACCAGAACGGCCGCAGTAACCACAACAGAATTACCAGCAACCCCGATACAGCTATCAGTCGTCTCCGCAGTATGAACAACCGTCCCGTCCGCAACGTACATTAAGGGAGCTTCTGAGCAGAGAATATCCGTTCAAAAATGAAGCAGTACCAAAGATGTTCCGTAGCCTAATGAAAACTCCAGATTTCCAGTGCCGGAGCCCAAAAGACCGGAGGAAGTCAACAAGAAAGGTGATCCCGACTTTTGCCCCTACCATCGGATGCTTGGGCACAAGATAGAAGATTGTATTACCTTTAAAAGTTGGCTCAACGACAACCTTCGGAAAGGAAATATAACAATCCCGAAGGAGTACATGAAGGAACCCCGGAAAGGAGGTTCCGTCAATGTTATCTCAGTCGATCCCGTCATTCCATAGATCCCTATGCAACTGACGATGGATGGACTACCGCCTGGACGAGGTCTTCGAAGAAGATTTTAGACAGCATCCGAACCGCTTCGGTGCGAGCTTCAATTCAGAGTTCGAGACCTGTTAAGCCGGTACTATCACTTGCGATAGAAGAACCACCTCGACAGGAGACAATTGAAGAAAAGAAGAAAATTGACGAAGAAGAGGGGACCGAGATTCCTAAGGCTAGACTAGGGGCTGCTTATCCTAGGATAGTTGTTTCCGATTCGGGGGAGAAATCCCTCGAACCTCTGATTTTGTATGATTATCTCGCTCACTTCGGTGGGATCATATAATGATAAGGGTGATGGCGTTGGCTACGTTTTGATCGTTTCTAACGATTACGTAACTAACGACAATCCGGATATCGACTTCGATACCAACAACAATTCTCAAATCATACAAGATCTCGACGATCAAAATGACAAAGAAGACATCCGTCAAGGAGGCTACGAGAGTTCAACAAGCAACGGATCTATCTGTGAGTTTCGAGGAGCTCCGGTTACGATAGAGTTAGAGCCTTCGATTTTGAAGATAATCCGAGAAGAGCCAGTCATTCTGATTCAGGAGGAAACACCGGCAAGTTCAACACTAGATTCAGAAGAAATTACAGAAGTCAACTTAAGAAGTAGAAGAGTTCTACCTCCGAGAATGGGTCCAAAAGACAAAGGAAAGCAGGTGGTTGTTCAAGAAGAACCAACCCCAGCAGAAGAAATACCCATTCGAGAAGAAGCCGAGACGCATGAGAACAAAGTGGACTACAACGTGCTAGCCCATCTTAGGAAACTACCGGCCAAACTGAGCATTTACGACGCTGATCAAGGCCTTACTTGATCCTGAAATTTGCTTAGCTCAAATGGCCGGAGATTCCTTAGATGAGGTTTGCTCGTTAAAGGAACAGCGAGGCGTTACCTTCACGGACAATGACTTACTACTTGGGACAGCAGATCACAACCGACCATTGTACATTTCAGTTACAATTGGGAAGTTTACGCTCTCCAGAGTATTGGTGGATCCCGGAGCATCAATCAATATAATGAGTCTTCGAACACTAGCATACTTGGAAATTGATGCCCGTGAGCTCGAGGCCGACAAAATGTTATTAAGAGGATTCAACCGAGAAGGAGAAAGAGCCCTCGGGTCAATAACGCTAATGATGAAGACCGGTGACTTAGCAAAGACAACCGCAAAATTTCATATAATCGATTCGAAACGCCGTTCAACGCTCTACTTGGGCCGACCATGGATACATGAAAACGAGGATGGTACCATCATCTCCGCACCGGTGCATCAAATACTACGATGGAGGGGAACAGTGCATCAAAGGAGACTTGCAACCATTCTCCGTACATGAGATTGGAATCCATGAAGATGCAGCTTATTATGCACCGCCAAAGAAAACGATCTTCTCCAGAGATACCGTAACAAATGAAGCAAAGAAAGTTCGAGACAACGAAGAACCTGGAAGTTCTAGTCCAACAGTCACTCACCACTCCCTTCCGGCGAGATGGTGAAGGTTTCTCCACAACTCGCATCCGAGGTCGAGGCCGGGGACGAGGCCGTGGTAGAGACGTTAGGACAGTTGGACAGAGAAAACCAACCATCAATGTTGATTGGGAAGATAGTTCTCAAGAAGAAAAAGAAATCAAGCAAGAAGCAGCAACAATAAGTCGAAAGAAGCCGCAATACAAGATCTCTCTCGAAGATGAGAAGAACGAAGAATACAAATCAATGTACGAGAAGATTAACCACTATGTACATACTATGACCCTAACCCCGATCCAGTCTAGTAAGATCGAGGGTATGGTGGTCAAAGAAGTACGTAACGACGGTACAAGGCCAATCAAATTCTACCGTGGTGCTTCTTCCTCCAAAGCCGAAAATAATGTACAATTCGAAGATGTCACTTCATCGAATTAATGGAATTACCTTTTGAGTGGTACTCTCCCCGTGTTCAAAATTTAATTCAACGTGGTTTCTTACCCCGACGAGTGGACAAAAGGCCAATCACAACATTTTGAAAAGTTATGGAATAACTCCGGTCGTCCTCCCAATTCAAAGTATGGACTCGGATTCGGCACGGTAGGGTCGGTTGACGATATCGAATTTTGCTTGGTTGTCACTTGCAAGTCCAATGAAAACCGCATGGAAACTACGGACGAACTCTAAGATTTACAAATTGGAGACGCTCCACCGGAATTCGAAGAAGAAATCAAATCTACAATAGATGAGTTAACGGAAGTTAACTTAGGTACTAGCGAAGAGCCTAGACCTACCTTTGTTAGCTCCTTACTCAGTAAAGAAGACTCCGAAGAAATAATCAAGTTATTAATGGAATTTAAAGACTATTTTGCTTGGAATTATGACGAGATGCCAGGATTAGCTCCAGAGGTCGCAGTCCATAAGCTAGGAGTGGATCCTACTTCTGTCCCGATCGGACAAGGTCCGGAAGAATGCGTCTAGAAATCGAACAACAAGTCATAGCCGAAGTTAAAAAGCTAATAGACGCTAAATTTGTCCGTGAAGAACAATACCCAACTTGGTTAGCCAATGTGGTGCCGATCGAAAGAAGAATGGTCGGATCGGAATCCGTGTGGACTTCGAGAGATTTAAACAAGGCATGTCCAAAAGATGAATTCCCTCTACCGATCCCGGAATTAATGATCGACATTGCTTCAACACATGAAATATTCTCGTTCATGGATGGATCTTCGGGATACAACCGGATAAAAATGGCTCCGAGAAGATGAAAAGCTTACAGCATTCGAACGCCGATCGGAGTATTTTGCTACACGAGTGATGCCATTCGGATCGAAGAACGCGAGAGCAACCTACCGGAGAGCAATGACAAGAATTTTTGATGATCTCATCCACAATCAAGTCGAATGCTACGTGGACGATGTGGTCATCAAAAGCAAAGTAAAGGAAAACCACTCGTATGATTTGAGAATTGTTTTCGAACGATTAAGACAATTTAACCTTAAGATGAATCCCTTAAAATGCGCCTTCGGCGTCACCTCGGGAAATTCTTAGGATTCGTTGTCCGACATCGTGGAATTGAAATCGACCGGAGAAGATTAAAGCTATCTTAGAAATGCCGCCTCCCAAAACCTTAAAACAACTACGATCTTTTCAAGGGAAGGCGGCATATCTTCGACGCTTTATCTCAAACTTGTCGGGTAGGTGTCGGCCTTTCTCGGCACTAGTTAAAAAGGACGCCAAATTTATTTGGGAAGAGAAATGCCGGAAGGCCTTCGAAGACATTAAACAATATTTAATAACACCTCCTGTCTTAGCGAGCCCCGAGTCTCGGAGTAGACCGCCGATACTTTACACCGCGGCTTTAGACGACTCTCTCGGAGCCTCGTAGCCTGTGTCGATGATGAGGGTAAAGAAAATGCTCTTTACTACTTAAGCCGTCGTTTACTTCCGATGGAAGTAAGGTATCCCGCAATTGAAAAGCATTGTTTGGCCACGATCTTCGCCGCTCAAAAGCTCGGGCACTACATGCTTTCTCACAAGGTCAACCTCGATTTCGAAGTTTAATCCATTGCAATACTCGATGACTCGTCCAACACTTTCCGGCGGGCTTGCCGGATGGTCAATGATATTATTGCAATTCGATATAACTTTCGTGCCTCCGCGTGCAGTAAAGGGACAAGTCTTAGCGGACTTCCTCGCAAAGACACCCTTTGTCGGCGGAATCTCTTCTCGAAGGATGATTTGCCGGATGAACAAATAATGAACCTAGAAGACCTTGATGATCGACGTTGGGAATTATATTTCGACGGAGCATCTTCAGCACACAAAGACGAAGAATCGCAAGTGATAGTGCCCGTAAGGCAGGAATCGGGCTAATCTTTATAACACCGGAGCGGGGGATGTTAAGATACTCCTACCACTTGACGTAACCATGTACAAACAACGAAGCAGAATACGAAGCCCTCATAACGAGATCTGGAATTAACCATTTAAATGGGGATAACAAACATCAACATCTACGGGGATTCACAGTTAATCATTCAACAGATCGCCGGACAGTACATAATTTTTAAACCAAGACTCGAACAATACTTCCAGTATGCCATACAGTTGTTGGAACAGATTCCAAATGTGACAATTTACAAGATTCCCAGAAAAGAAAATGCTTTAGCCCGTCTCGCAAAAGAGTTTGCCTGTTTGCAAGATGAATCAGTGGAAGTGTCAGTTCACGGACGTCAGGTCCTATCACAGCTCGACATAGACACAATACACAAATCAGAAAAAGAAAAAGAATCGAGCTGCAGCAGTGACGGAAAACACGAGAAGATTGGCGACGACCATTGATAGATTACCCGCAAACGGGAAAGCTACGAGACGATAGGTCGTTAGCCCATCGGATCAAGAAAAGAACTCGTCTTACGCATTAATAAACAACACATTGTACGGAAGGTCTTTTGATCAAATGTGGCTAAGGTGCCTCGGCGGGTCCGAGGCCCGTGAAATTGTTAAAGAAGTGCATTCGAGACTGCGTGGCGCTCACCGGTCGGGTCCGAAGATGAAAATGAAAATTAAAAGACTAGGGTACTACTGGCCCTCAATGATGACCGACTGCATGAAAATCGCCAAGAGCTGTCATCAATGCCAAGTGCACGGAGTGGTTCTACACCAACCTCCAAATGTGCTGCACCCGACAATTGCGTCGTGGCCATTTGAATGTTGGGGCACAGATATAGTGGGTCCGATAGAACCACCATCTTCAAAAGGACATCGTTTCATTCTTGCGGCTACGGATTACTTTTCCAAGTGCGGCAGGCAGCTCCGCTTAGAGAAGTGAAAGCACACCACGTGCTACGCGTTTTCAAGAACCAAGTTGTCTACCGTTTCGGAGTGCCGCGCGAGATTATCTCGGATAATGGGTCGGCATTCGAAGTACACAAATCAACAATTTTGTCGGGAGACACGGAATCGACCGGCGATACTCAACAATTTACTACCCAAGAGCAAACGGTCTCGCTGAGGCTTTTAATAAAACTCTCGTTCAAATCTTAAAGAAAACCTTGGACGATAATAAGAGAAATTGGCACGAGAATTTTTTAGAAGCCTTATGGGCCTACCGGACAACTTTCGAACTCCTACTCAAGCTACACCTTACGCTCCGGTGTATGGGTCCGAGGCAGAGTGTTACCTTTAGAGGTTCGGCTTCCTTCACTCGAATTGCAGCTTGCAAACAAGATCATGACGAAGAAAACGCCGGATTACGACTTGAAGAATTAGAAAGCCCGGAAGGGAAAAGACTCGCAGCGCAACGAATTTAGAACTATACCAAGCTAAGATGGTTCAAGCCCATGACAAGTCGGTCCGCCCGAGAACTTTCAAAGTTGGTGACTTAGTTCTCGTTCTCAAGAGACCTATTCTTGCACACCGCAAGATAGGAGGAAAATTTGAACCCACTTGGGAAGGACCGTTTGTGGTTGAAGCGATATACTCGGGAGGTTCCTACCGCGCTAGTGAATTGCCGGGGAGAACGACATATGCTTCCAATCAACGGACGATACTTGAAAAAGTATTACGCTACTCGATGTTTCGAAGGAATGAATTCTTCATCCCTAAGAAACACGGGCGAAGTAATTACTTATGATTGGGTCCGAACCCAAAAATAATAAAATGTGCCAAGATAAATAAAATCGTGATAATTAAGTTTTCCTTGTTTTCTTTTTCAAATCCAAATCTCTTCCCTCATCTTGTCCTACTTCATTCCTGTTAAATTTCAAAATATAGGAGAAATAAAAAAATGTATCTTTAATAAACATTTTCTTAATGTTCTTGTTCTTAGTACAGCCCCTGATCCTTTTCCTTGTCTTTTCGCAGGGAAATGTCGAACGGGCGGTTGGTCCTGAACTTTAAGAATGGCGTAAGCCTTGCACTAGATGAAAAGAGGGTGAAAGATGGAGCGATAATCGAGATTGACTCGGATTTCGCACCAGCAGGCCTACAGTACAAGGAAAGTGACTGGGTCCCAGTTAACCGAGAAGAACTACCCGGACAGACAGTGATGAAAGTGGGTGGCCCAAGCCACCAATCCAACAACAAGAAAAGAAAAGCAAACACCGAAGAAGATAAGAAAATGAAGTCCGTAGTCGCTACAGCAGAGGGCAGGCTTGTCGGCCGCCGCGCCCACGGAGATTCAAGAAGTGCGGAGAGCTACTCTCACGGCCACGCAACGAAGAAATAAGAATCGCCGTATCCGTAAGATGTTAACAAAACTAGCTGCGGACCGGCGCGACGAGACGAGCTTGCTAATGCCAGCACATACACTTCGAGGACACCGGTTCACCGAGAACCCGAAGAAAGGAGGCCGGCTCCTAGGATAACGAGAAGGACCGGGGAAATCCCCAAAAGATCGAAGAAAGAAGGCTACCACGCGACCGGATAGAACCACCGAGTAGTGCATGACCTTGTTGCGGAAGCAACCCCGGGGATGTCCCGACGGGCATCATCCCCGAGGAGCCGAGGTATGCGGGGGAACGTGAAGGGATTGGACCATATATCCCACAATATGTCACAAGGCCTCGCCATCCGCGGATCATTCCGGAATACGAGCCGGAGAGAATGCAAAATGTTGAAAAGAAAACTTTCGAATACTTCGAGAGAATTAAAGGAAGACGAATCAACATACTAGAGGGCCTCGAGCTACATACCGACGTATTCTCAGAGTATGAACAACAGCAAATCGTGGATTGTATCCGAGATTTGAAGAGAATGGGCCGAGCAGGCCGCCTGAGGGAAAACACATACTCGGAACCCCGGAGATGGATGCCAGGGAAAGGAAGAATCACAATACAATGCGGATGCTTGCTACAACTTTCGTCGAAGACAGAAGGGAAACCCACCGGGATACTCCGTCATGGGCAAGTAGATCCGATGCCATTAGTCATCAAGAGAATGGTAAAAAGATTGATAACATGGAGGGTACCGCCGCAGATTGCATACCCAATAGCCGCATTATCAACATCTACAAACGAGGTGACCGCATACCCCCACATATAGATCACCACGACTTCGTCGGACCTTTCGCACGCGTCTCTTTCTTGAATGAGTGTAACATCATGTTCGGATCCGACCTCCGGATAGCGGGCCCGGGTGAGTTCCGAGGGCCGATGAAAGATACCTTTACCGGTGGGTTCCGTCATGATACCGCAGTGGTAACGGAGCGGATATCGCAAAGCATTGCATACCAGGAGTGCCAGTGGAGCGAATCTCGGCTACTTTCGGGAGGATGGACGACAAGAAGATACCTTACCATTTCCAACCGGACCCGTAGCTAGAGAACCTCCGGCCTTACGAGCCGTGAGTTACATGGGAAATATCACACCTCCAACGTACATCCAAACTGGCATCCTTGCCAAGGATGGCTTGGAAGGTGATGTTATCGACCATGTACCCCACTATTCGGACATGGATTTTTGACGGATGCTTCTTTTGATGGACCAACAAAGATCATACACGATCCGTTTTGAGTCTACTTGGATTGTATGAAATGTATTCCGGATCGAGTTGTACGACGTATTTTCAACATGATTGGAATGAAAGTGACCATGTCACATTTTTGGCCTTCACCTCTTTTGTGCAAATTGATTGGGAAACGCCATTAAAGTTAAATGAACTTCGAACAAAGAACGAGAAAAAAAAGAATAAAAGAAAACTTTCTAAAAAAAATCTAAAAATGACAAACACCAAATAAACGATAAGATAAAATTTGAACCATTAAAAGATAAACGAAATCAACACAAATCTCAAATTCCATCCTTCCAAATTTCAAATTCAATCTTTCTAAATCCACTCTCGATCAAATTTCAAATTTCAATCTTTTCAAATCTCAAATCAAATTCTCAATCAAATTCCAAATCCAATCTCGATCAAGTTTCAAACTTGATCTTCCAAATTTCAAATCAAATTTTAAATCAAATTTCAATCGAGTTCAAACTCATCCTTCCAAATTTCCAAATTCAATCTTTCCAGATTCCAAATCCAGTCTCAATCAAATTCAAATTCAATCTTTCCAGATTCTAAATCTCTATCAAATCTCAAATCCGATCTTCTAGATCTCAAATCAAATCTCAATCGAAAATTCAAATCCAAACTTTTGGGTCGAGGATTTTACATCCAAGACTGCACTGCTTTAGGATTCTCTTCCTATTGCACTGAAATACATCAAATTCAACCTTTTGGGTCGAGGATTTTACATCCAAGACTGCACTGCTTTAGGATTCTTTCCCTATTGCACTGAAATACATCAAATTCAAACCTTTTGGGTCGAGGATTTTACATCCAAGACTGCACTGCTTTAGGATTCTTTTCCTATTGCACTGAAATACATCAAATTCAACCTTTTGGGTCGAGGATTTTACATCCAAGACTGCACTGCTTTAGGATTCTTTTCCTATTGCACTGAAATACATCAAATTCAACCTTTTGGGTCGAGGATTTTACATCCAAGACCGCATCGCTTTAGGATTCTTTTCCTATTGCACTGAAATACATCAAATCAAACCTTTTGGGTCGAGGATTTTACATCCAAGACTGCACTGCTTTAGGATTCTTTTCCTATTGCATTGAAATACATCAAATCCAAACTTTTGGGTCGAGGATTTTACATCCAAGACTGCACTGCTTTAGGATTCTCTTCCTATTGCACCGAAATACATCAAATTCAAACTTTTGGGTCGAGGATTTTACATCCAAGACCGCACCGCTTTAGGATTCTTTTCCTATCGCACCGAAATACATCAAATTCAAACTTTTGGGTCAAGGATTTTACATCCAAGATCGCATCGCTTTAGGATTCTTTCCCTATTGCACCGAAATACATCAAATTCAAACCTTTTGAGTCGAGGATTTTACATCCAAGATCGCATCGCTTTAGGATTCTTTTCCTATTGCACCGAAATACATCAAATTCAAACCTTTTGGGTCGAGGATTTTACATCCAAGACCGCACCGCTTTAGGATTCTTTCCTATTGCACCGAAATACATCAAATTTAAACCTTTGGGTCAAGGATTTTACATCCGAGACTGCATTGCTTTAGGATCTTTTCCCTATCGCAATGAAATACATCAAATCAAATTCAAACTCTTGAGGTTAAGGATTTTACATCCAACACCGCATTACTCTGAGATCTCTTCTCATTGCAACGATTCAATCTAATCAATTCAATCTTCCTTTGGGGTTGAAGATGTTACATCTAAAACCTCAAAATTCCAATTTTCATTTCCAATCAAATCCTTCAAATTAATTTTGACAAAACTTCGATCTAAATTGAAACTCCAAATTGAAATCTAAATTCACACATCAAAACTTAAACCGAAACAAAATAAAATCTAAATCGAAATTCTCCCAGATCATGTGATTTGGGATTTACCTCCTTTTCCTTTCCCCAGCGAGAGTTCAAGAATCTCCGGTTCCAGAGATATACTTGACACTCCCCAGCGGAAATTCTTTTGCTTCGTCCTAAGTTTGTCACTTGGACATCTGTGTTGGTTGTGTTGATCTCTTCGGTCAACGCCAATATGTGCGGTGTGCTCCGTCAGCTCACCACACCTATTGGGGGTCCATTTGTAGACCTCATTTTTGATGAGGTATTCCCTTCTTCTTTTTAGTGCTTAGGATCTAGCCTTAGGCTTTTCCTTTGACTATCTTAGAGGACTAGAATTGGGACCCACATTTTAGAAATTTCAAACCACTTCTTAACTCCCCGCAAACTCCACAAACTTGACTATAGACCCCTAATCACCTAGAGGGTTGAAATCAAATGTGGAAGTTTAAAGGATGAGTTCCTATAGGACTCTTTGGCCTTAGAGCGCCCTACAGGTGGCTCGGTCCAGTGAAGGGGCTGGCTTACACACACACTACACTTACACACTACATTTCCACACACTTCCTAAAACCACACCCATACCCAACTTGACCTCCTGACTCATGTAGGTGATTCACATGGATGGTCCTTAACCCCTAAGCCCTTGGCTAAGAGGGTTAGGAACAACATAGTAAATGCCTCAAATGAGTCCTTTCATGGCTCATATGGGCTTGATATGGCTTCATGGCTCAACCAAAATAATTTCTTTCCACTTACATCCACCCAATCTTCAATTTTCAGAATTTTCAATTTTTGACCCCCGGGACCCTACACCCGATTAGCCTACCCAAAACCCTTAAAATTACCCAAATTTCTCAAAAATTTCCAAATAACCCAAAATTCCCCAAAATCAATCCCAGAAATCCCCACATCACTCAAATTGATCATCCATACCCAAAAATTCCAAAAATACCTCCCAATGCCCTCCAAATACCCAAAATACCCTTCTTGGCCTAAAAATCCAAAAATTCAAAAAATTCCCAGAAAATTCCAGAAAATCCCAAATATTCCAAATTTCATTTTGTCCAACTACACCATGGGCCAATTTTGTCAATTTACTCTACTTTTGTCAAAACCCCCAATTTGACCCATTTTAACCCAAAGTGAACCCAATGTCAAACCAAACCGACCCAACTGACCCCAATTTTGGTCCAATTCAATTCTAAACTGCAATTCAACATCCCCAATACCAATCTAGACCAAATCCAAGTCCAATTTGATTGACATTTGGATCCAATTTCACTTTTGGCCTTAAAGCCCAATTTGGACCCATGACCCAAACCTAACTCAAACTCATCCAATTCAATTCCAATTAACCCCAAATCTTTTCTAAATCTTCCTTAGCATCCCCACAAACAAAACCATAGCATGATTTGCCCGAAATTTGAACCCAAACCCCACTCAAACTCAACCCAAAGCAAAAAGGCCCATTTTTGACCTAAACCCAAACCTAACCCAAATGAACCCAAACCCCAAAATCAAAACCCAACCAAAGTCAAAACCTCTTTGAAACACTCCCATAAACATTTCTCAACATTAATTTTACATCAATTTCAACCCTAGCTCAACATTGGCCCAACTTGGCCCACTTGGACCTATATTGGCCCATTCACCAAAAGAATCTAAATCCAACCCAATTCAAGCCCAAACTACCCCAAATTTGCTTCAAGTCACTCATGACACATCCATGAGCCAAACCCAACAATTATTTGGCCCAACCTCTTTACAAAATTTCCATCCATGAATTCATTTTTTTTTAAATTTAAAAGCCCATTCCTTAAACCATTTTAAAAGCCCACTTCCACCAAATCCAAAACCCCAAAAATTCTTCCAAAGCCCATATGACATTTCCCCTCATCATACTTTCAATTAAAATCATCCCTAAGTCCTAAACCAATCATCAAATAATTCCAAATCAAGCCTCATGCCAAATCACCCCTAAATACCAAAATTTTCCTTAAATCCATTTCCATTAAATTGACTTCACTTTTCCCAAGCCAAAGGTGAGCCATGAAGCCATGCATGTGCCACATGGGAGCCATGAGAGCCTCTTTACATGTCACCATGCCATTTTCGGCAAAAGGAGGAGGCTCTTTCCTTAATTCCTAAAGGTGATTAACCACTTCCATGACTCCACTAAACCATGCTTAAGCCTAATTGTACTTGGATTGTGACTTGACCTCACTAATCAAGCTGATCCAAATCACTTTCTCCTCGGCCTAAACCGGGCCTTGGGTGGTGCACCTAGCCTAAATGGGTGGGTTGACCCATTTAGGTCCAAATCTAGCCATGCCCCATTCCACTTTGGATCAAAGCCTTTACACATGTCCATGGCCGATTGATTGCACAAACCTTCGACCACGACCCACCCGACCTCGAGGGTGACCCATGCCGGCCGGTCGGCCACCGGGCCGCCGGAAAACACCATGGCCGAGAGCTCACATGTGAGCCAACATTGAAATTCTCACTTCGTCGAGCTGCCCCATCCCCAGTGGCTACCATGGCCGATCTTCTCCTCACTCGCAGCAGCCGATCCCAAGCCCTAACTCCCCAGGGAGGCCCCCGAACCGGCTCTATTTAAACTCCACCCCTCTCGGCCATGAGAGGAGAGAAGCACAAACCTTGCCAAAACTCGCCAAAATTGTTCCGGACCCTCCTCCACCCTTAGAGCACTTGATCCCCAGGTGAAATCCCCCTGCCATTTCTCCTCCGTAAGCTCAATTTCGAGTTGAAATTCCACCCAAAACCAGGACACTTCTCCACAGGTGAGCCAATCCCCAAATTGATTGGCTCTACACCTTCACCGGACCAAGGGAAGGTGTCCACCATCAAAAGCCCCATCTCCGAGGCCACCCCGGTTGCTCCGACCTCCAAGCTTTGTGATCGGGCTTGGTCGAAATCATATCCGGACAATTCACTGGACCGGGAGACTTCATCCGGAGCTTGCTTGGGATCCAATCGAAGGTGCAACAACTCTCGGATTGAAGCCACACTTCTCCGAGCCAAGGTATGAGCTAATTCTTCATCCCGAGCTTCGGAGATTCTCCATTTCAAATGCCTTAGTTTCAATGCATGTTAACCGTATAGATGTGTTCGTCTCTTCAAGACGAATCCATAGAGTATAAGAACGTAAAAATCCATTGAGAATCGAGTGAGATCTTATGGATTTAGTGTGGACGGCTCTCGGGTGAGAACACTTGGGGATGATGAACGGATGCCGTCCATTCGATACACGCGCGGACGGACGGCTCAGATGGCGTCGGACCAGGAGATGGTACGAGAACCGCGGGGCCCGGGCTGCTGACTCAGGTGGCGGCGTCGAATGGGAGCGCGCCGCGTGGTCTTTCGGAGCGCTCGAGGATGCGCCGGCGCCGACTCGAATAAGTAGAAAATTAGGGATTTTCGATTTATTTAATTCCCTAAACTTCAAAAATTCATATCTACGTGTAGAAAAATCAGAAAAATAAAATAAAAATACCCTCTTGCTCAAGTGAACGAGAGGAGAATAATGTGGAAAAGAAATCACTTAATTTCATCAAATATTTTATTTTTTATAATTTATTTACTCTCTGCATTATTTTAATTCTCCATGCATGCATACAATTCACCATGGCATGAGACCATAGGGCTTTTGAAGCCTCTGAATTTGGGAACATTCCCTGAATTTTCCAAAGTCAGAGGCCATCCCTAGGAAGAGTTATTGATTTTTCAAGTTCATGTCACTGTTTTGAGTATTTTAATTCCAGTAAATAGCATGTTGTGAAATAAATTCTAGGAAAATTTGGTGATGTTCCTTATGACCAGGAGAACCCTAGGAAAAATAGGTTTTGACTTAGTTCATTTAAAACAACCCTAATTGGCTTAAAAACCCAAAATAGGTCTTTATTTAATTATAGTTAACCAGGCATCAAATTGACTTGAAATCAATTCTCCACTGACCTTTAGGATCAGAGGAATCCACCATAAAAATTTGAGGTCAATTGGGCTTGGTTAACCCCACTAATTGGGTTGATTAAGTCGCTTAGCCATTTTAAACTTTAAAAATTCATAACTTTTAAAATACCTTTCAAAAATTCACCAAATTGGTTTTGGAGCCTCTCTGATATCAGGGGAACCTAAGAAAATTAAAATTTCAATTTTCTAAAAAGTTGATTTTTAATAATATTTTAATATTTTTAATAATTAAAAAATAATAAAAATCACAAAAATAATAAAATTTACCAAAATGTCACATTTTGAATTTTAATCACACAGGAACAAATCCCATATTTTTCCTAGGTTTATTTAGTGAGATATTAAATTTTAAAGCTTTAAGGTAATTTTAAACAAAAAAAAATGTATTTTCTAGCATTTTCACCAAAATAATTATAATAAATCATAGAAAAATCAGAAAATTGCAAAATTTGCTTCTCTGGTTTCCTTGATATCAGAGAGATTTTTGAAAAATATAAAATCCATTTTTCAACATTTATTTTATTTTTAAATTAATTAACACTCCAAAACTTAAAATAATTATAATAAAAATAATATAATTCAAAAAATCACCAAAATTGGTCCAAGTGCTTCTCTAGTCATTAGAAATGTCCCCTAATTTTCTTAAGGACAGAAACTTTCCTTTGGTCATGTTATCAAATTTTCCTTGAAAATCTCTATTTTCCACCAAAAATAATTATATAAATAAATTAAATATAGAAAAATCACATTTTCTCCTCTCATGTCTTTATTGACATATGAGTGAAGTCACATAAAAATTTCAAGTTCATTTGAGTTCAATTTAGTAAGTTATGAAATTATTAAGCTTAAGGGGTAAAATGGTAATTAAACTTTTAACCCTTAATTAAAACTTTAGGTTTAATAAAAAATCAACAAGTAAAATATTTAATCTTAATCTGATTTGGATGATTGAAATTTAAATAATTAAAGGGTAGAAACCCATTAAACAATTTTAAAATGATTAAACTTTAATTAAATAATGGATTAAATTTGGAAGAATAATAAATTGGAATTATTAAAACAAGGGATATTTATTAGGAAGAGATTTATTCTTTAATTTAAAAATCCCTAAACTAATTATCTCATTAATACTCAATTTTTAATTAAAATGATAACTCAAATTTAAAATATTAAAAGACTTAATCATTAAACTAAAATTAAATCATTAAACTCTTTTAAAAAAATAATTCAATTAAAATTAAAATAAAATTAAATTAAATTAAATAAATTAAATTAAATTAAATAATTAAATTAAATTAAATTAAATTAAAAATTAAATTAAATTAAATTAAAAATTAAATTAAATTAAATTAAATTAAATTAAATTAAATTAAATAAATTAAATTAAATTAAATAATTAAATTAAATTAAATAATTAAATTAAATTAAATTAAATTAAATCAAATTAAATTAAAATTAAATCAAATCAAATTAATTTAACATCAAATCAAACTAAATTGAATTAAATTGAATTAAATTAAATTAAAACTCAATTAAATTAAATTAATTTAAAGTGAATTGAATTAAATATAACAACACCTAAAACAGAAAGAAACTAAATGTAAAACAACTTGAACAAC
This sequence comes from Papilionanthe hookeriana x Papilionanthe teres, assembly GCA_022702705.1. Lineage (NCBI taxonomy): Eukaryota > Viridiplantae > Streptophyta > Magnoliopsida > Asparagales > Orchidaceae > Papilionanthe > Papilionanthe hookeriana x Papilionanthe teres. The sequence continues at coordinate 137,249,288 of CM040429.1, read as the reverse complement.
TATTCCAAATTTAAACCCTTTAACTTAAATCAAATCATTTGAATAGTAATTTACCCTTGAAAGCTTTGATTATTATAACTCCTAAATAAAACATTAAATGAAGTGTTACTTCACTCATAGGATATTCAAATGTCCTAGTTCACTGAAGCAAGTTAACAAAACTTGAAAACCTCGGACGATCGATTCATTTATATAATTAAATTCATTTGGACTTAAAACAATCCTAGAAATATTGAAAAGATGTTTAAGATTCTTCTTAAGCACTTCCTCAATATGATAGGATATTTATAAGAACAATTGGACTTAATTGTCCTTTGATGAAGAAAATCGTCCTCAAACAAAAACACAAAGAACCTAGACGTCATAGGAGATGACTAAGCTATAGGATTAGGAATTTGGTAGAAAACCATAACCCTTCCCTTAGCTTTACCTAGGAACTTGCTTAAATATTCTAATTGTGTTTTAAGTGCAGCTTGGAATGACGGGAAGACCCTCCAGTGCACGCTTTTATTTTATTGCAATTTACTTTCTTGCAATTTACTTTCTCGCAATTTACTTTATTGCAAATGCACTTTACTTTTCTTGCATGATAAAACAACTGTTGCATGAAAACCCACACCTTTAGGATAGTCCCTAAAACTGAAACCAAAACTAAGTTAAAAGTCATTGCAAGATAAAATTCACCGCCACAACATTTCAAAATATAAAACAACTCAAAATTTAATCACAAACAAAACACAAAACTACAATTGCAACTAAATTAAAACGTCCTGTTGGATGATCGGGAATACCTCGGATGATGTAACCTACGTGTTGCTAACGGGATTTCCCACGATCTAAATGAAAGTGTGGAACTCATTCAGTTGAGCTTAGCAAATTCATCTGGACTAAGTGAATCCGATAAAAGTAATGATGCCGGAAGGATGGAACCGTGGGATCTTAACCGGTGTCGTTATAATCAACTTTAAGATTTGTTTTAATCAAAATACAAAAACACTTGGAAATTAAGACTTCTCTAAACCAAAACACTTTTCTCATCCCTTGATTTATGACTTCTAAAACTAAACCTCCGCAACAACAAGGAGCTCGGAGCATGGCGGGCAAGCACGGCCATCGTCGTCGACAGAAACTTGAACCTACTTCAGCAAAACCTTCTTAGAATTAAACAACAAAGCCATAGGACTTCGAGGTAGCTTGCCTAGCGCAACATAAATCCTCAACTCTTTGTTAGGCATTTGCATTGCAAATTAAGCCCTAACCGGACTTAGGATTCCGAGGTAGTCGTCCGATACGACATAAAACCTCATATCTTCTAGTGCTATTTGTTTGATTTTATCATACAAATATAAGCCCTAATTAATTAAAATCGGCAAGATCGAAATACTAAATAAATATTAGGACTTTCCTAAACTCAAGCCAAACAATAGGATAGTCGGAAGTTACCGAAGTTCGCTTCGAATCAGTAATTTCTCCTACTTTTCTTCCTTTGAATTCCCAAAATAAAATGTTCCAAACTCGATCCATTCCCTATTGAAATTCCAAAATTCAATCTTCGAAAACCTTAAACTTTGAAATTCTTGAGAGCGGAATTATTGATTATTATCGAGAGTTTTCTTAGGTGATTCCCGTCACTTAAGATGTAATTAACTATAGGGGCTTGCCCTTATAGGGAATTTTAAAGAACCTGAGTAATATAAACCCCGTTTAATACTTTCATATTAAGCGAGTGGAATTTGTCGGCTTATAAAATTGGTTCGCGGACCAAACGGATGTCACAAAACTTTTAGTTTATTTGATCGAGCCCCACCATCAAGTAGTGTGTCTATCCTTCGGGATAGATACACGGTTTGTGGTGCTCGTGCTCGTTTATATAAACTATTTGGGATGTGAGATCGGTTTAATCTCACATTTAAAATTATTTTTCGAAATCAAATACTACTTTCTAAATTATATATATATATTTAAATTAAATTTAAAATTTAAAATTCGCCGACAATTTCTGTTAGGCGACCCCTTTTTAAAATTTCACACAACCTAAAAATAGCGCCGACAACTTCTGGCGACTCCGCTGGGGAAAATTCCTCTCTCCATTATAATCAAATAATTCGCTTTCAAAATCGGTAGTGTATCCATGTCCCTAATGGATCAAACTACCCTTCTTTCCGTTGGAATACTATGTTCATTTTTACCTTGAATAAGTATAGCCAACATTCTCTCGGATTTAGGAGCCACTGTTTAGACACTCCTAAACAGAGAGGTTCCGAGATCCTTTTACCTCATTTCTGAGGTGGGGTGGACCCCCAATAGGTGTTAATTTAGGAGTGATCCTTCGAGTCGGGAAGTCTTGCTTAAGACTCTCTTTTCCTTTCCAACTCCGAATCGGATTCCTTACCTTCTCACACCTTTGAACATTCCGTTCTAAATAAACAAACCCTCTAATAAGTGACTCTTTTAACAAATGATTCCTTCTTATAAATACATGAACAAAAATGAGTTCGGACTCTTTTCAATTCCTTTCTTTTCGTCCTAAAGAAAAGAAGCATAACTTGGGACCGACAACCGAATCTACCCCGTGAAATGGAAGCCCCGAAGCCGATTTTCTCCTTCACCAACGGATCGGACTTCGCCGTCTATAAGGATGAGCCGCCCGACAATGGGGTCATCCGATTTGGACAGTGGATTTGAAAACACGAACGTCAAGGTCACCGACGTCTCCCTCTTTGCACCGACGAACAAGGTATCCGGGCCGAGGAGCCACCGCTCGAGTTCAACCTTAGGGTCGACCCAAGAGTTTCCTCCCCCGCAAAGGGTCCCGACTAGGAGGAGTACCGCTATCCGCAGGAGGACCGTTCTTACTACCCCCACCGGTCTAGTTGTTTACGCACCTACCCCGACTTCGCCAAATCAAAGGGGAAAGAAATCCGGAACTATGGTAAACCCGTTACCGTGGAGGGTACGGATCTTCCCGTAAGACCTTCCGTTTTCGAAATCGGGTCCGAGCTTCAAAGATTCCGTCGCCGACGAAGACCCAAAGAAGAAATAGAAATAGAAGGATCGCCGGAGAAGCCGCAGTTGCCGAGATCGCTTTCTGGAGGAAATTCCGAGTTGCCGAATATACACCGCTACCAGAATATACACCATCGCTCGACTACATACCACTTTTGGGAGGAAGCGAGTTCCATCCCCTCTCCGCCGCGGAGGATGAGGAGAATGTTCGCAAGATTGCTCGCCACATTACCTCGACCGCATACTACAACGATAGCCGCAAGAAAAGAACTAGAACTACGCCGTTTGCTCGATCGCAAACTTTGGTAGAAAAGCTAGCAAGGAAGGAAAAGCGCCCGTATTGGAAATTCTACGAAGGATAGGGCGGGTGCTTGGTCAAATCCCGTCTTGGGCCCCGAGTAGAGCCCACCGTCATGACGGAAAAGCCAAGCAAGAGAATGAAGGCTAGCCCGCCTGTCGTAGTCTCGGGATTAGCGGATTAGGGAGGATACCACCTTCCGAAGCATTTGGCCGACGGACCATCCGGTCCTGAGACCTTCGCCGCTAGGAGGATGGTATGGCGTCCCACTACCGGGGCGGATTGAGATTGAAACGACGGTCCGAGGAAGAAAGTCTCGCCAGGAGGCTGGAATCTGAAGAAAGTGCTACTGCGATAAAGGGGACTCGTGAAAAAGGGACCCGACAGCTATCACATGACAACCGCAAAGAAACACAGAAAGCTCCACTAGAAGATGCCATGGAAAGGTTGAGAACCGACATCCGACGGTTGGCAAAAGAAAGAGAAGAAAAGTTCGGGGATGAGATCGACTCATCGGAATTCATGGACGACGAATATGCAGAAATCAATATGGTTGAGACACGAGCTTCATCAGCTTCACAAGGTGCTCCTGCGTACTGCGTAGAAGAGAGGAGCCGGAACCGATGAGAAGACGGCTTCGGGAAAAAGGACGACACGATCGCTCAAATGGCGAAAAGGATGGAAGAGATGGCCGTAGCTCCGGCCACTCTCCGGAGTCGAGTACAACCACATGAGAAACACCCCGCGAGGTCATTCACATCGTAGACGGAGGAAAGGAGATTACATCCGTCAATGGGGATGACCGACTAAAAAGGACACAACACAAAGTATGATCCCCGAAAAGGATATCAAGAACTTGGTAGAACGGCAGAGTGCGAGAAGCCCTAGCACAATCGAAGAACGGGACATCTATTCGGACGGGTAGACCTTACCCGGAAAGAATTCGATGCTGTCCAATACCCGAAAGGCTTCGTACCACCTCTCGTTTAAGACCTTCGACGGAACCGGGAACCCCGACAGAGCATGTTGCACACTTTCGTGCCGCGTTGTTGCAATGCCGGCGGGAGCGATGCGTTACTCTTCCGACGGTTCGGCGAGTAGTCCGTCGGGAATCGCCTTCGACCGGTATGCGGAACTACCCAATGGTTCGATAAAGACATTCTCGGAGCTAGAGAGCCTCTTCATCAAGCGATTTGCGGAGCTCGAAGCACCACATCACTATAGGTGATTTAGTGGTAGAGAAACAAAGGCCGAATGAAACTTTAGTGGATTACATACTTCGATGGAGAAATTTAAGCATGAAGTGTGAACCACAACCGCAAGAACAACATGCGATCGGCATCTTGCTTAAAAGCATTCACGGCCCGACAAGCACTTCTCCTCAAAGGATTCACTATTAAGACTTTTGAGAAGTTGTTAAGCAAGGCCGGAAGCTTGCAAGAAGAGGCGAAGCAATTAAGTTTTACGGACAAGACGGACAAGGTGAGCCGGTGAAGACCATCGAAAAGAAATCCGGGATCGTTGCAGCGAGTTGACAAAGGCAAGCAACCGATGCAAATACCACTCGTAACGGCCGCAAGTAACCACAACGAATTCACCAAGAACCCCGATACAGCTATCGGTCGTCTCCGCGAGTATGAACAACCGTCCCGTCCGCAACGTACATTAAGGGAGCTTCGAGCGGAGAATATCCGTTCAAAAATGAAGCGATGACTAAAGATGTTCCGTAGCTCAATGAAAACTCCGGATTTCCAGTGCCGAGCCCAAAAGACCGGAGGAAGTCAACAAGAAAGGTGATCCCAACTTTTGCCCCTACCATCGGATGCTTCGGGCACAAGATAGAAGATTGCATTACCTTTAAAAGTTGGCTCAACGACAACCTTCGGAAAGGAAATATAACAATCCCGAAGGAGTACATGAAGGAACCCCGTAAAGGAGGTTCCGTCAATGTTATCTCAACCGATCCCGTCATTCCATAGATCCCTATGCAACCGACGATGGATGGACTACCGCTCGGACGAGGTCTTCGAAGAAGATTTTAGACAACATCCGAACCGCTTCGGTGCGAGCTTCAATTCGTAGTTCGAGACCCGTTAAGCCGGTACTATCACTTGCGATAGAAGAACCACCTCGACAGGAGACAATTGAAGAAAAGAAGAAAATTGACGAAGAAGAGGGGACCGAGATTCCTAAGGCTGGACTAGGGCTGCTTATCCTAGGATAGTTGTTTCCGATTCGGGGGAGAAATCCCTCGAACCTCTCGATTTTGTATGATTATCTCGCTCACTTCGGTGGGATCATATAATGATAAGGGTGATGGCGTTGGCTACGTTTTGATTCGTTTCTAACGATTACGTAACTAACGACAATCCGGATATCGACTTCGATACCAACAACAATTCTCGAATCATACAAGATCTCGACGATCAAAATGACAAAGAAGACATCCGTCAAGGAGGCTACGAGAGTTCAACAAGCAACGGATCTATCTGTGAGTTTCGAGGAGCTCCAGTTACGATAGAGTTAGAGCCTTCAGATTTTGAAGATAATCCAGAAGAGCCAGTCATTCCGATTCAGGAGGAAACACCGGCAAGTTCAACACTAGATTCGAAGAAATTACGAAGTCAACTTAAGAAGTAGAAGAGTTCTACCTCCGAGAATGGGTCCAAAAGACAAAGGAAAGCGGGTGGTTGTTCAAGAAGAACCAACCCTGCGCAGAAGAAATACCCATTCGAGAAGAAGCCGAGACGCATGAGAACAAAGTGGACTACAACGTGCTAGCCCATCTTAGGAAACTACCGGCCAAGCCGAGCATTTACGACGCCGATCGAGGCCTTACTTGATCCCGAAATTTGCTTAGCTCAAATGGCCGGAGATTCCTTAGATGAGGTTTGCTCGTTAAAGGAACAACGAGGCGTTACCTTCACGGACAATGACTTACTACTTGGGATGGCCAGATCACAACCGACCATTGTACATTTCGATTACTAATTGGGAAGTTTACGCTCTCCGGAGTATTGGTGGATCCCGGAGCATCAATCAATATAATGAGTCTTCGAACACTAGCATACTTGGAAATTGATGCCCGTGAGCTCGAGGCCGACAAAATGTTATTAAGAGGATTCAACCAGAAAGGAGAAAGAGCCCTCGGGTCAATAACGCTAATGATGAAGACCGGTGACTTAGCAAAGACAACCGCAAAATTTCATATAATCGATTCAGAAACGCCGTTCAACGCTCTACTTGGGCCGACCATGGATACATGAAAACGGGATGGTACCATCATCTCGCACCGAGTGCATCAAATACTACGATGGAGGGGAACAGTGCATCAAAGGAGACTTGCAACCATTCTCCGTACATGAGATTGGAATCCATGAAGATGCAGCTTATTATGCACCGCCAAAGAAAACGATCTTCTCCAGAGATACCGTAACAAATGAAGCAAAGAAAGTTCGAGACAACGAAGAACCCGAAGTTCTAGTCCGAGCAGTCACTCACCACTCCCTTCCGGCGAGATGGTGAAGGTTTCTCCACAACTCGCATCCGAGGTCGAGGCCGGGGACGAGGCCGTGGTAGAGACGTTAGGACGATTGGACGAGAAAACCAACCATCAATGTTGATTGGGAAGATAGTTCGAAGAAGAAAAAGAAATCAAGCAAGAAGCGACAACAATAAGTCGAAAGAAGCCGCAATACAAGATCTCTCTCGAAGATGAGAAGAACGAAGAATACAAATCAATGTACGAGAAGATTAACCACTATGTACATACTATGACCCTAACCCCGATCCAGTCTAGTAAGATCGAGGGTATGGTGGTCAAAGAAGTACGTAACGACGGTACAAGGCCAATCAAATTCTACCGTGGTGCTTCTTCCTCCAAAACTGAAAATAATGTACAATTCGAAGATGTCACTTCATCAGAATTAATGGAATTACCTTTTGAGTGGTACTCTCCCTGTGTTCAAAATTTAATTCAACGTGGTTTCTTACCCCGACAGTGGACAAAAGGCCAATTTACTTTCTTGCAATTTACATTATTACAATTTATTTAACTGCATTGCACTTACTTTTCTTGCATGATAAACAACTGTTGCATGAAAACCCACACCTTTAGGATAGTCCCTAAAACTGAAACTGAAACTAAGTTAAAAGTCATTGCAAGATAAAATTCACCGCCACAACATTTCAAAATATAAAACAACTCAAAATTTAATCACAAACAGAACACAAAACTACAATTGCAACTAAATTAAAACGTCCTGTTGGATGATCGGGAATACCTCGGATGATGTAACCTACGTGTTGCTAACGGGATTTCCCACGATCTAAATGAAAGTGTGGAACTCTTTCAGTTGAGCTTAGCAAATTCATCTGGACTAAGTGAATCCGATAAAAGTAATGATGCCGGAAGGATGGAACCGTGGGATCTTAACCGGTGTCGTTATAATCAACTTTAAGATTTGTTTTAATCAAAATACAAAAACACTTGGAAATTAAGACTTCTCTAAACCAAAACACTTTTCTCATTCCTCGATTTATGACTTCTAAAACTAAACCTCCGCAACAACAAGGAGCTCGGAGCATGGCGGCAGCACGGCCATCGTCGTCAGCAAAACTTGAACCTACTTCAGCAAAACCTTCTTAGAATTAAACAACAAAGCCATAGGACTTCGAGGTAGCTTGCCTAGCGCAACATAAATCCTCAACTCTTTGTTAGGCATTTGCATTGCAAATTAAGCCCTAACCGGACTTAGGATTCCGAGGTAGTCGTCCGATACGACATAAAACCTCATATCTTCTAGTGCTATTTGTTTGATTTTATCATACAAATATAAGCCCTAATTAATTAAAATTGGCAAGATTGAAATACTAAATAAATATTAGGACTTTCCTAAACTCAAGCCAAACAATAGGATAGTCGGGAAGTTACCGAAGTTCGCTTCGAATCAGTAATTTCTCCTACTTTTCTTCCTTTGAATTCCCAAAATAAAATGTTCCAAACTTGATCCATTCCCTATTGAAATTCCAAAATTCAATCTTTGAAAACCTTAAACTTTGAAATTCTTGAGAGCAGAATTATTGATTATTATCGAGAGTTTTCTTAGGTGATTCCCGTCACTTAAGATGTAATTAACTATAGGGGCTTGCCCTTATAGGGAATTTTAAAGAACCCATGTAATATAAACCCTGTTTAATACTTTCATATTAAGCAGGGAATTTGTCGGCTTATAAAATTGGTTCGCAGACCAAACGGATGTCACAAAACTTTTAGTTTATTTGATCGAGCCCCACCATCAAGTAGTGTGTCTATCCTTCGGGATAGATACACGGTTTGTGGTGCGGTGCTCGTTTATATAAACTATTTGGGATGTGAGATCGGTTTAATCTCACATTTAAAATTATTTTTCGAAATCAAATACTACTTTCTAAATTATATATATATATATTTAAATTAAATTTAAAATTTAAAATTCGCCGACAATTTCTGTTAGGCGACCCCTTTTTAAAATTTCACACAACCTAAAAATAGCGCTGACAGCGACAGCCATTGATAGACTACCTGCAAACAGGAAAGCTACCAGACGATAGGTCGCTAGCCCACCAGATCAAGAAAAGAACTTTGTCCTACGCATTAATAAACAACACATTGTACAGAAGGTCTTTTGATCAAATGTGGCTAAGGTGCCTCAGCGGGTCCGAGGCCCGTGAAATTGTTAAAGAAGTGCATTCAGGACTCTGTGGCGCTCACCAGTCGGGTCCGAAGATGAAAATGAAAATTAAAAGATTAGGATACTACTGGCCCTCAATGATGACCGACTGCATGAAAATCGCCAAGAGCTGTCATCAATGCCAAGTACACGGAGTGGTTCTACACCAACCTCCAAATGTGCTACACCCGACAATTGCGTCGTGGCCATTTGAATGTTGGGGCACGGATATAGTGGGTCCGATAGAACCACCATCTTCAAAAGGACATCACTTCATTCTTGCGGCTACAGATTACTTTTCCAAGTGGGCGTAAGCGGTTCCACTTAGAGAAGTGAAAGCACACCACGTGCTTACGCTTTTCAAGAACCAAGTTGTCTACCGTTTCGGAGTGCCGCGCAGGATCATCTCGAATAATGGGTCGACATTCGAAGCACGCAAATCAACAATTTTGTCGGGAGACACGAAATCGACCGGCGATACTCAACAATTTACTACCCAAGAGCAAACGGTCTCGCCGAGGCTTTTAATAAAACTCTTTTTCAAATCTTAAAGAAAACCCCGGACGATAATAAGAGAAATTGGCACGAGAAATTGTTAGAAGCCTTATGGGCCTACCGGACAACTTTCGAACTCCTACTCGAAGCTACACCTTATGCTGCGGTGTATGGGTCCGAGGCGAGTGTTACCTTTAGAGGTTCGACTTCCTTCACTCGAATTGCGATTGCAAACAAGATCATGACGAAGAAAACGCCGGATTACGACTCGAAGAATTAGAAAGCTTGGAAGGGAAAAGACTTGCGGCGCAACATAATTTAGAACTATACCAAGCTAAGATGGTTCAAGCCCATGACAAGCCGGTCCGCCCAAGAACCTTCAAAGTTGGTGACTTAGTTCTCGTTCTCAAGAGACCTATTCTTGCACACCGCAAGATAGGAGGAAAATTTGAACCCACTTGGGAAGGACCGTTTGTGGTTGAAGCAAGTATACTCGGGAGGTTCCTACCGCCTAGTGAATTGCCGGGAGAACGACATATGCTTCCGATCAACGGACGATACTTGAAAAAGTATTACGCTACCTGATGTTTTGAAGGAATGAATTCTTCATCCCTAAGAAACACGGGCGAAGTAATTACTTATGATTGGGTCCGAACCCAAAAATAATAAAATGTGCTAAGATAAATAAAATCCTGATAATAAAATTTTCCTTGTTTTCTTTTCCAAATCAAAATCTCTTCCCTGATTTTATCCCGCTTCATTCCTGTTAAATTTTAAAATAAAAAGAAGAAAAATATATGTCTTTAATAAATATTTTCTTAATGTTCTTGTTCTTAGTACAGCCCCTGATCCTTTTCCTTGTCTTTTCGTAGGGAAATGTCGAACGGGCGGTTGGTCCTGAACTTTAAGAATGGCGTAAGCCTTGCACTCGATGAAAAGAGGGTGAAAGATGGAGCGATAATCGAGATTGACTCGGATTTCGCACCGAGCAGGCCTACGATGCGAGGAAAGTGATTGGGTCCCGGCTAACGGAGAAGATCTAACCGGGCGAGCAAGTGATGAAAGTGGGTGGCCCAAGCCACCAATCCAACAACAAGAAAAGAAAAGCAAACACCGAAGAAGATAAGAAAATGAAGTCCGTAGTCGCTACGGCGGAGGGCGGAGCTTGTCGACACCGCGCCCACAGAGATTCAAGAAGTGCGGAGAGCTACTCTCACGGCCACGCAACGAAGAAATAAGAATCGCCGTATCCGTAAGATGTTAACAAAACTAGTCGCGGACCCGACGCGACGAGACAGGTTGCTAATGTCGCGTGCATACACTTCGAGGACACCGGTTCACCGAGAACTCGAAGAAAGGAGGCCGACTCTAGGATAACAAAAAGAACCGGGGAAATCTCCGGAAGATCGGAAGAAAGAAGGCTACCACGCCACCGGATAGAACCACCCGAGTAGTGCATGACCTTGTTGCGAAGCAACCCCGAGGGATGTCCCGACGAGCATCATCCCCGAGGAGCCGAGGTATGCGGGGAACGTGAAGGGATTGAACCATATATCCCACAATATGTCTCAAGGCCTCGCCATCCGCAGATCATTCCGAATACGAGCTGGAGAGGATGCAGAATTTTGAAAAGAAAACTTTCGAATACTTCGAGAGAATTAAAGGAAGAAGGATCAACATACTAGAGGGCCTCGAGCTACATACCGACGTATTCTTAGAGTATGAACAACAGCAAATCGTGGATTGTATCCGGGATGCGAAAAGAATGGGCCGAGCGAGGCCGCCTAAAGGAAAACACATACTCGGAACCCCGGAGATGGATGCCGGGGAAAGGAAGAATCACAATACAATGTGGATGCTTTGTTACAACTTTGCGGAAGACAGGAAGGAAACCCTCCGGAATACTCCGTCATGGCCAAGTAGATCCGATGCCATTAGTCATCAAGAGAATGGTAAAGAGATTGATAACATGGAGGGTGCCGCAACAGATTGCATACCTAATAGCCGCATTATCAACATCTACAAACGGAGGTGATCGCATACCCCCACATATAGATCACCACGACTTCGTCAGGCCTTTCTGCACAGTCTCTTTCTTGAATGAGTGTAACATCATGTTCGGATTTGACCTCCGGATAGCAGGCCCGGGTGAGTTCCGAGGGCTAGTAAAGATACCTTTACCGGTGGGTTCCGTCATGATACTGCGAGGTAACGGAGCAGGATATCGCAAAGCATTGCATACTAGGAGTGCCGATGGAGCGAATCTCAGTTACTTTCAGGAGGATGGACGACAGCAAGATACCTTACCATTTCCAACCAGACCCAGAGCTAGAGAACCTCCGGCCTTACGAGCTGTGAGTTACATGGGAAATATCACACCTCCAACGTACATCCAGCCGGCATCCTTGCCAGGGATGGCTTGGAAGGTGATGTTATTGACCATGTAACCCACCATTCAGACATGGATTTTTGACATATGCTTCTTTTGATGGACCTACAAAGATCATACACAGTCCGTTTTGAGTCTACATGGATTGTATGAGATGTATTCCAGATCGAGTCGTACGATGTATTTTCAACATGATTGGAATGAAAGTGACCATGTCACATTTTTGGCCTTCACCTCTTTTGTGCAAATTGATTGGGAAACGCCATTAAAGTTAAATGAACTTCGAACAAAGAACAGAAAAGAAAAAAAAAAGAATAAAAGAAAACTTTCTAAAAAAAAAAAAAATCTAAAAAATGACAAACACCAAATTCACATGAACATTAAATAAACGATAAAATAAAATTTGAATCATTAAAAGATAAACGAAATCAACACAAACCTCAAATTCTATCCTTCCAAATTTCAAATCAAATTTCAAATTCAATCTTTCCAAATTCTAAGTCAAATTCCCAATCAAATTCCAAATCCAATTTCAATCTTTCCAAATTCCAAATCCACTCTCGATCAAATTTTAAATTTGATCTTTTCAAATTTCAAATCAAATCCTCAATCAAATTTCAAACTCGATCTCGATCAAGTTTCAAACTTGATCTTCCAAATTTCAAATCAAATCTTAAATCAAATTTCAATCGAGTTCAAACTCATCCTTCCAAATGTCCAAATTCAATCTTTCCAAATTTCAAGTCTCAATCAAATTCAAATTTTTGGGTCGAGGATTTTACATCCAAGACTGCACTGCTTTAGGATTCTTTTCCTATTGCACTGAAGTACATCAAGTTCAAATTTTTGGGTCGAGGATTTTACATCCAAGACTGCACTGCTTTAGAATTCTTTTCCTATTGCACTGAAATACATCAAGTTCAAATTTTTGGGTCGAGGATTTTACATCCAAGACTGCACTGCTTTAGAATTCTTTTCCTATTGCACTGAAATACATCAAGTTCAAATTTTTGGGTCGAGGATTTTACATCCAAGACTGCACTCGCTTTAGGATTCTTTCCTATTGCACTTCGAAATACATCAAATTCAAATTTTTGGGTCGAGGATTTTACATCCAAGACCGCACTCGCTTTTAGGATTCTTTCCCTATTGCACCTTGAAATACATCAAATTCAAATTTTTGGGTCGAGGATTTTACATCCAAGATCGCACCGTTTTAGGATTCTTTCCCTATTGCACCTGAAATACATCAAGTTCAAATTTTTGGGTCGAGGATTTTACATCCAAGACCGTACCGCTTTAGGATTCTTTCCTATTGCACTGAAATACATCAAATTCAAATTTTTGGGTCGAGGATTTTACATCCAAGATCGCACTTGCTTTAGGATTCTTTCCTATTGCACTGAAATACATCAAGTTCAAATTTTTGGGTCGAGGATTTTACATCCAAGACCGTACTCGCTTTAGGATTATTTCCCTATTGCACTGAAATACATCAAATTCAAATTTTTGGGTCGAGGATTTTACATCCAAGACTGCACTGCTTTAGGATTCTTTCCTATTGCACTTAAATACATCAAATTCAAATTTTTTGGTCGAGGATTTTACATCCAAGTACCGCATCGCTTAGGATTCTTTCCTACTGCACTGAAATACATCAAATTCAAATTTTTGGGTCGAGGATTTTACATCCAAGTACTCGTACCGCTTTAGGATTCTTTCCTATTGCACTCGAAATACATCAAGTTCAAATTTTTGGGTCGAGGATTTTATATCCAAGACTGCACTGCTTTAGGATTCTTTCCCTATTGCACTGAAATACATCAAATTCAAATTTTTGGGTCGAGGATTTTACATCCAAGACTGCACTGCTTTAGGATTCTTTCCCTATTGCACTGAAATACATCAAGTTCAAATTTTTGGGTCGAGGATTTTACATCCAAGACTGGCACTCGCTTTAGGATTCTTTCCCTATTGCACTCGAAATACATCAAATTCAAATTTTTGGGTCGAGGATTTTACATCCAAGATCGCACTTGCTTTAGGATTCTTTCCTATTGCACTTGAAATACATCAAATTCAAATTTTTGGGTCGAGGATTTTACATCCAAGACTGCACTGATTTAGGATTCTTTCCCTATTGCACTGAAATACATCAAGTTCAAATTTTTGGGTCGAAGATTTTACATCCAAAACTGCACTGCTTTAGGATTCTTTCCCTATTGCACTGAAATACATCAAGTTCAAATTTTTGGGTCGAGGATTTTACATCCAGACCGTACCGCTTTAGGATTCTTTCCCTATTGCACTCGAAATACATCAAGTTCAAATTTTTGGGTCGAGGATTTTACATCCAAGACTACACTCGCTTTAGGATTCTTTCCTATTGCACCTGAAATACATCAAATTCAAACCTTTTGGGTCGAGGATTTTACATCCAAGACTCGCACTCGCTTTAGGATTCTTTCCTATTGCCATCGAAATACATCAAATTCAAACCTTCGGGTCAAGGATTTTACATCCGAGATCGCATCGCTTTAGGATCTTTTCCCTATCGCAATGAAATACATCAAATCAAATTCAAACTCTTGAGGTTAAGGATTTTACATCCAACACCACATTACATCTAAAACATCAAAATTCCAATTTTCATTTCAAATCAAATCCCTCAAATTAATTTTGACAAAACTTCAATCTAAATTGAAACTCCAAATTGAAATTTAAACTCACACATTGAAACTTAAATTGAAACAAAATAAAATCTAAATCTAAATTCTCCCAGGTCATGTGATTTGGAATTCACCTCCTTTTCTTTTCCCCAGCGAGAGTTCAGTATCTCCGGCTTGGGAACATACCCGATACTCCCCAGCGGAAATTCTTTTGCTCCGTCCCAAGTTTGTCACTCGGACTTCGTGTTGGTTGTGTTGATCTCTTCGGTCAACACCAATACGCGTGGTGTGCTCCGTCAGCACACCAAAACTATTGGGGGTCCATTTGTTGACCTCATTTTTGATGAGGTCTTCTCTTCTCTCTTTAGTACTTAGGATCTAGCCTTAGGCTTTTCCTTTGACCATCTTAGAGGACTAGAGATGGGACCCACCACTTAGAAATTTCAAACCACTTCGAACTCCCTGCAAACTCCACAAACTTGACTATAGACCCCTAATCACCTAGAGGGTTGAAATCAAATGTGGAAGTTTAAAGGATGAGTTCCTATAGGACTCTTTGGCCTTAGGACTGCCCTGGGTGGCCTGGTCTGGTGAAGGGGCTGACTTACACTACACCTACACACTACACTTCCAAACACCTCCTAAAACCACACCCATACCCAACTTGACCTCCTGACTCATGTAGGTGATTCACATGGATGGTCCTTAACCCCTAAGCCCTCAGCTAAGCAGGGTTAGGAACAACATAGTGAATGCCTCAAATGAGTCCTTTCATGGCTCATATGGGCTTGATATGGCTTCATGGCTCAACCAAAATAATTTCTTTCCACCTAGATTCACCCAATCTTCAATTTCCCAAATTTTTAATTTTTGACCCCGGGACCTTACACCCGCTAAACTTACCCAAAACCCTCAAATTACCCAAATTTCTCAAAAATTTCCAAATTACCCAAAATTTTCCAAAATCAATCCCAAACACCTCCACATCACTCAAATTGATCATTCATACCCAAAAATACCAAAAATTCCAAAAATACCTCCCAATACCCTCCAAATACCCAAAGTACCCCTCTTGACCCAAAAATCCAAAAATTCAGAAAATTCCCAGAAAATTCCAGAAAATCCTAAATATTTCCAATTTCATTTTGTCCAACTACACCATGGGCCAATTTTGTCAATTTATCCTACTTTTGTCAAAACCCCCAATTTGACCCATTTTAACCCAAAGTGAACCCAATGTCAAACCAAACCTATCCAATTGACCCAAATTTTGGTCCAATTCAATTCTAAACTTCAATTCAACATCCCCAATACCAACCTAGACCAAATCCAAGTCCAATTTGATTGACATTTGGATCCAATTTCACTTTTGGCCTTAAAGCCTAATTTGGACCCATGACCCAAACTTAACCCAAACTCACCCAATTCAACTCCAATTAACCCCAAATCTTTTCTAAATCTTCCTTAACATTCCCACAAACAAAACCCTAACTTGATTTGCCCAAAATTTGAACCCAAACCCCACTCAAACTCAACCCAAAGCTAAAAGGCCCATTTTTGACCTAAACCCAAACCTAACCCAAATTTGAGCCCAAACCCAAAAATCAAAACCCAAACAAAGTCAAAACCTCTTTGAAACACTCCCATAAACATTTCTCAACATTAATTTTACATCAATTTCAACCCTAGCTCAACATTGGCCCAACTTGGCCCACTTGGACCTATATTGGCCCATTCACCAAAAGAATCCAAATCCAACCCAATTCAAGCCCAAACTACCCCAAATTGCTTCAAGTCACTCATGACACATCCATGAGCTAAACCCAACAATTATTTGGCCCAACCTCTTTACAAAATTTCCATCCATGAATTCATTTTTTAAATTTAAAAGCCCATTCCTTAAACCATTTTAAAAGCCCACTTCCACCAAATCCAAAACCCCAAAAATTCTTCCAAAGCCCATATGACATTTCCCCTCATCATACTTTCAATTAAAATCATCCCTAAGTCCTAATCCAATCATCAAATAATTCCAAATCAAGCCTCATGCCAAATCACCCCTAAATACCAAAATTTTCCTTAAATCCATTTCCATGAAATTGACTTCACTTTTCCAAAGCCAAAGGTGAGCCATGAAGCCATGCATGAGCCACATGGGAGCCATGAGAGCCTCTTTACATGTCACCATGCCATTTTGGGCAAAAGGAGGAGGCTCTTTCCTTAATTCCTAAAGGTGATTAACCACTTCCATGACTCCACTAAACCATGCTTAAGCCTAATTGTACTTGGATTGTGACTTGACCCCACTAATCAAGCTGATCCAAATCACTTTCTCCTCACCTAAACCGGGCCTTGGGTGGTGCACCTAGCCCAAATGGGTGGGTTGACCCATTTAGGTCCAAATCTAGCCATGCCCCATTCCACTTTGGATCAAAGCCTTTACACATGTCCATGGCCAATTGATTGCACAAACCTCCGACCCCGACCCACCTGACCTTGAGGGTGACCCATGCTCAGCCGGCCGGCCACCGAGCCGCCAGGAAAACACCATGGCCGAGAGCTCACATGTGAGCCAACATTGAAATTCTCACTTGCCGAGCTGCCCCATCCCCAGTGGCTACCATGGCTGATCTTCTCCTCACCGAGCAGAGCCGATCCCAAGCCCTAACTCCCCGGGGAGGCCCCCCGACTCAGCTCTATTTAAACTCCACCCCTCTCGGCCATGAGAGGAGAGAAAGCACAAACCTTGCCAAAACTCTGCCAAAATTGTTCCAGACCCTCCTCCACCCTTAGAGCACTTGATCCCCAGTGAAATCCCCCTGCCATTTCTCCTCTGTAAGCTCAATTTCAGAGTTAAAATTCCACCCAAAACCAGGACACTTCTCCACAGTTAGCCAATCCCCAAATTGATTGGCTCTACACCTTCACCAGACCAAGGGAAGGTGTCCACCATCAAAAGCCCCATCTCCAGGCCACCCAGTTGCTCCAGCCTCCAAGCTTTGTGATCGGGCTTGGTCGAAATCATATCCAGACGATTCACCAGACCAGGAGACTTCATCTGGAGCTTGCTGGGATCCAATCGAAGGTGCAACAACTCTCAGATTGAAGCCACACTTCTCTGAGCCAAGGTATGAGCTTGCGGGGTTTGGGTCCAAATTTTGGGTAAATCATGTTAGTGTTTTGTTTGTGGGGATGTTAAGGAAGGTTTAGAAAAGGATTGGGGTTAATTGGAGTTGAATTGGGTTAGTTTGGGCTAAGTTTGGGTCATGGGTCCAAATTGGGCTTTAAGGTCCAAAATGAAATTGGGTTCAAATGCCAATGAAATTGGACTTGGATTTGGTCTAGATTGGTGTTGGGGATGTTGAATTGAAGTTTAGAATTGAATTGGACCAGAATTTGGGTCAATTAGGTAGGTTTGGTTTGACATTGGGTTCATTTTGGGTTAAAATGAGTTAAATTGGGAATTTTGACAAAAGTGGGGATAAATTGACAAAATTGGCCCATGGTGTAGTTGGACAAAATGAAATTGGGAATGTTTTGGATTTTTTGGAATTTTCTGGGAATTTTCTGAATTTTTGGATTTTTTGGCTAAGAGGGGCATTTTGGGTATTTGGAGGGTATTGGGGGGTATTTTTGGAATTTTGGGTATTTTTGGCTATGAATGATCAATTTGAGTAATGTGGGAATGTTTGGGATTGATTTTGAGAAATTTTTGATATTTAGAGATTTTTTTGAAAAATTTGGGTAATTTCAAGGGTTTTGGGTAGGCTAGGCGGGTGTAGGGTCCCCGCGGTCAAAAATTGAAAATTTAAAAAATTGAAGATTGGGTAAATGTAAGTGGAATGAAATCATTTTGGTTGAGCCATGAAGCCATATCAAGCCCACATGAGCCATGAAGAGACTCATTTGAGGCATTCACTATCGTTGTTCCTAACCCTCTCAGCGAGGGCCTAGGGGTTAAGGACCATCCATGTGAATCACCTCCATGAGTCAGGAGATCAAGTTGGGTATGGGTATGGTTTTAGGAGGTGTGTAAAAGTATAGTGTATGAGTGTAGTGTGTGTGTAAGTCAGCCCTTCACCAGACCAAGCCACCCAGGGCAGTCCTAAGGCCAAAGAGTCCTACAGGAACTCATCCTTTAAACTTCCACATTTGATTTCAACCCTTTAGGTGATTAGGGGTTTACAATCAAGTTTGTGGAGTTTGCAGGGAGTTTAGAAGTGGCTTGAATTTCTAAGTGGTGGGTTCCAATTCTAATCCTCTAGGATAGTCAAAGGAAAAGCCTAAGGCTAGATCCTAAGTAATAAAGAGAGAAGAGAAGACCTCATAAAAAATGAGGTCAACAAATGGACCCCCAATAGGTGTGGTGTGCTAACCAAGCACACCGTGTGTATTGAAGTTGACCGAAAAGATAAACGAAACCAACACAGATGTCCAAGTGACAAACTTAGGACGAAATTAAAGAATTTCTGCTGGGGAGTGTCAAGTATATCTCTGAGACTGGAGATTCCTGAACTCTTGCTGAGGAAAGGGAAAGGAGGTGAACTCCAAATCACGAGATCTGGGGAATTTCAATTTAGGTTTCATTTTGTTTCAGTTTAAATTTTGATGTGTGAGCTCAGATTTCAGTTTGAGTTTCAATTTAGATTGAAGTTTTGTTAAGATTAGTTTGAAGGGATTTGAACTTGAAATGAAAATTAGAATTTTGTGATTTTAGATGTGACATCTTCATCCTCAAAAGAAAATTGAATTGATCGGATTGAGTCATTGCAATGAGGAGAGATCTCAGAGCAATGTGGTATTGGATGTAAAATCCTTAACCTCAAGAGTTTGATTCTGATGTATTTCATTGTGACAGGGAAAGAATCCTAAAGCAATGCAGTCTCGGATGTAAAATCCTCAACCCCAAGAATTTGAGTTTTGATGTATTTCATTGCGATAAGGAAAGAATCCTAAAGCAATGCAGTCTCGGATGTAAAATCCTCAACCCCAAGAATTTGAGTTTTGATGTATTTCATTGCGATAAGGAAAGAATCCTAAAGCAATGCAGTCTTGGATGTAAAATCCTCAACCCCAAGAATTTGAGTTTTGATGTATTTCATTGCGATAAGGAAAGAATCCTAAAGCAATGCAGTCTCGGATGTAAAATCCTCAACCCCAAGAATTTGAGTTTTGATGTATTTCATTGCGATAAGGAAAGAATCCTAAAGCAATGCAGTCTCGGATGTAAAATCCTCAACCCTAAGAATTTGAGTTTTGATGTATTTCATTGCGATAAGGAAAGAATCCTAAAGCAATACAGTCTCGGATGTAAAATCCTCAACCCCAAGAATTTGAGTTTTGATGTATTTCATTATGATAAGGAAATGACCTAAAGCAATGCAGTCTCGGATGTAAAATCCTCAACCCCAAGAATTTTATTTTGATGTATTTCATTGCGATAGGGAAAGGACCTAAAGCATTGCAGTCTCGGATGTAAAATCCTCAACCCCAAGAATTTGATTTTGATGTATTTCATTGTGATAAGGAAAGAACCTAAATCAATGCAGTCTCGGATGTAAAATCCTCAACCCCAAGAATTTGATTTTGATGTATTTCATTGCGATAGGGAAAGAACCTAAAGCAATGCAGTCTCGGATGTAAAATCCTCAACCCCAAGAATTTGATTTTGATGGTAATTGATTTTGCAAAGATTTGTAGTGTAGATTTGAAAAGTGTGGAATTTTGGTGTTTCGAGAATTTCATGAAAGTTGTAAAAGATTTTTGTGGAAAGAGACAGATTAGGAGGGAATACGTAGATGCTACATATCCCACTCAAAAGAGTTGATCGAAAGTTGCTTGGTTTGGATTGGATACAATTCCTCGCCATCGAATCCGAATCAAAAAACCTCGTGGCTTACGTGTGAATGGAATCGACCGCTTCCATCCCAGACAAGGGAGGGAGTAGAACGGAATGGATTTCAGATTTGGAAGGTTGAATTAGAATCTGATTGAGATTTGATTTGAGATCTGGAAGGTTGAATTTAAATTTGATTGAGATTTGATTTAAAATCTGGAAGGTTGAATTTGAATTTGATTGAGATTTGATTTGAGATTTGTGTTTATTTTGTTTGTCCTTCAACGATTCAAATTTGCCTTATCGTTCATTTAATGTTCATGTGGATTTGGCGTTCATCATTTTTTAGATTTTTAAGGAAAGTTTTCTTTTATTCTTTTGTTTCTTTTCTGTTCTTTGTTCGAAGTTCATTTAACTTTAATGGCGTTTCCCAGTCAATTTGTACAAAAGAGGTGAAGGCCAAAATGTGACATGGTCACTTTCATTTCAATCATGTTGAAGATACATCATGCGACTCGATACGGAATACATCTCATACAATCCATGTAGACTCAAAACGGACTATGTATGATCTTTGTCGATCTATCCAAAAAGGCATCTCGTCGAAATCCATGTCCGAATAGTGAGGTACATGGTCGATAACATCACCTTCCAAGCCATCCTTGGCAAGGATGCCATATGGATGTACGTTGAAGGTGTGATATTTTCCATGTAACTCACAGTTCGTAAGGCCGGAGGCTCTCTAGCTACGGGTCCGGTTGGAAGTGGTAAGGTGCTTTCCTGTCATCCATCCTTCTGAAAGTAAGTGAGATTCGCTTCATTGGTACTCCTGGTATGCAATATTTAGCGACATCTGCTCCGTTGCCCTTTAGTATCATGACGGAACCTACCAGTAATTGTATCTTTACTGGCCCTCGGAACTCACCTGGGCCTGCTATCCGGAGGTCAAATCCGAACATGATATTACACTTGTTCAGAAAAGAAACTGTGCAGAAAGGTCTGACAAAGTCGTGGTGATCTATGTGC
Organism: Papilionanthe hookeriana x Papilionanthe teres; assembly: GCA_022702705.1. Taxonomy (NCBI): domain Eukaryota; kingdom Viridiplantae; phylum Streptophyta; class Magnoliopsida; order Asparagales; family Orchidaceae; genus Papilionanthe; species Papilionanthe hookeriana x Papilionanthe teres. The sequence continues at coordinate 137,227,858 of CM040429.1, read as the reverse complement.
GGGGGTATGCAGTCACTCTGCTTGTAAATCTTAATAATGCAATTGTTGGGTATGAAATCTGCTGGCAGTACCCTCCATGTTATCATTCTCTTTACCATCCTTTTGATGACCAATGGCATTGGATCTACCTTGCCATGGCGGAGTATTCCTGGTGGGTTTCCCTTCCTATCTTCTGCGAAGTTGTAGCAGCATCCACATTGTATGGTAATTCTTCCTTTCCCTGGCATCCATCTCCGGGGTTCCGAGTAAGTGTTTTCTCTTAGGCGGCCTCGCTCGACCCATTCTTTTCAAATCCCGGATGTAGTCCACGATTTGTTGTTGTTCGTATTCGAGAACACGTTTGTATGTAGCTCGAGGCCTTCTAGTATATTGATCCTCCTGCCTCTGATTCTCTCGAAGTATTCAAAAGTTTGCTTCTCGACATTACTGCATTCTTTCTAGCTCGTATTCTGGAATAATCTGCAAATGGCGAGGCCTGGTGACGTACTGTGGGTTATATGGCTCAATCCCTTCGCGTTCTCCTGCATACCTCGGCTCCTCAGGGATGGTCTCCGTCGGGACATCCTTCGGGGTTGTTTCTGCAACAAGGTCATGCATTACTGGTGGCTTTATCTGGTGGCATGGTAGCCTTCCTTCTTTTGATCTTCTTGAGATTTCTCTAGCCTCTTCTGTTATCCTCGGAGCTGGCCTCCTTTCTTAAGGTTCCTGTCGAACCGGTATCCTTGAAGTATATGCATTGGTAGTAGCGACTGCCTCATTGCGCTGGTCCGCTGCTAGTTTAGTTAACATCTTGCGGATACGGTGATTTTTATTTCTTCGCTGAGTTGCTGTGAGAGTAGCACTTCGTACTTCCTGAATCTCTGTGGGCGCGGCACTGACAAGCTTGCCCTCTGCTGTAGCGACTACAGACTTGATTCTCTTGTCCTCCTCAGTGTTTGTTTTCCTTTCCTTGCTGCCGTTTTGGTGGCTTGGGCCACCCACTTTCATTACTGTCTGACTGGGCAGTTCCTCTTGGTCAACTGGGACCCAGTCACCTTCCTCGTATTGCAGGCCTGCTGGTGCGAAGTCCAAGTCAATCTCTATTATCGCTTCATCTTTCACCCTCTTTCATCGAGTGCAAGGCTTACGCCATTTCTAAAGTTCAGGACCAACCGCCCGTTCGACATTTTCCTACGAAAAGACAAGGAAAAGGATCAGGGGCTGTACTAAGAACAAGAACATTAAGAAAAATTTTATTAGAGACAAAATTTTCTTTCTTTTTTTTATTTATTCCTTTTATATTTTTAAATTCAACAGGAATGAAGTGGGAAAAGATCGAAAAAAAAATTTTGATTTGGAAGAGAGAACAAGGAAAATTTTATTATCATGATTTTATTTATTTTAGCTCATTTTTTTATTATTTTTTGGGTTCGGACCCAGTCATAAGTAATTACTTTGCCCGTGCTTCTAGGGATGAAGAATTCATTCGTTCGAAACATCAGGTAGCGTAATACTTCTTCAAGTATCGTCCGTTGATCGGAAGCATATGTCTTTCTCCTCGGCGATTCACAAGCCGGTAGGAGCCTCCGAGTAGACTGCCTCAACCACAAACGGTCCTTCCCAAATGGGTTCAAATTTTCCTCCTATCTTGCGGTGTGCAAGGATAGGTCTCTTGAGAACGAGAACTAAGTCACCGACTTTGAAGGTTCTTGGGTGGATCAGTCTGTCATTGGCTTGAACCATCTTAGCTTGGTATAGTTCTAAATTCTCGCTGCACTGCGAGTCTTTTCCCTTCCGAGCTTTCCAACTCCTCTAGTAGTAATTTGACATTCTCTTTCGTCGTGATTTTGTTTGCAACTGCAATTCGAGTGAAGGAAGGTCCGGACCTCTAAGGGTAACACTTGCCTCGGACCCATACACCGGAGCGTAAGGTGTAGCTTGAGTAGGAGTTCTGAAGGTTGTCCGGTAGGCCCATAAGGCTTCTAATAACTTCTCGTGCCAATTTCTCTTATTATCGTCCAAAGTTTTCTTTAAAATTTGAACGAGAGTTTTATTAAAAGTCTCCGCCAGGCCGTTTGCTCTTGGATAATAAATTATTGAATACCGCCAGTTGATTCCGTGTCTCCTGACAAAATTGTTGATTTGCGTGCTTCTGAATGCTGACCCATTATCTGAAATGATCCTGCGCGGCACTTCGAAATGATAGACAACTTGGTTCTTGAAAAACTGTAGCACGTGGTGTGCTTTCACTTCTCTGAGTGGAACTGCTTCCGCCCACTTGGAAAAGTAATATGTAGCCGCAAGAATGAAACGATGTCCTTTTGAAGATGGTGGTTCTATTGGACCCACTATATACGTGCTCCGACATTCAAATGGCCATGACGCAATTGTCGGATGTAGCACATTTGGACGTTGGTGTAGAACCACTCCGTGCACTCGGCATTGGTGACGGCTCTTGGCAATTTTCATGCGATCGGTCATCATCGAGGGCCGATAGTACCATAGTCTTTTAATTTTCATTTTCATCTTGGGACCCGATCGGTGAGCGCCACAGAGTCCCGAATGCACCTCTTTAACAATTTCACGGGCCTCGGACCCTCTTAGGCACCTTAGCCACATTTGATAGAAAGACCTTCGTATAACGTGTTGTTTATTAATGCGTAGGACGGAGTTCTTTTCTTGATCCGATGGGCTAACGACCTATCGTCCGGTAGTTTTCCTGTTTGCGGGAAGTCTATTAATGGTCGTCTCAAATCTTCCGTGTTTTCACGTCACTTCGTTGCAAGTCGATTCTTTTTCTTTTTCTGATTTGTGTATTGTGTCTATGTCGAGCTTGTGATAGGACTTGACGTCCGTGAACTGACACTTCCACTGATTCATCTTGCAAGCGAGCAAATTCTTTTGCGAGGCGGGCTAACGCATCTGCTAAAGCGTTTTCTTTCCTGGGAATTTTGTAGATCGTCACATTCGGAATCTGTTCCAACAACTGTATGGCATACTGGAAGTATTGCTCGAGTCTTGGCTTTGAAATTCTGTACTGTCCGACCATCTGTTGAATGATTAACTGTGAATCTCCATAGATATTGAAGTCTATTATTCCCATCTGAATGGTCTGTTCTAGTCCTGTTACGAGGGCCTCGTATTCTGCCTCGTTGTTTGTGCATGGCTCTGTTAAGTGGTAGGAGTATCTCAACATCCCCCGCTCCGGTGTTATAAAGATTAGTCTGATTCCTGCCTTACCGGGCACTATCACTTGAGATTCTTCGTCTTTGTGTGCTGAAGATGCTCCGTCGAAATATAATTCCCAACGTCGATCATCGGGGTCTTCTAAGCTCATTATTTGTTCATCTGGCAAGTCGTCATTGAGAGGAGATTCTGCCGGTAAAGGGTGTGCTGCGAGGAAGTCTGCTAAGACTTGTCCTTTTACGGCATGAAGAGGCACGAAAGTTATATCGAATTGAAATAATATCATTGACCACCTGGAAAGTCTGCTAGAAAGCGTTGGACGGGTCATCAAGTATTGCAATGGATTAAATTTCCAGATCAAGTTGACCTTATGAGAAAGCATGTAGTGCCTGAGCTTTTGAGCGGCGAAGATCAGGCCAAACAGTGCTTTTCAATTGTGGGATACTTTATTTCCGTCGGAAGTAAACAACGGCTTAGGTAGTAAAGAGCATTTTCTTTACCCTCATCATTGACCTGTGCTAACAGGGCTCCGAGAGAGTCGTCTAAAGCCGCGGTATAAAGTATCAACGGTCTACCCGAGGTCAGGGGTCGCTAAGACAGGAGGTGTCATTAAATATTGTTTAATGTCCTCAAAGGCCTTTTGGCATTTCTCTTCCCAAATAAATTTGGCGTCCTTTTTAACTAATGCCGAGAAAGGCTGACACCTACCTGACAAGTTCGAGATGAAGCGTCGAAGATATGCTAGCTTCCCTTGAAAAGATCGTAGTTGTTTTAAGGTTCTGGGAGGCGGCATTTCTAAGATAGTTTTAATCTTTTTCGGGTCGATTTCAATTCCATGATGTCGGACAACGAATCCTAAGAATTTCCCGGAGGTGACGCCGAAGGCGCATTTTAAGGGATTCATCTTAAGGTTAAATTGTCTTAATCGTTCGAAAACAATCCTCAAATCATACAGGTGGTTTTCCTTTACTTTGCTTTTGATGACCACATCATCCACGTAGCATTCGACTTGATTGTGAATGAGATCATAAAAAATTCTTGTCATCGCTCTCTGGTATGTTGCTCCTGCGTTCTTCAGTCCAAATGGCATCATCGTGTAGCAATATACTCCGATCGGCGTCTCGAATGCCGTAAGTTTTTCATCTTACGGAGCCATTTTTATCTGGTTGTATCTCGAAGATCCATCCATGAATGAGAATATTTCATGTGTTGAAGCAATGTCGATCATTAATTCCAGGATCGGTAGAGGGAATTCATCTTTTGGACATGCCTTGTTTAAATCTCACGAAATCCACACAAATTCGATCGACCATTCTTCTTCCCGATTGGTACCACATTGGCTAACCAAGTCGGGTATTGTTCTTCACGGACAAATTTAGCGTCTATTAGCTTTTTAACTTCAGCTATGACTTGTTGTTCGATTTCTAGACGCATTCTTCGCGGGACCTTGTCCGATCGGAACATAAGTAGGATCCACTCCTAGCTTATGGATCGCGACCTACGGAGCTAATCCCGGCATCTCATCATAGTTCCAAGCAAAACGAGTCTTTAAATTCCATTAATAACTCGATTATTTCTTCGGAGTCTTCTTTATTGAGTAAGGAGCTAACAAAGGTAGGTCTAGGATCTTCGCTAGTACCTAAGTTAACTTCCGTTAACTCATCTATTGTAGATTTGATCTCTTCTTCGAACTCTGGTGGAGCGTTTCAAATTTGTAAATCTTCAAGATCTTCTGTAGTTTCCATGCTGTTTTCATTAGACTCACAAGTGACAACCAAGCAAAATTTAGTATCGTCAACTGATCCTACTGTGCCGAATCCGAGACCATATTTCAAATTGGGTGGACGACCGGAGTTATTCCATAAATTTTCAAAATGTTGTGATTGGCCTTTTGTCCATTGTCGAGGTAAGAAACCACGCTAAATTAAATTTTGAACATAGGGAGAGTACCACTCAAAAGGTAATTCCATTAATTCTGATGAAGTGACATCTTGAGTTGTACATTATTTTCGGTTTTGGAGGAAGGAGCACCACGGTAGAATTTGATGGGCTTTGCACCGCCGCTATGTACCTCTTTGACCACCATACCCTCGATCTTATTAGAATGGATCGGGGTCAGGGTCATAGTGTGTACATAGTGGTTAATCTTCTCGTACATCGATTTGTATTCTTCGTTCTTTTCATCTTTGAGAGAGATCCTGAATTGCGGCTTCTTCCGACTTATTGTCGCCACTTCTTGCTTGATCTCTTTTTCTTATTCAGAATTGTCTTCCCAATCAACATTGATGGCTGGTTTCCTCTGTCCAACTGTCTTAACGTCTCTGCCACGACCTCGTCCCCGGCCTCGACCTCGGATGCGAGTTGCGGAGAAACCTTCACCATCTCGTCGTAAGGGAGTGGTGAGTTACTGTTGGACTAGAACTTCAGGTTCTTCGTCTTCCTTTGCTTCATTCGTTATAGTATCTCTGGAAAAGATTGTTTTCTTCGGAGGTGCATAATAAGTTTGCATCTTCATGGATTCCAATTTCATGTACGGAGAATGGTTATAAGTCATCTTTGATGCACAGTTCCCCTCCATCGTAGTATTTGATGCACTGATGTAGAGATGATGGTACCATCCGGTTTTCATGTATCCATGGTCGGCCCAGTAGAGCGTTGAATGATGTTTCTAAATCGATTATGTGAAATTTCGCGGTTGTCTTTGCTAAGTCACCAATCTTCATTAGCAGTGTTATCGATCCGAGGGCTCTTTCTCCTTTCTGGTTGAATCCTCTTAATAACATTTTGTCCGCTTCGAGCTCGCGAGCATCAATTTCAAGTATGCTTAGCGTTCGAAGATTCATTATATTGATTGATGCTCTGGATCCACCAATACTGCGGAGAGTGTAAACTTCCCGATTATAAGCGAAATGTACAACGGTCGGTTGTGGTCTCGCATCCCAAGTAGTATGTCATTGTCGAGTGAAGGTAACACCTCGGCTTGTTCCTTTAACGAGCGAACCTCATCTAAGGAATCTCCCATCATTTGAGCTAAGCAAATTTCTAGATCAAGTAAGGCCTTGATCAGAGCTTCTCTCATCTCCTTTGATAAGATGAGAGCGTCGTAGATGCTCAGTTTGGCCGGTAGTTTCCTAAGATGGGCTAGCACGTTGTAATTCACTTTATTTCCATGTGTCTCGATTTCTTCCCGAATGGGTATTTCTTCTGCCGGGGTTGGTTCTTCCTGAACAACCACACCTTTCCTTTGTCCTTTGGACCCATTCTCGGAGGTAGAGCTCTTCCACTTCTTAAGTTGACTTCGTAATTTCTCTCGAATCCAGTATTGAGTTCTTCGGTGTCTCCTCCTGAATCGGAATGACGGGTTCTTCTAGATTAGCTTCGAGTACGAAGGTTCTAACTCTATTGTGACTGGAGCTCCTCGAAACTCGCAAATAGATTCATTACTTGTTGAACTCTCGTAGCCTCCTTGGTGGATGTCTTCTTTGTCATTGTGATCGTCGAGATTGTGTATGATTTGAGAATTGTTACTTGTATCGGAATCGATGTCCGGATTAGGTTGGTTGTCGCTAGTTACATAATAGTTAGAAATAGTCAAAACGTAGCCAACGCCATAACCCTTATCATTATATGATCCCACCGGAATGAGTAGATAATCATACAGAGTCAGAGGTTCGAGGGATTTCTCCCCGAATCGGAAACAACTATCCTAGGATAGGCGGCCCCTAGTCCTAGCCTCGGGAGCCTCGGTCTTCTCTTCTTCATCAATTTTCTTCTTTTCTTCAATCGTCTCTCGTTGAGGTGGTTCTTCTATTGCAAGTGATAGTGCCGACTTAACAGGTTTCGAACTCTGAATTGAGGCTCGCACCGAAGTGGTTTGGATGCGATCCAAAATCTTCTTCGAAGACTTTGTCCAAGCGGTAGTCCATCCATCATCAGTCGCATAGGGATCTATCGGAACAATGGGATTCGTCGAGATAACATTGACGGAACCTCCTTTCTTGGGTTCCTTCATGTATTCCTTCGAAATCGTTATATTCCCTTTTCGAAGATTGTCGTTGAGCCAACTTTTGAAGGTAATGCAATCTTCTATCTTGTGTCCAAGCATCCGGTGGTAAGGGCAAAAGTTGGGATCACCTTTCTTGTCGAATTCTTCTGGTTTCTTAGTCTCTGGAAGTTGGAAATATGGAGTCTTCATCAGACTGCGGAACGTTTTCGGCACTGCCTCATTCTTGAACGGATACTCCCTGCTCAGAAGCTCCCTTAACGTACGTTGTGGATGAGGCGGTTGTTCATACTGTTGAGATGACTGATTGCTGGGTCGAGGTTGCTGGTAATTCTGTTGAGTTTGTTGCGGCCGTTCTGGCGGTATTTTTATTGGCTGCTTGCCTTTATCGGCTATCTGCGACAATCACGAACTTCTTTTCAAAAGTTTTCACGAGGCTTATGTTTGTGCGTTTTGTCGGTGAAACTTAATTGCTTCGCCTCCTCTTGCAAGCTTCGGCCTTGCTTAACAACTTCTCAAAAGTCTTAATAGTAAATCCCTTGAGGAGAAGTCTTATCGGGCCGTGAATGCTCTTTAGTAAAATGCCGATTGCATCTTTGTTCTTGTAGCTGTGGTTCTCCTTCATACTTAGATTCCTCCATCGAAGTATGTAGTCCACCAAAGTTTCATTCGGCTACGCTTCTCTACCACTAAATCACCTATAGTGATGTGGTGCTGAGCTCCGGCAAATCGCTTGATGAAGAGGTTCTCTAATTCTGAAAATGTCTTCATCGAACCGTTCGGTAATTTCGTATACCAATCAAAGGCGATCCCTGACAGGCTGCTGACAAATTGTCGGAAGAGTAAAGCATCACTTCCGCCGGCATTGTAACAAGCGGCACGAAAATGTGCAACATCTTGTCGAGGGTTTCCGGTTCCATCAAAGGTCTTGAACGAGAGGTGGTACGAAGCCTTTCGGATATTGGACGGTGTCGAATTCTTCGGGGTAAGGTCTACCGTCCGAATGGATGTCCCGCTCTTTGATTGTGCCAAGGCTTCTCGCACTTGTTGTTCCACCATGCTCTTGATATCCTTTTACGGAATCATGCTTTGTGTTGCATTCTTTTTAATTGATCATCCCAGTTGACGGATGTAATCTCCTTTCCTCTCGTCTGCAATGTGAATGACTTACGGGGGTGTTTCTCTTTGGGGTTGAACTGACTGCGGAGAGTGGCTAGAGCTGCTGACCATCTCTTCCATCCTTTTTGCCATTTGGGCAATCGTATCATCTTTCTCCCGAAGCTTCATCCTCATTACTTCGGACTCCTCTCTTTACTGTAAGTTTGCGGGAGCACCTTGTGAAGTCGACGAAGCTCGTGTTTCAACCTTGTTAATTTTCGCATATTCATCATCCATGAACTACGACGAGTCGACTTCATCTACGAATTTTTCTTCTCTTTCTCTTGCTAATTGTTGAATATCGGTTCTTAGCTTCTCCATAGCATCTTCTAGTGGTCTTTTACGTACATCCTTGCGGTTGTCATGTGATAGCTCGTCGGGTTTCCTTCTCATGAGTCCCCTTTCTTCGCGATAGCACTTTCTTCGAACTCGAGTCTCCTGACGAGACTTTCCTTCTCGGAGTTATTGTTTTAATCTCGATTGTCCGGTAGTGGGACGCCACACCATCCTTCTTGCGACGGAAGGTGCTAGGACCGGATGGTGCGTCGGTCAAATGCTGGAAGGTGGTATCCTCCCTAATTTGTAGTCCTGAAACAACGACAGGTGGACTAGCTTTCATTCTCTCATTTGGATTTTCCGCAACGATATCCATTATCAGGCAGTTCGTCCTTGAACACAGCCAGGTCCAGTCCGTTGACGAAGAAGAAGATCAGTTTTGGGGCTTCCATTTCTGCAGGGCAGATTCCAAGTGTTAGTCCCTGAATCGTGCTTCTTCTTGTCGTAAAACTTATGACGCAAAAGAAAGAGTCGAACACATTCCAGTTTATCTTAGTGTATTTGTGGTATTAGAAGATAATTGATTTTCGAAAAGATTTGTTCGTTAGGAAGGAGAATTATTAAAAGAAGGAGAGTTGTAGGAAGGGTAAAAGGAATTGATTAGGAACTGGAAAAGGAAGAGAAAGTCTTGTCGAAACTTCTCGACCCGCAAGAGCGCTCCTAGACTAATACTGTTGGGGGCCTACCCCACCTTAGAAATGAGGTAAAAGGATCTCGGAACCTCTCTCGTTTGGGGGTGTCTAAACGAGTGGCTCCTAAATCCGAGAGAATGTTGGCTAGACTTGTTCGAGGTAGAAATGAACATAGTATTCCAACGGAAAGAAGGATAGTTTGATCCACTAGGGACATGGATACGCTACCGATTTTTGAAAGCATAACTATTTGATTAAAATGGAGAGAGGAATTTTCCCCAGCGGAGTAGCCAGAAATTGTACGGCTTATTTTTGTGTTATGTGTTTTATTTTGAAAAGGGGTCGCCTAACAGAAGTTGTCGGCGAATTTTAAATTTTAATTTTAATTTAAATATATATATATATGATTTAGAAAGTAGTATTTGATTTTGAAAATAATTTTAAATTTGAAAATTTTAAGATATGAAATTAAACCGATCTCACATCCCAAATAGTTTATATAAACGAGCACCGCATCACGAACCGTGTATCTATCCCGAAGAATAGACACACTGCTTGATGATGGGGCTCTGTCGGCATATTTTTAGGTTGTGTGTTTTGGAAAAGGGGGTCGCCTAACAGAAATTGTGCGGCGAATTTTTAATTTAATTTAAATAAATAATTTTGAAAAGTAGTATTTGATTTTGAAAATAATTTTAAATTTGAAGGTTTTAAGATATGAGATCAAGCCGATCTCACATCCCGAATAGTTTATATAAACGAGCACCGCACCACAAACCGTGTATCTATCCCTAAGGATAGACACATTGCTTGACGGTGGGGCTCGATTAAATAAACTAGAAGATTTGTGACATCCGTTTGGTCTGCGAACCAATTTTATAAGCCGACAAATTCCCCAGCTAATATGAAAGCATTAAACGGGGTTTATATTACTCGGGTTCTTTAAAATTCCCTATAAGGGCAAGCCCCTATAGTTAATTACATCTTAAGTGACGGGAATCACCTAAGAAAACTCTCGATAATAATCAATAATTCGCTCTCGAGAATTTCAAAGTTTAAGTACTCGAAAGGATTGAAGTTTGGAATTTCGATCGGGAATGGATCAAATTTGGAACATTTTGTTTTGGGAATCCAAAGGGAGAAAGGTAGGAGAAATCACGGATTCGAAGCGAACTTCGGTAATTTCCCGACTATCCTATTGTTTGGCTTGGATTTAGGAAAGTCCTAATGTTTGTTTAAATGTTTTGATCTTGTCGATTTTAATTAATTAGGACTTATATTTATATGATAGAATCATACAAATAGCCTCGAAGATGTGAGGGTTTATGTCGTATCGGACGACTACCTCGGAATCCTAAGACCGGTTAAGGCTTAATTTGCAATGCAAATGCCTAACGAAGAGTTGAGGATTTATGTTGCACATAGAGCAAACTACCTCGAAGTCCTATGGCTTTGTTGTTTAATTCTAGGAAAGTTTTGCTTGAAGTAGACTCGGGTTTTGCTTGATGACGATGGCCGTGCTTGCCCACCATGCTCCGAGCTCCTTGTTGTTGCGGAGGTTTAGTTTTAGAAATCATAAATCGGGGATGAGAAAAGTGTTTTGGTTTAGAGAAAATCTTAATTTCCAGGTGTTTTTTATGTTTTAATTAAAACAAATCTTAAAGTTGATTATAACGACACCGATTAAGATCCCACGGTTCCATCCTTCCGGCATCATTATTTTTATCGGATTCACTTAGTCCAGATGAATTTGCTAAACTCAACTGAATGAGTTCCACACTTTTATTTAGACCGTGGGAAATCCCGTTAGCAACACGTAGGTTACATCATCCGAGGTATTCCCGATCATCCAACAAGACGTTTTAATTTAATTGTAATTGTAGTTTTGTGTTACGTTTGTGATTAAATTTTGAGTTGTTTTATATTTTGAAATGTTGTGGCGGTGAATTTTATCTTGCAATGACTTTTAACTTAATTTTGGTTTCGGTTTTAGGGGCTATCCTAAAGGTGTGAGTTTTCATGCAACGAGTTGTTTATCATGCAAGAAAAGTAAGTGCAATGCGGTTAAGTAAATTGCAATAATGTAAATTGCAAGAAAGTAGATTGCAATAAAATAAAAGCGTACCAGGAGGGTCTTCCCGTCATCCCAAGCTGCACTTAAAACACAATTAGAATATTTAAGCAAGTTCCTAGGTAAAGCTAAGGGAAGGGTTATGGTTTTCTACCAAATTCCTAATCCTATAGCTAGTCATCTCCTATGACGTCTAGGTTTTTTGTGTTTTGGTTTAAGGACGATTTTCTTCATCAAAGAACAATTAAGTCCAATTGTTCTTATAAATGTCCTATCATATTGAGGAAGTGCTTAAGAATAATCTTAAACATCTTTTCAATATTTCTAGAATTGTTTTAAGTCCAAATGGGTTTAATTATACAAATGAATTAATCGTCCGAGAATTCAAGTTTTGTTGTTATCTTACTCAGTGAACTAGGACATTTGAATATCCTATAAGTGAAGTAACAATTCATTTAATGTTACTGTTTAGGAGTTATAATAACCAAAGCTTTCGAGGGTAAATTGGTATTCAAATGATTTGATTTAAGTTAATGGGTTTAAATTTGGAATAGTGTTCAAGTTGCTTTATATTTAATTTCTTTCTGTTTTAGGTGATGTTATTTAATTCAATTTAATTTAATTTAATTTAATTTAATTGAGTTTTAATTTTAATTTAATTTAATTTAATTCAATTTAGTTTGGTTTGATGTTACATTAAATTAATTTGATTTGATTTAATTTTAATTTAATTTGATTTAATTTAATTTAATTTAATTTAATTTAATTTAATTTTATTTAATTTAATTTAATTTAATTTAATTTAATTTGTTTATTTAATTTAATTTAATTCATTTAATTTAGTTTAATTTAATTTGATTTTATTTATTTAATTTAATTTAATTTAATTTAAGTTATTTAATTTAATTTAATTTGTTTATTTAATTTAATTTAATTTAATTTAATTTAATTTAATCTTTAATTTAATTTTTAATTTAATTCAACTTTCAATTTCAATTTAATTTAATTTAATTTAATTTAATTTAATTTACTTAATTTAATTTAATTTTTAATTTAATTTTATTTTTAATTTAATTGAAATTTTTAAAAGAGTTTAATAATTTAATTTTAGTTTAATGATTAAGTCTTTTAATGTTTTGAATTTGAGTTATCATTTTAATTAAGAATTGAATATTAATGAGATAATTAATTTAGGGATTTTTAAATTAAAGAATAAATCTCTTCCTAATAATATCCCTATTTTAATAATTCCAATTTTATTATTCTTCCAAATTTAATCAATTATTTAATTAAAGTTTAATCATTTTAAATTGCTTAATGGGTTTCTACCCTTTAATTATTTAAATTTCAATCATCCAAATCAAATTAGGATCAAAGATTGTACTTGCTAATTTTTTATTAAACCTAAAGTTTTAATTAAGGATTAAGATTTTTAATTACCATTTTACCCTTTAAGCTTAATAATTTCATAACTCACTAAATTGAACTCAAATGAACTTGAAATTTTTATGTGACTTCACTCATATGTCAATAAAGACATGAGAGGAGAAAATGTGATTTTTCTGTATTTAATTTATTTATATAATTATTTTTGGTAGAAAATAGAGATTTCCAAGGAAAATTTAATAACATGACCAAGGGAAAGTTTCTGTCCTTAAGAAAATTAGGGGACATTCCTAATGACCAGAGGACCACTTGGACCAATTTTAGTGATTTTTTGAATTATATTATTTTTATTATAATTATTTTATGTTTTGGAGTGTTAATTAATTTAAAAATAAAATAAATGTTGAAAAATGAATTTTATATTTTTCAAAAATCTCTCTGATATCAAGGAAATCAAAGAAACAAATTTTGTAATTTTTTGATTTTTCTATGATTTATTATAATTATTTTAATGAAAAAGCTAGAAAATATATATTTTTTAATTTTAAAATTACCTTAAAGCTTTAAAATTTAATATCTCACTAAATAGACCTAAGAAAAATATGAGATTTGTTTCTAAGTGATTAAAATTCAAAATTTGACATTTTGGTGAATTTTATTATTTTTGTGATTTTTATTATTTTTTAATTATTAAAAATATTAAAATAATATTAAAAATCAACTTTTTTAGAAAATTGAAATTTTAATTTTCTTAGATTCCCCTAATATCAGAGAGGCTCCAAAACCAATTTGGTGAATTTTTGAAAGGTATTTTGAAAGTTATGAATTTTTAAAGTTTAAAATGACTAAGTGGCTTAATCAACCCAATTAGTGGGGCTAACCAAGTCCAATTGACCTCAAATTTTTATGGTAGGTTCCTCCGATCCTAAAGGTCAGTGGAGAATTGATTTCAAGTCAATTTGATGTATGGTTAGCTCTAATTAATTAGAGACCTATTTTGAGTGTTTAAGCCAGATTAGAGTACATTTTAAATGAACTAACTCAAAGCCTATTTTTCCTAAGGTCCTCTGGTCATAAGGAATATCACCAAATTTTTCTGGAATTTATTTCATAACAAGCTATTTATTGGAATTAAAATACTCAAAACAGTAACATGAATTTGAAAAATCAATAACTTTTCATAGGGATGGCCTACGACTTTGGAAAATTCGGGGAATGTTCCCAAATTCGCAGGCTTCAAAAGCCCTATGGTCTCATGCCATGGTGAATTGCCTATATGCATGGAGAATTAAAAATATGCAGAGAGTAAATAAATTATTAAAAATAAAATACTTGATGAAATTAAATGATTTCTTTTCCACATTATTCTCCTCTGTTCACTGAGCAAGAGGGTTTTTTTATTTTATTTTTCTGATTTTTCTACACAAAGTTATGAATTTTTGAAGTTTAGGGAATTAAATAAATCAAAAAATACCCTAATTTTCTATTTATCCACGCGGCGCCGCGTCAACCTCGGCAGCTCCGAAACGCAGCGTGGCGCGCTCCCATTCGACGTCGCCATCTGACTCAGCGCTCCCGGGGCCCGCTGCATCGTTCCGTCTTCTGATCCGACGCGATCCTGGCCGTTCATCCGCGCGTGTATTAAATGAACGGCATCCGTTCATCGTCCCCAAGTGTCCTCACCCGAGAGCCGTCCACACTAAATCCCTAATATCTCACTCGATTCTCGATGGATTTTCATGTTCTTATGCTCTCATGGATTCGTCTTGAAGAGACGAACACATCTATACGGCTATCATGCATTGAAATTAAAGCATTTGAAATGGAGAATCTCCGAAGCTCGGAATGAAGAATTAGCTCATACCTTTGCTCGGAGAAGTGTGGCTTCGATCCGAGAGTTGTTGCACCTTCGATTGGATCCCGGCAAGCTCCGGATGAAGTCTCTCGGTGCAGTGAATTGTCTAGGTGTGATTTCGACCAAGCCCGATCACAAAGCTTGGAGAGCTGGAGCAATCGGGTGGCTCGGAGATGGGGCTTTTGCTTGGTGGACACCTTCCCTCGGTGCGAGTGAAGGTGTAGAACCAATCAATTTGGGGATTGGCTCACTTTGTGGAGAAGTGTCTGGTTTTGGGTGGAATTTCAATCGAGAAATTGGGTTTTGTCGGTGGGGATTAGTGGCAAATTGACAGCTGGGATCAAGCTGCTCTAAGGGTGGAGAAGGTTTGGAACAATTTTGGCAGAGTTTCGGTAAGGTTCATGCAACTCTCCTCTCTTGGCCGTGAGGGGTGGAGTTTAAATAGGAGAGGGTGGAGGGCCTCCCAGGGAGAGTTAGGGCTTGGGATCAACTGCTCTTGGCAAGAGAAGAACAGCTCCAATGGCCACTGGGGATGGGGCAGCTCGGCGGGTGAGAATTCCAAGTTGGGCTCACATGTGAGCTCTCGGCCATGGTGTTTTCGGCGGCCCGGTGGCTGGCCGGCCGAGCATTGGTCACCATCTTGTTCGGGTGGGTCGGGGCGGGGTTTGGTGCATTCGATTGAGGTTTGACATGTGTAAAGGGTTTGATTTAGATGGAATGGGGGAGGAGCTAATTTTGAGTCTAAATGGGTCAACCCACCCATTTGGGCTTGGTGCACCCCTCAAGGTGGCTTTGGATCTTGTGGGGGATCAAAGGGATCAGTTGGTTTGGCATGGAGAAGTCTCCATCCAAATATATTTGGATTAAATTTAAGTTTAGGTGAAACATGATTAAGGCTAATGAGCTTTAGGGATTAAGGAAAGCCCTCCCTCTTCTTACCCAATATGGCATGGTGGAGTGTCCAAAGCTCTCATGGCTCACATGTGGCTCATGCATGGCTTCATGGCTCACCTTTGGCTTGGCAAAAAGTTTGGTCAATTTCATGAAAATGGATTTTAGGAATTTTTGGTAATTTGATGGAAATTTGTATGAAACTTGATTTGGAATTATTTGATGATGAATTTAGGACTTAGGTAATGGCTTTAATTAAGTGGATGGCAAATGGAGATGTCATGTGGGCTTTAGGGTAGATTTTGGGCCTTTTGAAATGGTTTTAGATGGGCTTTTAAGATGGTTTAGGAAAGTGGGCTTTTGGATTTTAAAATGGATTTTGGGATGAAATTTTGTAAAGAGGTTGGGCTAAATAATTGTTGGGTTTAGCTCATGGATGTATCATGAGTGACTTGAAGCAAATTGGGAGTGATTTGGGTTTGAATTGGGTTGAATTTGGGCTCTTTTGGTGAATGGGCCAATATAGGTCCAAGTGGGCCAAGTTGGGCCAATGTTGGGCTAGGGTTGAAATTGATGTAAAATCAATGTTGAGAAATGTTTATGGGAGTGTTTCAAAGAGGTTTTACCTTTGGTTGGGCTTTGATTTTGGGGTTTGGGCCCATTTGGGTTAGGTTTGAGTTTAGGTCAAAATTGGGCCTTTTAGCTTTGGGTTGAATTTGAGTGGGGTTTGGGTCTAAATTTTGGGCAAATCATGTTAGTGTTTTATTTGTGGGAATGTTAAGGAAGATTTAGAAAAGGTTTGGGGTTAATTGGAGTTGAATTGGGTGAGTTTGGGTTAGGTTTGGGTCATGGGTCCAAATTGGGCTTTAAGGCCAAAAGTGAAATTGGATCCAAATGTCAATCAAATTGGACTTGGATTTGGTCTAGATTGGTGTTGGGAATGTTGAATTGAAGTTTAGAACTGAATTGGACCAGAATTTGGGTCAATTGGGTAGGTTTGGTTTGACATTGGGTTCACTTTGGGTTAAAATGGGTCAAATTGGGGGTTTTGACAAAAGTAGGGTAAATTGACAAAATTGTCCCATGGTGTAGTTGGACAAAATGAAATTGGGAATATTTAGGAGTTTCTGGAATTTTCTGGGAATTTTATGGATTTTGGATTTTTGGGTCAAGAGGGGTATTTTGGGTATTTGGAGGGTATTGGGAGGTTTTCTTGGAATTTTTGGTATTTTTGGGTATGGATGATCAATTTGAGTAATGTGGAAATGTTTAAGATCAATTTTGAGGAATTTTGGGTGATTTAGGAAATTTTGAAAAATTTGGGTAATTTCGAGGGTTTTGGGTAAGTTAGCGGGTGTAGGGTCCAGGGGTCAAAAATTGAAAATTTGGGAAATTGAAGATTGGGTGGATGTAAGTGGAGTGAAATCATTTTGGTTGAGCCATGAAGCCATATCAAGCCCACATGAGCCATGAAGGGACCCATTTGAGGCATTCACTATGTTGTTCCTAACCCTCTTAGCCGAGGGCTTAGGGGTTAAGGACCATCCATGTGAATCACCTACATGAGTCGGGAGGTCAAGTTAGGTATGGGTGTGTGAAAGTGTAGTGTATAGGTGTAGTGTGTGTGTAAGTCAGCCCCTTCACCGGACCCGAGCCACCTGGGCGGTCCTAAGGCCAAAGAGTCCATGGGAACTCATCCTTAAACTTCCACATTTGATTTCAACCCTCTAGGTGATTAGGGGTCTATAGTAAAGTTTGTGGAGTTTGCTGGGAGTTAAGAAGTGGTTTGAATTTCTAAAAGGTGGGTCCCAATTCTAGTCCTCTAAGATAGTCAAAGGAAAAGACTAAGGCTAGATCCTAAGTACTAAAGAGAAGAAGAGAAGACCTCATCAAAAAATGAGGTCAACAGGCTCGATTAAATAAACTAGAAGATTTGTGACATTCGTTTGATCTGTGAACCAATTTTATAAGCTGACAAATTCCCATACTTAATATAAATGAATTAAGCAGAGTTTATATTACCTGGGTTCTTAAAATTCCCTATAAGGGCAAACCCCTATAGTTAATTACATCTTAAGTGACGGGAATTACTTAAGAAAACTCTAAAAAATAATAAGTAATTATTCTCTCAAGAATCTCAAAGGTTAAGTTTTCAAGGGATTAAATTTTGGAATTTCAATAAGGAATGGATCAAGTTTGGAACATTTTGGGAATTCAAAGGAAAAAAGGTAGGAGAAATTACAGATTCGAAGCGAACTTCGGTAATTTCCCGAGTATCCTATTGTTTGGCTTGAATTTAGGAAAGTCCTAATGTTTATTTAATGTTTTGATCTTGCCAATTTTAATTGATTAGGACTTATGTTCGTATGACATGATCATACGAGTAGCCTCGAAGATGTGAGGGTTTATGTTGTATCGAACAACTACCTCGGAGTCCTAAGACCTAGGTTAGGGCTTAATTTAGCAATGCAAATGCCTAACAAAAGGTTGAGGATTTATGTTGCACTAGGCAAACTACCTCGAAATCCCATGGCTTGGTTATTTAATTCTAAGAAAGTTTTGCTGAAGTAGACTCAGGTTTTGCTGATGACGATGGCCGTGCTGCCCACCATGCTCCGAGCTTCTTATTGTTGCGGAGGTTTAGTTTTAGAAGATCATAATCAAAAGAGAGAGAGAAGTTTGGTTTTAGAAATCTTAAAGTCCAAGTGTTTTTTTATGTTTTAATTAAAACAAATCTTAAAGTTGATTATAACAACACCGGTTAAGATCCCACGGTTCCATCCTTCCGGCATCGTTATTTTTATCGGATTCACTTAGTTCCGGATGAATTTGCTAAACTCAACTAAATGAGTTCCACACTTTCATTTAGACCGTGAAAAATCCCGTTAGCAACACGTATGTTACATCATCCGAGGTATTCCCGATCATCCAACAAGACGTTTTAATTTAGTTATAATTGTAGTTTTGTATTCTATTTGTGATTAAATTTTGAGTTGTTTTATATTTTGAAATGTTGTGGCGGTGAATTTTATCTTGTAATGACTTTTAATTTAGTTTTGGTTTCGGTTTTAGGGACTATCCTAAAGGTGTAGGTTTTCATGCAACGGTTGCTTATCATGCAAGAAAAGTAAGTGCATTTGCAATAAAATAAATTGCAAGAAGGTAAATTGCAATAAAATAAAAGCGTACTAGAGGGTCTTCCCGTCATCCCGAGCTACACTTAAACACAATTTAGAATATTTAAGCATTTAAAGAAAGTTCCTAGGAAAATCTAAGGGAAGGGTTATGGTTTTCTACCAAGTTCCTAATCCTATAGCTAGTCATCTCCTATGACATCTAGGTTCTTGTGTTTTGGTTTGAGGACGATTTTCTTCATTAAAGAACAATTAAGTTCAGTTGTTCTTATAAACATCCTATCGTACTGAGGAAGTGCTTAAGATGAATCTTAAACATCTTTTCAATACTTTTAGGATTATTTTAAGTCCAAGAGAATTTAATTATATAATGAATCAATTATCCAGGAGTTCAAGTTTTGTTATCTTGCTCAGTGAACTAGGACATTTGAATATCCTATGAGTGAAGTAATACTTCACTTAACACTCCATTTAGGAGTTATGACAACAAGAGCTTTTGAGGGCAAATCGATGTTTAAGCGATTTGTGATTTGACTTAATTTCAATTAATGGGTTTAAGTTTGAAATAGTGTTCAAGTTGTTTTAGATTTATTTTTGAATTCTTTATGTCTTAAGTGATGTTATATTCAATTCAATTTAATTTAATTTAATTTTAATTTAATTTGGTTTGGTTTTAATTTTAATTTAATTTTAATGTTATTTTAAATTGATTTTGTTTTTTTTTCTTTTTAATTTAATTTAATTTAATATGTTTTAATTTAATTTAATTTAATGTGATTTAATTTAATTTAATTTAATTTAATTTAAATTTTAATTTGGTTTTATTTTTTTAATTTTAATTTAATTTAAATTTAAATTTAATTTTATTATTTTTCTTTTAATTTTAATTTAATATTTGATTTTTTTATGCTTTAGGGATGATTTAATTTTAATTGTTATAGTATTAATTTAATTGAAGTTTTAAAAGGATTTAATTTAAATGTTTTAATTTTAATTTAATTTAATTATTAAGCATTTTAAGTTTTGAATTTGGATTATCATTTTAATTAGGAATTGAATATTATTGAGGTGATTAATTTAGGGATTCTTAGATTAAAGAATAAATTTCTTCCTAATAATATCCCTATTTAAATAATTCTAATTTTTTATTTATTCTTCCAAATTTAATTAATTATTTAATTAAGGTTTATTTTTATTACTTTCAAATTACTTGGTAGGTTTCTACCCTTTAAATACCTAAGTTTCAAACATCCAAAATCAACTTAATATCGAATATTTTACCCATCCTTTTAATTAAACCTAAAATTTTTAATTATAGGTTAAAATTTTAATTACCATTTTGCCCTTTATGCTTACTAATTCCATAACTCACTAAATTGAGCTTAAATGAATTTGAAATTTTATGTAACTTCACTCATATGTCAATCAAGACATTAGAGGAGAAAATGTGATTTTTCTGTATTTAATTTATTTATGTAATTATTTTTGGTGGAAAATAAGAATTTTTAAGGAAAATTTAATAACATGACCAAGTGAAAGTTTCTGTCCTTAAGAAAATTATGGGACATTCCTAATGACCAGAGGACCACTTGGACCAATTTTGGTGATTTATTTGAATTATATTATTTTTATTATAATTATTTTGAGTTTTGGAGTAATAATTAATTTAAAAATAAAATAAAGGTTGAAAAATGAATTTTATATTTTTCAAAAATCTCTCTGATACCAAGAAAACCAGAGAACCAATTTTTATAATTTTCTGATTTTTCTTTGATTTATTAGAATTATTTTAGTGGAAATGCTAGAAAATACATTTTTTTTTAATTTTAAAATTACCTTAGGGCTTTAAAATTTAATATCTCATCATAGAGACTTAAGAAAAATATGGGGTTTGTTCCTAAGTGATTAAAATTCAAAATGTGTCATTTTGGTTAATTTTATTATTTTTGTGATTTTTATTATTTTTTAATTATTAAAAATATTAAAATAATGCAAAAAATCAACTTTTTTGGAAAATTGCAATTTTAATTTTCTTAAATTCCCCTGATATCAAAGAGGCTCCAAAACCAATTTGGTGAATTTTTGAAAAGGATTTTGAAAGTTATGAATTTTTAAAGTTTAAGTTTGGCTAAATGGCTTAATCAACCCATTTGATATGGCTAACCAAGTCCAATTGACTTCAAACTTTTATGGTGGGTTCCTTTTATCCTAAAGGTCAGTGGAGAATTAATTTCAAGTCAATTTGATGTATGATTAGCTCTAATTAATTAAAGCTCCATTTTGGGTGTTTTAGCCAATTAGGGTTACTACAAGTGAGTTAACTCAGAAACCATTTTTCCTAGGGTCCTCTGGTCATAAGAAACATCACCAAATTTTCCTAGAATTTATTTCACAACATGCTAATTATTAGAATTAAAATACTCAGAATAGTAACCTAGAATTGAAAAATCAATAACTCTTCATAGGGGTGGCCTCTAACTTTGGAAAATTCAGGGAATGTTCCCAAATTCAGAGGCTTCAAAAGCCCTATGGTCTCATGCCATGGTGAATTGTATACATGCATGGAGAATTGAAAATGTGCAGAGAGTAAATAAATTACTAAAAATCAAATACTCAATGAAATTAAATGGTTTCTTTTCCACATTATTCTCCTCTCGTTCACTGAGCAAGAGAGGTATTTTTATTTTATTTTTCTGATTTTCCTACACAAAGTTATGCATTTTTGAAGTTTAGGGAATTAAATAAATAAAAAAATACCCTAATTTCCTACTTATCCACGCGGCGCCAGCTCAACCTAGGCATCTCCGAAACGCCGCGTGTCGTCTTCTGATTCGGCGCCGCCATCCAACTCAGTGCTCCAGGGCCCAGTAGTTCACGTACCATCGCGCTGTCCGGCTCAATCCAGACCATCTTCTCGATACACGCTTGATCCGACGGCTCCCAGTCATCGTCTACGACTGATGTGCACCCGTGACCGGCAACCTTCTAACCCTAATTTCTCACTCGATTCTCAACAGATTTTCGTGTTCTTATGCTCTATGGATTCGTCTTGAGGATACGAACACATCCATACTGATAAACATGTATTGAAATTGACTCAAATTAAATAGAGAATCTCTGTAAGCTCGGGAAGAAGAGTGAGTCCATACCTTTGCTCAGAGAAGTGAAGCTTCGATCTGAGAGTTGTGTGACCTTCGATTAGGTCCAAGAAAGCTCCAGATGAAGTCCCTTGGCATGGTGAATATTGTAGGTATGATTTTGACCAAGCCCGATCACAAAGCTTGGAGGCTGGAAGCAATGCCTGGCCTGGTGAGGGGGCTTTTGCTGGTAAACTTCTTCTCTTGGTCTGGTGAAGGTGTAGGACCAATCAATTTGGAGATTGACTCACTCGTGAAGAAGTGTCCTGGTTTTTATGCTGAAATTTGAACTCAAAATCGAGCTCAGACTTGGAGGAATCGGGCCGGAATCCGGTGGGAATCAAATGCTCTATGTGTGGAGAGTGGTCCGGAATGATTTTGGCGAGTTTTCTTAAGGTTGGTTCAAGCACTTCCTCCATGGCCGAGAGAGGTGGGGTTTAAATAGGAGAGGTTGGAGGGCCTCCCGGGGGAGTTAGGGATCGGGATCGACTCGCACTGGCAAGGGAAGAATAGCCATGGAAGCCACCTGGACTTGGGGCAGCTCGAGCAGAGGAGAATTTCAATGTTGGCTCACATGTGAGCTCTCGGGTGTGGTGTTTTCGGCGATCTAGGTGGCGTGGCCGGCAGTGCATGGGTCACCCTCGAGTCCAGTGGGTCGTAGCTGGAGGTTTGTGCGATCAATTAGCCATGGACATGTGTAAAGGGCTTGGATTAAAATGGTATGGGGGGAGAGGCCATTTTGGCTTGATTTGGTCCAAGCCATGATTTTGGGTTAGGTTCACCTCCCCATGGCTGATTTGAGCTGAGAGAGGATCATTTGCATCAGCTAGAAAGGGGTGGTGAAGTCCCCATCTAAAGTGATGTGGCTAATCATGGTTTAGTGTGTAACATGGAAGGGGTTAAAAAGCATAATGAAGGTTTAAGAAAGGGGGCCCTTGTCTTGCTACTTTAGGCATGGTCACATGTCAAACATCCCATGGCTTGTCTTTGGCTCACTTATGGCTTGGGACAAAGCTTGGTCACTTACATGAAAGAAGGTTTTGAATTTTTGGGACTTATGGGTGATTTTGGCATGAGGCCTAATTTAGGATTATTTGATGATTGATTTAGGACTTAAGGGATGATATCAATTAATGGGGTGATGAAAAGTGTGTCATATGGGCTTTAGCATGAAGTTTGGGCCTTTGAAATTTAGTGAAGATGGGCTTCTAAAATGGTTTAGGGAAGTGGGCTTTTGGATTTTAGAATGGAATTTAGGATGAAAGTTTGGTAAAGGCTAGGGAAACATAATTGTTGGGTTTGGTTTAGGGATGTTTCATGAGTGATTTGGAATAAATTTGAGGTGGTTTGGGTTTGAATGGGGTTGGATTTGAACCTCTTTGGTAAATGGGCCAATGTAGGTCAAGTTGGGCTAACTTGGGCCAATGTTGGGCTAGGGTTGAAATTGATGTAAAATTAATGTTGGGAAATGTTTATGGGAGTGTCTCAAAGAGGTTTTGACTTTGGTTGGGTTTTGATTTTGGGGTTTGGGCTTATTTGGTTTAGGTTTGGGTTTATGTAAAAATTGGGCTTTTTGGTTCTAGGTTGAATTTGAGTGGGGTTTGGGTCCAAATTTTGGGTAAATCATGTTAGTGTTTTGTTTGTGGGGATGTTAAAGAAGGTTTAGAAAAGGTTTGGGGTTAATTGGAGTTGAATTGGGTTAGTTTGGGCTAAGTTTGGGTCATGGGTCCAAATTGGGCTTTAAGGTCCAAAATGAAATTGGGTTCAAATGCCAATCAAATTAGACTTGGATTTGGTCTAGATTGGTGTTAGGGATGTTGAATTGAAGTTTAGAATTGAATTGGACCAGAATTTGGGTCAATTGGGTAGGTTTGGTTTGACATTGGGTTCATTTTGGGTTAAAATGGGTCAAATTGGGGATTTTAACAAAAGTGGGGTAAATTGACAAAATTGGCCCATGGTATAGGTGGAAAAAATGAAATTTGGAATAGTTGGGATTTTCTGGAATTTTTTGGGAATTTTTTGAATTTTTGGATTTTTTGGCTAAGAGGGGCATTTTGGGTATTTGGAGGGTATTAGGGGGTATTTTTGGAATTTTGGGTATTTTTGGCTATGAATGATCAATTTGAGTAATGTGGGAATGTTTGGGATTGGTTTTTAGGAATTTTGGGTATTTGGAGATTTTTTTTGAAAAATTTGGGTAATTTCAAGGGTTTTGGGTAAAGTTAGGCGGTGTGTAGGGTCCTGGGGTCAAAAATTGAAAATTTAAAAAATTGAAGATTGGGTAAATGTAAGTGGAATGAAATCATTTTGGTTGAGCCATGAAGCCATATCAAGCCCACATGAGCCATGAAGAGACTCATTTGAGGCATTCACTATGCTGTTCCTAACCCTCTTGCGCAAGGGCTTAGGGGTTAAGGACCATCCATGTGAATCACCTCCAAGAGTCAGGAGATCAAGTTGGGTATGGGTATGGTTTTAGGAGGTGTGTAAAAGTATAGTGTATGAGTGTAGTTTGTGTGTAAGTCAGCCCTTCACCAGACCAAGCCATCCACGCAGTCCTAAGGCCAAAGAGTCCTACAGGAACTCATCCTTTAAACTTCCACATTTGATTTCAGCCCTCTAGGTGATTAGGGGTTTACAATCAAGTTTGTGGAGTTTGCAGGGAGTTTAGAAGTGGCTTGAATTTCTAAGTGGTGTGTTCCAATTATAATCCTCTAGGATAGTCTAAGGAAAAGCCTAAGGCTAGATCCTAAGTACTAAAGAGAGAAGAGAAGACCTCATCAAAAATGAGGTCAACAGGTAGGTATGTACCATTCACTCCTATGAGGATTAATGATCTCTTCATGATTGAGAATGTACCTATTTGTCATTATGCAAATTTCAATGCGACGGGCAATGATATGAATGAAATATATCATTATTTGACGGATGAGAATGAAGAATGGGAAGTTAGGGATAATTGATATATCAGTTTCTCTTCTTCATCGTTGAATCTGGTATCAAAGAAGTAGTATTACTTTATTTCAGCAAAATTAATTCCTACTATGAAGATAAGTAAGATAACGAAGGAAAGTGCTATTCTGAATTTCTGTATGCAAGCTGGAATCTGTATTGGGATTGATTGTGCATGGATCTAAATATGGGCTTGGACACCCGTCTACCATATTTTTGTTATGTAGTCAATCACAAGTACTATATGAAAGTTGGGAAAAAGTTCTTCTACCCTAGAGACCTATTGACCCAAATGATCTTTATGACTACAGAACAGTAGTTGATGAAGGAGATATGGATTTGCTTGCTGATCAGCCCACTGGGAGTTCACAACTTTTTCAGCCTTACTATTCTGAAAGTTCGAGAGTGATATTAAAGAAGATAAAGAAGTTGGAAAATGAGGTACATAATGTTCTAAATGCTATTAACAATATTTCCGATTTATTTGATCACATATATTGGAGGATGAAAGAGCAATTTGATCATGCTGGTCGGATTGAGTTGGGTTTGATTAATCTATTGAAGAAGAATGCTGTGGTGGCTGAAGATTCATCTGACGAATTCCCATATCATCCATTCTATAATCTGTTCGTTCATCGTCAATCAATGGGAGACATTAGAGAGGATGAGACTTTTGAGACTGGTGAGGAGTAATTAGTGGATTCTGTATGTTGTTTTGTTATGTTTAAGTGTTTGCTTTGATTATTATGTTATTTCCTTTGCTTTCCTTTAGTAGGTTATGCTTGGACTATGCTTTGATTTCTTGTGTGTACTTAGGACTTAGTGTTTGCTTATCGTAGTGTACTTGCAACACTAAGGATCTAAGGAGTGTTACTTTTATTTTGTAAACATGTGTGTAATTGTTGTGTCGTGGATTTTATATATGAAAGTGATGTGATGTGTTGTTTGTGTAAAGTGATGTTGTTTAATGCTTGTGAGATGAAATGGATGCTTGCTGATGTGTTAAATAGGACTATGGAGGTTGAAACGATAGAATTTGCGACGAAAATTTTTGAACCCAATAGTATTTTGGACTGGTGCGGCCGGCGCCCAAATATAGAGAGCCTGACTATTAATTTGAATAGAGCGCCGCTGGCGCCCAAACACCAAAAATAGCCCGGGACCCTTAAAAATTCACGAAAATTGTCTGGGACCCATTTTTCCGCCATTTCTTTCGTCTCCCACCTCCATGTTCGTGATTTTGAAGCTTTAAGGCTTGTTAGATCTTAGAATAGAGAGGATTTCAAGGATTTCTGAGGCCGGATTTGCACTTCTCTTGGTAAGAACTTTACTTTAAGTTAAAATTTTTGGATTTTCCCCTTGTGAAACTCTCACATTATTTGGATGATACTTTTAAGAGATTTTTTTTAGAAAAAGTGAGGTTTCTTATGGTGAAATTTGTTCTTACTTGTTTAGATTAATGCTTGAAGTTAGTACATTGTGGATTTAGGATTTATTAGTAAATTTTTGTAATTTTTAGAAATTCACATGGCTCCTAGAATGAGTAAGGGGAGGCAAAAATTTGATTGGGATGATGAAGATTTTTTAGTATTAAGGCTCAGTTTTGCTTCAACTCTCAGTTGCAAAATAAGAAATGTATTCAAGATCGAGCATTTGAGAATCCTAGTGGATTTGTGGAACAGTTAATTTCTGAGCAGAATTGGGAGCGTTTCTGTTACTTTTCTGCTAATGTTGTTTTGGGAGTAGTCCGAGAATTTTATGCTAACATGCTGTGGTCTGAGACAGAATATGTGCTAGTCCGAGGGAAACTGGTTGAATTCACCCCACCACGTATCAATGCATTTTATCAAATTCAAGAACCTTTTGTTTGTGAATTTGAGAATTTTGATACTAGTGAGGGGAATTTGATGAGTGTAATCACGTATTTGACCAATGGAAGAGGGGAGTGGAAGATAAATCAAAGACAAATGATTAACTTCCCTTCTTCTACTTTAAATGTTGCTTCTCAAGTGTGGCATTATTTCATTTCTGCAAGACTGTTACCTTCTTATCATCATAGCGAATTTACTAGGGATCGAGCTATTTTGAATTATTGCATCCAGAATATGAAGAAAATCAATATTGGAGCTATTATTTTCAAGAACATTCGCTCTATTGCCAAAGGAGAAACCACTAGTGGATTGAGACATCCTGCCCTAATTCATGTCCTTTGTGTTCAGTCTGGAGTTGAGTATAGTAGTTCTGAGGATGTGGCGATACCTTTGAGGCTGATTACGAAGACCATTATTTGTACTTATGAGGCTCATGTTGGTGTAAGAGATGAGACTAGGAGTACTGATAATCCTACCACAAGCCATGATGTTCCATCTACTTCTGAGCCCCCGACACTATCTGATGTCATGAAGCTGTTGAGATTGCAAAGTGATAGTTTTGATAGGATGCATAGTAGGATGGATGTATTCGAGGCCAAAAGTGATGTTAATGAAAACTATTTGCAAAGAGGAGTTGAGTTCGATATTGCTTATTATGATGCTCAGGCCAGATTTATGAGGGGGTAGTCTGATGTGACATTTCCTACTTGTCCTAGTTATACACCGTACAGGCCTGGACCTTCTGACCCTGCTGACGATGCTGGAGATGATGTGTGGTAGTTTTATATTTTTATTTTGTAATTTTGTGTTGTTTTTAGTTTGTTGTGTTGTACTGATGTGATGTAGTGGATATCTATTTTTCATGTGATATGTAGCCCTGTGTTGTACTGGTGATGATGATGTGTTATTTACTTTTTATGTTGTACTGTTGTGTTGTACCATGATATTAAATTTGTTGGTTGTAATGTTACTAGTGTGAAGTGTTCTATTGTTTGTTTAGATCTTTAATATTAATTTCTCTTTACCCATGCAAATATTTAAAATTGTTATATCACTGCCACTAATTGTTTCATGCCTGCTAGTTGTGAATTTTGATTAATACCAGATAGATGTTGAAGATTTCAAAGATCCCAACACAAAAAGGTTTGTTTTCTTTTACTCTCAACTATTTCAAATTTAGTGAAAAATTTAAGTTTGGGGGAGGGTAGAGAAATGCTAAACTTTTATTTATTCTCAATTATTATATTTTCAAAAATTATTAGAATAACTTCTAGTAGATGAACCTCATTATAAGATAACTAAAACTTATCATTTGAATTAAATATTAAGGAAGGATAAGATGAAAATTTTTAGTGATAAAGGTTAATTTGATAGAAGTAAGATATTTTGTATGAAATTATTTGATTATAGTCAACTATTTAAAGTAAAGAAAACTATATTTTTGAAATGTTAGGGGATT
Source organism: Papilionanthe hookeriana x Papilionanthe teres (assembly GCA_022702705.1). Lineage (NCBI taxonomy): Eukaryota > Viridiplantae > Streptophyta > Magnoliopsida > Asparagales > Orchidaceae > Papilionanthe > Papilionanthe hookeriana x Papilionanthe teres. The sequence continues at coordinate 137,199,805 of CM040429.1, read as the reverse complement.
TAAAGTATTGTGTGTTAAGAAGAGATTGTGAATTTGTGATGAATATTAAAGCTTGTACTTAAATATAAAGTAAGGATGTGACTTAAGTTTGAACTTTAGAAAGAGGGGAGTGAATTTCAAAATTATTAAAGGCTATCAAAATATATTAATCCTCAGAAAAGAAAAGAAGGATTGAAAAACAATCCCCAGAAAAAAAGAAAAGAAAAAAAAAATGTTTATGAGGAGAAGCTTGAGGAGATGCCTAATAAAAAATTAGCTTCACTTGAATCACCTTAAAGTGAGAGCTTGATTTCATTTCTGAATTTATGTTTAAAGTACTAGCCTACATTCTAATGAAGTTCGCATGAACTCCTTTTTCATATAGTCTTTTAAAGCACTCTTAATATAACAAATTGTGGTTCATCTTGAAATAAATAGAAGACTAGAACTCTTAGACTTGATTACTAAATATTTTTATACCTGTAATGTTGACCTGAGTTGCTAAAATTTTTTTGAAAATCTAACCACTATATTCTTTTGGATGAAAAATTTTAGTTTCTTACAATTGAAAAGTACATTGCCTAAAGTTATATTTTATGTAGTAAAATGATTACTTGAGGACAAGTAATAGTTTAAGTTTGTGGGATTTTGATGCACCAAAAATATACACTCTTTTAGCTATATTTTTTTACTTATTTTTGGTGATATTGCATTTTAAAGGAAGGTATTTTTCATGATTTATTGCAGGTATGATGAATATAGGTGATTGGAGTGAAAAGATGCAAAAAGGAATGAATTTGGAGAAAAATGGAGCAATTTGGAGGAAAACAGCCACTGGCGTCGCCGGCGCCAAAATGGGCGTCACCGACACCCTATTCCTGAACCTCCAGAATTATTGGCACGATAGGGCGCAGCCGGCCCCACTATCGGGAGCCGCCGGTTCCCTATGTCGGTTCATTTCAAATTAAAGAGTTTTGGCAGATTTTTGAAGAGGTGCTTGAAGAAACTCTTGTGGAATTCGTTTCTAACATAAAATTAAGTGTTCAAGACGATAAGGGAGAGGAGGATTACTGTAGAGAGTGTAAGGAAAGTGTGAGAGTGAGTTAAGGTTTTTGATTTTAAGAGAGATTCTTCTTTAAGGAGGGGAGAAGAGGGAGTAAAGTGAGAGATTGCTTCTTCATCTTAGTTCCAAGAAGATAATCAAGTGTTGCAAGGAATAGGAAGAGGAATCATGGGAACTTTGAAGGAATTTGCTTGGGGAAGAGAAAGAGATAAGTTGTATTTACTATTGTGGTTTGTATGACTCTTCTTTCTTATATAAAATCCATGTATTCTTATATATTCTCCATGATTTGTGATTAGTTTCCCTTGCCTTTCTTCTTGCATAAAGTAGTGATGATGTGGTAATGTGGAATTGATGTGCCCTTTAAGTGTATAGAAGTTGTGATGTTTCTTTCATTTGGAACTTAATTTACTTTTCAATCCGGCCAATTGAATTGTTAAAACATGTTGAGGAATATTAATTCCAAAAAGAATTCAATGTTCTACAACAACAATGAAGAACCCATTTAATGTCCACGAATGAATTGCATAGTTCATGAGGATTAAGTGCAAATAAATAGGGAAATGAGTTTTGATGGACTTCAAGTTGGAGGTTTCATGGTGATAGAATGGGATCCCCAATTTGGTCTTAAGATTGGTAACTAAAGCCTATGGTTAGCCTTTGGGTGAAGGGTTAGTGGGAGCTCCGTAGTGAGAGTCAGTATCCTCCCAGCCTAGCGACAGATTTAGTGACTAAACTTAAGATATGTCAATGTTCTTTACTTGCTTGGAAGGGGGGGTACTCTTTTAAGGGTAAAGAAGCAAAAATGCTCCTATTTGGCACAATACAAAAGATTAACATTCTTTATCATCCACACATCATATTCTTTATGCACGAAGGAAGACACTTTTCATATAGACGTATCTTATAAATCACATAAGCTAGTGTGTGTTAGTTAAATTAGTTCAGTAAGTAGAAGTAATTGTAGTAGCTTTATTATTACCTTAATTTGCATTAACTAGTTGTAGTACACTTGAGCAATTATTACAATTGGTATTGGAATTTAGTGTTATATCATCTGATTTAAAAAACGTTCACCTCATTGTGGGATCGATAACCATGACTCCATTAGAGCCCTGTATTACTTGATACGATACATATACTTGCGTTGAATTTGTGACTTTACTAAATCATTATAAAACTATATAAATCTGACTTCATAAATTCTTGCATAATATATAAAGTTGCACTAGCAGACCAAAAGGATGTCACAAATCTTCTAGTTTATTTAATCGAGCCCCATCATCAAGCAGTGTGTCTATTTTTAGGGATAGATATACAGTTTGTGGTGCGGTGCTCATTTATATAAATTATTTGGGATGTTAAATCAGTTTAACTTTACATCTTAAAATTTTCAAACTTAAAATTATTTTCAAAAATCAAATGCTACTTTTCAAACTATATATATTGACCCACAATTTTATATTATGATATTTTTAATTTAATTGCAACGACGCCAAAAACTTGACCCCGCTAAGTTTATATGTATAGAATTGTAATTGTTTATGTTGTGGATGCTACGCAAGTATACGTATCGTATCAAGTAATACGGGGCTCTAGTAGAGTCTCAGTTATCGATCCTACGGGGAAATAGAAAATTAAATAACAACTAATTTTAAAATAATAATAATAATTTTAAAATAGTATACGAAAATTTGGAATTCTAAATTTAAGCACAATAAAGTAAACTAAGTATTTTAATTAGATAACTTAACTAAGTAGAAAATTAATACGTATTGAAAGTGCAGGAAATTAAACTAATTGCTAAATAAGTCTTAACTATTCAGAAAAAGTATCTTTCTCCTTGTTTAGAAATTTAAGTGATTGATGAATTTAAATAGATAATTTTAAGGTATTGTGACAAATAGGAGCATTCCTATTCTTTATCCTTTGGTCAAGGTGTAAAGAATATTGACTAATCCTATGTTTGATTGCTGAATCCGCGGCTGAGGCTGGGAGGATACCGACTGCCACTTCGAGCTCCCACGTTCCCCTCGCCCGAGGGCTAACATCTACACTTCAGCTCTCGAAACAATAGAACCGAATTGAATATTTTAGTACGTCACACTAAAATGCTCGATTCTACGCCCGATGATATTATTTCCTATTTATTTGCACCTTCCTTCCAAGGCTTTTGAATTCCCCGAATATCCGATGTAATTTTTACTATAGTTGATATTCAACATATTTTAACAAATCAAATGGCCAGTTTGAAAGTAAATTAAGTTTTAAGTAAAAATTATCACAATTTATTAATATTTAAAAGTACTTCTATTTTTAGTTCATCTAGTCACTTAATTTCATAAACAGGGAGAAAGACTAATAAACTACTCAGAATGCATGAGAACTAAACTAAGCATGGATTTCATTTAAAGTTAAAAACAATAAATAAAAATACTTATCTCGATTTATCCACAAGCAGACTCCTCGCAGTTCCTTTGACTCTTCCTTCCAGTACAGCAAGAGTCACTAAAAACTCACTTACTCACTAAAGACTCACTAATTAATACTCTAAAGACACAAATTGGCACACACACTTAGAACACAAAATAACACACACTTAGAACACAAAATAACACACACTTATAAGCTGAATTTCGGCCTCTATATGTAGAGGTGAACAAAGGACCAAGAGGTGTGTAAGCATCCCTTCAAAAAGTGTCCAGGTTCAATGTATCTGCGCCATTTGAACTAGCTCGCCGTCGGCGACGAACTACCTCGCTGTCGGCGAGGCTTCTAGAAGGTCTTCGAACCGCGCTATCTCGCTGTCGGCGGGCTCGGGCTCGCTGTCAGCGAGACAGTTATAAATCCTTCAGAATTTTCTTCCTCGTACCCTCGCCGTCGGCGGGCTCGATCTCGCCGTCGGCAACTCAGCACAAATTGCATTACTTTCTTCCTTTTTGCTCCAATTCCGCTCCTTTTTATGATTTTTTCTTTTATCACCTAAATTCTATATTCCTGCAACAAAATAAAGAAAATACCTTTCTTTAAAGTGCAATTTCATCAAAAATAGGTATGAATTTCTTAATAAAATTTTCAGTGATCAAAATCCCCCAAACTTACTTATTACTTGTCCTCGAAGTAATTTTAGTACTACATAAAAATAATGAGTTCTATAATAAGATTTTTCAATTTAAATAAACTATGAATTAGATTAATTAATATCATAATAAAGTTAAATAAAAATAATTCATGTAATTTAATTAATCTTATAGAAATAAATTATTTTGTTATCAGGTCTAAGATTTCTAACTTACTATTCATTTCAGGAATGACTATATTTAAAAGAATAACTACTTAAGATATTCATATGATAAGAAATTCAAGAAAACATTATTAGGTAAAATTTTAATCCATAAACATAAGTTTGGAAATATCTAAGTTTTTCCCTTTAAGTTAATTCAAATGAAGCCAATTTTTGATAAGGCATCTCCTCAAGCTTCTCCTCATTTTTCTTTTTCTTTTTCTTTTTTATTTATTTATTTTTTTTTAAACTGAGGATTACTGTATCTGGAGAGCCTGTTAATAATTTTGAACTTCATTTTCATCTTCCTAAATTTGAAACTTAGAAATATTTCTTAGCTTATATATACTTCATAGTTTTTTACTTCATTGATTTTCAATCTTTTCTTTTTCACTTGAATACTTAAGAATTTTAATTTTTAGAATATAGTTTTCCTTACTAAAAATAGTTTACTATATTCTTATTCCCTTTAACCAAATATTTTATTCTATTTAATTAATTAAAGCACTAGAAATATTTCATTTAACCTTTTATAATAATTAAATAAAATAATTCATATTAATTAAATTTAAAAATTTGCTATAAAAATCATTTTATAATAATTTGAAAATAGAAATTGAGAACAAGTTAATAACTAAATTTGTATTTTACTCCCCCCCAAACTTAAATTTTTATATCTACTCTAAATAATGAAAAAGGAAAGTAAATAAATCATACCTTTGAAGTTTAGGTATTTCTTTTTCTTTGAAATTTTTTGCGAGGCTTTTTCATTTTTCATTGAACCTGTATCGTTAGTATTCTCCATATATATATAGCAATTTAAAGAAAATGCAGGGATAAAATCCGAGATAAGTATTAAATACAACAATTAAAATTAACTCTACACTACACATATGAATTACTAACATATTAAAAACATCGAACTAACGCATTAACAATTTTACAACTTAAAACAATACAGAATAAAATAAAAACATACTAAAGAAAACTAACATCCTATTTAACATAAAAACAAATGCAATTAACTAATACAAAAACTAAAACTATACTACTATAACAATTCAAGCAAATAATATAACAAACATCCAATGTCTCACAACATAAAGTACTGAATATTACAAACATATAAAAGTTTCCAAAATAACTTAACATCAAACAAACAAAACAAATAAAGTCCTAATCTTCAACATCAAAGTCTCAAACTATATTATCATCCCCTCCTTGATCTGTAGGCTGAGAAGACTGAGCAGGATGATACTGAGTATACCTGGGGCACTCGGAAAGATGACATCTAAATCTCCACTCCCGTAGCGATGTTCGGCCTTCATGATATGCTATCTCGTACTCTAAATGTCTCGCAGTACTCACTATCATAATCATGTCTCCTCTCCAGATTATCAATCCTTTGATCGAAATGATCAAATCTTCTCCCCATTGTCTCTCCAAACTGCTCAAAACTCCTCCTATGCAGGGTCAGCTCATTCATCAGATCTTGTAGGGTAGGGGTGGTAGGCTCATGAGGTTCATGGCTAGTAGAGGGTATATCTCTACTCGACCGAGTGAAATAACTTCTCACTCCCGATCTCCACCCTTCATGAGATTCATACTTCTTGATATCGACAGCTGCGAGTGGTTTCATAGGTTCCACCCATTCTTCATCATCTCCGGCCTCAACTCCGCAGAGTCGGCGAGTGCAAAAATTAATCCGAGTGTCCTAATCCAAACCTCCACTCTCATTTCGAGGAGTGGCCCGGATGTTTTGATAAATAATTCTCCCAATGTCGATGCTTCGTTTTTCGAATACAGAAGTTCGAGTCGCTCTATCTCGTGTTACCTCACCTGTGGTGATATGTGGCTAACGAGTAGAACAAATAAAGTAATGCCGAGGCTTTGGAGACTGCATTTAATTTAGAAAGAGGAAAATTCACTCTTTCCTGCTGCTTAATTTTCCAAACTCCGGTCCCATCAGTAAGAAAGTTAATGACTTCCTCCAAGGGTCCTTCTATCGTTCCAAAAGTTTCATACTCGCTAAAGTGCGAGTAATGAACTTCATAGAACGAGTTAATTCTTACAGCATTGAAATCTACAAAAAATCCTCGTACCTATACTGGTGCATCTTCAGCCGCGACCAAATTGGCATAAAATTCTTTAACCACTTCTACTACCGCACTATATCGAATGTAACGCAAATTCTCCCAACCTCGTTCCATAATAATCCGCTCTACTTCTCCTCCCGGATTTTTGAAAACCCGATCCGCAATGCACTTTCTTCCTTGTATGTTTTCAAAATATTTAGCCTGTGCTCGTGCATTGATGAATCGGTCTTCGTCGAATTCTACTCGACATTTTTGTCGTGGAGCCATACGATCGATCTGTGAAAATCGTGAAAATTTTCACTAAACTTAAAAATAATACTAAGAAGGCTTCCTACAACATTTATAAGCAATTTAAATCAAATTCCATGGATTTCCACCGAATATTTCTTCCACATTTTGATTTTTCCCAAAATTTGCAATGTGGTGAAAATATATGGTGGAAATCAAAAAATTTTGCATAGGAGTGAAGCTCTTACCAAGAGAAATTGAAATCCGGCGTTTTTGAGTTCTGAAATCGTCTCCACAAGTAAGATCTAGCAAGCCCTAGAGGAGTTTTTTTTGAAATTGAGAGGTTGGGGGTGATGAATATTGTTTTTGACCGGTCAAAATATATGTTTTTCGCGACCTCGCTGTCAGCGAGCTTTTTCTCGCCGTCGGCGAGATAATATTTTTCAGAACCAAAAACTCTAGGGAAAAATCCGCTGTCGGTGAGAAATTTTGCCCTATTCTTCGCTGTCAGCGAGATGGAGCTCGCTGTCGGCTGGTTTTGCTCGCCGTCGGTGAGATTCCAAAAATTTAAATTTCTGAAATTCGTCACTCATTTTCGTCCTTGACTTGCCTTATATTATATTTCCGATCACATCATTTATTAATTTAATATGAAGATTAGCTACTTATACACAAACAAATTCACACAACACAACAAATTAACTTTAATATTGAAATCCATGAGATGTACAAACTAACATAATTTTAAACTCTATAATCAAACTTCATTTCTCCAATCCTTACTACTAATCAGCATCGCAAACCAATCCACGACACACTAAATGCTGATACAAAACTATGACGCATATCTCAATTAAGTTTGGGATATTCAAATCATCACTCCACACATAATAAAATCTAAATAAAATCAAATAACATAAATACAAACATACTATGGAAATCTTTACTACTACTCTTCAATGTCGTAATCTTCATCTTCTCTGATATTTCTGATATGACGATGATGCACAAATAAGTTATAGAAAGGCCTGAAGGGAAATTCCGAAGCAGATTCTTCAGTGATCCAACCCTTCGTCTCGCTAAATGAAGAAAGGTAGCTTTCAGTGTGTCCAGAATGATCAAAGTGTTCCTTCATCCTCCAGTCAATGTGATCAAATAAATCAGATATATTGTCGATTGAATCTCTCACATTTTGCAGTTCTTTCTCCATTCCTTTAATTTTCTTCATAAGTAACTCCTTTTTATCTGAAATAGGCCTTGCTATAGGATTATTCTGTGAAGCTCTATCAGAGATAAATGTAATTTCATCATTATTGTCCAAAGTAGGGAATATATCTCGTAGGATCAAGCGGCTTCCAAGGTAACGAGAACCTTTTCCCAAGCTTCATAAGAAACTCCAGTACTGACTGCATAATGCAAAAATAGTAGATGGGTGTGCTAGTCCGTGAACTGACCCATGCACAATTAAACCCAATGCAGACTTAACAATTATTTATCCAACATCAATAGGCAATCCATTTTGAATACAATAATTCAATATAGCGCATTCCTTCGAAACCTTGTTTACCCTCATAGTAGGTAATAATTTAGATGAGATGAAAAAGTGCCGATGCTTTCGAGACAAGATTCAAAAGTGATGCGAGTAGAAACTAACATACCCGTCTTCACGCATTTCCCAATCTTCCGGTTCATCAGTCAGATATCGAAATATCTCATTCATATTATATCGAGAAGGCACAAAATTTAAATAGTGACATACCGGGGTGTTTTCTATAGAGAATAATTCATTTATTCTTGATGGAGTAAACGTCACCCATCTTCCTCGGACGTAGACATTCCCATTGTTGATCACATGTAAGTTAGAGTAGAACTCTTTCACAACCGGAATAACAACAAGCGGACGTAGTGTAACAAAATACCTCCCGACTGCGGCCGCGCGATCGTTTCTTCTATCTTCGTAGTGGAATTCTCTAATCCTCGATCGACAAATCCCCGTTCCTTGATAACTCTTTTCTTTACCAAAACCTTGTTGAAGATCCGCTGTGCTTCCGCACTCACAAATTTCCTCCGGTTAAACACTCCAGAATTAGAGGAATCTAAGAATTTGGAGGCCATTATGGTGAATGGAATAAATTCTAGTGAAGAAGGCAGATCTAGAATGATTTAAGAATGGGTTTTCACTAAGGAATTGGTGTTGAAACCGTCCAAATCGGCATTCAAATTATAAATAACTCATCTTTATAACTTCCTCGCTGTCGGCGAGAAGTTTCTCGCCGTCGGCGACTCAGTTATAAAAACTGCCTCCCATGTTCTCGCTGTCGGCGAGACGTTTCTCGATGTCAGCGAGCTCGATAAATAAACTGAATTTAATTTAGGCACGAACCTCGCTGTAGGCGAGTATCGACCTCGCCGTCGGCGAGATTCCAAAATAATGTCCAATTTCGCTCTAAATCGAATAATTTCTTTTTCTCATCATAATGGTTCGAATATGTGATGATTCTTAATAATAATTGAGTAGTAAAGTTTCAATAATATAGACTAACTTTTAAGATACAATAAAAATAGATAACTAATATTGGTTGCCTCCCATAAATCGCTTGGTTTAACGTCGTCAGCCCAACCTAATTTCAATTATTAATCAGGTCGACTAAGCATTAAAACCTCTTTATAGTTAGGTCTTATACCTTCGAAATATGATTTTAATCTATGTCCATTAACTTTAAATTTATGTCCGAGTTTTTGGATCTTCGATTTCTATAGTTTCGTATGAAAATATTTGAGTTATGGTGAAAGGTCCTAACCATCGAGACTTCAATTTTCCAGAAATAATTTCAATCTAGTATTATATAGCAAAACTTCCTGTCCTAGTTCAAAATTTCTCTGATTAATCTTCCGATCATGCCATAATTTCATCTTTTCTTTATAAATCCGATCATTATCATATGATTCATTTCTTAATTCTTCCAATTCATTTAATTGCAGCAATCTTTTCTCACCAGATCTTCCTTCATATTATAATTAAATTCTTTAATCGCCCAATATGCTTTATGTTCTAATTCAACCGGTAAGTGGCATGTTTTTCCATATATAAGCCTCGTAAGGAGTCATTCCAATCGAAGTTTTATAAGCAATCCTATAAGCCCATAATGCAGTTGTCTAATCTAATACACCAATCTAACCTATTCGGGTTTACGATTTTTCTAAAATACGTTTAATCTCACGATTAGATACTTCGACTTAATCCGCTAGTCCGTGGATGATAAGCAAGTGGATATCTTATGAGTAATATTGTATTTTTCTACTAGTTTGTGAATGTATTTTTTTCTAAAATGAGTTCCTCCGTCAGTGATAATCACTCTTGGCATTCCAACTCTAGTAAAAATATTTTTCATCAGAAATTTTGAAACACTCTTAGCATCACACCTAGGTAAAGCTTGTGCCTCAATCCATTTGGAAACATAATCAACAGCCTACTAATATATATGAGTTTCCAAACGAAGGAATAAAAGGTCCCATAAAATCTAATCCCCAAACATCAAAAATTTCAACTTCTAATATAAAATTCAGAGGCATTTCATTTTTTCTAGATATATTTCCTACTCTTTGACATTTATGACAAGTTTTAATATATCTGTATACATCTCTAAATAGAGTAGGCCAGTAAAATCCAGATTGTAGAATCTTATAAGCAGTTTTATCAGTCCCAAAATGTCCTCCAAAATCCGAATCATGACATTTTTGAATAATTGGTTCGACTTCTTCATAAGGTACACATCTTCTAATAATTAAATCCTTACATTGCTTATATAAATATGGTTCATCCCAAAAATAGGTTTTCGTATCATGGATGAATTTTTTCTGTTTTTGCAAAGTTAGCATAGGTGGTAAAATATTACTAACTATATAGTTTACTATATCAAGCATACCATGGTATTTTCCACTCATTGATATTATATAGTTGTTCATCAAGAAAATCGTTTATAATTTCATTTTCAATATCAGATAATTCATGATTTTCTAATCTTGATAAATGATCCACAATTTGATTATCAGTTCCTTTCTTATTAACGATCTCAAAATCGAATTCTTGCATTAATAGCATCCATCTAATTAATCTTGGTTTGGAATCTTTCTTTTGCATTAAATATTTGATAGCAGAATGATCAGTATGCACGATACATTTTGTTCCAATCAGATAAAGTCTAAATTTATTAAAACCATATACTACCGCTAATAATTCTCTTTCTCAGAATCGTATAATTTATTTCAGCGTCATTTAGAGTTTTACTAGCATAGTATATAACTTTAAAAATCTTTTCATATCTTTGCCCAAGAACTCGCTCCTACAAGCATAATCACTAGCATCACACATAAGCTCAAATGGTTTCTCCCGATTAGGTGAAACTATTATAGGTGCTCGTAATTAATTTTTCTTTTAAGAGTTCAAAAGCATTCAGGCATTCGATTGTAAATTCAAATTTCTTATCTTTTTCGAGAAGTTGGCATAGAGGTTTAGTAATTTTTGAAAAATCTTTTATATAGCGTCTGTAGAATCCAGCATGTCCAAGAAAACTTCTTACTCGTTTACCGTAGTTGGAGGTGGAAATTTAGCTATAACTTGAATTTTTGCAGGGTCCACTTCCATGCCTTTTTCCGAAATTTTATGCCCTAATACAATGCCGCCCGCAACCATAAATTGACATTTCTCACAATTTAGAACTAAATTTGTTTTCTCACATACTTCTAATACTTTTTTAAGATGAGTTAAGCATGTGTCAAATGATGTTCCAAATACAGAGAAATCATCCATAAATACTTCTATTCCATTGTCAATTAACTTACTAAATATAGACATCATACATCTCTCGGAATGTTCGTTGGTGCATTACATAATCCAAAAGGCATTCTTCGAAAAGCGAAAGTTCCATAAGGACAAGTAAATGTAGTTTTCTCTTGATCCTCAGGAGCAATTTGTATTTGATGATAACCTGTGTATCCATTTAGAAAACAAAAATACTTATGTCCGGCTAATCTATCTAACATCTGGTCTAGAAATGATAAAGGGAAGTGATTTTTCCTGGTGGCGGTATTTAATTTCCTATAATCAATACATATATGCCAAACAGTAACTTGTCTTATAGAAATAAGATTGTTATTTTCATTGGCAGTGACGGTCACTCCTCCTTTCTTAGGAACACAGTGAATTGGGCTTACCCAAGCACTGTCAGAAATAGGATATATGATACCATTATCTAACCATTTTAAAATTTCTTTCTTAACTACTTCTTTCATTATCGGGTTTAATCTCCTTTGGGGATCCGCTTTAGGTTTATGTTGATCATCTAAAATAATTCTATGAATATGGATTGAAGGACTAATTCCTTTAATATCTGCTAAAGTCTAACCAAAAGTTTTCTTATATTTTTTTAAAGTTTCTAAAAGTTTTTGTTCTTGAGATTCATTTAATGCGAGATGAAATAATAATCGGTAAGGTTGAAGAATTACCTAAATAAGCATATTTTAAATGATCGGGTAATATTTTTAGCTCAAGTTCAGGAGGTTTAATAATTGATGGAACTATATTCTTGTCGGTGTTTTCGTAATATCTAAAAATTCAAATCTTTCCCGAATATAATCTAGTTCTTCATTATTATCTTCAATTAATTCAGTGTTTTCTTTTTCTAATTTATCTTCGTAATATTCCTTAAAATGTTCTTGTTGTAAATGTTCAAGTATTTCCATCCGAAAACATTCATCATCTTTTTCTAGAGCAGGATATTTCATTGATTTTGCAATATTAAATGTAACTTTTTGGTCATTTACTCTCATAGTTAATTCTCCTTTCTGAACATCAATCATAGCTTTTCCAGTAGCTAAAAATGTTCTTCCTAAAATGATAGGAATTTCTTTATCTTCCTCCATATCTAAAACAATAAAATCTACTCGGGAAGATAAATTTATCCACTTTTACTAACACATCTTCAATAACTCCCTTAGGATAGGTAACCGAACGATCAGCTAATTGAAGGGTTACTGAAGTAGGTGTAATTTTTCCTAATCTAAATCTCTTAAAAATCGATAGAGGCATTAGATTGATGCTTTCTCCTAAGTCACATAAAGCTTTTCCATAAAATTTTTCTCCTATAGCGCAGGGTATAGTGAAACTACCAGGATCTTTCAATTTTTCAGAAGCTTCTTCCGAATAATAAGCACTACACTCTTCACTAAGTGCAACTCGTTTCATTATCGTTGAATTTTCTTTTCTTATTTAGAATATCTTTCATAAATTTTACATAATTTGGCATCCGATCTAAAGCTTCGACAAAAGGTACATTGATTGTTAATTTCTTTAATATTTCAAGGAATTTAGCAAATTGTTTATCTTTTTTATGTTGAGCTAGTCGTCGAGGAAATGGTGGTGGAGGTTTTTCAACGTAAATTTTTCATAGGTATTAAAGGATGTTCTAAGTTTGAATCTTGTTGAAGTGTTTCCTTTCAATTTCCACTTCCTCTTTTTGGCTTTCAAGTTCTTTTGAAATTCGAGGTTCTAATTCTTTTCCACTCCTTAGTTGTATTGCTTTAATTTGTTCTTTTCCTCGATCTTTAGGATTTATTTCCACATTACTAGGAAAAGTTCCAGGTATTCTATTATTTAGCGCAAGTAGCAATATGTCCAAGTTGAGTTTCGATATTTTTAATAGATGTTCCTTGAATTTGTAATTGATTTCCTTGAATTTGTAGTTGATTTCCTTGATTTTGTAGTTAATGACCCATATTCAAAATTAATTCATCCATAGATAATTTCTTATCTTTGAATTGAGGGTTATTGTTATTAAATCCAGGTGGGTAATTAGTTTTATAGTTTGGATTTGCTTGATTAGGTTGATTTATCCATTGTTGATTAGATGTGTTATTCCAACTAAAATTTGGATGAGTTTTCCAACCAGGATTATAATAGTTTGAATAAGGGTTATTAGTTCTATTATTAATAAGCATTTAAAGTTTCATAATTAGATTGAGATTCTATGATTTGTCCGGATGAGTTTTCTTATAAAGTAGGAGAGTAGTTCATTCCAAAATGATCTAATTTCTTAGATATAACGAGTAATTTGAGAAGCTAACATAGATATTGCATCGTTTTCATGAATGCCGGCTATCTTTTTCGCATTTACTCTATCAATAGAGCCATCGGAAATTATTTGTTGCCATTTCTTCGATTAGTGCATAAGCTTCATCAAATGGTTTAGACATTAATGAACCTCCAAAGCAGTAAGCATCGATGATCGATCTTAAAGATCCTACTAATTCATTATAAAAGGTTTGAATAATCAGCCAATCTGGTAGCGCATGATGTGGGCATTTCCTAAGAAGTTCCTTAAATCTCTCCCAAGCTTCATATATTGATTCTCCATCTAACTGACAAAAAGAAGTTATATCATTTCTAAACTTAGCAGCTTTTAGATGGTGGAAAATATTTGGATAGAAATTTTTGTGATAATTCTTCCCAAGTTTTAATAGATCCAAGTGCTAACGAATTCAACCACATTTTAGCCTTATCCCTTAATGAAAAAGGAAAAAGTCCAAGTCTTATAGCATCGTCAGATACTCCTTGATATTTAAAAGTAGCACAAAGTTCTAGAAAACTAACAAGATGTAAGTTAGGATCTTCAGTAGGTGAACCATTAATTGATTGTTTTGTACCATTTGGATAATCGCAGGTTTAAGTTCAAATGAATTAAGCAGCCTACATCGTGGTTTTGAATAGTTAAATGAATTTCATCTGATGTAGGGTTGGCATAATCTCTTAATGGTCTTTGTTGGTTCATATTTTGAATTTCAGGAATATTCGTCATTTGTGTTAAATTTATAATTTGTTTCTTTTATTTTCTAATTCTTTTAATTGTACGCTCTAATTCAGAATCGTAAGGTATTAAATTTTCGTTTCCAAATTTGTGCATACAATTTTAGAATAGATATTAATTTATTTATTATGATTATTTTAAAATAGTTTATTACTCTAGTAAATTTTTCTTACTTTCCCCGGCAACGACGCCAAAAACTTGACCCACAATTTTATATTATTATATTTTTAATTTAATTGTAACGACGCCAAAAACTTGACCCCGTTAAGTTTATATGTATAGAATTGTAATTTTTACTATAGTTGATATTCAACATATTTTAACAAATCAAATGGCCAGTTTGAAAGTAAATTAATTTTTAAGTAAAAATTATTACAATTTATTTATATTTAAAAGTACTTCTATTTTTAGTTCATCTAGTCACTTAATTTCATAAACAGGGAGAAAGACTAATAAACTACTCAGAATGCATGAGAACTAAACTAAGCATGGAATTCATTTAAAGTTAAAAACAATAAATACAAATACTTATCTCGATTTATCCCTGCGGTACTCTCTCGTAGCCTTTTCGACTCTTCCTTCCAGTACAGCAAGACTCACTAAAAACTCACTAACTCACTAAAAACTCACTAATTAAGACTCTAAAGACACAAATTGGCACACACACTTAGAACACAAAATAACACACACTTAGAACACAAAATAACACACACTTATAAGCTGAATTTCGGCCTCTATATATAGAGGTGAGCAAAGGACCATGAGGTGTGTAAGCATTCCTTCAAAAAGTGTCCAGGTTCAATGTATCTGCGCCATTTGAACTAGCTCGCCGTCGGCGACGAACTACCTCGCTGTCGGCGAGGCTTCTAGAAGGTCTTCAAACCACGCTATCTCGCTGTCGGCGGGCTCGGGCTCGCCGTCGCCGAGACGCTTATAAATCCTTCAGAATTTTCTTCCTCGTACCCTCGCCGTCGGCGGGCTCGATCTCTCCGTCGGCGGGCTCGATCTCGCCGTCGGCGACTCAGCACAAATTAGATTATTTTCTTCCTTTTTGCTCCAATTCCGCTCCTTTTTATGATTTTTGCTTTTATCACCTAAATTCTACATTCCTGCAACAAAATAAAGAAAATACCTTTCTTTAAAGTACAATTTCATCAAAAATAAGTATGAATTTCTTAATAAAATTTTCGAGTGATCATATATATATATATATATATATATATATATATATATATATATAAATTAAACTTAAAAAAAACCTAAAAAATATGCCGACAGTATACAAGAAAATGAATCCTTTTCTATTTTAGTATCTCAAGTTGCTACAATATCTAAGAAATTAGATAGTTTGTCTTAATTATTGCATTTAAGTAATGATAATTCTGGAAGTACTAATGGATCTCAAACTTTAGAGTCATTGCAAGCTATCACTAGCAAAACTAATAACCCTTATTCCAATCACTATAATCCAGGTTGGATGAATCACCCTAACTTAAATTGGAATAATACAAATCTACAATGTGGTAATAACCAACCTAACCAAATTACAAATTGGAATAATCAAGGTAATTCTAACTATCGACCTTCTTATCCTCCTAGTTTTAATAACTATCAATTTAAGGAAAAGAAGCTGTCTATAGAAGAATTAATTTTACAAATGGGTAGTCAGTTGCAAAGTCAAAATGCTGCAATAAGAAATTGTCGGCATATTTTTGGGTTATGTGTTTTATTTTGAAAATGGGGTCGCCTACAGAAGTTGTCGGTGAATTTTAGATTTTAAATTTAATTTAAATATATATATAATTTTAGAAAGAAACATTTGATTTTGAAAATAACTTTAAGTTTGAAAATTTTAAGATATGAAATCAAACCGATCTCACATCCCAAATAGTTTATATAAACAAGCACCACATCACAAACCGTGTATCTATCCCGGAGAATAGACAAACTGCTTGATGATGGGGCTCGATTAAATAAATTAGAAGATTTGTGACATCTGTTTGGTCTGCAAACCAATTTTATAAGCGACAAGTTCCCCTGCTTAGTATAGAGGAATTAAGCAGGGTTTATATTACCTGGGTTCTTAAAGTTACCTATAAGGGCAAGCCCCTATAGTTAATTACATCTTAAATAACGAGAATCATTTAAGAAAACTCTCGATAATGATCAGTGGTTTTGCTCTCAAAAATTTGAAAGTTTAAGGTTTTCAAAGGATTGGATTTTGGAAATTTTAAAGGGGAATGGATCAAATTTGGAACAGTTTATTTCAAGAATCCAAAGGAAGAGAAGTAGGAGAAGCTGAGGATCCAAGAAGAATCTCGGCAACTTCCCAAACTATCCAATTGTTTGGCTTAGATTTGGGAATTTATTTAATGTTTCAATCTTGACAATTTTTTTTAATTAGGACTTATATTTGTATGACATAATCATACAAATAGCCTCGAAGATATGAGGGCTTAATTTGCATAATATGATTATGCAAATGCCTAAAGAAAAGTTGAGGATTTATGTTGCACTAGGCAAACTACCTCAAAATCCTATGGCTTTGTTATTTAAAACTAAGGAAAGTTTTGCTGAAGTAGACACAAGTTTTGCTGACGAAGATGGCCGTGCTGCCCACTATGCTCCGAGCTCCTTGTTGTTGCAGAGGTTTAGTTTTAGAAGTCATAAATTGGGAGATGAGAGAAGTATTTTGGTTTATAGAAAATCTTAAAATCCAAGTGTTTTTAATTTTTTAATTAAAATAAATCTTAAAGTTGTTTAAACAGAACCGATTAAGATCCCACGGTTCCGTCATCCCGGCACCATTATTTTCATCGAATTCACTTAGTCCAGATGAATTTGCTAAACTCAATTGAATGAGTTCCACACTTTCCTTTAGACCGTGGGAAATCCCGTTATCAACACATGGGTTACATCATCCGAGGTATTCTCAATCATTTAACGAGACGTTTTAATTTTGTTTCAATTGTAGTTTTGTTGTTATGTTTGTGATTAAATTTTGAGTTGTTTTATATTTTGGAATGTTGTGGCGGTGAATTTTATCTTGCAATAAATTTTAATTTAGTTTTGGTTTCAGTTCAGGGACTATCCTAAAGGTTTTGGTTTTCATGCAACGATCTTATTTATCATGCAAGAAAAAGTAAAGTTCAGTGCACGTAAGTAAATTGAAATAAAGTAAATTGCAATAAAATAAAAGCGTACCTGGAGGGTCTTCCTGTCATCCCAAGCTACACTTAAGACACATGTGAAGGCATTTAAATATTTCAACAAGTACCTAGGTAAAGCTAAGGGAAGGGTTTTGGTTGTCTACCAAATTCCTAATCCTATTGCTAGTCATCTCCTATGCCGTCTAGGTTGTTGGTTTGGTTTAAGGATGATTTTCTTAATCATAGAACAATTAAGTTCAATTGTTCTTCTAAAACATCCCGTCATATTGAGGAAGTGCTTAGGACGAGTCCTAAACATCTTTTCAATACTTCTGGGATTATTTTGAGTCCATGTAAATTTAGTTGCACAAGTGAAGCTTTGTCTCTTGCTCAGTGAACCTGGGTATTTGATTACCTGATGAATGAAGTGACATCTCACTTAATACTCTATTTAAGAGTTATAATAATTAAAGCCTTTAAGGGCAAGTTGGTTTATTGAGAATTTTAATCATTCTTAATTTAAAGTTTGAGTTAATGATTTAAAGTGATTTAATTTAATTATCAGGTTTTATTTAATAATTTTAAGTTTGGAATAGTATTCAAATTATTTTAGATTTAATTTAAATCTTTACACTTTCAATTATCTTAGTATTTCAGATTGATGTTTATGTTTTAAATTTACTTAGATAGAAAGAGGTGTTGAAATTATTGATATGTTTTGATTTAACTCGTAATGATTTCATTTAGGTTTGTTGTTAAGTGATTTTAATTTAATTTAATTTAATTTAATTTAATTTAATTTCATTTCATTTAATTTAATTTAAATTAAATTAAATTTTAGTTTTAATTTAATTTTAATTTAATTTAATTTTAGTTTCAATATTTTAAATTTAATTTAATTTAATTGTTAAGGTGTTAATTTAATTTAATTTAAACTTTGACTTGACTTAATTTAATTTAATTTAATTTAACTCTAAGATTTTAAATTTGATTTTAATTATTGGACCATTTAACATTTTAAACTTTAATTCATTTAAGGGTTATCTTCTTTTAATTTTTAATTTATTTAGTTTGGATTTTCATTTTAATTTTTAATTAAGAACTAAATATTATTGAAGTGACTTATTTAGGGATTTTTAAATTAAAGAATAAATATCCTCTTAATAATATCCCTATTTTAATAATCCAAATTTTAAATATATTCTTTCCAAAATTTAAATTATTTAATTAATTAGAGTTTCATTTTGATATTTTCAAAGTGTTTAATGGGTTTCTACCCTTTTAATTTCCCTAAGTTTCAATCATCCAAGAGAAAGTTAAAATCAAAAATTTTATCCTCCATTTTGATTAAACCTAAAGTTTTAATTAAGGGTTAAAATTTTTAATTACCTTTATGCCCTTTTAGGCTTATTTATTTCATAACTCCCTAAATTGAGATCAAATGAATTTGATATTTTTATGTCACCTCACTCACATGTCAATTAAGGCATTAGAGGAGAAAATGTAATTTTTCTGACTTTAATTTATTTATATAATTATTTTTAGTAGAAAATAGGGGTTTTCAAAGAAAATTCAACAAAATGACCAAGGTAAATTTTCTATCCTTAAGAAAATTATGGGATGTTTCTAATGACTAGAGAACCACTTGGACCAAATTTTGTAATTTTTGGAATTATATTTGATTTATTATAATTATTTTGAGTTTTAGAGTATTAATTAATTTAAAAAAAATAAAAAATTGAAAAATTGATTTTATATTTTTCTCAAATTTCTCTAACCTCAAGGAGTCCAGAAAGACAAATTTTATAATTTTTTGATTTTTCTTTGATTTATTAGAGTTATTTTAGTGAAAAAGGTTGAAAATTCATTTTTTAATATTAAAAATTACATTAAGCCTTTAAAATTCAATATCTTATCCTAGGGACTTAGGAAAAATATTTGGTTTGTTCCTAAGTGATTAGAAGTCAAAATGTGACATTTTAATAATTTTTAATATTTTTTGATTTTTATTATTTTTTAATTATTAAAATATTAAAATATTGTGAAAAATTAACTTTTTTAGAAAATCCTAATTTTAATTTTTCTGAACTCCTCTATTATCAGAGAAGCTCTAAAACCATTTTTGTGAATTTTTGAAAAGTATCTTTGGAGCTATGAATTTTTAAAGTTCAATTTTGCTTATGAGACTTAATCAATCCATTTGGTGTGGTTAATCAAGTCCAATTGATTTCAAAATTTTATGTAAGGTTTCTCTGACCCTAAAGAGAAATGGAGAATTGTTTTCAAGTCAATTTGGTGTGTGTTTAACCCTAATTAATTCAAATTCAATTTTGGGAGTTTAGGCCAATTAAGGTTATTATGAATGAATTAACTCAAAATATATTTTTCATAGGGTCCCCTGGTCCTAAGAAACACCACCAAATTTTCCTAGAATTTATTTTACAACTTGCTAATTATTGGAATTAAATTACCTAAAACAGTGACATGAACTTGCAAAATTAATAACTTTTCACAGAGATGGTCTCTGACCTTGAAACATTCAGGGAATGTTCCCAAGATCAGAGACTTCAAAAGCCCTATGGTCTCATGCCAACGTGAATTGTCTATGCAAATGGAGAATCAAAACATTGGAAACAATAAATAAATTATTAAAAATAAAATACTCATCCAATTAACTTGATTTCTTTTCCACATTATTCTCCTCTGTTCACTGAGCAAGAGAGTATTTTTATTTTATTTTTGTAATTTTTCTATGCGAAGATATGAATTTTTGAAGTTCTGGTATTTAAATAAATCCAAAAAATCCTAATTTCTTACTTATCCGACTCGGCGCCGCGTCATCCTCGTCAGGGTCAAAAGCCCACGGGTCGCTCCGTGATTCAGTGCCGCCATCTGAGTCAGTGCTACGAGGGGCCCGCCATTCACGTACCATCGCTATCCGGCTTGATCTCGATCGTCCGCTCGATACACGCGTGATCCAACGACTCCTGGTCATCATCTCCGACTGGTGTGCACTGGTGACCGTCCACACCAAAACCCTAAGATCTCACTCGATTCTTCATGGATTTTTGTGTTCTTATACTCTATTGATTCGTCTTGAAGAGATGAACACATCTATTCGGTTAAGGTGCATTGAAATCAACTCAAACTAAATGGAGAATATCCAGGAGCTCGGGAGGAAGACTGAGTTCATACCTTTGCTCAGAGAAGTGAAGCTTCGATCTGAGGGTTGTGTCACCTTCGATTGAGTCCAAGCAAGCTCCAGATGAAGTCTCTTGCTCCGGGAAATGCCTAGGTACAAAAGTGACCAAGGCCGATCACAAAGCTTGGAGGCCGGAAGCAATGGCCGGCCCGGTGAGGGGGCTTTTGCCGGGGAACTTCTCCTCTTGGTCCGGTGAAGGTGTAGAGTCAATCAATTTGAAGATTGGCTTACTGTGGTGAAGTGTCCTAGTTTTGGGCTTGAATTTCAACTCCAAAATTGGACTCATAGAGAGGGCTTTAGGGCTGGATTTCAGTGGGGATCAAGTTCTCTATGTCTGGAGAGGGATCTGGAGTGATTTTGATAGAGTTTTGGTAAGGTTTTGGTTCAACACCTTTTTTGGCCGAGAGGCGGTGAGGTTTAAATAGACATGGCTGGAGGGCTTCCCAGGGGGGTTTGATGCTTGGGATCAGCTGCTCTATGAAAAAGAAGAACAACAATGGTGTTCAATTGGATTGGGACAACTCAGCAAGGAAGAATTAAAAATTTTGGCTCTCATGGGTGCTCTCGGCCTGGTGGTTTCCGGCGGCCGGCCGTCCAGGGTCAAGTCACTGTTGTCATCAGGAGGGTCAGGGGTTAGCAATGGTGCAAGCAATTAACATTGGCCATGTGTAAAGGACTTAATTCAAATGGAATGGGGGAGAGGTCATTTTGGGTTCAATTTGGTCAAGTCATGGTTTAGGCTAGGTGCACCTCCCCAAGGCTGGTTTGGGCTGAAGAGAAAGTCACTTGGGTCAACTTGATTAGTGGGGTCAAGTCACAATCCAAGTACAATTAGGCTTAAGCAAGATTAGGGGATACATGGGAGTGTTTAATCACTCCTAAGGGAATCATTAAAGGGCTTCCTCCTTTTTCCATTTAGGGAGTGGTGATAAGTCAAAGCTCTCATGGCTTTCATGTGGCTTGTGCATGGCTCCAAGGACTCCATTTGCCTTAGGGATGGCTTGACTCATTTACTTGGAAATGGATTTTGGGATTTTTGACGAATTTAGGGGAAATTGGCATGAGGCTTAATTTAGGATAATTTGATGATGGATTTGAAACTTATGGAATGATTTAAATCAAAGGGATGATGAGAGGAAATCTCTTGTCGGCTTTGGAATGGATTTTGGGCATTTTGAAATCATTTTGGATGGGCTTTTTAAAAGGCTTAAATGGGTGGGCCTTTATATTTAAAGATGGACTTTTGGATGAAGAATTTTGTGAAAGACCATGCCAAATAAATGTTGGTTTTAGTTTAGGGATGTTTCATGAATGGTTTGGAATCAATTTGGTGTGATTTGGAGTAGAATTGGGTTGAATTTGGGCTTTTTTGGTAAAGGAGCTAAGGTGGGCCAAATTGGGTTAACTTGGGCTAAGGTTGGGCTAAGGTTGAATTTGGTGTAAAATTAATGTTGAAAAATGTTTATGGGAGTATTACAAAGAGTTTTCAACTTTGGTTGGGCTCTAACTTTGGGATTTGAGCCTATTTAGGTTAGGTTAATTTAAGGGATTTTTGTTTTGGGTTAGGTTTGGGTGGAGTTTAGGTTCAAATTTGGGGCAAATAAAGTTAGTTTTTGGTTTGTGGGGATGTTAGGAAGGTTTTAGAAAAGATTTGGGGTCAATTGGGGTTGAGTTGGGTTGGTTTGGGCTAGGTTTAGGTCATGGGCCAAAATTGGGCCTTTAGGCTTCAAATTGAAATTGGGCCCAAATGTCAATCGAATTGGACTTGGATTTAGTCTATATTGATATTGGGGATATTGAATTGAAGTTTAGAATTGAATTGGACCAAAATTGAGGTCAATTGGGGTGGTTTGGTTTGACATTGGGTTCACTTGGGTTAAAAAATGGGTCAAATTGGGGGTTTTGGTAAAAGTGGGGTAAATTGGCAAAATTGGCCCATGGTGTAGTTGAACAAAATGAAATTAGGATTATTTGAGATTTTTTTGGAATTTTCTGCGAATTTTTAGAATTTTTGGATTTTTGGGGTAAAAGGGTATTTTGGTAATTTTGGGGTGGGGGGGTTAGGGGTATTTTTGGACAAAGATGGTCAATTTCAGTGGTGGAAAGTGTTTAGGATTAATTTTGGAGGATCTTGGGTAATTTAGGTAATTTTGCAAATTTTGGGTCATTTCAAGGGTATTTGGTAGGTTTGGTGGGTCAGGGGCCTCGGGGGTCAAAAACTGAAATTTTGAAAAAAAGAAGATTGATCAAGTGTGAGTGAAATGGAATCATTTTGGTTGAGCCATGAAGCCATATTAAACCCATACGAGCCATGAGAGGACTCATTTGAGGCATTCACTATGTTGTTCCTAACCCTCTTAGCTAAGGGCTTAGGGGTTAAGGATCATCCATATGAATTACGTACATGAGTCAGGAAGTCAAGTTGGGTGAGAGTGTGGTTTTAGGACTTGGAATGTGTGTGAGAGTGTAGTGTATGTGCAAGTCAACCCTCATCAGACTAGGCCATCCAGGGTATTGCTAAGGCCAAAAAGTCTTATAGGGAACTCATCCTTTAAACCTCCACATTTGATTTCAACCCTCTAGGTGATTAGGGGTCTACAATCAAGCTTGTGGGGTTTGCAGGGAGTTAAGAAGTAGTTTGAATTTCTAAATGGTGGGTTCCATTTCTAGTCCTCTAAGATTAGTTAAAGGAAAAGCCTAAGGCTAGATCCTAAGTACTAAAGAGAGATGCAAAAGACCTCACCAAAATTGAGGTCAACAGAAATATTGAAAATTAAATGGGGCAAATTGCAAAAGCTATTAACAACAGACCACAGGGAATACTTCCAAGTACTGTTGAAGTAAATCCAAGAGAAAATGGAAAAGATCAAGAGCAGATTAAAGCTGAATTACTTAGAAGTGGAAAAGAACTAAGGGATGGAAAGTAAAATAAAATTCAAAAAGAGACTGAAGTGATAGAAGTTGAGAAACTTAAGGAAATAATTATTGAAAACGAAAAACAATCTCATGATGAATTTGAAAAATATCTACCCAACTACTGAAATAGCAGAAATTGGATCATCAATTTTTGAAATTTTTTGAGGTATTCAAAAAGCTTACTATTAATATTTTATTTGCTGAAACTTTGGAACAAATGGCTAGGTATGCTAAATTTATGAAAGATATTCTTAACAAGAAAAGAAAATTTGAAGCTTTTAAAACTGTTTCATTAAGTGAAGAATGTTGTGCAATTATTTAAAAAAAGTTACCTCAGAAGCTTAAAGATCTTGGAAGTTTTACTATACCTTGTGCTATAGGAGATAGATTTCATGGAAAAGCTTTATGTGATTTAGGAGCAAGTATTAACCTCATGCCTTTATCCATTTTTAAAAGGTTGGATTTAGAAGAAATATCTCCTACTACTGTAACCTTACAATTAGCAGACCGATCTGCTACTCACCCAAGAGGAATGATAGAAGACGTTTTGGTAAAAGTGGATAAATTTATTTTCCCTGTAGATTTTATAATTCTGGATATGGAAGAAGATGAAGAGATTCCTATTATTTTAGGAAGACCTTTCCTTGCTACCGGACGTGCTATGATAGATGTACAAAAAAGGGAGCTAACCATGAGAGTTAATGATCAAGAAGTAACATTCAATGTTCTTAAATCAATGCGGTATCATAACAAGGAGAAGTGTTATAGAATGAATATTTTTTATTACATGATAGCACAACACTATCAAGAAAAATGTCAGATCATTTCTAAAGAAGAAGAGATCTTAGATCCTGAAGATTTAAGTGATTCTGAATAAGATATAAAGGATATTGATTATATTAATGAAAATTTTGAAATATTGGATACTATTGAAAGTAATGAATTCAAACCATCAATTGAAGAGGCTCCTAAATTGGAATTAAAGGAATTACCCTTTCATTTAAAGTATGCCTTTTTAGGGAATTCATTAACTTTACCTGTTATTATATCTTCTGAATTAACTACAGAGCAAGAGATGAAATTGATTGAAGTTTTAAAAGAGTATAAAAAAGCTTTTGGATGGAAAATAACAGATATTAAAGGAATAAGTCCATCAATATGTATGCACAGAATTCTATTGGAAAATGACAGTAAACCCAGTATTGAACCTCAAAGGAGACTAAACCCTGTTATGAAAGATATGGTTAAGAAAGAAATGTTAAAATGGTTAGATGCTGGAATAATTTATCCAATTTTTTATAGTCATTGGGTTAGTCCTATTCATTGTATTTCAAAGAAAGTATGAGTGACTATTGTCGAAAATAAAAATAATGAATTGATTCCAACAAGACAAGTTATGGTTGGTGATCCACTTTAAAAATACCTATTTTTATGCCTTATTATTGATTCAATTCTTAAGGATATTATGCTTTAATGAAAGGTATATTAAAGGAATTACCCTTTCATTTAAAGTATGGATTTTTAGGGAATTCATTAACTTTACCTGTTATTATATCTTCTGAATTAACTACAGAGCAAGAGATGAAATTGATTGAAGTTTTAAAAAAGTATAAAAAAGCTTTTGGATGGAAAATAGCAGATATTAAAGGAATAAGTCCATCAATATGTATGCACAGAATTCTATTGGAAAATGACAGTAAACCCAGTATTGAACTTCAAAGGAGACTAACCCTGTTATGAAAGATATGGTTAAGAAAGAAATGTTAAAATGGTTAGATGCTGGAATAATTTATCCAAATTTTTATAGTCATTGTGTTAGTCCTATTCATTGTATTCCAAAGAAAGGAGGAGTGACTATTGTCGAAAATAAAAATAATGAATTGATTCCAACAAGACAAGTTATGGTTGGTGATCCACTTTAAAAATACCTATTTTTATGCCTTATTATTGATTCAATTCTTAAGGATATTATGCTTTAATGAAAGGTATTTTTATGTTTTGGATGTAGGTGACAAAAAAAGAGCTAAAGAAGGAAAAAGGAGCAAAAATAAGCTAAAATAGAGCTAAAAAGCAAAGTTGCCGAAATTTTAGGTTTGGCGCCTTGGCGCCAGAATCCTGCACCTAAGCTCCAGTTCATTACTGAAGCAGTGAAGAATTTTTAAAAACTTTGGGCAGTTATTTTGACGGTGTTAAGCAGTTATCAGACCTTCTAGAAGACTGGAAGTTACTCCTAATACATAGGACATGTGATACAATGCATCTGGATGTGGGAAAATAGTTTTAATCACGAAGAGGTGTAATCCAAAGTGAAGAGGTTCGAAGACTTGGTCACGGAGTCCAGCGCCTAGGCACCACTGTTACTTTCTAGAAGATACATTATATTTGGTTGAATTTTTAAGAGGTGCCTTAAGCAACCCCTGGTTATTTTCGAAGCTCTATAAATAGGAGTCAATTCTACAGAGAAAAGCCCCCCCAAACCCCCAAGCATCCTAGAGTGTGCTCCCAAGCACTCTAAAGTTCTCTCACGCTTGAAAATAATTTTAGGGAGCCACCTTCTTAAGTAATTAGTGAGTTTATTTTAGTTATTTTAAGTGTTACTACTCAATTCCTTGACTAGTAAGTGTGAGTTTGTAAGTGTTAGTGCTGTTGAAGTCTTTCATTTTGTATTGGAGTCAGTAGGAGTTAGCAAATCACTTGAAGGAACATTCCAGATAAGTATTTGTAACTTGGTTCAAAGTTTTATAAATATGTTTTGTTGTGTGAATTCAATGTGTTCTGAGTAGTTAGTTTTCTTTCTCCTTTCAACTATGAAGAGATAATAAGATAATTTAATTTTGTTGGAGAACTTAAACTTAAATTTTATAAAAATTGTGATGATTTTAATACCTGATCTTAATTTACTTTTTAAACTGGCCATTTAAATTGTTAAAACCTGTTGAAAAATTTTGAGACCTATCCGAAGATAAGTACTTAACTAGTTGATATCACATGAATCCTTGGGTAATGGAAGGCTATATGCGGGTTATTTAAGGTGAAGTGCAAATAAATAGGGAGATATTATTTATTGGGCATAGAATTTATTGGTTTTTAGAGTGACAGACTAAATTCTAATAATTTAGTTTGTAGAAAGGGAACAGGTCGCTAGTACGACTGACCATAGCCACTCTTGGACATCTAGAAGTGTGAGCCTAGATTAACCCATTCTACTAATAATACATCCTGAGCCGATCTATAGATTAGACAATGTTCTTTATACTATCGAGCGAAGGTAAAGAATAGGAATGCTTCTATTTGGCGCAATACCATAATTTTAAGTTCTCAACGAATGATAATTATTCTGAAAAATCTTGGATTAGTTGAAAAAGGAGAAAGTTGTTTTATTTATAATTGCATAAACAGTTTACTTGATTGTTGCTTATTTCTATTTAGTGGAAATTTAATTAAACTTAAAAATCTAAATTTTGAAAAGAAATAAAATAATAATTACTTTTAATTTGAAAATCTAATATATTTCTTAATTTAATTTTCACTTGATCTTCCCTGCTGGATCGATAACCAGGACTCCAATAGAGCCCTGTATTACTTGAAATGATACGTATACTTGCATTTAAAATTATGACTTTTACAAAAATTATTATAAATATTTAAATATAAATTCATAAATTCTTGCATTAGTAAAGGTCGGGTATCAAGTTTTTGGCGCCATTGCCGGGGAAGATAGAAAAGAAGTGAAAGAAAGAATATTAAGAAAGAAAGAAAGAAAATTTTTAGATTTCTCAAATTAAAAATATTTTATATACTTTTATTTCTTTTAAAAATAATAAAAATAATACAAAAACGCTTACAAAAATAAAAATACCAAAAAGATTTTATTTTATTTTTATGCGTAGTTCTGGATCTGAAGAACTATTACATTTGGATTCCAAATTTGAAAGAACTGTTAAAAGAATTAGAAAAAGAAAACAAATTCAAAAATATCAGAAAATGGCTAACTTACATAAAATAATCAAATCCAATAGAAATTAATGAACAAAATGTTTATATACCATTAAGGGATTATGAAAACTTTACAGCTGATGAACTTCACATTAGTATTCAAATGCCTGCTGTAGATGCTAATTCTTTTGAACTTAAACCTTCTATTATTTAAATGGTTCAAAATAATCAATTTGGAGGAACACCAAATGAGGATCCAAATTTAAACCTTGCTAGTTTCTTAGAACTTTGTGCTATCTTTAAATATAATAATGTTTCTGATGATGCTATTAGGCTTAGACTCTTACCTTTTTTTTAAAAGATAAGCAAAGATGTGGCTTAACTCATTAGCAATTTGTTCTATTAAAGCTTGGGCAGATATGACACAAAAATTCCTTGCTAAATATTTTCCTCCTTCTAAAACTGTTAAATTAAGAAATGATATTACTTCATTTATGCAATTCGATGGAGAAACAATTTATGAAGCATGAGAAAGATTTAAAGAACTACTAAGAAAATGTCCTCATCATGATTGGTTAATTATTCAAACATTTATAACAGACTTATTGGATCACTTAGATGTATTATAGATGCTGCTGCTAGTGGTTCTTTAATGGCCAAGACATTTGATGAAGCTTATACCTTAATTGAAGAAATTGCTAACAATAATTTTCAATGGCCTTCTAAAAGGGTTAATCGTAAAAGAGTGACAATTATTCATGATAATGAAGCTTTTTCTATTTTAGCGTCACAAGTTGCTGCTATATCTAAGAAATTGGATAATTTTGCTATTAACATGTCGCATGTAAGTAATGGTAATTATGCAAATATTGATGATTCTCAAACAATAGAAACATTACAAGCTATTGCTAGTAAAACTAATAACCCTTATTCAAATTATTATAACCTAGGTTGGAAAAATCACCCTAATTTTAATTGGAATAATGAACATCAACAATGGAATAATAATCAAGCTAATCCAACCAGAAATTTGAACAATCAAGAAAATTCAAACTTTAGACCAACTTATCCTCCTGGTTTTAACAATCAGCAGAAAACGTTATCTGTAGAAGAATTGATCTTGCAACAAGGTAATCAGCTACAAAGTCAAAACACTGATTTTCAAAATATTGAGGATTAGATGGGACAAATTGCTAATTTTATTAATTACAGACCTCAAGGAACACTGCCTAGCAACGTCAAAATTAATCCAAAAGAAACTGTAAAAGACCATGAACAAGCAAAAGCTGTACAACTTTCAAGTGGGAAGGAAGTAAAAGAGAAAATTTAGAATGAAATTGAAAAAGAGAGAGAAGTTGAAGAGATTAAAAAACCTAAAGAAACTCTTTTTCCAAGTAAAGATCAAACTGTAATTCCTATTGAAGTGGAAGTTGAAAGACTACCACCACCTTTTTCTTAAAGACTAAAACAACAGAAGCTTGACCATTAATTTTCTAAGTTCTTTGAAATTTCTAAGAAACTTATCATCAACATTCATTTTGCTGAAGCTTTAGAACAAATGCCGAGCTATGCAAAATTTATGAAGGATATTTTAAGCAAGAAACAGAAATTTGAAGCTTATGAAACTGTTGCATTAAGTAAAGAATGTAGTGCAATAATTCAAAAGAAACTACCTTAGAAACTTAAAGATCCTAGAAGTTTCGCTATACCATGTGCTATTAGAGAAAAATTCTGTGGAAAAGCCTTATGTGATTTAGGAGCAAGTATTAATCTCATGCCATTTTCTATCTTTCAAAGATTAGATTTAGGAGAGATTTCTCCCACCACTGTAACCCTTCAGTTAGCTGATCGATCGATTACTTATCCTAAAGGAGTTATAGAGGATGTTCTTTTTAAGGTGGATAAATTT
This sequence comes from Papilionanthe hookeriana x Papilionanthe teres, assembly GCA_022702705.1. Taxonomy (NCBI): domain Eukaryota; kingdom Viridiplantae; phylum Streptophyta; class Magnoliopsida; order Asparagales; family Orchidaceae; genus Papilionanthe; species Papilionanthe hookeriana x Papilionanthe teres. Next base: position 137,170,182 of record CM040429.1, on the reverse strand, counting down.
ATCTTCCCTGTGGATTTCATTGTACTGGATATGGAAGAAGATAAAGAAATACCTATTATTTTAAGGAGACCTCTTCTAGCTACCAGTCGTGCTATGATTGATGTGCAATAAGGAGAATTAACAATGAGACTTAATGATCAGGAGATAACATTTAATGTTCTGAAATAAATGAGGCATCCTGACAAAGAAAAATGCTATCAGATGGATATTTTTGATTATATAATTGAAAAGAATTATCAGGAAAATGTAAGGTTATTTCTAAACAAAAAAATGATGAATCCATAATATATAAGGAGTCATTAACTGAAGAAATTAAAAAAGTAAATGAAGAAAATTTATCTGAAGAAACTCATTATATTCATGATAATTAGGAAATTTTAGACACAACTAAAAATGATATAATTTTACCCTCAATTGAAAAATACCCTGAACTGGAATTAAAAATGTTACCTACACATTTAAAGTATGCATTTCTTGGAAATTCATTAATTTTACCTGTAATTATATCTTCAGAACTAAGTAAAGATCAAGAAGAAAAATTAATAGGAATTCTGAAGAATTATAAGAAAACTTTTGGTTAGACTATTGCAGATATAAAAGGAATAAGCCCTTCAATCAGTCTGCATAGGATTTTAATGGAAGAAAATTGTAAACCCACTATCGAACCTCAAAGAAGATTGAACCCAATTTTGAAAGAGGTTGTTAAAAAAGAGATTTTGAAATGGTTAGATGCTGGAATTATTTTTCATATTTCGGATAGTCAATGGGTAAGTCCTATTCATTGTGTTCCAAAGAAAGGAGGAGTAACTGTCATTATTAATGATAAAAATGAATTAATCCCTACAAGACAAGTTACGGGATGCCGAATTTGCATTGATTATCAAAAATTAAACAACGCCACTAGAAAGGATCACTTTCCTTTACCTTTCTTGGATCAGATGCTGGATAAATTAGCTGGACACTCATTTTTCTATTTTTTTGATGGATATTCTGGTTATCATCAATTACCCATTGCTCCTGAGGACCAAGAGAAAACAACATTTACAAGTCTTTATGGAACATTTGCCTTTAGAAGAATGTGTTTCGGTTTATGTAATGCACCTGCAACTTTTCAAAGATGTATGATGTCAATATTCTGTGATTTAATTAATGAAGGAATTGAAGTATTTATGGATAATTTTTTAGTTTTTGGAACTTCTTTTGAGTTTTGCTTGGAAAATATAACTGAAGTTCTAAAAAGATGTAAAAAACAAATTTGGCTCTAAACTGGGAAAAATGTCAATTTATGATCACAGAAGGAATTGTACTTGGATATAAAATTTCACAAAAAGGTATGGAAGTTGATTAGGCAAAAGTGAAAATTATTGTTAAACTTCAACCACCTACTACCGATACTGATGTGAGAATTTTTCTGGGTCATGCTGGATTTTATATGAGATATATAAAATTTTTTTCTAAAATTGCTAATCCTCTTTGTCATTTATTAGAAAAAGAAGCTAAGTTTGAATTTAATAAAGATTGTCTGAATCCGTTTAATATTCTAAAAGAAAAATTTAATCAATGCACTTGTCATTGTTGCACCTGATTGAAGTAAACCTTTTGAATTAATGTGTGATGCAAGTGATTATGCAATTGGAGCTGTATTGGGACAAAAATATGAGAAAATTTTCAAAGTTATATATTATGCTAGAAAAACTCTAAATGAAACTCAAATAAATTACACTACTATTAAAAAAGAGCTCTTAGCAATAGTATATGCCTTTGATAAATTTAGACCTTATCTTCTTGGAAGCAAATGTATCGTAAATATTGATCATTCTGCTATTAAGTATTTAATGTCTAAAAAGGATGCTAAACCAAGATTGGTGAGATGGGTTTTACTTTTACAAGAGTTTGATTTTCAAATAGTAGACAGAAAAGGAGCTGACAACCAAATTGCTGATCATTTATCAAGAATTAAAAATAATATTGAAAAGATTCCTGAAGAAAACAAAAATGAGAAATTCCCTCATGAACAGTTATATGTTATTCAAGGATTACAAATGCCTTGGTATGAAGATATGCTTAACTATTTGGTTAGCAATATTTTACCATATGGATTGAATAGCAAATATATTAAGAAATTCAAGAATGATTCTAAATCATAAATCTGGGAAGATCCTCATTTATTTAAAATAGGAAGAGATTATGTGATTCGAAGATGTGTACCTTATAAAGAAACTTTTGCAATTATTCAAAAATATCACGATTCTGAATTTGGAGGGCACTTTAGAGTGGTTAAAACTGCTTTTAAAATTTTAAATTCTAGATTTTATTAGTCTACATTATTCAAGGATGTTGGACATTATGTGAAAACTTGTGATCAATGTCAAAGAATGGAGAATATATCCAAAAAAGATGAAATGCCTCTAAACTATATATTAGAAGTTGAAATTTTTGATGTATGGGGTTAAGACTTTATGGGACCTTTTGTACCATCATCTGGAAAGATTTATATTTTATTAGCCGTTGATTATGTTTCAAAGTGGATTGAAGCTGTAGCTTTACCAAATTGTGATTCCAAAAGTGTTTCATAATTTTTAAAGAAGATGATTTTTACAAGATTTAGAATGCCAAGGGTAGTTATCACGTGATGGGGAAGTCATTTCGAAATGTAAGAATTCAATCATTACCGGAAAAATTCGAATTAAACATAGAATTGGAACCGCTTATCACCCGAAAAAAGTGGAATGGCCGAAGTATCAAACAGAGAAATTAAAAGAATATTAGAGAAGACTGTTAATCCTAAAAGAACCGACTGAGTTGATAGACTTGATTCTGCATTATGGGCTTATGGAACAACTTATAAGACACCTATCAGAATGTCACCTTATCAGTTAGTTTATGGTAAACATTGTCACTTACCTGTTGAACTGGAACATAAAGCTTACTGAGCGATAAAGGAGTTCAATTATGATTTGAATACTACAGGAGATAAATGACTGTTACAACTGAATGAAATGAAAGAGATAAGAAATGAGTCCTATGAAAATGCAAAGATTTATAAGGAAAAAATGAAGAATTTACATGAAAAAAGATTTCAAGGAAAATATTTGAGCCTGGAAAAGAAGTATTATTATTTAATGCTCGTTTAAAACTTTTTCCTAGAAAATTAAGATCTAAATGGATGGGACCATTTATAATTGAGAATGTATACCCTTATGGAGCTGTGCATATTAAAGATCCCATGACGGAAAAAATATTTAAAGTTAATGGATTAAGACTGAAGCCTTATATGGGAGAAATGAAACTAAATTACAAGAAGGCTTACGAACTAAGTCTACCCGATTAATACAACTGATTAGGTTGGGTTGACGACGTTAAACCAAGTGCTTTGTGGGAGGCAACCCATATATTATTATTGTGATTGTTTGTGATTTGAATTTATCTTTATCGATGTTTGTGTGTTGATCACACCTTTTTAATAGAACTATTTTTAAGACCGAAACTTTGTAAATTTGACGATAGGAGAAATGGAGTCGAACGTGGTTCTGGCGCCTAGGCACCCAACTTTGGTGCCTAAGTGCCAGCATAACCAATGTGTATCGATAGTCCAGCGCCTAGGTGCCAGATTTCGACGCCTAGGTGCCCCAGTTACTGATCATGCAAAAACTGAAAATCTTCAATTTTTCACACGAATTCTTCTTATGAATTGCTCTATCTTTGTCCCCAAACCTTAAGCAACCATATTTTCGACCAGAATAATTGATTTTGGAGGAGAAGAGAGAAGTTTGGAAGTAAAGGAGAGAGGAAATCATGGCAATGAGGTAAGAGACAAATCTGCCAAAGATCCTCAACCTTATTTTAATGGTTTTATTGCAGTTAGTATGGAGAGGTTGTTTAGTAGTTTAGAAAAGATTGAGGCGGAACTTCAAAGCATTGGGAATCTTCTGCATGAGATGTATCATCAAATTAAGCATTTGGAATGACAAAAAAAACTTCAGTTCGATCATATGGTGGCCTATCAAGATGCTCAAGTAGCAATGTATGTGAAGAACAATTGGATTGATGGAAGACGACTTTGGAATTTCCAAGGGCATTGGTTTTCTATCCATGCGGGCCTAGTGAAATTCATTGTGAGAGAGATGGAAATTAAAATTTGGTGTTGAATAGATCTTTTATGTGTTCTAAGTGTGATTGAGTCAAGTTTTAGTGAGTCGAAGATATGGTTTGTGTGTTTGCTTAATTGTTCAATGTGTGTTTTTAGATTGAGAATTTGCTTTGAATTAGTGTTGTTTGTGTCGTTTATAGAATGATGAACCTTATTATAGTCTTTTTTCTGGAATTTATGGAGCTTGGAATGAAAAATATGAAATGGAATTGAAGAGTTTAGTTATATCTTGTGTTTGAAATGGGAATCTAGTTTATCATTTTAATTAATTGTGGAAATGTTTGGAAGTTAGAAATTGGAGAAATAATATCATGTGAGTAATTAGAGGTTGAATTTGATAAGTTTTGGTGGAAAATATAATTTCTAAATCGAATTTTTGGAAAGACAAGTCTGGCGCCTAGGCACCAAAATTCAGCGCCTAAGCGCCGGTTCGGCCTAAACTCAAAACATAATATTCTTAAACCCCCCAACGCAATTTTCGATGCCTAAGCTTCCTGTTCTTCCCGTTTTCGCAAAAATAGAGCCTTAAGGTCCATTTTGAGGCTGAATATTCAAGTTTTTAAGCTTGGAATCACTTGATTTCTTCATCTTGAGGTCAGATCTACCTTCTAAACCATTTATTTTCAAATTTCAACATGGATTTTGCTCTCTTTGAAGAGAACTGAAATTTTGAGAAAAAAAACTTATTTTTAGAGTTAAATCCATGGTTTTTTAAGCTCTTTCAAGTTTGAAAAGCTTAAATTAGTTCATTTCCTTTGATCATATAAATTTATTTTTCATTTTTTTCAAATTTAGATGGAATTACAATTTAAGTGATGCTAGAGATAAATGATTATTGCAGTTGAAAGAACTTAAAGAAATTAGAAATGAATCATATGAAAGTGATCGAATTTATAAAGAGAAAATGAAGAAGCTACATGACAAAAGAATATTAAGAAAAACTTTTGCGCCTGCACAAGAAGTCTTATTTTATAATTTAAGATTAAAATTGGTTCCAGGAAAATTGAAATCCAAATTGACAGGAACTTTTACTGTTAAGATAGTTTATCATTATGGAGCGGTGGATATAATTGATCAAAAAACAAATTCTGTAATTAAAGTAAATGGACAAAGATTGAATCCTTATATTGGAGGAACATTGCCATCTTTTAAAGATGTGCTATATTTAACCCATTTGGAATAAACTGTTGGTTATGTCGGGCTGACGACGTTAAACCAAGTGCTTTATGGGAGACAACCCATAGTATGATTTAATTTGTTTTGATATTAAGTGTACTTTATATGTGACTTTACTTAGTTACATATCTTTTGATCCACTTTTAGAACCCTATTTTTGGAGTAAAACTTATGAAAATTTGACGAAGGGCGAACCTGTGAATTTCAGGATTCTGGCACCTAGGCGCCAGAACTAGCGCCTAAGCGCCATATATCTGAATTCCTGGTGCCTAAGCGCCAAAATTAACACCTAGGCACCACCGTTCTGTTACGTGGTAGAATCACCTAAATGCAGTTTTTACCCGCTCAAGTATTTATAAAATACTACTTCTTCGTCCCAAATCGTCAGGCCCTCAAATTTCCACCCTATAACACTTTTGAGATAAAAGAAAGATTGGATTGCTTTTATGGAGAGACTTACAATGAAGAAAGGAGGTAGTCAAGTTTATTCACAAAGATTCTCAAACCTACTTCAATGGCTACTTAGCCATGATATTGGAGAAGCTTTTTGGTCAACTTGAAAAGAATGAGGGAGAATTGGTGCATATTGGAGAAAGGATGCATGAGATGTACCATCAATATGAGCATATGGAATGGAAAATGAAGGTACAATCTGACCATTTGGCTGTATTTGAAGACCACCAGGTAACCATGTATGCTCAAAACAAATGGATTGATGAAAAGACGGCATTGGAATTTCCTCGTGTCCCTTACATTCACTCCTTTGTTCGTAGTGAATTACCTTGTGAAACTAACGAAGGTTTTGATATTTAGGGTTACTTTATGTGGAGAAATTGATTGTGATTATGAAGTGTTAAGTTATGTGTTTGATGTATTGTGTAAGTGATTTATGTGAGTGTTATGTGTTGTTTTGAATTGTGAGAAGTTATGTATGTGTGTTTTTTTCTACATTTTGAACTTTATCTTGAAGATCTGAATATAATGAAATGAAACTTGAGTTTGATTGTATTAAATTGTGTTTGGAATGAATCTTAAATTTTGAAGCTATTTTGGACTTGGATATTCTCTTTAATTTCTAGGAGATGATTAATGTGGTTTTCAACATAATTTTAAGTATATAGAGGTTAGAAACATCTAAAATACATAATGTAAAAAATTGGGAATTTTTTGGATTTTTTGGTGAATCTGGCGCCTAGGCGCCGGTTCACCTGAACCGAAATTTTGGCCATATAACCAAACCCAACTCCATTGTTAACGCCTAAGCTTCATCTTCCTCCTTAAAAGAAAACCAGTCATAGGGCTCCTTATTGTGCTTGATTCGTGAAGTTTCGACGTATAAAAACACCGGATCCCAACTTCTCGATATTAGATCTATACTTTGGCATAGTTATTTTGAATTTTTACCATGGATTTCTCTACATATGAATAATTCCGAAATTTTAGAGAAAAATTTATTGTGTTAGTAGAAAATCAATGATCTAAGCTTAATATAGTATTTTATGCTTAGATTTTGCGCCATGTTTTGGTTTTTTAAAATATTTGGAATTATTTTTTTAATTACAGTATGGCACCAAAATCAAAGCGAGGAAAAGAGCGGAGTGAATTTGATCAATCCAAGTTTGCTAGCGCAAGTGTCCAAGTGCGCTATAATGAATTTGCATCGTCTCGTAAATTCATAGCTGAACGAATATTTTATCATCTCAGGGGATCAATTGAAACTATTATAGTTGCTCGATAGTGGGAACAATTCTATTATTTCTCTACTGTTGCTGTCATTTCAGTGGTTCGAGAAATTTATGCAAATTTTCCAGAAACTGTTGACAATGAAGTTTATATATAGGGTATGGGAGTGGAATTTACTCCTGAAGTTATCAATATGCTTTACGGCCTACCCCCTGCTACAGATTGCTTTTATGATATTTTTGTTCCTTCTGAAAGAGAGCTTGATGAGATTATAGCTTATCTGACCGACGAAAGAGGATCGTGGAAGATCACAAATAACAAATGGGTAAATGTTTCCTCTTCTATGTTGAATGCTACTTCAAAGGCCTTGCATTACTTTATTTTTTCTCGTATTCTTCTATCACGTCACCTGAGTGAAGTGACAAAAGAAAGAACTATTTTAAATTACTGCATTCAAGAAATGAAACCTATAGATGTGGGAGTCATAATATATAATGTGATCAACACTTCAGCTAGAGGAAGTGTTATTTCTAGTTTATGCTTCTTTGCTCTCATTTTCTCGATTTGCAAGAATGCCGATATTACTTATTCTCATTTTGAAGAGATGCTTAAGCCACTTAAACCGATTGGCAAAATTCATGTGGTCATATATGGAAAGTCAAAAAGTCAAAGTTCCACAGCATTTAATTCTTCTATGCCTTCTACTTCTGCACCTGGACCCTCCACTTCTACTTCTGAGCCTCCACCAGATGCGTGGAACACTATTTGTCAGAGATATTTGGAGCATCAAAGTGATTTATTTATGATGCAATGCAGATTAGATGACATAGATAGTAAGATTGATCATGTGTCTAGATATATACAGAGGAAGAGTGACTATGATGGGGAGTATAATGAAGAACTGGTAAAATTTCTGAAGGGTCATAGAAACTTTGAATTTCCTACTTATCCAAAATTCACCCCATGGATGAACCCCAGAAGTCCTATTAATGATGAATCTTCTGATGATGAGGAAGCAACTGAGGATGATTAGACTTTATGTTTGCTTTGCTTTGCAGATGTGCCTTTTATGTGTGTTTTTACTGTTCATGTATTATTGTACTATTTGAGAACTTTATAGTAATTATGTTTGTTTCTGTTATTAGATTGCTTAGAATTTAATCCCATTTATGCTCCTATTGTTTTGTTAAATGTTTAATCCTATTTATGAAAGAATGTTAGTCTTCTTATTGTTATTTACTTTGCTACTTTTTTACATTGTTGTTTATGCCCGCATTATTTACTTTTCTAAAATACCTTAAATATTAAATTTCTTCTTCCTGCTTAGTTTAATATTTCAAAGTGAAACATATTTTAAAAATTATTAAAAGAATTAAGTTTGGGGGAGGGAAAAGAACTTAAATTTAAACTTTACTTGTCCTTAGTAAACAATATTTTCAAAATTAATCTCATAACCTATGGAAGAAAAGTTAATTTAAGATAGATATAATGTTGATTTCATGAATACTATAATAAACTTATAGAAGTATTTTTTTTATATAACAAGGGATAATACTAAAAATTGTAACTATTTAATAAAAGGTGTTAGAATTTTGATTCAAATATCTAAATAAAAAATGTTTTATTTTTGAAAATATTAAGGAATCTAGATGTTTACTTGAGAAAATAGAATTGAAACTCTATGAAAAATATTTTTGCTAAACACATATTCATGAAGTAAAAAATGTGTTAAGTCTTTAAATATAAGTTAAGGATAGTGAAGTTCAAAATTATTATTAGGCTATCCATATATAGTAATCCTCACTTAAAAAAAAGAAATAAAATTAGAAAAAGGATTGAAAATAATCCCTGAAAAAGAAAAGAAAAATATATAGGATTTGAAAGATATCCAAATAGAAAAAAATAAAATAAAAAGAAAAGTGAGGAGAAGCTTGAGGAAAAGCCTAAATAAAAAATTGGCTTCACTTGAATTATTTTATAGGAGGAGACCTAAACACAATTTTTTACTTAAGATTAATGTATAAGCATCCTTACTAGTAGAGTTATCATGAAAATATTTTTCTTTTAAATTATCTACATATTCTTAAAATTACAAATTGCAATTATTTTTTATATAGATATGAGAAGAGAGTTCTTAACACTTGCATATTAAATATTTTACATTAGCTTAAGTTATTAAAAAAAGCTTTTTAAGTTTCATTATTCTATTTATAAAATAAACAATTATAGAAGTCTTAAATAAAACTTTTCTCCATAGATTATTATTTTTAGTAGTAAAAAAAGTTAAGAGTTACTTGAGTACAAGCAACATTTAAGTTTGGGGGAAATGATCACCCTTAAAATTACCTAAATTTTTTTATCATTTTCAACTAATATTTTAAGGATATTACGCGTTAATGAAAGGCATTTCGTATGTTTTTAGTTGCAGGAACAAGAAAATAAGTTTATGAAGAAAAAGAATAAAAAAGGAGCAAAATGAGCAAAAATGAGTCAATTGAAGAAAAAAAGAAAAAAGGGCTGACACTGGCGCCTAGGCACCAGATCTAGTGCCCAGTCGCCAGACATAGCAGGGAATTCCAAAGAACTTGTGGAAGATTTTGTGATAGTTATTGATGACTTAGAAGTGATCTAGAAGCCTCTAGACAATTTCTCATATGTTATAAATAAGATTCAATGAATTTAGACACATAGAATCAATTATTCAATGAAGAGATGCGACTTAAAACCTAATGGGACGCGTCCATTCACGCAGAAGACTGGCGCCTAGGTGCCAGATCTGGCGCCTAGGCGCCACAGTTACCTTCTAGAATATTCAACGAATTTAGACTAATTTTGAAAAGGTTCCTGAAGCAACCCCTGGTCATTTTCAAAGCTCTATAAATAGAGGAATATTCTACAGCAATGTGTGGTCATTTTGGAGTGTGTAAGTGTTATAAGAGTGAAAGGGGTTTGCCACTTCATTTAGAAAAAGAGTGTTTTGTGTTATTTACTTTTCTTTAGTGAGAGTTCAGAGTGTTGGAGTCTTGTAGAACTCAGTCAAAGTCAGAGAAACTTTAAAAGATTGCTTGGATATCATTCCAAATAAGTATTTATAATTTAGGTCTTACGTTTTGTACTTTGAATTTAAATTATATAAATATGGTTTGTGGTGTGAATCCTATGCTTTTTGAGTAGTCTTCTTATCTTTCTCCTTACGAATATGAAATTATTAGAATAAAGATTTGAATAAGTTTTGAGAACTTATTTTTTTCATTAATAATTTGTAATGTTACTTTACCTGATTTTCATTTACACTACAACTTGATGACTTGTAATATTTAAATCTGTGGAGAGTTCTTAAGACTTGACCGTGGGCTAAGAAATCTTAACTTGTAAGTATCACATCTCCCTTGGAAAGGTAGATGTTAAATCCTTAAAGGGGGAGGTGCGAATATATAGGGAGATAATCTTTGAAGGGCATAGAATTGAATAGGTTTTTAAAGTGACAGGCTAAATTCTATCAATTTGGTTTAAGAGGAGGTGACGGGTCACTAGTACGCCCGACCATAGGCACCCATGGAGGGGGGAAACTAGAAGTGAGAGCCTAGAACTTTGTCCCTTACTACTAATAATACATGCTGATCTTATCTTCTAAAGCTAGCCAATGTTCTTTAGATTCTGCAATAAGGGTAAAGAATAATTATGCTCCTATTCATCACATTACCACATTATTTAAGTTCTCCAACTAAATTAAATGTTCATTAAACATTAAATATTTCGTATGGGGAAAGAATCTTTGTTTATTTTGTTGAAGAATTTAAATTACTATTTTTTTTCCAACTGCTACTTTAAATAACTTGCATATTCTTACTTGAAAATTGATTAGTTTATAAATAGATTTTTCATCTTTCTTTTCTTATTTATTTGTACTTAATCTTCTTCGTGGGATCGATATCTGGGGCTTAATTAGAAATTCCTATATTACTTGAAACGACACGTATACTTTTGTAGTACTCTTAGTGTCCGATTTATATTTATTTATAAAAACTTTTATCTTTAATTAAAGTACATTAGCCGCTTAATAAAATTTGGGGTCAAATTTGGCCATAATTTTATAAGCTATTTTACTTGCGCAATTGTGGTCGGGTCACTCTATCCTAGGGCTAAGAGATTGGGGAACCACCCACATGAGTTTCCAAAAAAAGTAAGGGATTAAGGGTAAGCATGTTTGATTTAGGGTTGGAGCAAAGAGGGTAAGTGTTGTGTTAAAGTGTGTGATTCGTAGCTCAAGGCCAGACCACCCAGGGTTTACCCTAAAGCTTGAACATTCTATAGGGAACTCCTCTTGAGTTTCCTTATACTTGGTCTCATCCTCCTAAGTACTTGGAGGTTAGACTTTTAAGCATTTGAAACTCCAAGTAAAGCAAAAAAGTATTTTGAATTGCTATGGGGTAAGGGTTCCATCACTAGTCTTCTAAGATAATCACTAAAAAGTTCTTTTGGCTAGATCTTAGGTTCTTATAAAGAGAGACTTGACCTTAACAAAAGTGAGGTCAACACAAGACTATCTAAAAAGACCAAGATATGACAGATGATGGATCAAAACTTATAAATAGCAAACATACCCCTATATAGATCTTATTTAGGTTGAGATGAAAATGTAATAACATAATTGTAAACCCTTTATAAATAAAGGAAATATCTAATTAAGAAATGAAATCAATTTTTAATGTTATGTTCTACCTCTCTCTCTCTCTCTCTCTTTCTTTGTATTCTATCTCCTTATTTAAGATCTTGGGTGTGATTCATAGACAATTTGGAATCAACCTAAGAGTTGAGGTGAGCGTAGATCATGCTACCAACAAAAATGGGAGTAACATAAGGAGAGGACCTTACAAGGAGACCGAAGACAACATGGAGTAAACCTTAGAATTTGAGGCTCAGAAATTCAAGAGTTGAAGGTTCAAACTTTAGAGGGCATTCAAGGTTCTTTGACCCGAGACAAAAAATAACAGCCTCTGAATGAAGGGTCGATGTCCATCAACAGAAGAACACCCCCCTCCCTAGAAATAAAAGGCAACTCCCAATACCTGCATAGTGTTGGGTAGGCACCAAATAAGTGGCATCAGTTCAGGTGTACTGAGGTGCCTTGTCTTCTTGAGAATGCATTCTCACAATAAATTTTGAAGGACAAGCCCTAGAGGAATTCATGGTTCCAGCACTGAAATCCTACAAAAGGCGGATCGATCAAGCTTATCATATAGTCTTGTTTGAGTCAACTATTTGCTTGTTGAGGGTAAGTGACACAATTAAATATCATCTTTTCTTACCGCACTAAGAGAGCCAGTTTTCAGGTGGTTCAATAAGTTACTGCATGGAGTAATTACTTCACACTGATCTCAAGCAAATATTTATGTCGCAATTTGCCAGTAACTATAAGCTTTAGAAGAGTTCGTAAACCCTCTTACAGATCCACTAAGGGGAGAGTGAGATCCTGCAATCATTAATCACTCATTTCAAAAGGAGATTTTGGATGCACTAGATCTGGAATGACAATCGCCCATGCTACTCTGGCTCATAAGTTAAAGGGAAGGCTCTTTCAAGACATGCTAGGCCTACAACAACTGAAGTTGCTACCTAAGTTCTTGGAGTTGTCCATCACCCTATATCAGCTAAGGAGTAAAACTTCATCCCGCATCCCTCAAAGCAGAACCCACTGATCCACTGAAAAATTTGATAGTTTTTTACTATCCATTTTCATACTTATTTTTAATGATATTGCATTTTAAAGGAAGGTATATTTCATGATTTCATGCAGGTACAATGATTTTAGGCCTTTAGAGCAAAATGAAGTGAAAATGAGCAAATTTGGAGCAAAAAGGGACAAAATTACATTTTATTGAACTAGCCCGAACGACACTATCACCATCACTAGAAAACACCTTTTATCGAGAGTTGCAACCATTTTGGCAGAATAATGTGCCGAACGGTGCCCTATCTAGCGCCGAACCACGCCCTATCCCAATTTTAAACTAGATTCATTGTATTTGGCTGGATTTTGAAGGGTTGCTTTAGGAAACTCTTGGGAATTCAGTTTTGGCTGAATTTAAACACTTTTGTAGCTAAGTTTAGAAGGGGAAAGAAGAGAAGAGAAGAATTTAGAGTTTAGAGAGAGTTTCTTTCCATTTAGTGTAGGAAATTAGGTTTTGTGTTTTCTGTTCTAAGGAGTGTGAGAGAAGAGGGAAAGTGAGAGTTTTCTTCTTCCTTACTTATCTAAAAAGAAAATTTTGTGTTGTTGTGAAAAAAGAAGAGGAGTCAAATGAGTTCCTTGAGATTCACTTGGGGAAGAGTATGAGATAAGTTGTCTTTACTTTACTTTGTTTGTATGACATTTTTTTTATATATCAAATCCATATTGTCATTTTTTCCTCATGAGTCTTGAGTAGATATCTTTATCTTTCTCATTTTCATGTGTAGTGTTGATGTTGAGATTTGGAAATGATGTGCAGATTTATTATGGAGAATTTGTGATGACCTTTTTACTTCGAACTTCATTTACTTTTTGATCTGGCCTATTGAATTGTTAAATCTTGTTGGGAAACATATTTTCTGATAGGATTATGAGTTCCACAACAAAAGTGAAGGTCATATTCGATGTCCATGATTGAGAGACATATTTCGTGGGGATTGAGTGCAAATAAATAAGGAAATATACTTTAATTGGCGTAGAATTGGAGATTTCAGAGTGATTGGCTAGAGTCCTCAATTTGGTCCTAATGTTTGGAAACTGAAGTGAGAGTTAGCCTTCAGGTGAAGGGAAGTGTGAGCTCTGGAGTGAGAGCCAATATCCTCCCAGCTTAACCACATATTTGGGGACTAAACTTGGGATTAACCAATGTACTTTATAAGCTGAAATATGGGTAAAGAATAGGAATGCTCCTATTTGGCATAATACATTCCCATCACTGATCTATGTAAGAATAATCATCACATTATGAATGGAAAGGAGAAAAAATCTTTCTTTCAACTAAACTTTGTTATAAATTTAGTATTGTGTTAGTTTAACTTGCTAGAGTTTAGAACGTATTTTAGTAGAAATACTAACTGCAACTGTTGTCTTTATTTTAAGAATTAAACTTGCTTGCAATTTTGCTGTGATTTGATAAGTGATTTATGTGCTACGCCATAAAATTAAAGCCTACTTGTGGGATCGATATTCCAGGACTCCACTAGAGCCCTGTATTACTTGAGCGATATGTATACTTGTGTTTGATTATGCGACTCATTATAAAACTAAATCAATATATATATCTAAATCTGAGTTCATAAATTTTGGCAAATTAAAAAATTCAAATCAAGTTTTTGGCGTCGTTGTCGGGGAGGTACGATTAAAAAAAGGTAACTGTTAAAAATTACTTTTTTAGTATTTGAAATCTTATATTTGAATTGCATGTCATAATTGTGTGTGTCTATTTATTGTTAGTGTGCATATTGTATTTGCATGCGTAGTATCAGATCTTTAGGTTTAGTGCCTTACGATTCTGAATTAGAGTGTATTATTAAAAAATTCAAAAGCAACAAAAACAATCTACAAATCCTTACAAGATGGAGAACAATTTAAACAATAAAAGAATAAAATATACCAAGACCTTTAAGAGATTATGTTAATCCAACAGCAGATGAAATTCACTTAACTATCCAAAATCCTGATGTTGCTGCTAATTCATTTGAGCTTAAATTTGCTACTATCCAAATGGTATAGAATAATCTGTTTAGAGGAACACCTAATGAAGATCCTAACTTACATCTCGCTAGTTTTCTAGAACTGTGTACCACTTTTAAATATGATGGAGTGTCAAACAATGCTGTTAAGCTTAGACTTTTTCCTTCTTCACTAAGGGGTAAATCTAAGGTGTTGTTAAATTCGTTAGCACCTGGATTTATCAGAACTTGGGGAGAGCTTTCACAAAAGTTCCTTGTCGGCATATTTTTAGGTTGAGTGTTGTATTTTGAAAAGGAGGTCGCCTACAGAAGTTGTCGGTGAATTTTCATATTTTAAATTTAATTTAAATATATATATATAATTTAGAAAGTAGCATTTGATTTTAAAAATAATTTTTAAATTTGAAGATTTTAAGATATGAAATCAAACCGATCTCACATCCCAAATAGTTTATATAAACGAGCATAGCATCACAAACCATGTATCTATCCCGAAGAATACACACACTGCTTGATGATGGGGCTCGATTAAATAAACTAGGAGATTTATGACATCCGTTTGGTCTGCGAACCAATTTTATAAGCCGACAAGTTCCCCTGCTTAATATAAATGAATTAACCAGGGTTTATATTACCTGGGTTCTTAAAGTTCCCTACAAGGGAAGCCCCTATAGTTAATTACATCTTAAATGACGGGAATCATTTAAGAAAACTCTCGATAATGATTAGTGGTTTTTCTCTCAAGAATTTCAAAGTTTAAGGTTTTAAAAAGATTGAATTTTGGAATTTCAATAAGGAATGGATCAAATTTGGAACAGTTAATTTCAGGAGTCCAAAGGAAGAAAAGTAGGAGAAGCTGAGGATCCAAGAAGAATCTTGGCAACTTCCCAAACTATCCTAACGTTTGGCTTGAATTTAAGAATTTATTTAATATTGCAATCCTGCCAATTTTAATTAATTAGGACTTTTATTTGTATGACATGATCATACAAATAACCTGGAAGATATGAGGGTTTATGTCGTACTGAACGACTACCTCAGAGTCCTAAGACCGGTTAGGGCTTAATTTGCATATCATGATTGTACAAATGCCTAACAAAAGTTGAGGAATTATGTTGCACTAGGCAAACTACCTCGAAGTCCTATGGCTTGGTAATTTAATTTTAAGAAATTTTTTGCTGAAGTAGATCCGAGTTTTACTGATGACGATGGCCGAGCTGCCCACCATGCTCCGAGCTCCTTGTTATTGCAGAGGTTTAGTTTTAGAAGTCATAAATCAGGAGATGAGAGAAGTATTTGGGTTTAGAGAAAATCTTAAAATCCAAGTGTTTTTAATATTTTAATTAAAACAAATCTTAAAGTTGTTTAAACAGAACCGATTAAGATCCCACGATTCCGTCATCCCGGCACCATTATTTTCATCGAATTCACTTAGTCCAGATGAATTTGCTAAACTCAACTGAATGAGTTCCACACTTTCATTTAGACCGTGGGAAATCCGATTAGCAACACGTGGGTTACATCATCCGAGGTATTCCCGATCATTCAACGAGACGTTTTAATTTAGTTGCAATTGTAGTTTTGTTGTTCTGTTTGTGATTAAATTTTGAGTTGTTTTATATTTTGGAATGTTTTGGCGGTGAATTTTATCTTGTAATGACTTTTAATTTTGTTTTGGTTTCAGTTCAAGGACTATACTAAAGGTTTTGGTTTTCATGCAACAGTCTTATTCATCATGTAAGAAAAAGTAAAGCGCAATGCATGTAAGTAAATTGCGATAAAATAAATTGTAATAAAATAAAAGCGTACCTGGAGGGTCTTCCCGTCATTCCAAGCTACACTTAAAACACATGTTAGAGCATTTAAACATATTTTGCAAGAAATACCTAGGTAAAGCTAAGGGAAAGGGTTTTGGTTGTCTACCAAATTCCTAATCCTATAACTAGTCATCTCCTATGACGTCTAGGTTCTTGGTTTGGTTTAAGAATGATTTTCTTCATCAAAGAACAATTAGATTCAATTGTTCTTCTAAAACATCCCTTCATATTGAGGAAGTGTTTAGGACGAGTCCTAAACATCTTTTCAATACTTATTGGATTATTTTGAGTCCAAGTAAATTTAGTTGCACATATGAATTAATCATCCAGGAGTTTAGTTAAACTTTGTCTCTTGCTCAGTGAACTTGGGTATTTGATTACCTGATGAATGAAGTGACATCGAACTTAATACTCTATTTAAGAGTTATAATAATTAAAGCCTTTAAGGGTAAGTTGGTTTATTGAGAATTCTAAGCATCCTTAATTTAAAGTTTGTGTCAATGATTTAAAGTGATTTAATTTAATTATGAGGTTTTAATTAATAATTTTTTAAGTTTGGAATAGTGTTCAAATTATTTTAGATTTAATTTAAATCTTTACACTTTCAATTATCTTAGTATTTCAGATTGATGTTCATGTTTTAAATTTACTTAGATAGAAAGAGGTATTGAAATTATTGATATATTTTGATTTAACTCTTAATGATTTCATTTAGGTTTGTTGTTAAGTGATTTTAATTTAATTTAATTTAATTTAATTTGATTTGATTTTAATTTAATTTAATTTAATTTAATTTAATTTAATTTAATTTTAATTTGATTTTAATTTTAGTTTAATTTTAATTTTAATTTAATTTTAATTTAATTTAATTTAATTTTAATTTTAGTTTCAATATTTTAAATTTAATTTAATTTAATTGTTAAGGTGTTAATTTAATTTAATTTAAACTTTGACTTGACTTAATTTAATTTAATTTAATTTAATTCCAAGATTTTAAATTTGATTTTTAATTATTAGACCATTTAACATTTTAAGCTTTAATTCGTTTAAGGGTTATCTTCTTTTAATTTTTAATTTATTTAATTTGGATTATTATTTTAATTTTTAATTAAGAACTAAATATTGTTAAAGTGACTTATTTAGGGATTTTTAAATTAAAGAATAAATATCCTCTTAATAATATCCCTATTTTAATAATCCAAATTTAAATATATTCTTTCCAAAATTCAAATTATTTAATTAATTAGAGTTTTATTTTGATATTTTCAAAGTGTTTAATGTGTTTCTACCCCTTAATTTTCCTAAGTTTCAATCATCCAAGAGAAAATTAAAATCAAATATTTTACCCTCCATTTTGATTAAACCTAAAGTTTTCATTAAGGGTTAAAATTCTTTAATTACCTTTATGCCCTTTTAGGCTTATATATTTCATAACTCACTAAATTGAGCTCAAATGAATTTGAAATTTTTATGTCACCTCACTCACTTTTTAATTATGACATTAGAGGAGAAAATGTGATTTTTCTGAATTTAATTTATTTATATAATTATTTTTAGTAGAAAATAGGGTTTTCAAAGAAAATTCAACAACATGACCAAGGAAAGGTTTCTGTCCTTAAGAAAATTATGGGATGTTTATAATGACTAGTGGACCACTTGGAAAAATTTTTGTGATTTTTCGTATTATATTGTATTTATTATAATAATTTTAAGTTTTAGAGTATTAGTTAATTTTAAAATAAAGTAAAAGTTGAAAAATAGATTTTATATTTTTCTTAAATTTCTTTGATCTCAAGGAGTCCAGAGAAATAAATTTCATAATTTTATGATTTTTCTTTGATTTATTAGAATTAATTTAGTGAAGAAGGTTGAAAATTCATTTTTTAATATTAAAAATTACATTAAGCATTTAAAATTCATTATCTTATCCTAGGGACTTAGGAAAAATAATTGGTTTTTCTTAAATGATTAGGAGTCAAAATGTGACATTTTTATGATTTTTAATATTTTTGTGATTTTTATTTTTTTTAATTATTAAAATATTAAAATATTGTGAAAAATCAACTTTTTTATAAAATTCCAATTTTAATTTTCCTGAACTCCCATGATATCAGAGAAACTCCAAAACCATTTTTGTGAATTTTTGAAAAGTATTTTTGGAGTTTTGAATTTTTAAAGTTCCATTTTGCTTATGAGGCTTAATCAATCCATTTGGTGGGGTTAATCAAGTCCAATTGATTTCAAAATTTTATGTAAGGTTCCTCTGACTCTAAAGAGCAATGGAGAATTGTTTTTAAGTCAATTTGATGTGTGGTTAACCCTAATTAATTCAAATTCAATTTTAGGGGTTTAGGCCAATTAAGGTTATTAGGAATGAATTAACTCAAAATATATTTTTCATAAGGTCCCCTGGTCCTAAGAAACACCACCAAATTTTCCTAGAATTTATTTTACAACATGTTAATTATTGGAATTAAAATACCTAAAACAGTGACGTGAAATTGAAAAATCAATAACTTTTTACAGAGATGGCCTCTGACCTTGTAAAATTCTGGGAATGTTCCCAAGATCAGAGGCTTCAAAAGCCCTATGGTCTCATGCCATGGTGAATTGTCTATGCAAATGGAGAATCAAGACATTGGAAATAGTAAATAAATTATTAAAAATAAAATACTCATCCAATTAACTTGATTTCTTTTACACATTATTCTCCACTGTTCACTGAGCAAGAGGGTATTTTTATTTTATTTTTGTTATTTGTCTATGTAAAGATATGAATTTTTGAAGTTCTGGTATTTAAATAATTCAAAAATACCCTAATTTCCTACTTATCCGACTCGGCGCCGCGTCTACCTACGGCGGATCGAAAGCCCACACGTCGTTCTGTGATTTGGTGCCGCCATCTGACTCAGGGCTCCAGGGGCCCGCGGTTCATGCAACATTCCGCTGTCTGGCTTGATCTCGACTGTCCGCTCGATACATGCGCGATCCAACGGCTCCTGGTCATCGTCTATGACTGGTGTGCACCCGTGACCGTCCACACTCAAACCCTAATATCTCTCTCGATTCTCAATGGATTTTCGAGTTCTTATTCTCTATCGATTCGTCTTGAAGAGATAAACACATCCATATGGTTTATAAGATATGAAATTAACCCAAACAAAATGGAGAATTGCTGGAAGCTCAGGAGGAAGAATGAGTTCATACCTTTGCTCAGAGAAGTGAAGCTTCGATCTGAGGGTTGTGTCACCTTCGATTGAGTCCAAGAAAGCTCCAGATGAAGTCTCTAGCTCTGGGGAATTGTTTAAGTATGAAAGTGACAAAGGCCGATCACAAAGCTCTGAGGCTGGAAGCAATGGCTGGCCTGGTGAGGAGGCTTTTGCTGGGGAACTTCTCCTCTTGGTCTGGTGAAGGTGTAGGGTTAATCAATTTGAAGATTGGCTCACTGTGGTGAAGTGTCCTATTTTTTGAGTAGATTTTCAACTCAGAAATTGAGCTCTGTTAATAGGGTTTAGGGCAAAGGAACACTGGGAATCAACTGCTCTAGGTTAGGAGAAGGTCCTGGAGAAATTTTGAAAGAGTTTCCTTAAGGTCTGGTTCATCACCTTGTTTAGCTGAGAGGTGAGTGGGTTTAAATAGAGGTGGCTAGAGGGCTTCCCAGGGGCAATTGGAGGTTTGGATCAACTGCTCAGAGCAAGGGAAGAACAGCTGCAATGGCCATTTAGGTTGGGACAGGTCAGCTAGTTCAAATTGAATTTTTGATTCAAATCAAGCCTCTCGGCTTGGTGGTTTCCGGCTGCTGTGGTGGCTGGCCGGCCAGGCATGGGTCACCCTCAGGGTTAGGGAGGTCAGTGCTTGAGTTTGTTGCCAACAATTGGCTTTGGACATGTGTAAAGGAGTTGGATTGAAATAGCATGGGGAGAAGGTTATTTTGGGTTCAAATGGGTCAACCCATGGTTTTGGGCTTGGTGCACCATCCAAGGCCTGGATTTAGGCTGAAAAGGTTCATTTGGATCAGCCAAGAGGAAATGGTATAGTATCCATCAAGGATTAGGTGGCTAACTTGGTTTAGTGTGTATCATGGATGAGGTTAAAAAAGCTTAAGGAAGGCTTAAGAATGGGGCCCCTCCATTTGCCATAAATGACATGGTGAGGTGTCAAAACTCTCATGGCTTTATATGGCTTGCAAATGGCTCACATTTGGCTTACATTTGGCTTGGAAAAGGTTGGATTGTTTCATGAAAAAGGGTTTTAAGGATTTTTGGTATTTAGGGGTAATTTGGCACATGGCTTAGTTTAGAAAAATTCAATGATGAATTTGAGACATATGGAGTGATTTAATTGAATGAATGATGAGATGTAAGTGTCATGTGGGCTTTGGATTGATTTTGGGCTTTTTGAAATCATTTTGGATGGGCTTTTAAAGTGGTTTAAGGAAGTGGGCTTTTGGATTTAATGTAAATTTAGGATGAAAATTTTTGTAAAGGATTGTGCCAAATAAATGTTACAATTGGTTTAGGCATGTGTCATGAGTGGTTTGGAAAAAGTTTAAAGTGATTTTGAATTAAATTGGGTTTAATTTGGGCTTTTTTAGGTAAGGGGCCAAGGTGGGCCAAATTGGGCTAACTTGGGCTAAGGTTGGGCAAATGTTGGATTTGATGTAAAATTAATGTTGGGAAATGTTTATGGAAGTGTTACAAAGAGTTTTTCAACTTTGGTTTGGCTCTAATTTTGGGATTTGGGCCCATTTGGGTTAGGTTTGGGCTTAGGTCGATTTAAGGGATTTTGCTTTTGGGTTAGGTTTGCGTGGAGTTTAGGTTCAAATTTTGGGTAAATCAAGTTAGTGCTTTGTTTATGGGGATGTTAGGAAGGCCTTAGAAAAGATTTGGGGCCAATTGGAGTTGAATTGGGTTGGTTTGGACTAGGTTTAGGTCATGGGCCAAAATTGGGCCTTATGCTTCAAATTGAAATTGAGCCAAAATGTCAATCAAATTGGAGTTGGATTTTGTCTAAATTGATATTGGGGATATTTAATTGAAGTTTAGAATTGAATTGGACCAGAATTGAGGTCAATTGGGGTGGTTTGGTTTGACATTGGGTTCACTTGGGTTAAAAATGGGTCAAATTGGGGGTTTTGATAAAAGTGGGGTAAATTGGCAAAATTGGCCCATGGTGTAGTTGAACAAAATGAAATTGGTAATATTTGAAATGTTTTGGAATTTTCTGGGAATTTTTAGAATTTTTTGGATCTTTGGGGTAAGAGGGTATTTTGGTAATTTTGGGAGGGTTTAGGGGTATTTTGGAAATTTTGGTCTTTTTGGCCAAAGATGGTCAATTTGAGTGGTGGGAAGTGTTTAGGATTGATTTTGAGGGATCTTGGGTAATTTAGGTAATTTTGCAAATTTTGGGTCATTTCAAGGGTATTTGGTAGGTTTGGTGGGTCCGGGGCCCTGGGGGTCAAAAATTGAAATTTTGAAAAAAAGAAGATTGATCAAGTGTGAGTGAAATGGAATCACCTTGGTTGAGCCATGAAGCCATATCAAGCCCATATGAGCCATGAGAGGACTCATTTGGGGCATTCACTATGTTGTTCCTAACCCTCTTAGCCAGGGGCTTAGGGGTTAAGGACCATCCATATGAATTACATACATGAGTCAGGAGGTCAAGTTGGGTGAGTGTGTGGTTTTAGGACTTGGAATGTGTGTGAGAGTGTAGTGTATGTGCAAGTCAACCCTCACCAGACCAGGCCACCCAGGGTATTCCTAAGGCCAAAAAGTTCTATAGGGAACTCATCCTTTAAACCTCCACATTTGATTTCAACCCTCTAGGTGATTAGGGGTCTACAATCAAGCTTGTGGGGTTTGTAGGGAGTTAAGAAGTAGTTTGAATTTGTAAAGGGTGGGTTCCATTTCTAGTCCTCTAAGATTAGTCAAAGGAAAAGCCTAAGGCTAGATCCTAAGTACTAAAGAGAGAAGCAAAAGACCTCATCAAAAATGAGGTCAACATTCTTGTCAAGATATTTTCCTCCTTCTAAGATTGCTAAGTTGAGGAATGATATCACATCTTTTAGTCAGTTTGATGGAGAATTCATATATGAAGCTTGGGATTTAAAGATCTTCTGAGGAAATGTCCACACCATGCTTTACCAGACTGGTTAATAATTCAAACCTTTTATAATGGATTAGTGGGATCTTTGAGCTCGATTATCGATGTTGCTGCTGGTGGATCATTAATATCAAAAGCTTTTGATGAAGCATATTCATTAATTAAAGAGATGGATACTAATAATTTTCAATGGCCCTCTGAGCGGGTAAATCTTAAGAGAGTAGCCATTATTCATGATTTTGATGTGATAACTATGATAGTCTTTCAAATTGCTGCACTTTCCAAGAAAATAGATCAATATGGAATGAATTATTCTTCAACACCCCTAGTGTCAGAAGAAAATTCATCAGGACAAATGGTAGACTCTCAAATATCTTATGAAACCTTGAATGCCATAAATAACAAAGTCAATAATCCTTATTCGAATTATTATAATCTTAGTTGGAGGAAACACCTGAACATCAACTGGAATAACACCAATGTTGTTGTTAACTCGCAATGGGGAAACAATCCTATGAATTCAGTTGGAAATCTGAACAACCAAGGAAATACCAATTATAGACCTTCTTATCCTCTTGGTTTTAATAGTAATCAACAATTTAAACAAAAGAAATTATATACTAAAGAAATGATTCTGAATATGGGTAATCAAATTCAAGCTCAAATCATTGCAATGAAAAACATTAAAAATCAAATGGGACATATCTTTACTGCGCTTAATAATAGACCTTCTGGAAATCTTCCTAGCAATGTTGAGATCAATCCAAAAGATCAAAATAAAGAGCAAATTAAGGCTGTTCAATTAAGGGGTGGAAAAGAATTGGAACCAGGAGTTCAAAAATAAGTCGAAGTTGAAAGGGAGGAAGTGAACATTGAGAAAAGTTATAATAAGTTATATCTGGACGAATATCCGCTAGAACTAATGAAGATAACTATTGAAAAACCACCTACTCCTTTTCCTCAAAGACTAAAGGAACAGAACAGGGATAACAGATTTGCAAAATTTTTGTAAATTCTTAAGAAATTAACGATTAATATTCCCTTTGGTGAAGCATTAAAGCAGATGTCTAATTATGCAAAGTTTATGAAGGATATTCTTAAAAAGAAAATAAAGTTTAAAGACCACGAGACTGTTGTACTTAGCGGTGAGTATAGTGCAATTATTCAGAAGAAGCTTCTTGAAAAACTTAAAACCCAGGTAGTTTTACTATCCCATGTGTTATATGTGAGAAATTTTTTGGAAGATCGTTATGTGATCTTAGAGCTAGTATTAATCTTATGCCTTTATCAAACTTTAAAACTTTGGGAATATGATAAATTTCACCTACATCTGTGAATCTTCAACTGGCTGATCGTTCTATCACTTATCCTAAAGGAGTTGTGGAAAATGTATTAGTAAAGGTGTATAAATTTATATTTCCTGTGGACTTTATAATATTAGATATGGAGGAGGATAAAGAAATTCTAATTATTTCGGGAAGACCATTACTTGCTACTGGGAGAGCTATGATTGATGTTCAAAAAGGAGAAATAAATATGAGAGTTAATGACCAAGAGGTAACTTTCAACATTCTGAAATCTATGAAATACCCTTCAAATGAAAAAGAAGATGAGTGCTTTCGAATAGAAATTTGCGATTATTTGAGAGAAGATCATTTTAGAGAAGTATTTGAAGAAAATGTGAAATGTGAGGATGAAAATGAAAGTGAAAATGAAGATGATTTTGATGATTTGAAGAATGAAAAGTTAGAATTTGTTCAAGAAAAATTTGAAAGATTGGATACTATGGAAAATGAAGATAAAAGTTTAATTCCATCTATCGTAAAGTCCCTTGAACTTGAGCTGAAAATTCTCCCTAATCATCTAAAGTATATGTTTTTAGGAGAATCATCTACTTTACCAGTCATTGTATCTTCAGATTTAAATGAATATCAAGAACAAAAATTATTGGACACTTTAAAAAGATACAAAAAGGCTTTTGGTTGGTCCATAGTTGATATTAAAGGAATCAGTCCATCGATTTGTATGCACAGAATTTTGTTGGATGAACAACACAAGCCTAAAGTTGATCCACAAAGGAGACATAACCCAATAATGAAAGAAGTGGTTAAAAAAGAGATTTTAAAGTGGTTAGATGCTGGAATTATATATTCTGTTTCTGATAGTGTTTAGGTAAGCCCAATTCATTGTGTTCCTAAGAAATGAGGAGTGACTGTTGATGTAAATGATCGAAATGAAATTATACTGACAAGGCAAGTCACTGGTTAGCTAATATGTATTGATTATAGAAAATTAAACGCCGCCACTATAAAAGATCAGTTTCCTTTAACATTTTTAGACCAAATGCTAGAAAGACATGCTGGACACAAGTACTATTGTTTTCTAGATGGATATACCGGTTATCACCAAATACTTATTGCTCCTGAGGATCAAGAGAATACTATATTTACTAACCCTTATGGAACATTTGCTTTTAGAAGGATGCCCTTTGGATTATGTAATGCACCTGCAACATTTCAAAGATGTATGATGTCCATACTTAGTAAATTAATTGATGATGGAATAGAAGTGTTTATGGACGATTTCTCAATATTTGGAGATTCATTTTATGCATGCCTATACAACTTAGAAAAAGTTTTAGAGGTATGTGAAAGAACAAATTTAGTCCTAAACTAGGAACAATGTCAATTTATGGTTGCAGGAGGAATTGTGCTTGAGCATAAAATATCTAAATATGTCATGGAAGTAGATCCCGTGAAGATTCAAATTATAGAAAAATTACCACCTCCAACAACTGTGAGAGGGGTAAGAAGCTTTTTGGGACATGTAGGATTCTACAAGTGATATATTAAAGACTTTTCGAAAATTACTAAGCCTTTATGCCAACTTTTGGAAAAATATAGAAAGTTTGATTTTAACGATGAATGCTTAAAAGCTTTCGATCTATTAAATGAAAAATTAATTGCTGCACCTATAATAGTTTCACCTGACTGTGAGAAACCATTTGAATTAATGTGTGATGCTAGTGATTATGCTATTAGAGTTATTTTAGGGCAAAGACATGATAAAATGTTTAACGTTATATACTACGCTAGTAAGAGTCTTACTGATGCTCAAATTAATTACACTAATACTGAGAGAGTTATTAGAGATTGTGTATGCCTTTGAAAAATTTAGATCTTACTTAATTGGAGTTAAATGTGTAGTGCATACTGATATTTTTGTTATTAATTATTTAATGCAAAAGAAGGACGCAAAACCAAGGCTGATTCGATGGATGCTTTTAATGCAATAATTTGATTTTGAGATTGTTAATAGAAAAGGGGTTGATAATCAAATAGCTGATCATTTATCTAGACTTGAACAACCTAATTTGGATGACTTTGAAAAGGAAATTACTGAAACTTTTCATGATGAGCAATTATATAATATTATTAAAGGAAATTTACCGTGGTATGCTGATATTGTGAAAAACATCGTTAGTAATATTTTACCACCTGATTTAACAATGCAACTGTAGAAAAAATTTTAGCATGATGCTAAATTTTATTTTTGGGATGATCTTTATCTATACAAGCAATGTAAGGATCTTATAATTAGGTGAAGTGTGCCTTATGAAGAAACTGAAAGAATTATTCAAGAATGTCATGATTCTGAATTTGGAGGACATTTTGGAATTGATAGAACTGCACATAAGATTTTGCAATCTAAATTTTATTGGCTTACACTTTTCAGGGTTGTTTAGAGATTTATCAAAACTCGTGATCATTGTCAGAGAATAGGCAATATATCCAGAAGAAATGAAAGGCCTCTTAATTTTACTCTGGAAGTTGAAATTTTTATGCATGGGGATTAGACTTTATGAGACCATTTATACCTTCATTTGGAAATTTATATATACTGATTGTTGTTGATTATGTTTCAAAATGGATTGAGGCAATGGTTTTACTTAGGTGTGATGCTAGAAGTGTTTCAAGGTTTTTGATGAAAAATATTTTCACAAGATATGAAATGCCTAGAGTAATCATCTCTGACGGATGATCCCATTTTAAGAATAATCTGATTCAGAGATTGGTAGGAAAAATATAATATTATGCATAGCATCTCTACAGCTTATCATCCCCAAACTAATGGTTTAGCAGAGGTATCTAATCGTGAAATTAACTAAATTCTGGAGAAAGTCATTAATCCTAAGAAATTGGATTGGTCTGTGGTGCGACTTCATTAATTTTCAAAAATTAATGAACTCAGATTTAGATATATATATATTGATTTAAATGATAATGAGTCACACAATTAACTCTAGTATACTATCGCTCAAGTAATATAAGGCTCTACGGGAGTCTTAGAATATCTATCCCATAGGGAGGCTTTACTTTTATGGTGTAGCACAGAAATCTCTTATCGAATCACAGTATAATTACAAGTGGTTTAATTCTTGAAGTAAAGACAAACATGTTCAGTTACTATATCTACCAAAGCACGTTCTAAACTCTAGCAAGTTAAACTAACACAAGACTAAATTTATAACAAAGTTCAGTTGCAAGAAAGATTCTTTCTCCTTTCCATTCATAATGTGATGATTATTGTGACATAGATCAGTGATGCAAATGTATCGGGCCAAATAGGAGCATTCCTATTCTTTACTCATATTTCAGCGTATAAAGAACATTGGCTAATCATAAGTTTAGTCCCCAAATCCGTGGTTAGGCTAGGAGGATACTGACTCTAACTCCAGAGCTCCCACTTCCCTTCAACTGAAGACTAACTCTCGATTCAGTTTTTGAATATTAGGACCAAATTGAGGATTTCAGTCTGTCACTCTGAAATCTCCAATTCTACGCCCATCAAAATATATTTCTCTATTTATTTGCACTCAACCATCATGAACTTCACCATTCATGGAATTTGAATGTGACCTTCAACTTTGTTGTGGAACTCATAGTCCTTTTGGAACATATGTTTCCCAACAAGTTTTAACAATTCAATTGGTTAGATCAAAAAGTAAATGAAGTTTTAAGTTAAAAGGTCATCACAAATTCTTCATAATAAAGTAGCACATCATTTCCATTTAACAACATCAACACATCACATGAAAAGGAGAAAGACAAAGAAATCTACTCAAGACTCGTGAGTAAAAGATGACAAAAAATGGATTTCATATATAAAAACAACGTCATACAAATAAAGTAAAGTAAAGACAACTTATCTCAAACTCTTCCCCAAGCGAATTGATACACCAAAAATATATAGTATTTTTATGCACATTTTTATACCTATTTTTTATGATATTGCACTGTAATGGATGGTATTTTGTGTTTTTCTTGCAGGTATAATTAAAATGAGTGATTATGATGAAAGGAGCAAAAATTAGATTAAATTTGGAGCAAAATAATAAAAAATGAAAATTTGGACCTTGGCGGCTAAGCGCCGCCTCGCCGGCGCTTAGCTGTCAAAGTTAAAATTCAAATTTTCTTCAATTTTTGCACCAATTTCAAGGGGTATTTGAAGCAACTATTGGTGGTGACTTCCTTAACTTCCCATAGGTGGCAAATCTGAATGAAGGGATGCATCTTTTAGTGGATACGTTGAATTGGGACATGAATTGAAGAGACACCAAGGCACCTTTTGGATTATTATTAAAGTTATGTCATGAGTGTGTATGTGTTTGTGTCTTTAGTGAGAGTTAGTCTTTTAGTTTAGTTTTCAATAGTCTCTTCTAGTTTTTAGTTTCATCTTCTAGTTTAAAGAGATTTACTTTCAGTCTTTTATTATTTAGAGTTAGTTACTTTGGAGTGAAACTTTCTTTCCACCAATTTACTTTCATCAATTTATCT
Source organism: Papilionanthe hookeriana x Papilionanthe teres (assembly GCA_022702705.1). NCBI lineage: Eukaryota > Viridiplantae > Streptophyta > Magnoliopsida > Asparagales > Orchidaceae > Papilionanthe > Papilionanthe hookeriana x Papilionanthe teres. The sequence goes on along the minus strand of CM040429.1, from coordinate 137,141,713 downwards.
AGTTTTTATTGAATTCTAAATTCAGAGTTGGAATCAACAGAGTTGGGTGCCAACATCTATAGTGTTGTCTTGTGAAAAGTCAAGTTTGAAAGGAACTTCTGGAGTCTTGTGGAGAGGATTTTCAGATAAGTGTTTACTTCTATTTTCTATATTTAGTTTTTATTGTTGTACTTTCTTTATGATTTCTATTTTCAAATCAATATTTGCTTGTGTTTTCTCCATGAATTCTGAGTAGTTTTCTTTATCTTTTTCTTTCTTAAATAAAGAAGTAATTAAATTATGTAGGATTGTTGTGGAATGTATAAGTGTTTAAAGTTGGAATACATTGTGAAGATTTAATTCCATGAACTTAATTTATTTCTTAATTTGGCCAGTTAAGATTTTAAATTTTTTGTGAGATTATGTAAGATCCAATGCGGTATTGTCTCAAAGAACAAATGGTATAAATCACATCCAATTATATAGATGAAAATTGTAGTCTATATAATTGAATGCTTAGGAGATATATTTTTAATGGGGAGTAGAATTACAGGTCTTTAGAGTGACAGTGTAAAGCTCTCTAATTTTGTTTGATATTTTAAATTTTGTTATGAGAAGTTAGCCCCCAGGTGGAGGGAATCGAGGGAACTCTAGAGTGAGAGCTAGTATCTTCCTTGCCTAACCATGTTCAATATTTTAAAATTTCAAGTTAACTAATGTTGTTTATAGAACCAAGTAAGGGTAAAGAATAAATTTGCTCCTGCTTATCTTAACACATTTAAATACTTCCACAACAATACTTTCATAATTATTACTGCTTTATAAGAGAAAGAAAAAGATATTTTATTTCCTAGAATTTTATATCGCATTTTAAAGTTCTAATAATTTTCATTTACTGCTTACCTTTAATTAAAAATACCAAAAAAAATTTTCAAGTTTTTCAAATCAAAACATACTTTCAAAGTCATTAAAAAAAGTAAAAGTATAATTTTGTTAATTCTTTAAAAAGTTTTTACATTTCCCTATGGATTCGATATCTCGGGGTTTAATCAGAAAATCCTATATTACTTGATAAACGATACATATACTTGTGTAGTATCCCATATTATAAAATCATAATTTTCATATCTAAATCTTCAACACATATATTTGGTGTGAAGTCAAGTTTTTGGTGCACATATATTTATCGGGGATCATGAATCTCAAGGAATTCCTTTGACTCCTCTTCTTTCTTAACAACAACACACAATTCTCTCTTTAGAATAGTAAGGAAGAAGAAATCTTTCACTTTCCCTCTCCTCTCACACTCCTTAGAAGAAAAAACACAAAATTAACTTTCTACACAAAATGGAAAGAACTTACTCTCTAAATTCTAAACTCTTCTCTTCCTTTCACCCCCCCTTTGAAATGTGGCTCCAAAGTGTTTAAATTCGGCCAAAACTGAATTCTCTAGAGTTTTATCATGCAACCTTTCAAAATCCGGCCAAATACTTTGAATCTAGATCAAAATCATGATAGGGCGTTGTCCGGCGCTAGTAGGAGTGCCGTTCGGCGCATTATTCTGCCAAAACTTTGTAACTCTCTGAAAACTGGCACTGTTTGGCGCTGGTGATATAACTGTTCGATGCTAGTTCAATAAAATGCAGTTTTGTCCTTTTTCACTCCAAATTTGCTCCTTTTCACTTCTTTTTGCTCCAAAGGCCTAAAATCACTGTACCTACATGAAATCATTAAAAATACCTTCCTTTAAAGTGCAATATCATTAAAAATATGTATGAAATGAATAGTAAAAAGCTATCAAATTTTCAGTAGATCAGTCTGCTAGATTAGATATTGCTTTATGGGCATATAGAACTGCTTATAAAACTGATTAATCTTTGGAAAAATCTGTAACTTGCCAGTTGAATTAGAGTATAAAGCATATTGGGTGATAAAGAAATTGAACTTTAATTTGAAAAAGGTGCTAGTGAGAAGAGACTGTTGTAATTGAATGAATTATAAGAAATTTGAAATGAATCATTTGATAATGATAGAATATATAAGGAAAGAAGAAAAATATGGCATGGAAGATTGTCAAAAAGAAATTTGAACCAGGACAAAAAGTTTTATTATACAATACAAAATTAAAAATTTTTTCTTGGGAAACTAAAATCAAGATGGATGATACACCTAAAATATATAGTATTTTTTTGCACATTTTTTACCTATTTTTAATGATATTGCACTTTAATGGAAGGTATTTTGTGTTTTTCTTGTAGGTATGATGAAAATGGATGGTCATGATGAAAGGAGCAAAATTGGATCAAATTTGGAGCAAAAAAATGAAAAATAAAAAAATTTGACGCTGGCGGCTAAGCGCCGCTGGGCCGGCGCTTAGCCGCCACAGTTAAAAATCGAATTTCAAATGGATTTGGCGCCAATTTCAAAGGGGATGGGATGCAACTCTTGGTGGTAACGTCCATAACTTCCTTTGGGTGGCAAGTTTGAATGAAAGGGTGCGTTCCTTGGTAGATACATTGAATTTGGACACATTTTGAAGAGATACCAAGGCACCTTTTGGTTTACTATTTAAAGAGAGTCTTAGGAAAGATTAAGAGAGTCTTCCTTTGCATTTTGAAGGGTTCTTTCATTCTTTCTTTCTTTCTTTTGTTCTTCCACTGCATTTTTAAGAGTTTTTAGTTTAGAGTAGGAGTAGAGAGTAGAAAGGAGAAAAGGGTTGGAGTAAAGTCTTCTTCTTCCCACTTCTTTTATTTCTTTTAGTTTAGTTTTTATTGAAGTCTGAAGTCTATATTATGAGTCATCGGAGTTGGGACACTTGCTCTGAGGAGTAGTTTAGCGAAGAGTCAAAGTTTCAGAGGAACTTTATTAGTCATTTGGAGAAGATTTTCAGATAAGTGTTTACTTTTATTTAGTTTATTAATACTTATTTTCGTTTATTATTTTTCTTATTGCTTTTTAATTTCAAATCAATGTGTTTTTATATTTTCTCAATGCATTCTAAGTAGTTTACTTTATCTTTTTCTTTCTTAAATGGAGAAGTAATTAATTTAAAGAGAATTGTTGTGGAAAGTATAAGTGTTTAAAAGTTAGAAGAAGTTGTGAAGATTGATTCTAAAAACTTTGTTTACTTCTTAATTTGGCCTGTTAAGTTGTAAAATTTCTTGAGATTATGTAAGATCCAATGCGATATTATCTCATAAAATTTAGTAGGAATAACATGCAATTATAGTCCATATAATTGAATGTAATATTAGAAGATATTTTTATGAAAGGGAGTAAAATTAGAGAATTTTAGAGTGATAGGATAAAACCCCCTAATTTGGTTTGAAGTTTTGAGTTTTGTTATGAGAAGTTAGCCCCTAAGTGGTGGGAATCGAGGGAACTCTAGAGTGATAGACTGGTATCTTCTCTGCCTAACCATGTTCAAAATAATAAAAATTTCAAATTAACCTATGTTCTTTATAGAACCAAGTAAGGGTAAAGAACACATTTACTTCTATCTGTCACAACAAAAATTTGAATACTTCCACAACAATACTTTAAGAATTATTACTACTTCATGAAAGGAAAGAAAAAGATATTCTAGTTATAGTATTTTACATCCAGTGTTATTAGTTATTGTAATTTTAATTTCTTATTTAGCATTTTATTAAGAAAATTTTGAAAGACATATCAACCTTCCAAAATTTTCAAAATCAAGACATATTTTTTCGAAAACAATCAAAGAAAGTAAAAAGATAATTTCTCTGATTCCTTTAAAGATTTTACATTTTCCCTGTGGGTTCGATATCTCGGGGCTTAATCAGAAAGTCCTAAATTACTTGATAAACGATACGTATACTTGCGTAGTATCCCATATTATAAAATCATAATTTTCATATCTAAATCACATATATTTGGTGTGGAGTCAGGTTTTTGGCACACATACATATATCTACCGGACGGGACCAAGTTTTTGGCGCATTTGCCAATTTTTATATCAAATTTGTAAGCACATATATTTATCGGGGATCAAGTTTTTGGCACCGTTGCTGGGGAAAATTAATTAAATTGAATTTTAAAGAGAATTAAGAAATTTTAAATTTTTTACTTTTCTTTATTTTTGTTAGTGTGTTGTGTTTTGTTTTGTTTTATTGTTGTATGCGTAGTTCAGGTTCTGAAGGACTTGTGCCATACGATTCTGAATTAGAAAGAACTATCAGAAAAATCAAAAAAATTAAAAATACAGAAAATGAAAAAATATTCAAGAAATGGCAAATCATCAAAATCAAAATGTTGGCATCCTTCAAGAATCAAGACATTTAAGAGATTATGTTAACCCTACAGTAGATGAACTTTATGGTAGTATTCAAAACCCTACTGTAGCTGCTAATTTTTTTGAGCTTAAACCTGCTATTATCCAAATTGTGTCAAATAATCAGTTTGGGGGAGCAACAACTGAAGATCCTTATTTGCATCTTGCTAATTTTCTAGAGTTGTGTGCTACTTTTAAATATGATGGTGTTTCGGATGATGCAATTAGACTTAGACTTTTTCCTTTCTCACTAAGGGATAAAGTTAAATGTGGTTACATTCGTTGGCACGTGGATCAATTAGAACTTGGGGTGAACTGTCACAAAAATTCCTTGCTAAATATTTTCCACCATCTAAGACTGTTAAGTTGAGAAATGATATAACATCTTTTTGTCAGTTTAAAGGGGAATCAATATATGAAGCATGGGAAAGATTTGAAGATCTCCTCAGGAAATTTCCACATCATGCGATACCAGATTGGTTAATAATTCAAACTTTTTATAATGGATTAGTTAGATCTCGTAGATCAATCATCGATACTGCTGCTGGTGGATCATTAATGTCTAAACCATTTTCTGATGCTTATGCTTTAATTGAAGAAATGACTACTAGTAATTTTTAATGGCCTTCTGAAAGGTTAAATCCTAAATAGGTAGCCAATGTTTATGAGAATGATGCTTTTACAATGTTAGTAAATCAAGTTGCTGTTGTATCAAGGAAGATAGACCAAATTGGGATGAATTTTTCTCAGCCAAATCTCATGATTGAAGAAAATTCATTAGGTCAAATGGTTGATTCCTTATTCTTCACTAGAAACTGTGAATGCTATAATCAAACCTAACAACCCATAATCCAATTATTATAACCCAGGTTGGAAGAATCATCCAAATTTTAACTAGAATAACAATAATTAGGGTGGTGTTAATCAACAATGGGGGAACACCCTTGTAAACCCATTGGGGAATTGGAACAACGAAGGTAATAATAATAATAGATTAACTTATTTTAAGTTATAACAATGCTTTACAAAATAAGGAGAAGAAGTAGTCTATGGAAGAAGTAGTATCAGGTATGGGAAATCAATTACAAACTCAAGGAGCAACCATCAAAAATATTAAAAATCAATTGGGACAAATTAGAAATGCCTTAAGTAATAGATCCAAAGGAATGCTTTCAAGTAACACTGAAGTGAATCTAAGAGAAAACAATAAAGAACAAGTGAAGGCAATTCAACTGAGAAGTGGAAAAGAATATGATGGTAGAGTTCAATAAGAAACTGAAGTAGAGAAAGAAGAGATTGAAAGACCTAGAGAGGACGCTCCAAAAGGTTTTGAAAGACCTATTTCTCCACCTAAGGTTGATTTAGAAAACCCACCACCTCCATTTCCTCAGAGACTTCATCAAAAAAAGTTGGATAAGAAATTTTCAAAATTCTTGGAGATATTAAAGAAGCTTACCATTAATATTCCATTTGCTGAAGCTCTAGAACAAATGCCAAGCTATGCAAAATTTATGAAGGATATTCATAATAAAAAGAGGAAGTTTGAAGAAAATGAGACTGCTGCACTTAGTGAGGAGTGGAGTGCGATAATTCAGAAAAAGCTTCCTGAAAAACATAAAGATCCTGGTAGTTTCACAATTCCATGTGCAATCGGAGAAAGATTCTATGGAAAAGCTTTATGTGATTTGGGTGCAAGCATTATCCTTATGCCTCTATCAATATTCAAAAGGCTGGGAATAAGAGAAATAACCGCAACTACTGTAACTCTCTAATTAGCAGATCGTTCGATCACATATCCTAAAGGAGTTATAGAAGATGTTTTGGTAAAAGTGGATCAATTTATTTTTCCTGTAGATTTCATTGTGTTAGATATGGAGGAAGATAAAGAGATACCCATAATTTTAGGGAGACCTTTTCTAGCTACAGGCAAAGCCATGATAGATGTGCAAAAAGGGGAATTAACGATGAGGGTTAATGATCTGATTGTTACATTTAATATTTCAAAATCGATGAAATATCCTGCTATAGGTAAAGAAGATGAGTGTTATAGGATGGATGGTATTGAATATTTAAGTGAATGCCATTTCAAATTAATTTATGAAGAGAAAGCTGAAAGAGAAGAATTTGAATATAAGCAAGAAGAGGAGTTATTTGATTCTGAAGATTTTCAAGAGGAAGATTTAAAGTTTGTTCGTGAAAGTTTTGAAGTGTTGGATATGACTGAGAAAGATGAATCTTATGGTCCATCAATTGAAAAAACTCCTGAACTTGAGCTAAAAATGCTTCCTGATCATTTGAAGTATGTTTTTCTAGGTGAATCCTCAACCTTGCCTGTTATAATTTCCTCTCAATTAACTGAAAAAGAAGAAGAGAGTTTGCTTGAAATTTTGAAGAAGCACAAGAAAGCCTTTGGATGGACAATTATTAATATTAAAGGAATCAATCCTTCAACTTGTATGCACAGAATTCTTATGGAAGATAATTGCAAACCGCGGGCTGATCCCCAACGGAGATTAAATCCTATCATGAAAGACGTTGTTAAGAAAGAAATTTTAAAATGGTTGGATGCTGGAATTATCTACCCTATTTTAGATAGTGCATGGGTTAGTCCTATTCATTGTGTTCCTAAGAAAGGAGGAGTAATTGTGATTATTAATGAAAAGAATGAAACGATACCAATAAGACAAGTTACAGGGTGGCGAATATGCATTGATTACAGAAAATTAAACCTTGCCACAAGGAAAGATCATTTTCCACTCCCTTTTCTAGATTAAATGTTGGATAGAATGACTGGGCATAAATACTTTTGTTTTCTGGATGGATATACTGGTTACCACTAAATTCAAATTGCTCCTGAGGATCAAGATAAAACTACGTTTACCAATCCTTATGGTATGTTTGCTTTTAGAAGAATGCCCTTTGGTTTATGTAATGCCACTGCTACATTTCAGAGATGTATGATGGCTATTTTTTGTGATTTAATTGAAAAAGGGATTGAATTTTTATGGATGACTTTTCAGTGTTTGGAATTTGATTTGAATCATGTTTAGAACATCTATATAAAGTTCTAAAATGCTATGAAGAAACTAATTTGGTCCTTAATTGGGAAAATGCCAATTTATGGTAGCAGGAGGAATTGTTTTGGGACATCGGATTTTAGAAAAAGGTTTGGAGGTAGATCCTGCAAAAATTTAAGTTATATCTAATTTACCTTGCCCAACCAATGTAAGGGGAATTAGAAGTTTTTTAGGACATGCTAGATTCTACAGGCGTTACATCAAAGATTTTTCAAAGATTACAAAACCTTTATTCTGTTTACTGGAAAAGGATGCAATTTTTAATTTTGATGATGATTGCCGTAAAGCCTTTGAAACATTAAAAGAAAAATTAATCACTGCACCTGTAATAATTTCACCAAATTGGGAAAAACATTTTGAATTAATGTGTGATGCTAGTGATTACGCTATTGGTGCTGTTTTGAGTCGAAATATGATAAAATTTTTAAAGTAATTTATTATGCTAGTAAAACTCTTAATGAAGCTCAAATTAATTATACCACTACCAAGAAAGAGTTATTAGCTATAGTATTTGCCTTTGATAAATTTCAATCATATTTAATTGTAACTAAATGTGTTGTGCATACTGATCATTCTACTATCAAATACTTAATGAAGAAAAATGATGCAAAACTGAGACTTATAAAATGAATTCTTCTTTTGCAAGAATTTGATTTTGAGATAGTAGATGGGAAGGGTTCTGATAATCAAATTGCTGATCATTTGTGCAGGCTTGAAATTGAAAAATCTTTCTGTGATATTGAAGAAATTAATGAACATTTTCCTAATGAAAAACTGTTCATTGTTAAAGAATGGAGTGTTTCGTGGTATGCAAACATAGTAAACTTTATTGTTAGTAATATTATACCATAAGGTTTGACATATATGAAAAGAAGAAATTTATGTCTGATGCTCAGACTTATTTTTGCGATGACCCATTTTTATATAAACAAGGAAAGGATCTTATAATTTGAAGACGTGTACCTTTGGAAGAGACTTATGGAATTATTCAAAAATGTTATGATTCTGATTATGGGGGACATTTTGGAAGTGATCTGCATATAAAATATTAAAATCAGGATTTTATTGGCCTACAATTTTTAAGGATGTGAATGATTATATTAAAAATTGTGATAGATGTCAGCGTGTCGGCAATATTTCTAGAAGAAATGAGATGCCCCTCAATTATATATTGGAAGTTGAAATATTTGATGTTTGGGGATTAGATTTTATGGGACCATTTATACCATCTTTCAGAAATGTTTATATTTTAATAACAGTAGACAATGTTTCCAAATGGATTGAAGCTATTGCTTTACCTCGATGTGATTCTCAAAGTGTTGCAAAGTTTTTAGAAAAAAATATATTTTGCAAATTTGGAATACCAAGAGTAATCATAACTGATGGTGGAAGTCATTTTAGAAATGCGATTATTGGGAAGTTGTTGACCTCATTTTTGATGAGGTCTTCTCTTCTTCTTTTTAGTACTTAGGATCTAGCCTTAGGCTTTTCCTTTGACTGTCTTAGAGGATTAGAATTGGGACCCAACACTTAGAAATTCAAACCACTTCTTAACTCTCTGCAAACTCCACAAACTTGACTATAGACCCCTAATCACCTAGAGGGTTGAAATCAAATATGGAAGTTTAAAGGATGAGTTTCTATAGGACTCTTTGGCCTTAGGACTACCCTGGGTGGCCTGGTCTGGTGAAGGGCTGACTTACACATACACTACACTACACTTTCACACACATCCTAGAACCACACCCATACCCAACTTGACCTCCTGACTCATGTAGGTGATTCACATGGATGGTCCTTAACCCCTAAGCCCTTGGCTAAGAGGGTTAGGAACAACATAGTGGATGCCTCAAATGAGTCCCTTCATGGCTCACGTGGGCTTGATATGGATTCATGGCTCAACCAAAATGATTTCATTCCACTTACATTCACCTAATCTTCAATTATCCAAATTTTTAATTTTTGACCCCCGAGACCCTACACCCGCCTAGTCTACCCAAAGCCCTTGAAATTACCCAAATTTTTCAAAATTTTCAAATCACCCAAAATTCCCCAAAATTAACCTTGAACATTTCCACATCACTCAAATTGACCATCCATAGCCAAAAATATCAAAAATTCCAAAAATACCTCGCAATACCCTCCAAATACCCAAAATACCCCTCTTAACCCAAAAATCCAAAAAATTCAGAAAATTCCCAGAAAATTCCAAAAAATCCCAAATATTCCTAATTTTATTTTGTTCAACTACACCATGGGCCAATTTTGTCAATTTACTCCACTTTTGTTAAAACCCCCAATTTGACCTATTTTAACCCTAAGTGAACCCAATGTCAAGCCAAACCTACCCAATTGACCCAAATTCTGGTCCAATTCAATTCTAAACTTCAATTCAACATTACCAACACCAATCTAGACCAAATCCAAGTCCAATTTGATTGACATTTGGATCTAATTTCACTTTTGGCTTTAAAGCCCAATTTGGACCCATAACCCAAACCCCACTCAAATTCAACCCAAAGCTAAAAGGCCCAATTTTGACCTAAACCCAAACCTAACCCAAATAAACCTAAACCCCAAAATCAAAACCCAACCAAAGTCAAAACCTCTTTGAAACACTCCCATAAACATTTTCCAACATTAATTTTACATCAATTTGAACCCTAGCCCAACATTGGCCCAAGTTAGCCCAATTTGACCTACATTGGCCCATTCACTAAAGAGGTCCAAATCCAACCCAAACCTAGCCCAAACACTTCAAGTTTATTCCAAATCATTCATGAAACATTCCTAAACTAAATTCAACACTCATTGGATCCAATCCTTTGCAAAATTCTCATCCTAAAATAAAAAAAAAACCCACTTCCATAAATCACTTTAAAAGCCCACCTTCACTAAATTTCAAAGGCCCAAAGCCCACATGACAACCCTATATCATCATCCATTGGATGAAACCATCTCCTAAGTTCTAAACCCATGATAAAATAAATCCAAATCAAGCCATATGCCAAATCCCATCAAATCACCCCTAAATTACCAAAATTCCTAAAAACCTCTTTCATGAAAGTTGACTTAGCTTTTTCCAAGCCAAAGGTGAGCCATGAAGCCATGCATGAGACACATGTGAGCCATGAAAGCCTTGGACACTTCACCATACCCAAAATGGCAAGAAGAAGGGACCCTTTAATGATTCTCTTAAGAGTGATTAACCACTCCCATGTCTCCCCTAACTCTTGCTTAAGCTTAATTGTACTTGGATTGTGACTTGACCCCACTAATCAAGCTGATCCAAGTGACTTTCCCTTCAGCCCAAATTGGCCTTGGATGGTGAACCTAGCCCAAAATCATGGGTTGACTCATTTGAACCCAAAATAGCCTTCCCCCCATTCCATTTCAATCCAAGCTCTTTACACATGGCATTGGCCAATTGCCTACACAAAACCCCAGCCCCGACCCACCTGAACTTGAGGGTGACCATTACTGCCGGCCGGCCGCCCGGATCACCCGAAAACACCATGGCCGAGACCTCGGGAGGAGCCAAAATTTCAATTCTCCTCGCCGATTTGTCTCAACCCAAATGGACAGCATAGCTCTTCTTCTCCTCACCAGAGCAGCTGATCCCCAGCCTTAAACCCCCCTGGGAGGCCCTCCGGCCTCTCCTATTTAAACACCCCCTCTCTCGGCCATGAAGAGGTGCTGAACCAGATCTTACTGAAACCCTGCCAAAATTGTTCCAGAACACTCTCCATACTTAGAGCAAGCAGTTGATCCCCAGTGACAATTTGCCCTAATCCCCACAAACAGAGCCCAATTTCTCAGCCAAAATTCCACCCAAAACCAGGACACTTCTCCACAGTGGATCAATCCTCAAATTGATTGGTCCTACACCTTCACCAGACCAAGGGAAGGAGTCCACCGGCAAAAGCCCTCTCTCCAGGCCACCCATCTGTTCCAGACTCCAAGCTTTGTGATCGGGCTTGGTCGAAATCATACCTAGGCGATTCACCGAGACCGGGAGACTTCATCCGGAGCTTGCCGGGATCCAATCGAAGGTGACACAACCCTCGCATTTAAGCCACACTTCTCTGAGCAAAGGTATGAGCTAATTCTTCATCCCGAGCTTCTGGAGATTCTTCATTTCAAATGCTTTAATTTCAATGCATGATCACCATATAGATGTATTCGTCTCTTCAAGATGAATCCATAGAACACAAGAACACGAAAATCCGTTGAGAATTGAGTGAGTTCTTAGGGTTTTAGTGTGGACGGCTCTCGAGTGAGAACGGCTGGGGACGATGAACGGATGCCGTTCATTCCATACACGCGCGGACGGACAGCCAGGATCGCGCCGGATGAGGAGACAGAACGATACAGCGGGCCCCCGGAGCGCTGAGTTTGATGGCTGCGCCGAATTAGAAGGCGACGTGTGTGCGTTCGGAGCTGCCGAGGTTGAGCTGGCGCCGCGTCACTTAAATAGAAAATTAGGGTTTTTTCTTATTTATTTAATTCCCTAAACTTCAAAAATGCATAACTTTGTGTAGAAAAATAAGAAAAATAAAATAAAAATACCCTCTTGCTTAGTGAACAGAGGAGAATAATGTGGAAAAAAATCATTTAATTTCATCAAGTATTTTATTTTTAATGATTTATTTACCCTCTGCATTGTTTTAATTTTCCATGCATATAGGAAATTCACCATGGCATGAGACCATAGGGCTTTCGAAGCCTCCGAATTTGGGAACATTCCCTGAATTTTCCAAAGTCGAGGCCATCCCTATGAGAAGTTATTGATTTTTCAAATTCATGTTGCTGTTTTAAGTATTTTAAATTTAATAATTAGCATGTTGTGAAATAAATTCTAGGAAAATTTGGTGATGTTTCTTATGACCAGAGGATTCTAGGAAAAATAGGTTTTGAATTAATCCAGTTGGAATAATCCTAATTGGCTTAAACACCCAAAATAGGTCCTTAATTAATTAGAGCTAATCATACATCAAATTGGCTTGAAATCAATTCTCCACTGACCTTTAGGATCAGAGGAACCCACCATAAAAATTTGAAGTCAATTGGACTTGGTTAGCCCTACTAAATGGGTTGATTAAGCCATTTAGCCAATTTAAACTTTAAAAATTCATAACTTTCAAAATACTTTTCAAAAATTCACCAAATTGGTTTTGGAGCCTCTCTTATATTAGGGAAATTTATGAAAATTAAAATTTCAATTTTCTAAAAAAGTTGATTTTTTGTATTATTTTAATATTTTAATAATTAAAAAATACTAAAAATCATAAAAATAATAAAATTCACCAAAATGTCACATTTTGAATTTTAATCACTTAGAAACAAACCCCATATTTTTCTTTGGTCTATTTAATGAGATATTGAATTTTAAAGCCCTAAGGTAATTTTAAATTAAAAAAAATGTATTTTTTAGCATTTCCACTAAAATAATTCTAATAAATCAAAGAAAAATCAGAAAATTGTAAAAATTGATTCTCTGATTTCCTTGATATCAGAGAGATTTTTGAAAAATATAAAATTTATTTTTCAACCTTTATTTTATTTTTAAATTAATTAATACTCCAAAACTCAAAATAATTCTAATAAAAATAATATAATTAAAAAAATCAACAAAATTGGTCCAAGTGGTCCTCTAGTCATTAGGAATGTCCCATAATTTTCTTAAGGATAGAAACTTTCCCTTGGTCATATTATTAAATTTTCCTTGGAAATCCCCATTTTCCACCAAAAATAATTACATAAATACATTAAAAACAGAAAAATCACATTTTCTCCTCTCATGTCTTTATTGACATATGAGTGAAGTCACATAAAAAGTTCAAGTTCATTTAAACTCAATTTAGTGAGTTATGAAATTATTAAGATTGAAGGGCGAAATGGTAATTAAAATTTTAACCCTTATTTAAAACTTTAGGTTTAATAAAATTAAAGAGTAAAATATTTGATATTAATCTGATTTGGATGATTGAAATTTAAATAATTAGAGAGTAGAAAACTACCAAACAATTTGAAAATAATTAAAACAAACTTTAATTAAATAATTGATTAAATTTGGAAGAATAATAAAATTGGAATTATTAAAATAGGGATATTAATAGGAAGAGATTTGTTCTTTAATTTAAGAATCCCTAAATTAATCATCTCAATAATATTTAATTCCTAATTAAAATGATAATTCAAATTTAAGATTTAAAATGTTAAAAGACTTAATCATTAAATTAAATTAAAGTTAAATTATTAAACTCTTTTAAAATTTCAATTAAATTAAAATTAAAAATAAAATTAAATAAAAATTTAAATTAAATTAAATCAAACAAATTAAATTAAGTTGAATTAAATTAAATTAAATTAAATTGAATTAAATTAAATTGAATTAAATTAAATTAAAATTAAATTAAATTAATTAAATAAAATTAAATTAAAACATATCAAATTAAATTAAATTAAATTAAATTAAATTAAATTAAATCAAATTAAATTAAATCAAGTTAAATTAAATTAAGTTAATTCACATCAAATTAAACTAAACTAAATTAAATTAAATTAGATAATAGAATCAAGTTAAAATTAAATCAAATTAAATTAAATTAAAATTAAAACTAAACTAAATTAAATTGAAGTTAAATTAAATTGAATTAAAAATGACATCACCTAAGACATAAAGAAATTCAAAATAAAGCAACTTGAACACTATTCCAAATTTTAACCCGATAACTGAAATTAAATTAAATCACAAACCATTTGAACATCAATTTGCCCTCGAAAGCTTCCGTTGTCATAACTCCTAAACAGAACGTTAAATGAAATGTTACTTCACTTATAGGATATTCAAATGTCCTAGTTCACTGAGTAAGATAACAACAAAACTTAACTAAACCTCGAGACGATCACTTCACCCGATTGATTAGATCCATTTGGACTTAAAACAATCCTAGCAGTATTGAAAAGATGTTTAAGACTCGTCTTAAGCACTTCCTCAATATGATAGGATGTTTATAAGAACGATTGAATTTAATTGTTCTTTGATGAAGAAAATCGTCCTCAAAACAAAACACAAGAACCAAGACGTCATAGGAAATGACTAGCTATAGGATTAGGAACTTGGTAAAAAACTATAACCCTTCCCTTAGCTTTACCTAGGAACTTGCTTAAATATTCTAAATTGTGATTAAGTGTAGCTCAGGATGACGGGAAGACCCTCCAGGTACCCTTTTATTTTGTTGCAATTTACTTTATTGCAATTTATTTAATCGCATCGCACTTACTTTTCTTGCATGATAAACAACTGTTGCATGAAAACCCACACCTTTAGGATAGTCCCTAAGACTGAAACCAAAACTAAATTAAAAGTCATTGCAAGATAAAATTCACCGCCACAACATTTCAAAATATAAAACAACTCAAAATTTAATCAAAAACAGAACACAAAACTACAATTACAACTAAATTAAAACGTCTTGTTGGATGATCGGGAATACCTCGGATGATGTAACCTACGTGTTGCTAATGAGATTTCCCACGGTCTAAATGAAAGTGTGGAACTCATTCGGTTGAGTTTAGCAAATTCATCTGGACTAAGTGAATCCGATAAAAATAACGATGCCGGAAGGATGGAACCGTGGGATCTTAATCGGTGTTGTTATAATCAACTTTAAGATTTGTTTAATTAAAATATAAAAAAAAACACCTGGATTTTAAGATTTTCTCTAAATCAGAACACTTCTCTCATCTCCTGATTTATGACTTCTAAAACTAAACCCTTGCAACAACAATGAGCTCAGAGCATGGTGGGCAGCACGACCATCGTCATCAGCAAAACTCGGATCTACCTCAGCAAAACTTTCTTAGAGTTAAATAACCAAACCATAGGACTTCGAGGTAGTTTTCCTAGTGCAACATAAATCCTCAACCTCTTCGTTAGGCATTTGCATGATCATGTCATGTAAATTAAGCCCTAACCAGTCTTAGGACTCTGAGATAGTCGTTCGGTACAACATAAACCCTCATATCTTCAAGGCTATTTGTATGATTGTCTCATACTAATATAAGTCCAAATTAATTAAAATTGGCAAGATCAAAACATTAAATAAACATTAGGACTTTCCTAAATTCAAGCCAAACAATAGGATAGTCGGGAAATTACCGAAGTTCGCTTCGAATGCGTAATTTCTCCTACCTTTCTTCCTTTGAATTCTCAAAACAAAACGTTCCAAACTTGATCCATTCCCTATTGAAATTCCAAAATTCAATCCTTTTAAAAACTTAAACTTTGAAATTCTTGAGAGCAGAATTACTGATTATTATCGAGAGTTTTCTTAGGTGATTCTCGTCACTTAAGATGTAATTAACTATAGGGGCTTGCCCTTGTAGGGAATTTTAAGAACCCAGGTAATATAAACCCTGTTTAATGCTTTCATATTAAGCGGGGAACTTGTCGGCTTATAAAATTGGTTCGCGAGACCAAACGGATGTCACAAATCTTTTAGTTTATTTAATCGAGCCCTATCATCAAGCGGTATGTCTATTCTTCGGATAGATACACGGTTTGTGGTGCGGTGCTCGTTTATGTAAACTATTCGGGATGTGAGATCAGTTTGATTTCATATCTTAAAATTTTCAAACTTAAAGTTATTTTCAAAATCAAATGCTACTTTCCAAATTATATATATATTTAAATTAAATTGAAAAATTTAAAATTCGCCTACAATTTCTGTTAGGCGACCCCCTTTTTAAAATAATACACACAACCCTAAAATAATGCCGACAGAAGTTAGCAAAGAAATATCATATTAATCATCGCATTGCTACTGCTTATCATCTGCAGACAAGTGGTTTGGTTGAATTATCCAATCGTAAAATTAAAAGAATATTGGAAAAAACTATTAATCCAAATAGAAAGGATTGGTCAACTAAACTGGATTATGCTTTGTGAGCCTATAGGACTGCTTACAGAACACCTATAGGAATGTCCCCATATAGGTTGATTTTTAGAAAAACTTGTCATTTACCTTTTGAAATTGAGCATA
Organism: Papilionanthe hookeriana x Papilionanthe teres; assembly: GCA_022702705.1. Classification (NCBI taxonomy): domain Eukaryota; kingdom Viridiplantae; phylum Streptophyta; class Magnoliopsida; order Asparagales; family Orchidaceae; genus Papilionanthe; species Papilionanthe hookeriana x Papilionanthe teres. Next base: position 137,125,316 of record CM040429.1, on the reverse strand, counting down.
AAGCATATTGGGCTATTAAAGAGTTAAATTATAATTTGAAAGATGCTGCTGAAAAAAGATTATTGTAATTGAATGAGCTTGAAGAAATAAGGAATGAATCTTATGAAAATGCTAAAATTTATAAGGAAAAGATGAAGTTATGGCATGATCGGAAGATTCTTACTAAAAATCTTGTACCAGGATAATAAGTTTTGTTGTATAATGCTAGATTGAGAATATTTTCTGGAAAACTTAAGTCCAGGTGGATGGGTCCATTCATTGTGATAAAAGTTTATTCTTATGGAGCTGTAGATGTTCAAGATCCTAAGACTGAAAAAATATTTAAAGTTAACGGGCATAGACTTAAACCATATTTTTCAGTCAATAAATCTAAATCTGATGAGAATTTAATGTTGGGTCACTCAGAATGTGTTTTGGGTATGTCAGGCTGAAGACGTTAAAACAAGCGCTTTGTGGGAGGCAACCCATATTTATCGGTGTGTTTTGCTTTATGTTTGTTTTGTGTGTTTTGTTTGCTTTGTTTGGTTTTTTTGATGTTTTTAGTGGTAGTAATTTGGAGTTTTTAAACTTAAGTGGAGTTTATTAGACCTTAATTGATGATTTGGAGAAGTCAGAATGAGAATTTGGCACTTAGCAGACCAGTGCTAAATTGTGCACTGGCGGCTAAGCGCTGACTAGTTGGCTCTTAGGTGCCACAGCTATAAAAAAACGTGAAAAATGTGAATTTAGAGCCTAGGTCGTGGGGGAGAAGTTGTGGGAGTTATTTAGGAGATTCTAAACGTGTTGGAGAATATTCTAGCATCTCACAAGTCTATAAAAAGGTTCTGACTTAAGGAAAACACTTGCCCCAAGTCCTATTTTTGTATCTGAAGGCTAAGAGAAGAGTTTTGAGAGCACCATGTCTTCCTGGGAGAAGGAGATGAAGAAGAAGCAAGATTCTGATAAAAGTAAGTTCATTAGTGATAGTGCTAAGGAGTTGTTTAATGGATATCTGGCTGTTAGCATTCAAGGTATTCCGGAGATGATTGCAAAAATTGAAGCCCAAGTGACTTCAATGGAAGTAATGATCAATGATATTACTTTACATCTGGATCACATGGGATGGCAACTCAAGATGCAATTCAATCATTCAAGGTATGTGGAAGAAATAGATAAGGTGATGTTTGTGAATAAAAAATGGATTGAAGAAGATGATATAAGAATGAACAATGATCGCCCGTTCTATCAAATTTATATTCCTGAAGGGTCAAATGAGAATAATTGTGGTCTGGTTATATTCCGCCTAATGGAGAGTGGAATTAAAAGTGTTTTGTTTATATTTGTTTAGTGTCTTATATGTTATGTTAGTGTTCTTGTGAGTTCATGTTTGGTGTGTTTAATGTTTTTATTTATGCCTGATGATGTGATGGGTACATCTTAGAGATGTACACTTATCAGTTTTACATTATAGTGTCTTGTATTTTGAGAATTCTATTCTTTATGTTTGGATAAAAATTGTAATACTGTGTTAAGTGTTATGTTTGTTTTAATATAAGTTTATTTTTGTGAAATTTGTGTGGAATCATTGGTTATTTCTTTGATTTGTAGTATTAGAAGATTTGTGTGGAGAATTAATTATTGTGGACTAATTAAGGGTATTTAACAAAGTGATTTAGTGCATATACATTAAAATAAAAATTTGGGTACTGGCGGCTAAGCGCCAGAATGCCGGCTCTTATGTGCCAGATTTTGTGGCAAAGCGCCGAGAGTTCGCGCTTAGGCGCCAGTTCGCGAAAATTGATTTCCGAAAGTTAAAAACCCGAAAATTGCCATTTTCAACCACCCCATCGTCTTCAAACTTTGCTTTGCCACGAAAGAGGAGCCTACGGTATCATATTGTGGATCATTTAAGAGCCGATCTCAACAAAAATTGTTAGATTTGGATTCCTTGAGGTAAGAGCACTACTCATAAGTAAAAATTTTTTATTTTCACCATGTATTTTGAGTACATATTGGAAGATCTTAAAATCACTATTCATGGTGAAAATTTAAGGAAAAGCTTGATCAATTACTTGGATTTAGTGAAAATATATTTTGGAAGATAATTTAGCAAGTTTAGTTTGATTTTGGAATTTATGGAGAATTTTTCATGAAATTTTAGAGATAGCTCCAAAGTCAAAGTGTGCACGAGAAAAGATGAAGTTTGATTCTGAGAAATTTGTTAGTTTGAGGGTTGAGGAATGAAACGTCGATGCATTGCAATCATGTAAGTTGATTCTTGAGCGAGTGTTTAGTAAGCCAGGAGAGGTGATTGAAGATATGATTACAAGAAGAAACTGGCAGAATTACTGTTGCTTCTCCGTTGTTGCTGTTGTTTCTGTGGTAAGAGAGTTTTATGGAAATTTACCTGCTGCAGAGGAAAATCAGGTGATGGTTAGGAGGCATGAAGTAAACTTGTCTTCTAGTGCAATCAATACCTTTTATGGACTACCTATTGAAATGTTCTATTTTTATTCTAACTATCATCCTTCGGAAGGGGAATTAGATGAGATTATGGAGTTTCTGACTGATGGAAGATTAGAAATGATAGAAGAGTGAACTTTCCTGCTTCCAAATTAAATGCCATTTCTAAGGCATGGCATTATTTTATCTCATCTAAGTTGTTACCTTCAAGTCATACCAGTGAAGTGACGAGAGAAAGAGCGGTGTTGAACCATTGTATTCAGCATGGGAAGTCTATTGATATTGGGGGGATAATTTATGATTATGTTTTAAACTGTGCTAGATCAACCGCGACTGCAGGTATGGGATTTCCTTCTTTGATTCATTAACTTTGTGAAAGATCTGGAGTGAAATTTGAAACTTGGGAAGAGGTACTTCAGCCATTGAGACCAATTACCAGTGTAAACGTTGGTGCTTACACTGTACATTCAGAGTTTGGTTGGAGAGGAGGATTTGGTAGGGCTTCTAACCGCTTCGCTTCTACGCTTCGCTTCTCGTGCTACTACTTCACGTGCTTCGTCATCTACTGATTCACAGACTGGTTTATTAAGAAAGATTTTGAAAAAATTGAGTCTTACTCAAGAGCATGTGAGAGACATGGATGGTAAGCGAGATAATGTTGAGAGATATATTGTAAAACATGATGAATATGAGAAGAATTATCAGCAATATTTGGATAGACTGATTAGAGGAGATCAGAGTGCTGAGATGCCACCTCATCCATTTTATATACGTTATGTGCCATCCAGAGATTGGAACGAGCAAGATGATGATGATAATGAGGATGAAGAGTAGATGTATGTTGCTTATTTTAGTTGTTGTATTGATGTGTTGTGTCACTGTGTACTTTATCTAGTATTTTGTTTGACGATTTTGTTGTGATGTGAACCTTGACAGTATGCAGATTGTAGTTGTATTGTTTATCTGTTATGCATATTCAGGTATTGTTGTTGTTTTTATTGTTTCATTATATGTTGTTGTGTGGCAGTGTGTAATAGTAAATGTTTTTATGCGTATGTTATGTTAGAGTTTCTAGTAGTGTGTATTTTTACTTCCAAGAACTGTTAGAAAATTATAAACCTCTATCAGGAACTTCTACTTAGGAAAACTACATGTTTAAAATTCTTCAAATTTCTTTATCATGTGTTATCCGTATCAGTGTGTTATTTTAGTTGATGTTTATTTGCTTTGAAAACCTTCCCTACTGTAGAAGTCTTCTGAAATTTTTACTTTTCTTATTATTAAAAAAAAAGAGAAAAATGTTTTGAAAAAACTAAATTTGATTTAATTTTACTCCTGTATTTAAATTGTTATACTTGCATATTAGGTTATTAAAAATTCCTGCAAGCATGATATGTTAATTTTTATTTCTCACCCATGTATCATTTCTTATGCTTAAATGTTTTATCTTAATTAAAAATTTAAAGTTTGGGGGGGATTTTAAAAATAAAGATTTTCAAAAACCTAAAATTTTATTTGATTCTCAAGAACACTTAAAAATAAATCTTATTTTTGATTGAGAATAATTATGTACATGAAGTTATATAAGGGGAACAAAATTTTGAATATAGAAATGAATAAAAAAATTTAGTTAAAATTTATAGTAATCATGAAAAACTTAAAGTTAAACTATCTTTAGTAAGAAATTTTGTATTTTTGGATAAATAGAAGATTTGACTTTTATTCTTCAAAGCTTAGATTTCTTTTAATGAAGAGTAATCTTGAGATAGTATTATTATGATTTTTAAATGAAAGATGTATATCTGGTCTTTATTTTAAATGGAAGGATGGAATTCAAAATCATCAAAAGGTATATCAAGATATAGTAATCCTTGCCTTATAAAAAATAAAAAAAATAAAAAAAAGTGAAAAAAATAGTTTATGAAAAGGGAGGAGAAGCTTGAGGATTTAAGGGCCTAATAAAAAATTGGTTTCATACCTAAAGTATAAGATATAAGTTCAGAGAAAATCTAAAGCTTAAAGTTGTAATATAGTAAGTAAAATTATTTTTCAAATAAAGATTTTTAAGTGAGAAAACTAAATGTTTGAATCCTATATTTTGAAAAATCTACAAATATTTCCGAATTAGATAGAGACTTATATTTATCACTTTACTTTTACTTAAGAACTTTCTAAACTTTAAGTTGGTATTAATTACTGAAATTTTTTCTAAATTGGACTATTCCATTTCTAGAACAAAATTTTGTTATCTTCCTAAGAAACTCATTACATAATTTTCATGCTGAAATGTTCTATGAGATTAACTCTCACTTGAGGACAAGTAACATTTTATGTTTGGGGGATTTTGATACACCTGAAATGTATAGTATTTTTATGCATATTTTTATACCTATTTTTAATGATATTGCACTTTAATGGAATGTATTTTGTGTTTCTCTTGCAGGTATGATGAAAATGGATGGTCATGATGAAAGGAGCAAAATTGGATCAAATTTGGAGCAAAAAAATGAAAAATAAAAAATTTGGCACTGGCGGCTTAGCCGCCACAGTTAAAAATCGAATTTCAAATGGATTTGGCGCAAATTTCAAAGGGGATGGGATGCAACTCTTGGTGATAATGTTCATAACTTCCTTTGGACGGCAAGTTTGAATGAAGGCGTGCGTTCCTTGGTAGATACATTGAATTTGAACACATTTTGAAGAGACACACCAAGGCACCTTTTGGTTAACTATTTAAAGAGAGTCTTAGGAAAGATTAAGAGACTCTTCCTTTGCATTTTGAAGGGTTCTTTCTTTCTTCCTTTCTTTTGTTCTTCCACTGCATTTTTTAAGAGTTTTTATTTTAGAGTAGGAGTAGAGAGTAGATAGGAGAAAAGGGTAAAGTCTTCTTCTTCCCACTTCTTTTATTTCTTTTAGTTTAGTTTTTATTGAAGTCTCAAGTCTGTATTCTGAGTCATCGGAGTTGGGAGACTTGCTCTAAGGAATAGTTTAGCGAAGAGTCAAAGTTTCAGAGGAACTTCCTTAGTCTTGTAGAGAGGATTTTCAGATAAGTGTTTACTTTTGTTTAGTTTATTAGTACTTGTTTTCGTTTATTATTTTTCTTGTTGTTTTTAATTTTAAATCAATGTGTTTTTATATTTTCTCAATGCATTCTGAGTAGTTTAGTTTACCTTTTTCTTTCTTAAATGGAGAAGTAATTAATTTAAAGAGAATTGTTGTGGAAAGTATAAATGTTTAAAAGTTGGAAGACGTTGTGAAGATTGATTCTAAAAACTTTGTTTACTTCTCAATTTGGCCTGTTAAGTTGTAAAATTTCTTGAGATTATGTAAGATCCAATGCGGTATTGTCTCATAAAAGTTAGCATGAATCACATGCAATTATATGGGTGAGAATTGTAGTCCATATAATTGAATATAATATTAGAAGATATTTTTATGAATGGGAGTAAAATTAGAGGATTTTAAAGTGACAGGCTAAAACCTCCTAATTTGGTTTGAAGTTTTGAGTTTTGTTATGAGAAGTGAGCCCCCAGGTGGTGGGAATCAAGGAAACTCTAGAGTGAGAAACTGGTATCTTCCCGGCCTAACCATGTTCAAAATAATATAAATTTTAAATTAACCTATGTTCTTTATAGAACCAAGTAAGGGTAAAGAACACATTTTCTTCTATCAGTCACATTAAAAATTTGAATACTTCCACAACAATACTTTAAGAATTATTACTACTTCATGAAAAGAAAGAAAAAAATATTCTAGTTAATAGTATTTTACATCCAATGTTATTAGTTATTGTAATTTTAATTTCTTGTTTAGTATTCTATTAAGAAAATTTCAAAAGACATATCAACCTTCAAAACTTTTTAAAATCAAGACATACTTTCTCGAAAACAATCAAAGAAAGTAAAAAGATAATTTCTCTTATTCCTTTAAAGATTATACATTTTCCATGTGGGTTCGATATCTCGGGGCTTAATTAGAAAGTCCTATATTACTTGATAAATGATACATATACTTGCTTAGTATCCCATATGACAAAATCCTAATTTTCATATCTAAATCACATATATTTGGTATGGAGACAAGTTTTTGGCACACATGTTGACCTCATTTTTGATGAGGTCTTTTCTCTTCTCTCTCCTTAGTACTTAGGATCTAGCCTTAGGCTTTCCCTTTAACTATCTTAGAGGATTAGAGATGGCACCCACCATTTAGAAATTCAAACACCTCCTTAACTCCTTTTAAACCCTACATGCATGATTGTAAACCCCTAAGCCACTTGGAGGGTTAAGATCAAATGTGGAGGTTTGAAGGATGAGTTCTCTATATGACACTTTGGCCTTAGGACTACCCTGGGTAGCCTGGTCTGGTGAGGGTTGACCTGGACACATTACACTTTCACACACATTCCAAATCCTAAAACCATTCATACCTACTTTGACTGCTTGACTCATATAGGTAATTCATATGGATGGACCTTAACCCCTAGTGCCCTCGGCTAAGAGGGTTAGGAACAACATAGTGAATGCCTCAAATGAGTCCTCTCATGGCTCTTATGGGCTTGATATGGCTTCATGGCTCAACCAAAGTGATTCCATTCTACTCAAACTTGATCAATCTTCATTTTTTCAAAATTTTAATTTTTGACCCCGGGGACCCTACACCTACCAAACCTACCAAGTGCCCTTGAAATTACCTAAAATTTGCAAAATTACCTAAATTACCCAAAATTACTCAAAACCAATCCTATACATTTCCCACCATTCAAATTCATCATCCTTAACCAAATATACCAAAATTTCCAAAAATACCCCCCATACCCTCCAAATACCCAAAATGCCCTTTTTAACCAAAAAATCCATAAACTCCAAAAATTCCCAGAAAATTCTAGAAAATCCTAAATATTACCAATTTCATTTTGTTCAACTATACAATAAGCCAATTTTGTCAATTTAACCCACTTTTACTAAAACCCCTAATTTGGCCCACTTTTAACTAAAGTAAGCCCAATGTCAAACCAAATTAACCCAATTGACCTCAATGTTGATCCAATCCAATTCGAAACTTCAATTTCATATCCCCAATATCAATTTAGACCAAATTCAAGCCTAATTTGATTAACATTTGGATCCAATTCCAATTTGAAGCTTAAAGCCCAATTTTGGCCCATGAACTAAACTTAGCCCAAACTAACCCAACTCAACTCCAATTAACCCCAAATATTTTCCTAAACCATCCTAATATCCCCACAAATAAAAAACTAACAAGATTTGCTCCAAATTTGAACCTAAACTCCACCAAAACTTAACCCCAAACCAAAATCCCCATTTTTGGCCTAAACCCACCATAAACCCAAATGGGCCCAAATCTCAAAATCAAAGTCCAACCAAAGTTGAAAACTCTTTATGACACTCCCATAAACATTTCTCAACATTAATTTTACATCAAATCTAACCTTAGCCCAACCTTAGCCCAAGTTAGTCTAATTTGACCCGCTTTAGCTTCTTTACCAAAAAAGCCAAAATTAAATCCAATTCCACCCTAAATGATACCAAATCTTTTCTAAAATGTTCATGACACATCCCTAAACTAAACCCAACATTTCTTTGGCCCAATCCTTCACAAAATTTCCATCCACCAATTTGTTTTCAAACCTAAAGGTCCACTTTCTTAAACCATTCTAAAAGCCCACTTCCACCAAATCCAAAAGCCCAAAAATTCATCCAAAGCCCCTACGACACTCTTCTTCATCATGCATTCAATTAATATCATCCCTAAAGTTCTAATTGATCATCAAATTATTCCAATCTTGGCCTCATGACAATCTCCCTTAAAATCATCAAAAATGCCAATATCCTTCTTCATCCAAATGACTTGATTTTTCCAAAGCCAAATGAAGCCACAATGGAATTATTCATAAGCCATATGAAGCCATGATAGCTTGGCCTTGTCATCAATCAATTAATGGCAAGAGAAGGGAGCCATTTAATGATTCCCTTAAAGTTGATTAAACATTCCTATGCTTCCCTTAACATATGCTTAAAATAAATTGTACTTGGATTGTGACTTGACCCCACTAATCAAGCTGACCTAAGTGACTTTCTCTTCAGCCCAAACCAGCCTTGGGTGGTGCACCAAGCCTAAAACCATGGGTTGACCAAATTGAACCCAAAATAAGCTCCCCCATTCCATTTCAATTCAGCCACTTTATACATGGCCAATCTCCATTTCTTGCACCAAATTCAAACCCTGACCTCACTAACCATGAAGGTGACCCATGCCTGGCCGGTCAGCCACCACAGTCGCCGGAAAACACCATGGCCGAGAGCTTTATTTGGATTCAAAATTTTAAATTCACCTGGCTGAGCTGTCCCAACTCAATTGAACTCTATGGCTGTTCTTCCCTTGCATAGAGCAGCTGATCACAAGCCCTAACTCCCCCTGGGAGGCCCTCCAGCCATGCCTATTTAAACCCACCACCTTCTCGGCCAAACAAGGTGATGAACCAGAGCTTAACAAAACTCTGCCAAAATTGCTCCAGGACCTTCTCCTAACCTAGAGCAATTGATCCCCAGTGTTCCTCTGCCTTAAACCCCATTGATTGAGCTCAATTTTGAAGCTCAATTCTCAGCCTAGAACAGGACATCCCTGGAACCTCCACCAAAATTAAATTAAACTCACCCACAGCTTCACAGGACCAAGAGAAGGAGTTCCTCAGTGGAAGCCGCCTCACCAGGTCAGTCATTCTCTCTCTCGGCCAAGCTTTGAAATCGGGCTTGGTGGAAGTTGTACTTAGACAATTCGACAGGGCTAGAGGCTTCATATCCAGGCTCCTCCAACTCCAGTGAATGTGCTGAGCACATTCATTTGAGGCCTCACCTCTTGAACCAAGGTATGGACACTCCTCCTCCCCGAGAGCTTACAGCGATTCTCTATTTCATTTGAGTTGATTTCAATGCATGTACACCGTATAGATGTGTTCGCCTCTTCAAGACGAATCCATAGAGCATAAGAACACAAAAATCCTTTGAGAAATGAGAGATTTCTTAGGGTTTTAATGTGGACGGTCACGGGTGCACACCAGTCGTTCACGATGACCAGGAGCTGTCTGATCGCGCGTGTATCGAGTGGACGGTCTAGATTGCGCTGGATCGAAGGATGGTACGTGAACCGCGGGCCCCCGGAGCGCTGAGTCAGATGGCGGCATCAAATAGGGAGGCAACACGTGGGCTTTCGGAGATGCCGAGATTGAGTCAGCGCCGCGTGGATAAGTAGAAAAATATGGATTTTTTGATTTATTTAAATACCTGAAACTTAGAAAATCCATATCTTTGTGTAGAAAAATTACAGAAATAAAATAAAACTACCCTCTTACTCAGTGAATAGAGGAGAATAGTGTGGAAAAGGAATTAAGTTAATTTGATGAGTATTTTATTTTTAATTAATTATTTACTCATTTCAGTATTTTGATTCTCCATTTGCATAAACAATTCACCAAGGCATAAGACCATAGGGCTTTTGAAGCCTCTGATCTTGGGAACATTCCCTGAATTTTTCAAGGTCAGAGGCTATCCCTATGGCAAGTTATGTATTTTTCAAGTTTATTTCACTATTTTTGGTATTTTAATTCAATTAATTAGTATATTACTTAGAAAATTCTAGGAAAATTTGAGGAAGTTTCTTAGGACCAGAGGACCCTAGGATAATTATATTTTTAGTTAATTTATTAAGAATAACCCTAATTGGCCTAATTACTCAAAACTGAACTTTAATTAATTAGGGCTAACCACACATCAAAAGAACTTGAAAACAATTCTCCACTAATCTTTAGGATCATAGGGACCTCAGATAAAAGTTTGGAATCAATTGGAAATGTTTAACCCCACTAAATGGATTAATTAAGTCACATGAGTAAAATTAAATTTTAAAAATTCATAACTCCAAAATACATTTTAAAAATTCACCAAATTGGTTTTAGGGCTTGTTTGACATTAGAGGAGTCTAAAAAATTAAAATTGGAATTTTCTAAAAATCTTCAATTTTCGCCTTAATTTAATATTTTAATAATTAAAAATAATAAAAATTGCAAAAATATTAAAAATCATAAAAATATCATATTTTGACTCCTAATCACTTATGAATAAACAAAATATTTTTCTCAAGTCTCTAGGTTAAGATATTGAATTTTATAGGCTTAAAACAATTTTTAATATTAAAAAATGAATTTCCCTACATTTTCACTAAATTAATTCTAATAAATCAAAGAAAAATCAAAAAAATATAAAATTTACTTCTCTGGACTCCTTGAGGTCAGAAAGACTTAAGAAAAATATAAAATCCATTTTTCAACTTTAATTTTATTTTATAATTAATTAACACTCTAAAATTATAAATAATTATAATAAATACAATATAATTCAAAAAACCACGAACATTGGTCCAAGTGGTCCTCTAGTCATTAGGAACATCTCATAATTTTCTAAAGGACAGAAACCTTTCCTTGGTCATGTTGTTGAATTTTCATTAAAAACGCTTATTTTTTCATAAAAAAATAAATATATAAATTAAATTAAATTCAGAAAAATCACATTTTCTCCTCTAATGTCTTAATTGACATATGTGTAAAGTGACATAAAAATTTTAAGTTCATTTGAGCTCAATTTAGTGAGTTATGAAATAAATAAGCTTAAAGGGGAATAAAAGTAATTAAAGGATTTTAACCCTAATAAATATTTAGGTCTAATCAAAGGGAGGATAAAATATCTGATCTTAACTTTTCTCATAGATGATTGAAACCTAGAGAATTAAGGGGCAGAAACCCATTAATCATCTTGAAAATATTTAAAGTAAAACTTAATTAATTAAACAATTTGAATTTTGGATGATTAAATTAAAATATGGATTATTAAGGTTAGGGATATAAGTTTGGAAGATATTAATTCTTTAATTTAAAATCCCTAAATAAATCACTTCAATAAGATCTAATTCTTAACTTAACTTAAAATAATAATTGGAATTAATAAATTAAAAATTAAAAGAAAATAACCCTTAATTAAATTAATATTTAAAATATTAAGTGATTTAACAATTAAATTAAATTAAATTTAAAAAAATTAATTCAACATCACTTAATAACAAACTTAAAACAAATTTAAAATATTAAATAATATTAAAACAATTCATAATTAAGCATATAAAACAAATTAAGCTAATCAAAACTAACCTAAAATATCATAATTAACCTAAATCAAACCATAAAAAATATATGAATAATTTAAACACTTCTAAGTAAATTTAAAACATCAAAATTAATCTGAAACATTAAGATATTAATAAAAAGGGTTTAAAGATTTAAACTAAATTTAAAATAACTTGAACACTATTCCAAACTTAAATTATTTAAATTTCATAACTAAATTGAATCACTTTAAATCACCAATTCTAATTTTAAATCATTAAATTCTTTAACAAACTGATTTGCCCTTAGAGGCTTTTGTTATCATAACTCTTAAATGGAGCATTAGGTGAGATGTTATTTTTCTTATAGGATAATCAAACATCCTAATTCACTAAGCAAGAAGTAAACTAAACTAAATTTCTGGATGATTGATTCATCTCTACAATAAAAGTTCATTTAGACTCAAAATAATCTCAGAAGTATTGAAAAGATGTTTAGAACCCGTTCTAAACACTTCCTCAATACAATGAGGTGTTTTAAGAAGAACAACTGAACTTAATTGTTCTTTGGTGAAGAAAATCATCCTTAACAAAATACAAGAACCTAGACGTCATAGGAGATGACTAGCAATAGGATTAGGAATTTGGTAGACAACCAAAACTTTACCTTATCTTTACCTAGGTACTTGTTATAAAAATTTAAATGCCTTAACATGTGGTTTAAGTGCAGCTTGGAATGACGAGAAGACTCTACAGGTATGCTTTTATCTTATTGCAATTTACTTTATTGCAATTTACCTATATGAGCTACACTTTACTCTTCTTGCATGTTTAACAAGATTGTTGCATGAAAACTGAAACCTTTAGGATAGCCACAAAACTGAAACCCAAAACTAAATTAAAATTCATAACAAGATAAAATTCACCGCCACAACATTTCAAAATATAAAACAGCTCTAAACTTAATCACAAACAGAACAACAAAACTACAATTGCAACTAAATTAAAACGTCTCGTTGGATGATCGGGAATACCTCGGATGATGTAACCTACGTGTTGCTAACGGACTTTCCCACGGTCTAAATAAAAGTGTGGAACTCATTCAGTTGAGTTTAGCAAATTCATCTGGACTAAGTGAATCCGATAAAAATAACGGTGCCAGAATGATGGAACCGTGGGATCTTAACCGGTGTTGTTATAATCAACTTTAATATTCCCCTAATAAAACATTAAAGACATTTGGATTTTGAAACTTTTCTAAACCAAAACACTTCTCTTATCTCCTGATTTTCACCTTCTACAACTAAACCTCTACAACAATAAGGAGCTTGGAGCACAGCGGGCAGCACAGCTATCTTCGTCGGCAAAACCTGAGTCTGCATCAGCAAAACATTTCTTAGTTTTAAATAACCAAGCCATAAGATTTTGAGGTAGCTTGGCTAATGCAACGTAAATCCTCAACTTTTCATTAGGCATTTGCATAATTAAATTATGTATATTAAGCCCTAACCGGTCTTAGGATTCCGAGGTAGTCGTTTGGTACAACATAAAACCTCACATCTTCGAGGCTATTTGTATGATTACATCATGTAAATATAAGTCCTAATTAACTAAAATTGGCAGGATTAAAACATTAAATAAATTTTCCTAAATTGAAGCCAAACAATAGGATAGTTTGGGAAGTTGTCAAGCTTCCGCTTGGATCCTCAGCTTCTCCTACTTTTCTTTCCATTGGATTCTCAATACAACTGTTCCAAATTTGAGCTAATCTCTTTTGAAATTTCCAAAATCCAATTGTTTGAAAACCTTAAACTTTGAAATTCTTGAGAGTAAAAACACTGATCATTATCGAGAGTTTTCTTAAATAATTCACATCATTTAAGATGTAATTAACTACAGGGGCTTGCCCTTATAGGGAACTTTAAGAACCATTGTAATATAAACCCTGCTTAATTCATTTATATTAAGCAGGGGAACTTGTCGGCTTATAAAATTGGTTCGCGGACCAAATAGTTATCACAAATCTTCTAGTTTATTTAACCGAGCCCCATCATCAAGCAGTGTGTCTATCCTTCAGGATAGATATACAGTTTATGGTGCGGTGCTCGTTTATATAATCTATTTCGGATGTGAGATCGGTTTAATTTCATATCTTAAATTTTTCAAACTTAGAATTATTTTCAAAATCAAATACTACTTTCTAAATTATATATTTAAATTAAATTTAAAATTTAAAATTAGCAGAAAATTTCTGTAGGCGACCCCCTTTTCAAAATACTTAACCTAAAAATATGCAGACAACTTCTAGCGACTCCGCTAGGGAATAGTTCCTCTCTCCATCGTGATCAGATGGTTTTGCTTTCATAAATTGATAGTGAGTCCATATCCTTAGTGGACCAAACTACCATTCTTTCTGTTGGCATGCCACGTTCATTTCTGTCTTGAACGGTATAGCCAATTTCTCTCGGATTCAGGAGCCACTGTTTAGACACCCCTAAACAGAGAGGTTCTGAAATCCTTTTACCTCTTTTCTGAGGTGGGGTGGACCAATAGGTGTTAGCTTAGGAGCGGTCCTTCGGGTTGAGGAGTCTTATGAGACTTTCTCTTCCTTTCCAATTCTGAATCGGGTCATTTACCTTTTCTATACCTTTAATCATTTTGTTCCTAACAAACAAATCCTCTAATAAAAAAATTCTCTTAAAATCGTAAATGCATTAAGATAAACAAGAATGTGTTCGGACTCTTTCTTCTTCGTTCTAAGTTTTGTGACGAAAGGAAGCATAATTCGTGACTGACATTCGGAATCTACCCTACAGAAAATGTCTGCCCCAAAGTTAATTTTCTCCTTCACCAATGGAATGGACTTCGCCGTCTATAAGGATGAGCTGCCTGAAAATGGGGTCATCCGTTTTGGACAAGGATTCGACAATACAGATATCAAGTTCGCTGACATCACCCTATTCACAGTAATGGACAAAGTATCGAAAACTGAGGAGCCCATAATTGAGTTCAACCTGAAGTCGACTCATGAATTTCCTCCCCTACAAAGGGTTCCAGCTGAAAGAAGTACTGTTATTCATAGGAGGGATGTTGTCTCTACCCCCACCGGTCTAGTCATCTCTGTACCTACCCCGGCTTCTGCCAAACTAAAGGGGAAGGAAACCCAAGTCTGTGATGAGCCTGCCACTGTGGAGGGTATAGATTTTGCTAAAATACCTGCTGTTTTTGAGATTGGGTCCAGTTCAAGCATTGCACCCCTAACTCGGACTCAAAGGAGAAATAGAAGCAGAAAGATAGCCAGGATTGAGAAAGCCAAAGCTGCTGAAGTTGCTTTTCTAGAGGAAATTCCTGAGGAAAGAGAAGAACTGCCTGAGTATATACCTCTGTTGGAAGGGAGTAGGTTTCACCCCCTCTCTGCTGCATCGGATGAAGAAGACGTCCGAAGGATTGCCGCTACATTACCTCGACCTGCATACTATAGTAACTACAAAAGAAAAAGGGTTAAGACTACGCCATTTTTCTCGGCTATAAGATGTGATAGAAAAATTGGCAAAGAAAGAAAGATGCTCCGTGTTAGAAATCTTAAGAAGAATGGGACGAGTGCCAGCTAGATCCCGCCTCGGACCGTGAGTAGAGCCTGTCACTGCCATAGAGAAACCAAGGAAGAAAATGAAAGCTAGTTCACCTGTTGTTGAATCTAGCCATCATTTTATGGAGGACACCACCTACCAGTATATAGCCGACAGACCGTTCGGTCCTAGGCCTTCTGCTGCAAGAAGGATGGTGTGGCGACCTATTATTACCGAGCCGAGACCAACACAACGTCTTGAGAGGAAAATCCTCGTCAAAGAACCTGAATCAGAAGAAAGTGCTACTACAATAAAAGAAACTCCCGAAAAAGAAGTTCAACAGCCATCACACTAAAATCGCGATACCATCTGGAAGAGACCCCTCGAGGATGCTATAGGAAAGCTAAGGACGGATATCTAATGGTTGGTAAAAGAAAGAGGAGAAAAGTTGGAGAACGAAGTTGATTCATCAGAGTTCATGGATGAGGAGTATGCCGAGATAAAAATGGTTGAGACACGAGCATCATCAGCTTCGCAAGGTGCTCCGTCAGCTGCGGAAAGAGATGAACCAGAAGTGATGAGAGCACAACTTCGGGAAAGAGATGACACAATTTTCCAGATGGGAAAGAGGATGGAAGAGATGGCTGCCACTTTAGCCACTCTCCAGAGTCAGATACAACCTCAGAAAGAAGATCCCCCAGGGATCATCCATATTAAAAACGGAGGAAAAGAAATCCCATCCATCAACGGAGATGAGCCACCAAAGAAGGATTCTACATAGAGTATGATTCCCGAAAAGGACATTTAATACATGGTAGAACAGCAGTGCGAGAAGCCTTAGCATAGTCTAAGAGCGGAGTTTCTATTCAGACAGGTAGACCTTACCCTGAAGAATTTGATGCGGTCCAATACCCAAAAAGCTTCGTACCACCTCTGTTCAAGACTTTTGATGGAACGGGAAACCCTCGGCAGCATGTCACACATTTTCGTGCTAGTTGCTGCAATGCCGGTGGAAACGACACTTTACGCTTTCGACAGTTTGTCAGCAGCCTGTTAGGGATCGCCTTCTACTGGTATGCAGAATTGCCAAATGGTTCAGTTAAGACCTTTGCAGAATTGCAAAACCTCTTCGTTAAGCAGTTTGCCGGGGCTCGACACCACATCACCATCGGTGATCTTGTGGTGGAGCACCCGAAACCGAATGAGACTTTAGTGGATTACATACTTCGATGGAGAAATTTAAGCATGAAGTGTGAACCACAACTTCAGGAACAACATGCAGTCAGCATTTTGCTTAAGAGTATCCATGGCCCGATAACACTTCTCCTTAAAGGATTTACAATCAATACTTTCGAGAAGCTACTTAGCAAGGCCAGAGCTTACAAGAGGAAGCAAACTAGTTAAGTTTCGTGGACAAGAACGATAAGCAGAAGCCCATAAAAGCATTTGAAAAGAAATCCGGAATCGTTGCGGCAGTAGATAAGGACAAGAAGCCGGTTCAGATACAACTAGAGCGGCCACAACCTAGTTATCAACCACCGCAACAGACATACCAACAACCGCAACAGATCTATCAGCAACCTTAGCAGGGTTATCAACAGCCTCGACCACAGCGTACCCTGAAATATTTTCTGAATAAGGAATATCCATTCAAAACTGAAGCAGTAGCGAAGATGTTCCGCAGTTTAATGAAAACACCAAATTTTTCATCTACCAGAGCCCAAGAGGCTGGAAGAAGTCAACAAGAAAGATCATCCAAACTATTGCCCTTACCACTGGATGCTCGGCCATAAGATAGAGGATTGCATCACTTTCAAGAGTTATCTTGATGATAATCTCCGGAAAGGGAACATAACGATCCTGAAGGAATACATGAAGGAACCCCAAAAAAGAAGGTTCTGTCAATGTTATCTCGACAGATCCTATTGTTTCGATAAACTCGTATACGATTGATGATGGATGGAGTACCGTCTGGACAAAGTCTTCAAAGAAATTTTTGGATCATATCCAGACCGCTTTGGTGCGCTCTTCAACTTAAAGTTTGAAACCTGCCGAGCAGGCACTATCACTTGCTATCGAAGAACCGCCCTAGAAGGAGGAGAAGATCGTAGAAGAGAAGAAAACTGAGGCTCCGAAGGGTAGACTAGGGGCTGCTTATCCTAGGATGGTTGATTCCTATTCGGGGGAGAAATCCCTCAAACTTCTGACTCTGTATGATTATTTGCTCGCCCTGGTGGGATCTTTTAATGATAAGAGTTACGGCGTTAGCTACGTTTTGACTGTTTCTAACGTTTACGTAACTAGCGACAACTGACTTAATCCGGATCTCGATTCCAATATAAATAACGATTCTCAAATCATACTAAACCTCGATGACCACGACGAAGAAGATGATCACAAAGGAGGCTACGAAAGCTCAACCAGCAACGAGTCCATTTGTGAATTTTGAGGAGCTCTAATCGCGATAGAATTAGAGTTATCAGATTCTGAAGCAACTCCAGAAGAGCTAGTCGTTCCAATTCAAGGGGAAACACCGGTAGATTCAGCACTAGATGCAGAAGAAATAACTGAAGTTAATTTAAGAAGTGGAAAAGTTCTACCCCCGAGAATGGGTACAAAGGATAAAGGAAAGCAGGTGGTTGTTCAGAAAGAGCCAACCCCAGCAGAGGAATTGCCCATTCGGGAAGAAACTGAGGAACATGGTAATAAAGTGGACTATAACGTGCTAGCCCATCTTAGGAAGCTACCAATCAAACTGAGCGTACACGACGCTCTGATCCTGTCAATGGAGATGAGGGAAGATTTGATCAAGGCTCTACTTGATCTAGAGATTTGTTTAGCTTAAATGGCCGGTAATTCCTTCGATGAGGTTTGCTCGTTAAAAAAACAGTGAGGTGTTACCTTCACGGACAATGATCTATTACTGGGAACAGCTGATTAAAATCGACCGTTGTACATTTCAGTCACTATTGGAAAGTTTACGCTCTTTAGAGTATTGGTTGGTCCGGGAGCATCAATCAACATAATGAGCCTTTGAACGTTAGCATATTTGGAAATTGATGCTCGCGAATTTGAAGCAGACAAGATATTATTAAGAGGCTTCAATCAGAAAGGAGAAAGAGCTCTTGGATCGATAACACTATTAATGAAAACCGGTGAATTAACAAAGACAACCGCAAAATTCCATATAATTAATTCTAAGTCATCGTTCAACGCTCTACTGGGTCGGCCATGGATTCATGAAAACCGGATGGTACCGTCGTCTCTGCACCAGTGCATAAAGTATTACGAA
Source organism: Papilionanthe hookeriana x Papilionanthe teres (assembly GCA_022702705.1). Taxonomy (NCBI): domain Eukaryota; kingdom Viridiplantae; phylum Streptophyta; class Magnoliopsida; order Asparagales; family Orchidaceae; genus Papilionanthe; species Papilionanthe hookeriana x Papilionanthe teres. The sequence continues at coordinate 137,106,839 of CM040429.1, read as the reverse complement.
GGAGGAGAACAATGTATCAAACGTGACTTGCAACCATTCTCTGTACACGAGATTGGAATTGATGCAGCATATTACGCACTTTTGAAGAAACAATCTTCTCCAGAAATTTCATACCAAATGAAGCAAAAGAAGTGCAAGACGATGAAGAGCCTAAAATTCTAGTCCAACAGTTACTCACCACTCCCTTACGACAAGATAGTGAAGGTTTCTTCAGAACTCGCACCCGAGGTCGAAGCCGTGGACGAGGTCGTGGAAGAGACATTGGAACAGTTGGACAGAAGAAACCAGTCATCGACGTTGATTGGGAGGTCAGTTCTGAAGAAGAAGAAATCAAGAAAGAAGCAGCGACAATAAATCAGAAGAAACCCCAGTTTAAGATCTCTCTCTAAGACGAAAAGAATGAAGAATATAAATCAATGTACGAGAAGATTAACCATTATGTACATACTATGACCCTAACCCCGACCCATTCTAATAAGATCGAGGGTATGGTGGTCAAGGAAGTGCATGGTGGCGGTACTAAAACGATCATATTCTACCGTAGTGCTTCTTCTTCGAGAATTGAAAATGATGTATAATTTGAAGATGTTGCTTCATCTGAACTAATGGAACTGCCTTTTGAGTGGTACTCTCCCCGTGTTCAAAATTTAATTCAACGTGGTGTCTTACCTCGACGATGGACAAAAGGTCAATCACAACATTTTAAAAAATTATGGAATAATACCAGTCGGCCTCCTAATTCAAAACATGGTCTCGGATTCGGCACGGTATGATCAGTTGATGATTCGGGATTTTGCTTAGTTGTCACTTGCAAGCTTAATGAAGACTGCTTGGAAGCTTCAGAAGATCTCGAAGATATACCAATTGAAAATGCTCCACTAGAATTCGAAGAAGAAATTAAATCTAGAATAAACGAGTTAATGGAAGTTAACTTAGGTACTAGCGAAGAGCCTCGACCGACCTTTGTTAGCTCCTTACTCAATAAAGAAGACTCTGAAAATAAAATCAAGCTATTAATGGAGTTCAAAGACTATTTTGCTTGGAGTTACGATGAAATGCCAGGATTAGCTCTAGAGGTTACAGTTCACAGGCTAGGAGTGGATCACACAGCTGTTCCAGTCAGACAAGCTCCAAGAAGAATGCGTCTAGATATTGAACAACAAGTAATAGTTGAAGTTAAGAAGCTAATAGACGCTAAATTTGTCCGTGAAGAGCAATACCCGACTTGGTTAGCCAATGTGGTACCAGTCAGAAAGAAGAATGGTCAGATCAGAATCTGCATAAATTTCAGAGATTTGAACAAAGTATGTCTAAAGGATGAATTCCCGCTACCAATTCCAGAATTGATGATCGACATCGCTTCAACACATGAAGTCTTCTCTTTCATGGATGGATCTTCGGGATACAACCAGATAAAGATGGCACCGGAAGATGAAAGGCTCACAGCCTTCAAAATGCCAATTGGAGTGTACTGCTACACAGTGATGCCATTTGGATTGAAGAAAGCAGGAGCAACCTACCAAAGAGCAATGACGAGGATTTTTGATAATCTCATTCACAACCAAGTCAAGTGTTACGTGGATGATGTGGTCATCAAGAGCAAATTAAAGGAAGATCACTTATATGATTTGAGAATTGTTTTCGAGTGATTAAGACAATATAACCTTAAGATGAATCCCTTGAAATGCGCCTTCGGCGTCACCTCTGGGAAATTCTTAGGATTTTTCGTTCGACATCGTGGAATTGAAATCGATTCGGAGAAGATTAAAGCTATCTTAGAAATGCCGCCTCCCAAAACCTTGAAACAACTACGATCCTTTCAAGGGAAGTTGGCGTATCTTCGACGCTTTATCTCAAATTTGTCAGGAAGGTGTCAACCGTTTTTTGCTTTAGTTAAGAAGGATTCCAAGTTTACTTGGGACTCCAAATGTCAACATGCCTTCGATGACATCAAACAAAACCTAATGACACCTCCTGTCTTACCAGCCCCAGTCTCAGGTAGACTGTTGATACTTTATACCGCAGCTCTATACTACTGTCTCGGAGCCCTGCTAGCCCAGGCCAATGACGAGGGAAAAGAAAACGCTCTCTATTACTTAAGTCGTCGTCTAATTCTGACAAAAGTAAAGTATCGTCCTATTGAGAAGCACTGTTTGGCCCTGATCTTCGCCGTACAGAAGCTCAGGCACTACATGCTTTCTCATAAGGTCAACCTTATTTCAAAGTTTAATCCGTTTCAATATTTGATGACCCATCCGACACTTTTCGGCAGACTTGTCAGGTGGTCAATGATATTATTGCAATTCGATATAACTTTCATTCCTATTCGTGTCGTAAAGGGACAAGTCCTAGCAGATTTCCTCGCAGCATACCCTTTACCAGCAGAATCGCCTCTCAACGACGACTTGCCAGACAAGCAGATAATGAGCCTAGAAGACCCCGATGATCAGTGTTGGGAACTGTACTTCGACGGAGCATCTTCAACACAGAAAGATAAAGAATTGCAAATGATAATGCTCGGTAAGGCAGGAATCAAACTAATCTTTATAACAGTGGAGCGGGGAATGTTAAGATACTCCTACCACTTAATAGAACTGTATACGAAGAATGAGGCAGAATACGAAGCCCTTATAACAGATTGGAATTAACCATTCATATGGGGATAACAGACATCAATATCTATGGAGATTCACACTTGATCATTCAACAAGTTGCGAGACAGTATAGAATTCTGAAACCAAGACTCGAGCAGTACTTTCAGTATGCCATGAAACTATTGGAGGAAATTCCAAATATAATGATCTACAAGATTCCCAGGAGAGAAAATACTCTTGCAGATGCGTTATCCCACCTTGCAAAATAATTTGCCTACTTGCAGTATGAATCATTTGAAGTGTCAGTTCAGGGACGTCAGGTTCTCTCACAGCTCGACATAGATACAATACACAAATTAGAAAAATAGAAGAAACAATTGCAGCAGTGACAGAAAATACAGAAGATTGGCGACAACCACTAATAGACTACTTGCAAACAGGAAACCTACCAGACAATAAGTCGATAGCCCATCAAATCAAGAAAAGAACTCCGTCTTACGCATTAATAAACAACACATTATACAGAAGGTCTTTTGATAAGATGTGGCTAAGATGCCTAAGCGAGTTCGAGGCTCGTGAAATTGTTAATGAAGTACACTCAGGACTTTGTGGCGCTCATCAAGTGGGTCCGAAAATGAAAATGAAGATTAAAAGACTAGGGTACTACTGGCCCTCAATGATGACCGATTGCATGAAGGTCGCAAAGAGTTGTCACCAATGCCAAGTGCATGGAGTGGTTCTACAACAACCTCCAAATGTGCTACATCCGACAATCACATCGTAGTTGTTTGAGTATTGGGACAAAAATATCGTGGGTACAATAGATCCACCTTCTTCAAGAGGACATCGCTTCATTCTTGCAGCTACAGATTACTTTTCCAAGTGGGCAGAAGCTATACCACTCAGAGAAGTGAAAGTGCACCATGTGTTGCAGTTCTTCAAGAATCAAGTTGTCTACCATTTCGGAGTACCACGCAGAATCATTTCAGATAATGGGTCCACGTTCAAGAGTACGAAGATTAACAATTTTGTCAGAAGACACGGGATCGACTGGCGCTATTCAACAATCTACTACCCAAGAGTGAACGGCTTGGCCGAGGCTTTTAATAAAACTCTCGTCCAAATTCTAAAGAAAACTTTGGACGACAATAAGAGAAATTGGCACGAAAAGTTATTAGAAGCCTTATGGGCCTACAGGATGACTTTCAGAACTCCTACTCAGTCTACGCCTTACACTTTAGTGTACGGGTCCGAGGCCGTCTTACCCTTGGAAGTACAGCTTCCTTCACTCAGAATTGTAGTTACAAACAAGATCACTACAGAAGAAAATGCCACACTACGACTAGAAGAATTAGAAAGCTTGGAAGGGAAAAGACTTTCAGCACAACAAAATTTGGAACTGTAATAAGCCAAGATGATCCAGGCCCATGATAAATTAGTCCGTCCAAGGACATTCAAAGTCGGTGACTTGGTTTTGGTTCTCAGAAGACCTATTCTTGCACATCGCAAGATAGGTGGTAAATTTGAACCGACTTGGGAAGGGCCATTCGTGGTCGAGACAGTTTACTCAAGAGGTTCCAACCAGCTTGTGAATTGTTGTGGAGAACGACCTATGCTTCCAATTAATGGACGATATCTAAAGAAGTATTACGCAACCTGATGTTTCGAAGGATGAATCCTCATTCCTAGAAGCACGGGCACAGTAATTACTTATGACTAGGTCCAAACCCAAAAAAAATAAAAAGTGGACGATAAAGAAAATCATTTAAAAAAATGTTAAAATAAAACATGTGAAATCATGATAGTAAAGTCTTTATCCTTCCTTTCAAATCGAGTCTCACTCTTGATCTTTCCCTCATCTCTTCCTACTTTCTTTAAAAATTAAAAGAGATAAATAAGAATTTTTCATTAATAAATGTTTTTCTTATTGTTCTTGTTCTTAGTACAGCCCCTGATCCTTTCCTTGTTTCTTCGCAGGGAAATGTCGAACGGGCGGTTGGTTCTGAACTTTAGAAATAGCGTGATTCTAGCACTTGATGAAAAGAGGGTGAGGGATAGAGCCGTGATCGAGATGATCGAGATTGACTCTGACTTTACACCAGCCTGGCTACAATATAAAGAAAATGATTAGAGCCCGATTGATCGAGAAGAGTTCCACAGTCAGACAGTGATGAAATTGGGTGGCTCAAGTCAACAGCCCACCAGCAAGAAGAGAAAAGCAAACACCGCTCATTAAATAGGAGAAGATAAGAAAGTTAAGTCCGTTGTTGCTACAGCAGAGGGCAGGCTTGTCAGCGCCATGCCTGCAGAAGTCCAAGGGGTAAGGAGAGCTACTCTCACTGCCACCCAGTAGAGGAACAAGAATCGCCTCATTCGCAAGATGTTAACCAAGTTAACAGCAGATCAACATGAAGAGACGGTTGCTACCGTCAATACAAATACTCTAAAGAAATTGGTTCATCAGGAACGGGAAAGGAGGAGATCAACTCCAAGGAAAGAAGAATAGATAAAGGAAATTCCAAGAAGAGCAGAAATAGAATCAGCGCCTCGACGCCAAGCAGATGCACCAGTTCTAAAGAGTCTTGTTGCAAAAGCAACCCCGGAGGATGTCCAGACAGAGACTATCTCTGAGGAGCCGAGACACGCAGGAGAAGGTGTTGGGGTTGAACCATACATCCCACAGTACATTACTAGACCTCGCCAGTTGCAGATAATTCTGGAATATGAGATGGAAAGAATGCAGAATGTTGAAAAGAAAACTTTTGAATACTTTGAAAGAATTCGAGGCAAGAGGGTCAACATCTTGGAAGGCCTCGAGCTGCACACAGATGTATTCTCAGATTACGAGCAACAACAGATTGTAGATTGCGTACTTGAACTTCAGAAAATGGGCCGAGCTGGTCGCCTAAAGGAAAAGACCTATTAAGAATCCCGAAGATGGATGCCACGAAAAGGATGAATTACAATCCAATGAGGATGTTGCTACAACTTCGCGGTAGACTAAAAGGAAATCCACCAGGAATACTCCGTCGCAGTGAGGTCGATCTGATGCCGAATATTATCAAAAGAATGGTAAAGAGGATGATTACATGGAAGGTATTGCCTACAGATTGCATACCCAAAAGCTGCATCATTAACATCTACAAGGAGGGCGACTGCATACCTCCACACATAGACCATCATGACTTCGTCAGACCTTCTCGCACAGTGTCTTTTGTCAACCAATGTAACATCATGTTCAGATCTGACCTCCGGATTGCAGGCCTCGGTGAGTTCTGAGGGTCGGTGGAGATACCACTACCGGTAGGTTCCGTCCTGGTGTTGAAAGGAAACAGAGCAAACATAGCAAAACATTGAATTCTAGGAGTGCCTGTGGAATGAATCTCCATCACTTTCAGGAGAATGGATGACAGAAAAATGCCTTTCCTCTTTCAGCTAGATCCAGTGTTAGAGAGTCTCTGGCCCTACGAGCTATGATTTACATGGGAAATATCACACCTCCAATGGACATCCATACGACATTCCTGCCAAGGATGATTTGGAAGGTGATGTTATTGTCCATGTATCTCACTATTCAGATATGGATTTTGACAGCTGCTTTTAAAAAAAAACTTGAAGAATCTTACACAATCCGTTTTGGATATATATGGATTGTATGAGATATTAAATTCTCAAGAAAAATATCATCATGTTTTGGAGCAAGATGTATGATGTATTTTTGATGAGATTGGAATGAAAATGACCATGTCATGTTTTACCTTCACCTCTTTTGTGTAAATTGACTGGGAAACACCATTAAGTTAAATGAACTTCGAACAAAGAACAAAGGAAAAATAAAAATAAATGAGAATTCTTTTAAAAATCTGAATGTCAAAACAAACTACAAATAAACACGAATTCTAAATAAATGTGAACCCTAAATTGAAAATCAAACTAAAATCAAATCACAACAAACGACGAAAACAAATTCCTGAATCTGAAATCCCCAGCCTTCGGTTATTCTCAAATTTCTTTTTAACTCTCCATATTTCCTTCCCTCTTTTGAGAAGGTCGACTGAATCTACTGACACAGAACCACAAAAATTTTCGATTTGGTTCTGATGGCATCGATTCATATCCTTCGCCAATTAATCAGACTTTGATCGATCCTCGTGGGACGTGAAACACTTTCACGTTTCATTCTAAATCTTCCGCTAAACTCAAATCTTCACAGAAAATTTCAACCCTTTACACCTTCGAGACTGGAACCAGATTCCAGTTCTCGTTAAACCTTCGAGACTGGACCAAATTCTAGTTCTCTTTAAACCTTCGAGACTGGAACCAGATTCCAGTTCTCTTGAAACCTTCGAGACTGGAACCCTATTCCAGTTCTCTTTAAACTTTCGAGATCAGTACCTAAATTCTGATTCTCATCCTTTTCAATCGATACTTAAACTCTGATTCTCACTCCGAGGCTGATACCCAAATTTTAGTTCTCTTCGCAATCCCGAGGTTGGAACCTAGATTCCAATTCTCATTTCAAATCCAGATTTCCTTGAATTGATTTTAAATTAAACCTCAATCGAAATTCAAACTCAAAACAAATTGAAATCTAAACTCACACATTAGAAAACTCGGAATAGAAAATGAAATGAAATATAAATCAAATTTCTCCAGATTTTATGATCTGGAATTCACCTCCTTCTCTTTCCCCAGCGAGAGTTCAGGGATCTCCAGTCTTGGAGATATACTTGATACTCCCCAGCGGAAATTTGTTTCTACTTTGTTCTAAGTGTGTCACATAGACGTCTGTGTTGGTTTTGTTGATCTCTTCAGTCAATACCAATACGCGCGGTGTGCTTGGTTAGCACACCACACCTATTGGGGGTCCATTTGTTGACCTCATTTTTTATGAGGTCTTTTCTCTTCTCTCTCCTTAGTACTTAGAATCTAGCCTTAGGCTTTCCCTTTGACTATCCTAGAGGATTAGAGATGGCACCCACCATTTAGAAATTCAAACACCTCTTAACTCCCTTTAAACCCCACATGCCTGATTGTAAACCCCTAAGCCACTTGGAGGGTTAAGATCAAATGTGGAGGTTTGAAGGATGAGTTCCCTATAGGACTCTTTGGCCTTAGGACTACCCTGGGTGGCCTGGGATGGTAAGGGTTGACCTCCACACATTACACTTTCACACACATTCCAAATCCTAAACCCATTCATACCTAATTTGACTGTTTGACTCATATAGGTAATTCATATAGACGGACCTTAACCCCTATGCCCTTGGCTAAGATGGTTAGGAACAACATAGTGAATGCCTCAAATGAGTCCTCTCATGGCTCTTATGGGCTTGATATGGCTTCATGGCTCAATCAAAGTGATTCAATTCTACTCAAACTTGATCAATCTTCATTTTTTCAAAATTTCAATTTTTGACCCCGGGGACCCAACACCCACCAAACCTACCAAGTGCCATTGAAATTACCCAAAATTTGCAAAATTACCTAAATTATCCAAAATTACTTAAAACCAATCCTAAACATTTCCCACCATTCAAATTGATCATCCTTAACCAAATATACCAAAATTTCCAAAAATACCCCCCAATAGCCTCCAAATACCCAAAATGCCCTTTTCAACCAAAAAATCCATAAATTCCAAAACTTCCTAGAAAATTCTAGAAAATCCCAAATATTCCCAATTTCATTTTGTTTAACTACACCATAAGCCAATTTTGTCAATTTAATCCACTTTTACGAAAACCCCCAATTTGGCCCATTTTTAACCAAAGTAAGCCCAATGTCAAACCAAATCAACCCAATTGACCTCAATGTTGATCCAATCCAATTCTAAACGTCCATTCCCTATCCCCAATATCAATTTAGTCCAAATCTAAGCCCAATTTGATTAACATTTGGATCTAATTCCAATTTAAAGCTTAAAGCCCAATTTTGGCCCATGACCTAAACTTAGCCCAAACTAACCCAACTCAACTCTAATTAACCCCAAATCTTTTCCTAAACCTTCCTAATATCCCCACAAACAAAAAACTAACAAGATTTGCCCCAAATTTGAACCTAAAATTCACCCAAACCTAACCCAAAGCCAAAATCTCCATTTTTGGCCTAAACCCACCATAAACCCAAATGGGCCCAAATCTAAAAATCAAAGCCCAAACAAAGTTGAAAACTCTTTGTGACAGTCCCTTAAAGATTTCTCAATATTAATTTTACATCAAATATAACCTTAGCCCATCCTTAGCCCAAGTTAGCCCAATTTTACCCACTTTAGCCCCTTTACAAAAAAGCCCAAATTAAATCTAATTCCTCCCTAAATGATACCAAATCTTTTCTAAAATGTTCATGACACATCCCTAAACTAAACCCAACATTTCTTTGGCCCAATCCTTCACAAAATTTCAATCCACCAATTTGTTTTTAAACCTAAAGGTCCACTTTCTTAAACCATTCTAAAAGCCCACTTCTACCAAATGCAAAAGCCCAAAAATTCATCCAAAGCCCCTATGACACTCTTCTTCATCATGCATTCAATTAATATCATCCCTAAAGTTCTAATTGATCATCAAATTATTCCAATCTTGGCCTTATGAAAATCTCCCTTAAAATCATCAAAAATGCCAATATCCTTCTTCATCCAAATGACTTGACTTTTCCAAAGCCAAATGAAGCCACAATGGAGTTATTCACAAGCCATATGAAGCCATGATAGCTTGGCCTTGTCATCAATCCATTTATGGCAAGAGAAGGGAGCCCTTTAATGGTTCCCTTAAATTTGATTAAACATTCATATGCTTCCCTTAACCTATGTTTAAACTTATATGTACTTGGATTGTGACTTGACCCCACTAATCAAGCTGACCCAAGTGACTTTCTCTTCAGCCCAGACCAGCCTTGGGTGGTGCACCAAGCCTAAAACCATGGGTTGACCAAATTAAACCCAAAATAAGCCTCCCCAATTCCATTTTAATTCAGCCACTTTACACATGGCCAATCTCCATTGCTTGCACCAAATTCAACCCCTGACCTCACTGACCATGAAGGTGACCCATGTCTGGCCGGCCAGCAACCATAGTCATCGAAAAACACCATGGCCGAGAGCTTTATTTGGATTCAAAAATTCAAATTCACTTGGCTGAGCTGTCCCAACTCAATTGGACTCCATGGCTGTTCTTCCCTTGCATAGAGCAGCTGATCCCAAGCCCTAACTCCCCCTGGGAGGCCCTCCAGCCATGCCTATTTAAACCCACCACCTTCTCGGCCAAACAAGGTGATGAAACAGAGCATAAAAAAACTCTGCCAAAATTGCTCCAGGACCTCCTAACTTAGAGCAATTGATCCCAGTGTTCCTCTGCCCTAAACCCCATTGATTGAGCACAATTTTGGAGCTCAATTCTCAGCCCAGAATAGGAAATCCTTGGAACCTCCACCAAAATTAAATTAAACTCACCCACACCTGCACAGGACCAAGAGAAGGAGTTCCCCAGTGGAAGCCCCTCACCAGGCCAGCCATTCTCTCTATAGGCCAAGTTTTGAAATTGGGCTTGGTGGAAGTTGTACTTAGATAATTCGACAGGGCCAGAGGCTTAATCCCCAAGCTCCTCCATCTCCAGCGAACATACCGAGCACATTCAGTTGAGGCCTCACCTTCTGAACCAAGGTATGGTCACTCCTCCTCTCCGAGAGCTTCTAGTGATTCTCCATTTTGTTTGAGTTGATTTCAATGCATGTAAACAGTATGGATGTGTTCGTCTCCTCAAGACGAATCCATAGAGCATAAGAACACGAAAATCCGTTGAGAAATGAGAGAGTTCTTAGGGTTTTAGTGTAGACGGTTACGAGTGCACACCGGTCGTAGACGATGACCAGGCGTCGTCCGATCACGTGTGTATCGAGTGGACGGTCCAGATTGCGCCGGATCGAAGGACGGTACGTGAACTGCGGGCCCCTGGAGCGCTGAGTCAGATGGCGGCGTCTAATAGGGAGGCGACTTGTGGGATTTCGGAGATGCCGAGGTTGAGTCAGCGCCGCGTGGATAAGTAGAAAAATATGGATTTTTTTATTTTTATTTAAATACCTGAAACTTAGAAAATCCATATCTTTGTGTAGAAAAATTACAAAAATAAAATAAAAATACCTTCTTGCTCAGTGAATAGAGGAGAATAACGTGGAAAAAAAATTGAGTTAATTTGATGAGTATTTTATTTTTAATTAATTATTTACTCATTTCAGTATTATGATTCTCCATTTGCAATTAAAATAATTCTCCACTAATCTTTAGGATCAGAGGGACCTCAGATAAAAGTTTGGAATCAATTGGAAATGTTTAACTCTACTAAATAGATTAATTAAGTCACATGAGTAAAATTAAACTTTAAAATTTTAAAACTCCAAAAATACATTTTAAAAATTCACCAAATTGGTTTTAAGGCTTTTCTGACATAAGAGGACTTTAAAAAAATTAAAATTAGAATTTTCTAAAAATCTTCATTTTTCACCTTATTTTAATATTTTAATAATAAAAAAATAATAAAAATCACAAAAATATTAAAAATTATAAAAATGTCATATTTTGACTCCTAATCACTTGGGAACAAACCAAATATTTTTCTCAAGTCTCTATGTTAAGATATTGAATTTTAAAGGCTTAAAACAATTTTTAATATTAAAAAATGAATTTCCCTACATTTTCACTAAATTAATTCTAATAAATCAAAGAAAAATCAGAAAAATATAAAATTTACTTCTCTAGACTCCTTGAGATCAGAAAGACTTAAAAAAAAATAAAATCCATTTTTTAATTTTAATTTTATTTTATAATTAATTAACACTCTAAAAATGAAATAATTATAATAAATAAAATATAATTCAAAAAATTACCAAAATTGGTCCAAGTGGTCCTCTGGTTATGAGGAACATCCCATAATTTTTTTAAGGATAGAAACCTTTCCTTGGTCATGTTGTTGAATTTTCATTGAAAACCCTTATTTTTCATAAAAAAATAAATATATAAATTAAATTAAATTCAGAAAAATCATATTTTCTCCTCTAATGTCTTAATTGACATATGAGTAAAGTGACTTAAAAATATCAAGTTCATTTGAGCTCAATTTAGTGAGTTATGAAATAAATAAGCTTAAAGGGGCATAAAGGTAATTAAAGGATTTTAACCCTAATTAATAGTTAGGTCTAATCAAAGGGAGGATAAAATATCCGATCTTAACTTTTCTCATTGATGATTGAAACCTAGAGAATTAAGGGGTAGAAACCCATTAATCATCTTGAAAATATTTAAAGTAAACCTTAATTAATTAAACAATTTGAATTTTGGAAGATTAAATTAAAATTTAGATTATTAAGGTTAGGGATGTAACTTTGGAAGAAATTAATTCTTTAATTTAAAATCCCTAAATAAATCACTTCAATAAGATCTAATTCTTAACTAAACTTAAAATAATAATTGGAATTAATAAATTAAAAATTAAAAGAAAATAACCCTTAATTAAATTAATATTTAAAAAATTAAGTGATTTAACAATTAAATTAAATTAAATTTAAAAAAATTAATTCAACATCACTTAATAACAAACTTAAAACAAATTTAAAATAATAAATAATGTTAAAACAATTCATAATTAAGCATATAAAACAAATTAAGCTAATCAAAACTAACCTAAAATATCATAGTTAACCTAAATCAAACCATCAAAAATATATGAATAATTTAAACACTTCTAAGTTAATTTAAAACATCAAAATTAATCTGAAACATTAAGATATTAAGAAAAGGGTTTAAAGATTTAAACTAAATTTAAAACAACTTGAACACTATTCCAAACTTAAATTATTAAAATTTCATAACTAAATTGAATCACTTTAAATTACCAATTCTAATTTTAAATCATTAAATTCTTTAACAAACTGATTTGCCCTTAGAGGCTTTTGTTATCATAACTCTTAAATGGAGCATTAAGTGAGATGTCATTTTACTTATAGGATAATCAAACATCCTAATTCACTGAGCAAGAAGTAAACTAAACTAAATTTCTAGATGATTGATTCATCTCTACAATAAAAGTTTATTTAGACTCAAAATAATCTCATAAGTATTGAAAAGATGTTTAGAACCCGTTCTAAACACTTCCTCAATACAATGAGGTGTTTTAAGAAGAACAACTGGACTTAATTGTTCTTTGATGAAGAAAATCATCCTTAACAAAATAGAAGAACCTAGACGTCATAGGAAATGACTAGCAATAGGATTAGGAATTTGGTAGACAACCAAAACCTTACCTTAACTTTACCTAGGTACCTATTATAAACATTTAAATGCCTTAACATGTGTTTTAAGTGAGCTTGGAATGACGAGAAGACTCTTCAGGTATGCTTTTATCTTATTGCAATTTACCTATATGAGCTACACTTTACTCTTCTTGCATGTTTAACAAGATTGTTGCATGAAAACTGAAACCTTTAGGATAGCCACAAAACTGAAACCCAAAACTAAATTAAAATTCACAACAAGATAAAATTCACTGCCACAACATTTCAAAATATAAAACACCTCAAAACTTAATCACAAACAAAACAACAAAACTACAATTGCAACTAAATTAAAACATCTCGTTGGATGATTGTGAATACCTCGGATGATGTAACCTATGTGTTACTAACGGAATTTCCCACGGTCTAAATGAAAGTTTGGAACTCATTCAATTGAGTTTGGCAAATTCATCTGGACTAAGTGAATCCGATAAAAATAACGGTGTCAGAATGATGGAACCGTGGGATCTTAACCGGTGTTGTTATAATCAACTTTAAGATTCCCCTAATAAAACATTAAATACATTTGGATTTTAAAACTTTTCTAAACTAAAAAACTTCTCTTATCTCCTAATTTTTACCTTCTACAACTAAACCTCTGCAACAACAAGGAGCTTGGAGCACGGCAGGCAACACGGCTATCTTCGTCAGCATTACCTAAGTCTACATCAGCAAAACATTTCTTTGTTTTAAATAACCAAGCCATAGGATTTCGAGGTAGCTTGGATAATGCAACGTAAATCCTCAACTTTTCGTTAGGCATTTGCATAGTCATATTATGTAAATTAAGCCCTAACCGGTCTTAGGATTCCGACGTAGTCGTTTGGTACGACATAAACACTCACATCTTCGAGGCTATTTGTATGATCACATCATGCAAATATAAGTCCTAATTAACTAAATTTGGTAGGATTGAAACATTAAATAAATTTTCCTAAATTGAACCCGAACTGTAGGATAATTTGGGAAATTGCCAAGATTCCTCTTGGATCCTCAGCTTCTACTTTTCTTTCCATTAGATTCTCAATACAACTATTCCAAATTTGAGCTAATCCCTTTTGAAATTTCCAAAATCCAATTATTTGAAAACCTTAAACTTTGAAATTCTTGAGAGAAAAACCACTGATCATTATCGTGAGTTTTCTTAAATGATTCCCGTCATTTAAGATGTAATTAACTATAGGGGCTTACCCTTATAGGGAACCTTAAGAACCCAGGTAATATAAACCCTGCTTAATTTCTTGATATTAAGCAGGGGAACATGTCGGCTTATAAAATTGGTTCGTAGACCAAACGGATGTCACAAATCTTCTAGTTTATTTAATCGAGCCCCATAATCAAGCAGTGTGTCTTTCCTTCAGGATAGATATACGGTTTGTGGTGCGGTGCTCGTTTATATAAACTATTTGGGATGTGAGATCGGTTTAATTTCATATCTTAAAATTTTCAAACTTAGAATTATTTTCAAAATCAAATACTACGTTCTAAATTATATATATATTTAAATTAAATTTAAAATTTAAAATTCACTAACAATTTCTGTAGGTGATCCCCTTTTCAAAACACTTAATCTAAAAATATGCCGACAACACATACATATATTTACAGGACAGGACCAAGTTTTTGGCACCGTTGCTAATTTTCATATCATATTTGTAAGCACAAATATTTATTGGGAATCAATGGACAGGACCTTTTATTGTCATAAAAGTATATCAGTTTGGAGCTGTGATTATCGAAGACCCTAAATCTAGAAGAATAATCAAACTTAATGGCCAAAGATTAAAACCATATTTTTAAGGAAATATACTTAATTTTAAAGAGGTTTTATGGTTGGATCAACCTGAATAACTGAAAGTTATGTCGGGCTGACGACGTTAAACCAAGCGCTTTGTGGGAGGTAACCCACAGTTATGGAGTGTTTGCTTTGTTTGATGTGTTATTTGTGTTTGTTTGTTGCTTAATTAAGTCTTATTCTTCTTTAAATATCATTAACAACAATTAAGAAATGAATCAAATCGAAATTAGAAAAGAATTTGAACAAAGTGAGGTTTGACAAAACATGAACTAGTGCCGAACGATGCTGTTATTAGCGCCAGACAGCGCCGCTGTTTAGAATACCATTTCTCGTCTTTTAATTTAAGATTTAGTGGTTCTATGTAGTAAATCCTCCATTAGAACTCCCAAAAAACCACTTCTATATGCTAGAACTTCCAATGGAACGAAGAGGAAGATTCAAATTCTTGTCCAAATAGATTATGACTCGATGGAAACTTCAAGATTTCAAGTTTTCAATTGTAGAAAGGTCGTCAGTTTCGAGGCGCAATGTCTATTCAACAAATATTATCTTTAAAATGAGATTGATTAAGGAGTGAGGCTTTGTAAATCGAGGTACGAATTCTTCTACAACTAGAATTGATGAAATTATTGTTCAGAGATATTGGGAAGTATTGTGTTATACTACTACCACTGTAGTTGTCCAGGTTGTGAAGGAGTTCTATTCAAATCTTCATGGAATCAACCAAGGATCAGTTTATGTGTGAGATAGGTTTTTCACATTTACTCCTGCAAAAATTAATGATTTGTACATGATGGAGAATGTGACAATCTGCCACAGCTTGAATTTTGTCCCAACGAAGGACAATATAAATGATATATACAGATATGTGATGGTTGAAAGTGATGAATGGGAGAAAAGAGATAGCAGGTATGTATGTTTTTTAACCACACTGTTAAATCCTATGTTGAAACACTTACATTATTTCTTATGAGCAAAATTGCTCCCAACTATGAAAATCAGTAAAGTAACTAAGGAGTGTGTTATTCTGAACTGTTGTGTTCAAATGAGGATGGCTATTGATGTCGACTTGATAATTCTTAAGTCTGTTTTGGGATTGATCGTTCATAGATCTAAATATGGGGTTGGACATCCTTCCACCATATTTCTCCTCTGCAGTCAATCACAAGTGCCATATAAGAACTGGGAAAGAGTACTTCTACCTTAGAATCCCCAACAGATGCATATAGTAACCAAACAATTGGTAATATGAATGATATAAGCATCATTGAGGATCAACCATCTTAGAGGTCAGCACCTATTCCTCCTTACTTTCCTGAAAGCTCACTAATTATTTTGAAGAAAATTAAGAAATTGGAGAAGGAAGTACAACACCTGATGAATGCAACCAATAATCTATCTGATTTCTTTGATCATTTGAATTGGAGAATGAAGGAGCACTTTGATCATTATGGATATCTTGAAGGAATTTTAATGCTATTAATGAGAAGGAAAGGTTGGATTGAAGAGGATTCTACTGAAGAATTTCCACTTCGTTCATTCTACAATATGTTTGTTCATGATAAATCAATTGGAGATCTTAGAATTAATGATAGTTCTATGGAAGAATGAAGACTTACTTATTGTATTTCTGTATTTGTGTATTTGAACTTATTGCTTTGCTTTGCTTCATTTTGTTTAGATGTTATATTTGGACATGGTTTCTTGTTCAGTTTTTAGCATTAATGTGAAGTGGTTGTCCGATGCTGAATTTAAGATTATATGGCTTGAAAATGTGTAATTTTTTGAGTTGTTCTTATGTGTCTGAAGTTTGTATTTTATATATGAAAGTGATATTTTGTGTTATTTTTGTTAAGAAAAATCATTTGACATGGTTTTAGGATGTTAGTCAATGCTTAATTAGACTAATTAGATATCAGAGCAGGCTTGAAAAGATCAAAATTGCAAAAGAAAGTCAGAAGCCCAGTTTTTGAACTGGCGCCGAACGGCACTGTCACCAGCATCGAACCACGCCAAAAGGCAGAGAGTTTGGTCATTAGAGCAGAATAATGTGCCGAACGGCGCTGTCGCTAGCGCCGGACAGCGCTCGACCGGGAAGAAGGCTCGAAACTCCAAATTTTCATGATTTAACCCTCAGACCTACCATTTTTGCCCAAACAATCGTCTTCTTCCTCCAGCCAAGGCCTACTTTTGCACCTAGGGCTCACTTGCATTTGGATTTTAAGCGATTTCATGGCCATAAAAGTTTGGATTTCTTTATCTCTTGGTAAGAGCTACACTTTAACCTAAAATTTTTCGATTTTGACCGTGGAAATCTCCTACATTAGGAAGATTTGAAATTATGAAGTTTTTGGAGAAACTTTGGAGATTTTTCATGGATTTTGATTTCTTATCTTTTTAAATTTACCTTAGAGTCCATTACATTGCAATTTTAAAATTAATTTGGATAAATTTGGTATTTTTAGACAAATGGCTCCAAGAGTTTCAAAGGGGAAGAGGAAATTTGAGTATAATGAAAAAAAATTTGTGCATTTCAAGGTTTATTCTCGCTTTAGTACATTTCTTAGCAATAAGAAATGTATTCAAGAGAGAGTCTTTAAAGATCCTGGAGGTATGCTGGAAGAACTTATTGCAAATCGGCAATGGGAGATTTTCTAGTATTTCACTACTGAAGAAATGCTTGGTATTGTTTGAGAGTTTTATGCAAATTTGTATTATTCTTAGAGTGAATACATTCTGGTTAGATGCCAAATGGTGGAATTCACCCCTACCAGCATAAATGCATTTTATCAGTTAAGAGAAACTTTTTCTTGTGAATACGAAAATTTTCCTATTACGAATGAAGCATTGGATATGATTGTAAACTTTTTGACTGATGGAAAAGGGGAGTGGAAGATTAAACTAAGGCTAGAAGTTAACTTCCCCTTTCTACTTTGAATCATGTGTCAAAAGCCTGACACTATTTCATTTCTGCAAGAGTTTTGCCTACCAACCTTCATAAAGAGACTACTATTGATAGAGCTGTTCTGAATTACTGTATTCAGAACATGAAAAATATAAATATTGGGGCTATTATTCATAAAATTTTTTTAACAAGTTCAAAAGGAGAGACTACATGTGGACTAGGACACCCCAGCTTGATTCTTGCTTTATGTATTCAGTCCGGTGTTGTGATTGAAGATAATGATGAGATGATCCAGCCCCTGAAGCCCATTACTAAGTTGAATATGAAAACATATGGATCCCATGTAAGTTGTAAGTGGAGTAAGAAAACTGATGAGCCTTCTTCTAGTCATGATAGACCATCTACATCTAGGGAGCCTACTCTGCATGATGTTATGGATCAGTTGGAAAGGTTGAACACCAGAGTAGAGGGACTAGAAGTTAGGAACAAGATAAATGATGATTATCAAGTGTAATGGAGAGAATATGAGATAGCTTATCATGACGCACAGATGAGATTTTTCAGGGGAGACACTAGCACAGTATTTCCTACTTACCCTGAGTATACTCCATACCAGCCTGTAGAACCTGATGATGGTGGAGCTCCTGCAGAGGATGAAGATTGGTAGTTTGTGTATTTTTATTTTTCAGTGTACTTTGTATTAGTATATGTGATGTTTGTGATGTATCTGAGACTCTCTTTGATGTTTGTTGTGCATTAGTTGATGTATTTGTGATGTACCTGAGACTCTTTCTGATTAGTATCTGTGATGTAATGTGTATTTGGTTACATTTGTAGAAATCTTTATGTTGATTTGTGATGTATGTGATGTTATAGTAGAGTTTTCATGTGTTTGGGTTGCTAGTTTAATTTGTGATAGTAACAGTTGGATGTTAATGTTGTATGCATAGCTTTGTTTCATGTTTTTAAACTTCTTCTTTATAAATTTCTAACCCATATTTGTGTATAGAAATGCTTCTAATTATTTCAAGCCTACTGTTCTACTTTATGGAGAAAAATTTGCTTAAACTCAAAGGAATAAAAAGCCCAATATATCGAGGTATGAGTTAAATGTTTATATTTTTCTTTCTTCCTATATAAATTGTATTAATATTCAAAAATCTAAGTTTGGGGGAGGGAAAAAAATTAACTATTAATTTTTCTCATTTAAAAATATTTTCAAAATTATTAACATGATTTCTTGTAATAGAACTTAATTTTAGATAAATGCATTTTAATTTTATTTAAGTAGTTTGTAAAGTTGAATGAAAGTATTTGGTAATGAAAAGTAATTCTGTAGGATAAGATATCTAGTATAAGAGAATAGGTCTATAGTCAACTAATTAAAGTAAGAAAAACTGAATGTTTGAAATATAAAGAATCTTAAAATTTTATGTGATAGGAAAGGATTGAGACTCTATGATGAATCATTAATAAGCTAAAGAAATGCCTAAAAGGTAAAAGAATGTGATAAGTTTCAAATTTAGGGTGAAAAGGGTGAAGTTCAAAATCATTAAAGGCTATCCAGATACAGTAATCCTCACTGAAAAGAAAAGAAAAAAAAAGGAAAATAAAAGAAAAGAGAAGTGAGGAGAAGCTTGAGGAAGTGCCTAATCAAAAATTGGTTTCACTTAGACCTACCTAAAGGGAAAAACTTAATTACTTTCTTGAACTTATATGTGTGCATTAGCTTCCTTACTAATAGTGTTCTCATAAACTTCTTTTCATGTAATCCGTTTAAGTGCTTTAATAGGACAATCTACAGTCAATTTTTGAAATGAATAGAAGGCTAGAACTCTTAGAATTGACTACTAGATAGTCTTACACCTGCAGAATTTTCTTGAACTATTCAAAGATCTTTCTGAAGATTTTACTATTATACTTATCTAAATAAAAATTATGGTATTCTAGAAAGAAAATTTCATTGCAGTGGATCATTATTATATGTATTAACTAAAATTACTAGAGGACAAGTAATAGTTAAGTCAGGGGGATCTTGATCCACTGAAATTTTGATAGCTTTTTACAATCCATTTCATACCTGGTTTTGATGATATTGCATTTTAAAGGAAGGTATTTTTCATGATTTCATATAGGTACGATGATTTTAGGCCTTTGGAGCAAAAGAAAGCTAAAAAGAGCAAATTTGGAGCAAAAAGGGACAAAAGTGCATTTTATTGAACTAGTGTCAAACGGCGCTGTCACCAGCGCCGGGCAGCTCATTTTTACAGAGAGTTGCATCTGTTTTGGCAGAATAATGCGCCGAACGGTGCCCTATCCAGCGCCGAACCTCACCTATCCTGATTTTAAACTAGATTCAATGTATTTGGCAAGATTTTGAAGGGTTGCTTTAGGAAACTCTTTGGAATGTAGTTTTGGCCAAATTTAAACACATTTGGAGCCAAGTTTAGAAGGGGAAAGAAGAGGAGAAGAGTTTAGAGTTTAGAGAGAGTTTCTTTTCATTTAGTGTAGGAAATTAGGTTTCGTGTTTTCTCTTCTATTGTGTGTGAGAGGAGAGGGAAAGTGAGAGATTTCTTCTTCCTTACTTTTCTAAAGAGAGAATTGTTTGTTGTTGTGCAAAAAGATGAGGAGTCAAAGAAATTCCTTGAGATTCACTTGGGGAAAAGTTTAAGATAAGTTATCATTACTTTACATTGTTTGTATGACGTTGTTTTATATATAAAATCTGTGTTTTATCATTTTTTACTCATGAGTCTTGAGTAGATTTCTTTGTCTTTTTTTTCATGTGATGTGTTGATGTTGAGATTTGGAAACGATATACCAATTTATTACGGAGAATTTGTGATGAATGTTTTACTTCAAACTTCATTTACTTTTTGATCTGGCTAATTGAATTGTTAAAACTTGTTAAGAAACAAATTTTCCAAAAGGATTATGAGTTCCACAACAAAAGTGATGGTCATATTCAATGTCAATGAATGAGAGACATAGTTCATGGGGATTGAGTGAAAATAAATAGGGAAATATACTTTGATGAGCGTAGAATTGGAGATTTCAGAGTGACAGGCTGGAATCCTCAATTTGGTCCTAATGTTTGGAAACTGAAGTGAGAGTTAGCCTTCAAGTGAAGGGAAGTGGGAGCTCTAGAGTGAGAGGCAGTATCCTCCCAACTAACCATGAATTTGGGGATTAAACTTAAGATTAGTCAATGTTCTCTATACGCTAAAATATGGGTAAAGAATAGGAATGCTCCTATTTGGCACAATACATTAGCATCACTGATCTATGTCACAATAATCATCACATTATAAATGGAAAGGAATAAGACTCTTTCTTGCAACTGAACTTTGTAATAAATTTTGTATTATGTTAGTTTAACTTGTTAGAGTTAGAACGTATTTTGGTAGAAATAGTAACTGCAACTGTTGTCTTTATTTTAAAAATTAAACTTACTTGGAATTGTGGTTTGATTTGATAAGTGATTTCTGTGCTATGCCATAGATTAAGCCTCCCTGTGGGATCGATATTCTAAGACTCCACTATAGCCTTGTATTACTTGAGCGATACGTATACTTGCGTTTAATTGTGTGAAATATATATATATATCTAAATCTGAGTTCATAAATTTAGGAAAATTTAAAAATGCGCACCTCCCAGCACTTATCACCTGCATAAAAGGACCACCCAAGGTGAAGGATGACGTCTGAGACACATCCTCATCCTTTTGTCTATCCTCTATTTGAAGACATCAGGCCACCGCAAAATCATAAGGTGATTGGTAGAATGCACCATAAAAAAACCTCAAAGTTGACATCCTGACCAGCACCCAATTTGATATCTAGAATGATTACAACCTAAAAAGATCCCCTGACTGACTATCTTAGTGGTCTCAATGGTTGAGATAGTAGAGGTCATCCGTAATAAGGATTATTTTAAGAAGTGTTATGCATACCACCATAATTACTTCATGACACAGATGAGTGCTGACACCTCTGAGGCGTGATCAAAGAAATGATCAAGGTCTAGAAGTTAAAGGAGTTTGTGGCACTTGGGGCAGTGACCCAACAATAGAGAAAGGCCTAATTTAAGGAAATAAAGGATAAACAAGTCTGAGCTCATGAAATTTATATCAATGACATATTTTTTGTTCTCTTTGGAGGAGATTTGTCCTGCCGAGCTAGCCTAAAGAGGGTTTTATTGGGAGAGTTATGTGTAGCTTCCCTCATTTCCAAACGTAGCTCACATCCCCTCAAAGCCTTCACCAATGAAGAATTGCACCGTGAGGGAATCCTTACAATGATGCAATATTTGTGACCACAATGATAGCCAATATTAAGATAGGTATTAACCACATTGACACCAGAACCTATTTGAATATCAGACTCGCTAAAAAGTTACCCTGAAGTAAGTTGGTCGTATAACGCAAGTGCATGTCTCAAGTAGTATGCGGTTTATGAGTCTGTATATTGATCACACGAGGAGAGTCTTAACAATTATTTCAATAGAAAAACCTCTAGTATTACTAATTAGTGATCCTAGCTTAGCTTGATTGTAAAGAAGATTTTATGCCCTAAAAATTCTAATGAAAGTAGAGGAGAGAGCAGATAGCAGAAAACAGAAACAACATAAAAATAAATCTTAAGAGTTCTTTCAAGAATGATGAGGCTCGTGCCGCTGTGATTCGGGATCATAGTGATCTTGGCTTTTCTAAATGTTTCCTATATGATTGTAGTCAATTGGGAAAATAATACTTCTTATGTTTATTTCTAGGTCAAAATAAGTCCAGAATCCGTTAAGTTGAGGCTCCATCAATTCCCATAACATTCTACATGACTGTCTAATTCACTTAAAGGATTGCAGAATGTCACTGGAATATGTCTATCCTCTCGTGAATCTGTGTTTTACCCTTTGTTTCCACTACACAATGGTTAGTGATCGTAACTTTAGGAAATATTTGAACATTCCAGTTGGTCAGACTAACAGTAAATGAAGTTCATAGGCTAACCAATAATATAAGTTACAAACACACAAGAAAAATAATAAATGAAAAATAATTCAGAAAACAACGATTAATTCCACTACTTCTACATCACGGAGTCACGAAGAATAAGTTAGTCATGCATCGTTGAAAAACCCATAGCAAAGAATACTGTAGGATTTCATTGTTAGAAACAGAAACATGTAAGACTTACTGTTAACTCTATAATTTTGATGATAAAAAACTCATGATTGATAGACCTAACATTTTCATATGGTGAAATTTTAGAATCATGTTCAACTCTATAAAGAAAGCTTAGAACTTGAGATAATTATGACTAGCACAATAAACACAAAGCTTATAATTTTTTGATTACATTGATAAGGTCAAACTAGAATTATAATTAATTTTTAACTAAAAATATTTATTAAAAGACAACAAAAATTATTATTAATTTATTTAAATGATTTAAAATTTGTTTATTATATGTTTGACAATATATTACAATACTTACATATATAGCCAACCAGCGTACTTGATTAGAGGGTGCATCTTGTTAAGCCATCTTTGAATGTACCAAGGAGGGTTGTCAAGATTCTGTATAAATTTGATGCAGCTTAGGGAATCTGATTCAATAATGAGGGGTTGATGTTACACACTTGGGCAATCCAGAGTGCACAGTAAATTTCAACGGTTTCTGATTCCAATGCGTCAACAACATCTATAGGAGAGGAAAATAATAATAAGCATTTACCCATTGAGTTTCTGAACAGTTCTCCAAAACCAGCAGATGTAGTACTGTAGCTGTCATTAGTATTAGCTTTGAAGCAAGGGGATGGAGGAGGAGACCAGGTGCTGATAGTCACTAAAGGAGTTTAGAGTGATGCATGTGGGTTCCAATTTGTACAGATATTTGGAAAGTTGTGATATGATATAAGTTTCTGCAAGTATGTTTGACAGTTTTTTACTGCACTTGTAGCCAAGGGGGTTTGAGCTTGAAATCTGACATTGTTTCTAGTCATCCATATGAACCATGCCACAATGTAAGGGATGACAGCAAGTTTAGCTCTAGCCCATTCATACCAGCAAATAGGGAGGGAGTGCCTGCTGAGGAGAAGAGTGTTAACTTTAAGAAGTTGCAAAAAGCTTTGCTAGACAACTTGAGAAAAGGGGCAGACAAAGAATAGATGCTCCAGTGATTCTTCTGTAGTGTGACATAAGGAGCAGCAAGATGGACCCCTCAAGCCCTTTAGCTTTAAGATATCATTAGTGGGAAGAATCTTGTTCCATAATCTCCAACAAAAGAAAGACATTGATGGTGTAAGGAGCTTTCCCCAAAGTGTCTGACCCCAAGCTACCTTTGGCCAACTATGAAATTGATGGTAAATGAAGGGTGTGAGTTTTTGGGAATGAGGGTTTTTGGTAATAAGTTTGTCCTTTATGCCTGGGTTGAGGGGGGTGTTAAAAACTAGCTGTGCTTGTTCACTGGTAAGTATGTTGTTTATAAGTGTGCAATTCCACTGATTTTCCCTCCAGAAGTCATTGACATTTGAGTTATCAAAGTTCTGGTTAGGGCCACAAGTGAGCTTTTCTCCATTCTAAAGCCATTGATCCAGCCAGAAATTGATATTTCCCTCAACTAATTCCTAAATAAAGAGTGCTCCATCCTGTGTTTAACAGATACTAGCTTGTGCCATAGTCTTGAATCTCCCAGCTTGTATGTGGCAGTGGATGGGTGATCATACCTGCAGTATTTACCTTTGAGGAATTTTGCCCATAAACAGTCCTGGGCTCTAAAACGAATTCAGAGTTTACACCAGTTGACAAAACTCATGTGGGTGAAGTCCCTGAAGCCAAGACCCCCAGCATTTAGAGGTTTGCACACTTTCTTCCAAGGGAACCAGTGGAATTGCTTGTGTTGCCCATCCCAAAGAAATTTGTTAAACAACTTGCTTAAAGTGTTTTGAGTGCTTTTCCTGATACTAAACATCTGTAAAGCATAAGATGGGAAGGAGAGAAGAATGCTTTTAAGAAGTGTAATTCTACCTCCATTAGATAGAAAAGCCAACAGTTGAGTTTAGCTATGATCTTGTCAATGGAAGCACTGAATTGGGTTTGCTTAACCCTGCCTTTAAGAAGATGTACCCCAAGGTAGGTGATTGGGAGATTAGCATGTGTGAAGCCAGTAAGATCAGCAATCTAGTGGTTCAACTGAGAGGGAACTTTAATACCAGTGTAGAAGTTGCATTTGTGGATATTTAAATTCATCCCAGAAGCCTCCTGGAAATGCTGAAGAAGCTGATGTATAGCTTTAACAGCAGGTTTAGAAGTCTTTGAGAAAATGATAAGGTCAAGTCTGGAAATATAGTCAAAAGTCAGAATGAAGTGTATGGGTGAGAGGGGATCTCCTTGCTTAATGCCCCTAGTGGCACTAAAGAGGCCATGAATCTTGCCATTAACCATAACTGAGTTAGCATTGCATGAGAGCCATCTTCTGATTAGATTAATAAAGCCAGGTTGGAAGCTTCTAGCAGTCATAACTTCCAAGATGAAATCCCAGCTTAAGGTGTCAAAGGCCTTTTGTATGTCTAGTTTAAAAATAGCATTGTGGCCTCTATATTTCTTGTCCAGATCAAGTAAAAGCTCTTGGACAAGTTGAATGTTGTCAGAAATGGATCTTCTTTTAATAAAGGTTGCTTGGTTTTCAGTGATTAGCTGGGGAAGATGAGGTTGAATCCTGGTAACCATGATCTTGCTAATGATTTTAGAAATAACAGTGGTTAAACTAATGGGTCTAAAATCTCCCCAACCAGCTCTGATGTTGTTCTTTGGGATAAGGATGATTGTAGCAGTGGTGAAATACTTGGAGGGATCAATCCCCATGAAGAAACTTTGTATAGCAGTAATCATAGCAGGACCAGAAATGTGCCAGCTAGCCTTGTAGAAGGAGGAGGTGTATCCATCAGGGCCAGCGACCTTATTGCCATCAATTGAGTCAAGGGTAGCCTTGATTTCAGCATCAGTGGGGGGTAGGGTGAGTGAGAGATTGTTAATATATTGATAGTTTTCCTGAAAAAGAGCACAGTTAATCTGAGTTCTATGAGATGGGGAGCCTGTAAATAAAGCAGTAAAATGATTTACTGCATCAGCAACAATATCATTTGCATTAGCTAATTTGATCCCTGCAGAATTTGTAATGGTGAGAATCATATTGCATTTTCTCCTCTAATTAATATAGGCATGATAAAACCTGGTATTCCTGTCCCCATTAGAAGATGCAGTTTTTTGTTGAAGATAAAGTTCTTGATATGTGATATGAGTGAGCAGGTTAGCATTGGCAGCAAGGAGGTATGCTTCAGAATTAATTCCTTGTTGTAACCCAGCTTCTAGTACAAGGACTTCCTGTTCAGCAGCCTTAAGATTCTCATCAACATTACCAAAAATGTTTTAGTTCCACATCTTAAGGTGTTTAGCAGTTTGTTTGTGAAGTTGCCAAAGAGTTGTCCAAGGATTGGTGATATTGTCAACTTTCCAGACCTGTTCCAACTCCCTAAGAAATCCAGGATGCTTAAGCCACATATTTTGGAATCTGAAGGGTCCTCCTCCACTCGTATCGAGTTGCTAACAGTACATAAGAGAGGTCTGTGATCAGAACAAGTCTTGGCAAGATGTTTATTGAAAGTGAAGGGAAAACATTGCAGCGAATGAGAGTTAACTAAGTATCTGTCCAGTCTTTCCCATGTATTGCCCCTTCTCCAAGTGTGCATATATATATATATATATATATATAATAATAATAATAATAATAATAATAATAATAATAATAATTGAAGGTGGCGGCTGTAGGAGCTCTGCTAGGGTTTCAATGGAGCTGATTAACAGAGGTCGTGGCGGCGCTGCTTTTCTAGAGAGGAGGAAGTTAGCTGGGAGCAAGAAGAAGGCATCCCCTTTGTGGTCTTTCTTTGGTTTTGGAGGGGAACTTTGTTTTCTCCCTTCCCGGACTGTTTTTTATTTGAATTTTCTTGTGAGTTACTGTTACATTGGTGATAGCTATAGCACTCACTGGTGCTAATCCTAATTTTGTTGGAAGGGGCACGTTTGCTGAAGTGATTGTGAGAAAAGACGGAGGCACCACCATTGGAGACAAGTTAGTGTTTCCCCAGCTTTTTCATGATGCTATGGAGGGTAAGGCAGAGTGTGAATTCATTCGGAAATGTACTAAGAAGGCAGGTAAGCTTGCTCTTATTTTTGCTGAGGAGGAGATGGCAAAGTTATCTGAACCATATCGATTCACACTGCTGGGAAAGTTTCAGTTTGGACATCCCAAAATGGATATACTTAGGAAAGCCGTTGATGACTTTAAACTGGTGGGCAACTGGAAGATTGGGGTTTTTGACAGTCGCCATATCATGTTACAGCTAGCATTGGAGGATGATTATGCTCATATTTTCTCTAAAAAGGTCATCATGATAGATGGGAAGCCTATGAAACTGCTGAAATGGACATTAGATTTTGATCCAACAAAAGAACCTCCAATTGTTCCTGTTTGGTTCAGCTTACGTAACCTGAAACTTCCATTCAATAATCATAGGATCATCTATGACATTGTTGATTCTATGGGCAAACCATTAAAACTTGATATATCATCAGCAAATGTTACAAGAATTTCCAACGCAAGATTTTTAGTGGAAAGGGATATAACTTAACCATACATTGATGGGGTTTGGCTTGGTACAGCTAACAATGGGTACTGGCAACCCATTGTAATGGAATACCAACCTTTATATTGCAAACACTGTCATCTATTTGGTCATACAATGGAGCAATGCTTCAAACTTCACCCTGAACTCAGACCATATAATGTGGAGAAGAAAGGCACAAAAAGATGGAGAACACTTCCACTACTCAGGTAGAGCACAATCATAACACTCCAGTTCATTCCTTAAATCCTGTTCAGGTTGAACCTACAGCTGCTAGTCCTTTGCCAGAACCTTGGAAGGTCAGAGTCAGAAGTGGTTTCGACTCGTCACCGTCTGGGAAATATGCTGATCAAGTCATTGAAATTAGAGACCCCCCTAATATAAGTTCTTCATTCCAACTTAATGCTAAAAAACTCCATCCTACTTTGGTAGAGGCACTACCTGATAGTTCAACTGCAGGTGGTACCTTTATTACTCCCACAGAGCCTACAACAGGTGCTATCTTTATTCCCCCCTCAGAACCTATAACAGGTGAGTCAGCCCAACTTGTACTTACTGGATTGAATACTGAAGCTCAAGGAGCATGGTCTCAACAAAAGAGTAGGAGAAGGAGGAAAGATCTTATGGAACTACAAAATTTATCACAAGATAACATCATTGGTCTGGATCATTCTTCAGCCACTCCCTAGAGCTTACTAGGGCTGGTAAGGCTCTCCATCATGATTAATCTTCTTTGCTGGAATGTTAGGGGTGTTGCAGGTCCTGGCACCCTCAACAGGCTGCTACATTTGAACAGGACTTATAAACTTTGGATCTTTGCTCTTTTAGAACCATTGGTTCACACTAATATTTCAAAAATTACAAAAAGATTCCCTGGTTTTCACTTCTAGTCAAACTGCAATAATAAGATTTGGGTATTTACTAGAAAAGAATTGCAATGCGCTACTCTTATTGATAATTATCAATTGGTACACATTCAATTTGGGCTGGATCAATTCCATGGTTGCGCCACTTTTGTATATGCTGGTTGTACTTCCACTGACAGATCACATCTTTGGGCTAAAATTTGCAGCATCAGTGCTTCCAATCCCTCTAACAGGATAGTGGGTGGTGACTTTAATTGTATTAGAGACCCTAGTGAAAAAAAGGGAGGCAGAACCCCAGATCTCCAAACTATGATGCAGTTCTCTCACAACATAACCACTGCTGGACTTTTTGATATGGGATTCATTGGATCCCCCTTCACTTGGCAGAGAGGCAAACTTATGGAGAGGCTGGATAGAGTTCTAGCAAATGATTCCTGGTTGAATATTTTTCCTATCACTCAAGTACTTCATCTGCATAGATCAACTTCTGATCATTCCCCACTATTGATTCAGATCTCTTTCAGCCCTTACAAAGGACACTCCCCTTCGCATTCCTAAATATTTTGTGTGATCATCCCAATTTTCTTGAAGAAGTCAAAAGCTCATGGAAGGTCCCAGATTGTCATACCAGTAATCCACTTACCAGACTTTGGAGACTTCATAAGAATCTGGCGGTTCATTTCAGGCACTGGAATAAACACACATTTGGTAATGTGTTCCAACAAGTCGTGGATGCTGAAACCAAAGTCCAATTACTGGAAGCTTAACAGGATTTCGGAGAGACTCAGGAGCAGGATTTGTTGATTGCTCATTCTCAACTTGCACAATCTTTAGATAGGGAAGAAAATTTTCTGCAACAAAAAGCTACAACTACAAGGTATCTTTTTGGGGATAGAAACATCAAGTATTTCCATGCTATGATCAAACACAGGAGGAAAATAAATGCCATTCTCAGAATAAAGGATTCAACAGGAAATTGGGTTACAGACCCTACACATATTTCAAATAGTGCTCTTTAGCACTTTCAGCAACTGTTTGCTTCACAACCCAACCCTTCCCAGTTTCTATTTGAAGAAGTTTTTTTTCTGAAAACTATAATTTTGTCAATCAGCTTAATCTGACTTTTATTCCTGATGCCAAGGAAATTTAGAATTCCTTAAAGATTATTGATGGGAATAGGACAGCTGGTCCTGATGGCTTCACTTCAAATTTTTACCTCAAAGCATGGGACATTGTGGGTAATGACATCATTAAGGCTGTTCAATCTTTCTTCTTAGGAACTGATTTACCAAAATACTTTGCTGCTACTAGTATTGCTCTGATCCCCAAGGATAATCATAAAACCAGCTGGGCTGATTTCAGACCTATCAGCCTAACCTCCACGCTCTCTAAACTAATCAGCAAGATAATTGTTGGTAGATTACAACCACATCTTAATCATTTAATCAGCCCTAACCAATCTGCATTTGTACAAGGTAGATCTATTGTTGACAATTGCTTGCTGCACAGGAGATGTTAATAGATCTTGATAAAAGGTGTAGGGGACAGAATTTAATCTTAAAACTGGATTTCAAAAAAGCTTATGATACTATTAGCTGGCACTTTATTGATATGGTACTTAAAGCTCAAGGCTTCAATTCTTCTTTCTTCCATTTAATACAGAGATGGCTATTTAATGCTTATTATAGCATTCTTGTCAATGGTAGCAGCTGTGGATTTTTTCAAGCAGGTAGGGGATTAAAGCAAGGGGATCCACTTTCCCCTACTATATTTATTTTAGCATTTGACTATTTTTCCAAAATTCTAAATGCTGCACATCTTCACTACCCTTATCTCAACTTTAAACATGGATCATCTCAATGCATCAGTCATTTGGCCTATGCTGATGATATAATCATCTTCACCAATGGGTGCAAACAAAGCTATCGAGAAAACCTTGCAATTAACTAATCATTTAGCCATGGCACTGGCTGGAACTTAATCACAAGAAGTGTCAATTCTTAGCCGGTAAAGGCTTTAAACATCTACGAGTAGTTGAAGGAGGTAACTGGCTTCTCTGCAGCTTGATCTTCCACTCGAAGTACTTAGGTATGCGATTAATGAAAGGAAGGAGAAAACAGTCCCAATATGATGAGGTTGTCCATAAAATTACTTCAACATTAAATTGTTGGACTAATACATTCTTGTCTAATGGAGGTAGGTTAACCTTGCTGAAGAGTATTTTAGCAACTTTCCCTCTCTACAATTTGCAAATGGTAAGGATGAAGAGAAGCACCCGTAAAATGATTGAAACACTTTTCAACAAATTCCTATGGGAGGGTCAATCAAAGCAACCCCACCGGATCGTGTGGAATAAAGTTTGCAAACTATCAAGGCTGAAGGTTTGGGTTTCAAATGCTTCCAACAAATGAGCCAACTGTTTTACTGTAAACAGTGGATTAAGTTTAGAAAACAAGATACTATGTGGGCTACTTACTTAAAGAACAAGTACTGTTGGAAGTCCCATCCAAATGTTGTTTTGCCCAAAATGGGGGATTCCAAACATTGGAAACATTTGCTGAAAATTAGAGACATTGCTAACCAGTTTTTTTGCTGGGAAGTTGGCAAGGGGAAAATTAATTTCTACTCTGATAACTGGACTATTTATAACCCATTAACCTTCCCTGCTGCATTTAACACACAACTAACGAAGTAGATTTCTGGATTGAAGACCAATGGAATACCAACTTACTTAGAGAAGTGCTGGATGAGGAGAGTGTGCAGCAGATACTTCTTATACCAATTGATTCAACTAAGCCAGATAGGATTGTTTTGAAACAATCTACCAATCAATCCTTAAATAAGATGATCTATAGCTCCTTCAATCACTGGCCTGACACTAGTTGGGGGGAGAAAATCTGGACAAGGCTGTTATCTCCATCAATGTCTTATTTTTGTCATGCGATCGTTTTATAAATACCTCCCTTTAGATGACATTCTGAAGCTAAAAGGTTTAAGAACTGCCTCTAGATGCTGGTTATGCCAATCTCATGAAGAATTTGTCTCTCATCTTTTCTTAAGCTGTGAAGTTACTAATCAGGTAGGGAAGGTTGTACTAATACATCTCAATTTATCTCACCTCAAATATAATTGGGTTTCTGTGGAGGCTTGCTGGGAGGACTGGAAAAATGAAAAATGGTATCATGTTCCTATGGTTATCTTTTATTTCATATGGATGGCAAGAAATCGGGCCAAGTTTGATAGAAAACTTTGTTTTATCAATCAAATTGTAGCTAACTGTTGTAGCATCATCAGTAAGCATTCACTGTTAGAAGTCCCATCTAAAAGCAAACCTGCTTTGCTGAAATGGTCCCCTCCTTCCTTGCCATGGATAAAAATCAATATTGATGGTAGCTACACCCCTTCATCCGCTGGTATTGGAGCCGTGTGTAGGAATTCTCCGGGTCAATTATTGTAGTGCTTCAATATACCCATTATTTCAGCTGAGCTCGGATTCCGAGATGCAAGCCGCTTATTAGGCATTGATTATCGCTAAAGCACATAAATACCATTTTGTCCGTATTGAATCCGATTCAAAGCCATTGGTCAACATTTCACAAGGTCTCTCCTCCCCTCCCCGGTAGTTGGTATACCCGTTCGGAAAAGTTCTCCATATCTCCAGCACCTTCACTTTAAAATGGACTCATATATTTAGAGAAGGTAACCAACCAGCTAACTGATTGGCCAAACATGCTTCATCCACTAGTACTATTTATTTTTCTGCCACACCTTTTGTGCATCTTAAGCCTTTACTTTTTGGAGATCTCAATGATCTCCCCTACATTAGATGTATGTAACTCTTTTAATTAAATGAAATTTTCCTTTCCTGTTAATATATATATATATATATATATATATATATATATATATATATATATATATATATATATATATATATAATATTATTTTATGATTCTCTATTTGTAAATTCTCTTATTCATTTTCATGGGTTACTATCCATTCACAGAATTTAGTATTCATCTAAAATTTAATTTTTTTTCCTTTTGAAATTAAATTTAATATAATCCAAATAAAATATCTTAAAATATGCCGTTTTACGTGACTATAATTTTCATGTTTGAATTGCTTAAACATAATTTACTATATGAATACACACACACACACACATAGATATATAGTATATATATATATATATATATATATATATATATATATATATATATTGAAATTTTGAATGATGGATTACTTATTTTATACATTATATAGCTTTCCACTTTCTCCTTCCAACTGCAAGAAATTTTTTTTTTAATGAAATATAAAAATAAACTAAATATGATATACTTCCAGTGCAAGTATTAATAAAATATGTCCTCACCCTTCACATGACACGTATATATAAGGGCAGTATAAATCTACTATTTATTCATCCGAACTTTTATTTCAAACAGTTTTTCTTAAATCTAATTAATGCTGACTATATTTTCATTATTTTTATTGGCAAACTTTAATTGAAGTTATATTTATATATAAAAGCTAAATAACAATTTTTGCATGCATTAACAATCATTAAATAAGAGGATCAGTTTTCTTATCATGAGTTATACAGTATGAAAGCTTCTATTCCAACGCCATATATATTGAATTGCCATTTTTGAGTTCTCTTTTTCTTCTGAATATATATATATATATATATATATATATATATATATATATATATATATATATATATATATATATATATATATATATATATATATATATATATATATATAATATTAGGAAATGGTTTTGTTTTAATATATTGATTTTCCAAATATGTATGACCAGGTTTAATATAATTCAAATTTCGAAATAGGGTATTAATGAGTATTTTTTCTCGAATTGAAGTTTTGCTTTAAATCCTTATTTGTTATAATATTTCTATTAAGTGTTAGCAAAATTAAAAGTTGTTTTAATTTTTTTTAATGGATTTTATATTTTAAATTTGTGATTTTGGTTTGTAGGGGTTTCTCTACCTACACTCGATATGAAGGAGATTTATTTATTTGATTATCGGTTTGGCTAGGCATGGAGTTGGCCAGTTTTGTGGTTTGGTCGAACCATATCAAAATTCTCTTACGTATTTTATGTCTGTGCACCTTTTAATTTTATAAACTTTTCTCAAATTATAAATCTTTTAGTTATTTTTTAATAACTTTTTAATATTAAACTTTTTGTACACTAATTCACCCCTAACCCTCT
The DNA here is from genome assembly GCA_022702705.1 of Papilionanthe hookeriana x Papilionanthe teres. Taxonomy (NCBI): domain Eukaryota; kingdom Viridiplantae; phylum Streptophyta; class Magnoliopsida; order Asparagales; family Orchidaceae; genus Papilionanthe; species Papilionanthe hookeriana x Papilionanthe teres. The sequence goes on along the minus strand of CM040429.1, from coordinate 137,073,434 downwards.
TGATATGTCGTAATGTTCACTTACAACAACTTGTCTTCTCCACAACAACAACAATTCTTCCTCTGATATAACAACTCACAAGACCAGGAGGTGGAAAAAGCCCTTTAATTGTTTTAACCTAAGGTAGAAGAAAATCTTAAAAAGGAAGCACACAAAATCTCTATAACCTCTGCCTCCAATTGTCTCAAACTCTCCTCTAGTTCAGAAGATACTTCAAGAAGCCCAAAAAATCACTTATAGCTAAAAACATGGTTATGAAAAGCAAATTTCCTTCCAAATTGTTTTCCCGCTTGTTGGCATGGTCATGTCGAAAACTAGCACAATCACGTCTTGATACTGAATAAGGCAGCTCACGCCTGATTCTAGCGTGGTCACGCCACAGGTCTCCAAATTATTGCATGGACATGTCATATATGGCGTGGTCACGTCTTAGTCTCAATAAGATGGCGCGGTCACAACACTTTAGGCAGCTTTTTCGCTGGTTTTTCTCGTTCCAAAAATTCATTTTCCACACCTATAACCTGCACATTATCAAAAAAATGCATTTCTCAAGTGTAAATCATTGTTAAATCAATAAAAGTAACAAATAAAATGCTAGTGAAATAATGTAAAATTGACGTATGACAATACCCCAAATTTACCCTATTACTTGCCCTCAAGTAATCTAATAGCTCATATGAAATCATATGAGAATAAATGGTGTTCCTTTAGCTCTTTAACTTATTTATCCAAGTAAAAAAAAAATTTAAAATTTCATATTAAGGTCAATTATCTTTACTGACTAACATCTCAATCTATTCCTTACTTCCCTTCATGCCATCCATTAAGAAATCCCATAGATTCTCAAATTGGATTTATTTAAAATATTTTTTACTAACTTCAAATGTTTTTAAAACCAATTTAAATGGATTTAGTCAATTTTTTCACTATCTTCAAATTTCAACTAATATCTTTCACTGACTTCAAATGTTTCTTAAGTAATAACTTTCTTTAGTGATAGTTTAATTTCACACCTTTAGGTTATATTCTTGGTTAAAAAATAAGTTACATTAAAGTGGTTAAAATGAACTAGAGATGAGTACAAATATTTTTGGTTTGATGCCTAATATTTAAATTGCACCTTATTTAATACCTTATAGATTTCAGTAAGTAAAGATCAGAGTTGTTTAAGTTCTGAAATCTAATTGTTGAATCATTAAGGTTAATCTTTCCTGAATGACATTTATTCTTTTTTAAAAGATTTTTAATAAGCAGCTTGAATAACTTAGAATCCCTAGCAATTGTTATCGTATGAATATGAAACCTTTTACTGAGCTATGTGACATACATTTTGGTTCATAAAAGGGTATAATTTCTCTACCCCAAACTTGCTTCTTTCTAAAATAGGAATGACGTGAAGTAATAGAAAATTTAAAAACAAACAAGTGCAAGAAAAAGAAGTAAATATAAGAGTGGTCTCATGCATCTCAGTAAATATAATATAAAACTCAGTATGTAAAATAATCCAGAAAAATTAAGAACATACTGTAGATAAAAGTCTCACAATATATGAAAATCAAACAGGTATAAGTGATAAGAAATCAATAGGGACAAAAAAATAAACCTAAAGATGATTAGAAGTTACACAAGCTGCCAGACAATAATGCAGTAACCCCCTTTAGAAAAACAAGTCATGTAATATCAGCAGGGACAAAAACACACACACACACAATACAACACCCTCAACAATGCATTAGTCGCCCAAGACATTGCCACAACCTATTAGACTATACTTGACTGGCTCAAAGGGTTCAAGAACACAAATGGGTGTAAGCCCCTCAATGAGTGCACAACAATGCTAGAGTCACTTAATCATTGTCGGCCTCATCCATGTCATCATCCTTTGGAACATAAAGCTTGAAGGGTGGCACATTAAACAATATCAGTTACAAGAATGATCTCTGGACCTTCTGAATGCATCCATGCATAAATCCATACTAACACTGATGCTGCTCTGCGTGGTGGTAGGCTTGCATGCAGATGTCGTGAACCTCTAGGCACAAAAATTCAAACGCATCATCACGTCATCATTTAAAGGGTCTTGATGTGATGCCTCATTACTTTTTGAGGATCTCTCTCCCCTCTCATGGGATGAACACTATGTAGAGTAAGTATAAGAAAAGGTGGTCCTAGTGATCACCTTGGGAGGCGTGAGCCTCTCATCTCCACTTCCTCCAACAACCCCTCCCTATGACACATGGCATAAATAATGCAGGGGCGTCCTAAACCTACAGTGTTTGACCACTGGTAATGTTCATGATGGATTGGTGGAGGAAGATCCCTATCTATAGATCTACCCATTTGAATATAGAAGTTTAGACCTATCCTTAGTAACACCAGTGAGACAAGTGGTAAAAAGTAGATGGGCAACAATGAAGTAATTCTAGGATCGACAATGAGATTAAAATAAGTCAAAGAGAATATTACAAAAGTATCTTCCTCCTCCCTATCATGAACCTTCCACTGAACAGTGTCTTCAGTTAGAAAGGAAAAGAACCTCCTAATAATCAGGTGAAAGGAAATTCTCTAAGACACACTGGAGCATGTCAGGGAGGCCAAAATAATTGTTTATGGTGGAGAGGTTGAATGGTACTAACTTCCTTCAAATGTAGGTCTACCAGTCTATTGATTCTTTCACCTTTATGTAAAATTCATGGATGAGTGGGATAACTGCTGAGCCAACAAGATAGCTCAAAATTCTTCACCCTCACCTATTGATTTATACTGCAATCCTCTCCTTTGAAAACTGAAAAACCCATTCTGTAATCTGATTCTTTTGGACTAGAGTGTTTTCATGCAACTGTGAGGTAGCGTGACTAACAAATATAGTTTGATCAAAGCTTGATCCTCCTTTCGCCTTTATTTAGGAGCCAAAGAAAGAAAATTTTGGTTTATACAAGAAAGCTATGGAAAAATGAAATTTTTAGCCACAACACAAGGGATTTAGAGTGTAAATGAGCTCTAGATCATGAAAAATTTGTGTTGATAGGAATTCATGAGAACGTGGAGAAAGTCATGTGAATCAAACAAAAAAAGGAAAAATAGTAGAATTTGAACAAGAACCTACCAAAACCAAAAGCTTCTACCACGATTTACCCAAAAGTGGATGGATCTGATGAAATGATCCCTTTTCTGATAAGTTAGTAGGCTAGGTTAGCTGATGGAAAGGTGCTTAAGTGAAGGGATAATCTCTGGCATGGTCATAGTCTCGCTAATTCAATAATCTCTGATTTCTCTTCTCAAATCCAGGTTGTCCTACATTTTCTATCTCATCCTCAAGTGATGTTATTCTCTCAACTCCATCCCACGAATACCAATCTCGTCCCATCCACCAATTGAGGGTTTGCAGCAACCTCTAACTTTCAATTAGATAATCATCAGCGATTCCAAGCTCCTAACAAGTTGGGTCTAGCATTTGGTCTTCTCCTAAAGGAAGAGTAATATTATTGTCAGTCAGATTCCCCAAAAATTCACCATTTATCATTTACTCTTTCATGTTCAACTCATTTGATTCAATAGATGGGATTTTTACTAATTGAGGCAAGATTTCTACCTTCTTGTTTTGATCATTCCAAGAGGCTTGGGGAAGGTCAAATGATTTTAAAACATAAAATTGACCCCTGAAAAATGCTTCAATATTCAGGTGGATTACACAAGTGTACGGTCAAAATAGTATCTGATTCAATTGTTTCTGGATTGTCGATCCCACAGAGAATGAATGGTGAACAATGTTAGGAAAAGGTTCTAGCTGATCCCCGATTACAATATACAAGAGTTTAATCCTTTAATTTTCTTGTTTAAATTTCTTCCTTTACAAGGGTGCCAAAAACTTGACTCCAAAGCAAAGTAAGATTTCAATTATGTCTTTAAATAGTAGTGATTTTACGCAAGTATATGTGTCATTATCAAGTAATATAGAGCTTTCTGATTAAACCCCAAACATCGATCCCACAGAGATCGAGGTTAATCACGGTAGCTTTCAAGAGAAATTCTAGTCTACAATAACACGCCCTAGTTTGGAAGGTCGATAAAGGTTTGGTTTTGATTATATCCTACAATTAACACTACAATACTACTTCTAAACTAAAATACTTAGTGAAAATCAGAATGTCGGTATATTAAAAGTACTCTTCCTCGTGCAATGAAATTAGTGGCATGTGTAAAAGTAAAACAAGTAGTGAGAGAGATCGTGACAAATAGGAGCAATTATATTCTTTACCCTTACTTGGTTCTATAAAGAACATATGTTAATATGATGCTTTGAAATCTTGAAGATGGGTTAGGTAGGGAAGATACTAGCTCTCACTCTAGAGTTCCCTCTTCTCCCTCCACCTGAGGGCTAACATCTCATATCAAAACTTAAAACATCAAATCAAATTGGGAGCTTTAGCCTGTCACTCTAATATCCTCTAATTTTACACCTATTAAAGTATATCTCCCTATTTATTTGCATTCAATTATATGGACTACATTCTCACCCATATAATCTCATGTGATTCTTACCAATAGTTGACTGAGACAATACCGCATTGGTTCTTACATGTTTTCACAACAGATTTTAACATGCAAGTTGATCAAATTTACATGTAAATGAGAACAAAGTAAAATCATCACAATATATTCTCACTCTACTCAATTCTATATCCAACACATGCATGTTAATTCATTATAAGAGGGAAGTGTAAAGAAAACTACTCACTTCACATGGAGTAAGAACTTTTCATTGAACAAGACTTTGAAACCACACAATTAAATTACTAGATTCAATTCAAAATACAATGAAAATACTTATATTTGAAGAAAATCAAACTCTCCTTGTATATCAAAAGCAATCTCCTTACAATCATCTCTAAGAACAAAGTGAAAAGAAAAGAAGAAATCTCTCATTTTCTCTCTTTTTCTCTCATGCCCAAGTGATATTCTTCTTCTCCAGCCTTCTTCTCCTCTTCTAATAGTTCGTCTCCCTTCTCAAAATCTTCTTTTTCAAGATTTTCTAAGCCCTAAATATAATTTCCAAGAGATACCTAAGTGTCTCTTCAAAAAGAGTCCACATTCAATGAATCTTCCAAAGAGTGCCTTAAGTGCCTTTTCACTCCAAGAGACACATATTTTCACTCCAAGAGACACATCTCTTCAATCAAAAGTATCTAGATTCATTTAATATCATCTTGGGGCGTTCAAAACCACCCAAAAGCTTCCAGAACATCCCGAAACCACCAAAACCGTCCAAACCCGTTAAAAGTCATCTCTGACGCCTAAGCGTTAGTTTTTCGGTGCTTAGACTCTGTGGACTGGTGCTTAAGTGCCAGTTTGGGCGCTTAGGCGTCACCCTGCGCGCAGCTCCGCTATTTCCCTCCGTTTAGCTCCGTTTCAGCTCCATTTTGCCTCATTTCAGTTGTGTTTCGCTTCTAACAGATATACCTACAAGATAGACATGAAAATAACCTTTCTTTAATGTGTAATTTCATTCAAAAATATGTGATAAATTTAAATTAGATTATGCATAGAAAGACATATTAAATGTGCCAGGTCAGAAATTTCTTCCTTGCTAGTTTTGGCTCTAAATTACACTGTTTTTGCTTCATTTTTATTTATTTTGCTCCAATAACTCCAAATTATTCAATTCTATATACCTAAAAATAATAACACAAGAAAACGTACCTTTAAAGTGCAATATCATTATAAAATTTAGCATACAAATTAGTCCATTTTTAGGTGGATCAAAATCCCCCAAACTTAAGCATTACTTGTCCTCAAGTAATACTACACTTTTAAAATAATTTATATAGATTAGAGTTAATGGGTCATCCTTTAGAATTGCTAAAATTTTGTTCTAAAAATGTGATATCTTAATTTAGAAGAACTTCTAGTGAATTAGACAAGCCCAGGGTCTAAAATATTTATCATCAAACTTGGGAATTTGTTTTCCTATCTAATTCAGAAAAATATACAGATTTTTCAAACTTTATGATACTATGAACTTTACTTTCTAAACTTAAGAACTCTCTTAAAAATAATTTAACTAATAGAAGTATAAAAAGCAAGCTTAGGATTGTTCTAGGTTCCTTACTCTAGAAAGACTCGAGTGAAACTAATTCTTTATTAGAACCTCTTCTCAAGCTTCTCCTCACATTTTTTTGTAGAATCTTTTTTATCCATTTTTTCTTTTTTTCCAGTGATCTTTTTTATCTTTTTTTTCTGCTCTTTTATTTATATATATGTGAGGATTACTATATCTGGAGAAGTCCTTAAATAATTTTGAATTCCATTATCCTCCTCTAAAGTTAAACTTATTACTTTCCTTTACTTGAAGAGCTGTATAATTTTTTTAAATGCTTTTCAAAAGAGCCTTAAATGTTTGAAAATAAAAATTCTAAGAATCCTAATCTTCAAAAAATACATTTCTTCCTACTATAGATAGTTATTCATTTTCCCATGTTCTCCACTAAATATCCTTAACTCTAGGTTCACCCTTTTCACTAAAAATATCAACTAAGTTTCTCTACTTCATTTATATACTTAAAATTCTTAAGATCACTCCACAGAACAAAAATCATTAGAAATAAAATACAACTTTAAAATTCTCATTATTACTATAAATTTTAACAACTCATTTCTAGATTTGACTTCAATTCATTTGGTTGAATTAAGTACTCTTTTCTAAAGTTGGCTTAGGTTTAATATGGATTGAATCTAAGGATTGAAATTATTCTAAGTCCAATGTAGGTAAGACTTAAGATTAATTTAGATTTTAAAGGTTTGATTTGATTTGAGTTCAAGTTGGGTTGAACCTAAGAGTTTGATTTGATTTAGGTTCAAGTTAGGTCGATCCAAAGAGTTTGGTTTGATTTAGGTTCAAGTTAGGTTTAACCTAAGAGTTTGATTTGATTTAAAGTTTAATTAAACTTAACATGGGTAAGGTTTAATTAGCTTTATTAGGTCCAGTTGGAGTTAGACCTAATTGGGGTTTAGGTTGAATTGTGCCTAATGTAAGTAAGGCATAAGGAGATTAATTAGGTCTAATTAGGGTTAGACCTAATTAGGGTTTAGGTTTACTTAAACCTAATATAATTAAGGCTTAAAAAGATTAATTAGGTCTAATTAAGGTTAGACTTATTTAGGTTTTAGATTTAGTTTGGGTTCAATGTGTTGAACCCAAGGAATTCAGATTTGACTTAAGCTCATTTGGTTGTACCCAAGGTTTAAGTTGGTTTAGGTTGACTTAGATTCAATTTTGGTTTAATATAAGGTTTAGGTAGACTCAGGTTCAATTTGGGTTGAACCTAAATTTTATATCGATTTAGATTCAATTTGGGTTGATTCTAAAGTTTATATTGAGTTAGATTCAATTTGGGTTTAATCTAAAGTTTATGTTGAGTTAGATTAAATTTGGGTTGAATCTAAAGTTTTTGTTAACTTGGGTTTAAGTTAGGTTAGACCTAAGTTATAAGATTTACTTAAGTTGAATGTAAGTTGATTGACCCTCGATCTGCAGCAATGCACCAAAAACTTAGTATGAAATCGCCAAACAATGCAGTAATATATGCTATCAAAAATATGTTATGGTCAATACTTTGAATTAAATAATAATAGCGGCTAGTGTATATAAATATAATTTTACGGAAAATATTTTACACACTAGGGGTACTACGCAAGTATACGTATCGTATCAAGGAATATAGGGCTTTAAATTAAGACCCCAGTATCAATCCCACGAGGAGGATTATAGATTTTTTTTTAAAAATATTTTAATTTTATTTTTATGCATTTCTTTTAAAGTTAAAAAGTTAATATTTAATTTACTAGATGCAGAAACAAAGCAGTAATAAAGTAATGATTGATGTAAATAAAATAAGCAAACAACTTTCTTCCTTTCAATTAATCCAATTTTTTTTTTATAATGTAATATTTGTGGAGAATATAAATTTATGGTATTGTGCCAAATAGAAGCATTCCTATTCTATACTTTCGCTCGATATTATAAAGAACATTTGCTAATCTATAGATCAGGTCTGGATGTATTGTTAGTAGAATGGGTTAATCTAGGCTCACACTACTAGATGTACAAGGGTGGCTATGGTCGGCCCTACTAGTGACCCTTTCCTTCTCTATATACCAAATTACAAGAATTTAGCATGTCACTCTAAAAACTTATCAATTCTACGCCCATTAAATATTATCTTCTTATTTATTTGCACTTCACCTTAAATAACCCGCGCAAGGCCTTCGACTACCTAAGGATTCATGTGATATCTACTAGTTAAGAATTCATCTCTTTCTAAGTCTCAAAACTCTTCAACAAATTTTAACAATTTAAATGGTCAATTTAAATAGTAAATTAAGATCCAGTATTAATATCTTCACAATGTTTCAAATATATATATTGTTTTTAATTCTCCAACAAATGTTATATTATCTTATTTATCTTTTCATAATTGAAAGGAGAAAGTAAAGTAACTACTCAGAACACATTGAATTTAAAAAACAAAACATATAAATAAAACTTTGTATCAAAATACAAATACTTATCTAAAGTGTTTCTCCAACTGAACCTCTGAATCCTTTTGACTCCAAAGTAAATAGACTTAAAAAAAATGACTCTTCAAATACTCTCAATACAAACTCTAAATAAACTCACTAAGAAACTATAAATATGGCCCGTAAAATATTTCTCTAATCTCTCTAAATGGAACTATAGGATCTCTCTCTAATTTTAGGCTATGTGGGGCGTGGGGCTAAGTTGGGCATTTTTCTCTGACAGAGTAGCCTTCTATTTATAGGCTTCAAGGGTTGCCTTGAAGCACCTCTTCAAAATGTGTCCAGGTTCAATGAATCTTCTAGAAGGTGTGTCTGGCGCCTAGGCGCCGGAATCTAACACCTAGGCGTCGGGCTCTGCATCCAGTTCTTCGCACCTCTTCACTTTAGATCGCACCTCTTCGCGATCCTAAACATTTCCAAGAGTCCAAATACAATGTATCACATGTCCTATAATCCAGGAATAACTGTCAATCTTCTAGATGGTTCAATAACCGCTCACACCATCAAAATAACCTTCCAAAAATCATAAAAAATCTTACAGAATTCTATATCGAACTGACACTTAGGCGTCGAATTCCAGAGCCTAGGCGCCAGGCCAATTATTTTGACAGTTTTGCATTTTAGTTTCACTTTTGCTCCTTTTTACTCCTTTTTCATCTTTTTTTATTTCTTGAACTTTTTTGCATCACCTACATCCAAAACACAAAAATACCTTTCATTAAAGCATAATATCCTTAAGAATTTGATAAAAATCAAGGCATAAAAATAGGTATTTTTTTCATGGATCAAAATCTCTCAAACTTAAACGTTACTTGTCCTCAAGTAACCCTTTTTACTATATAAAATGTATAACAATTGGAATAAAAGGTAAATATTTAAGATTTCTTATAATTTTTTATTTTATAAAGGCTTTAGTAAATCATTAACCAAATTTTACTAACTAAGTTTAATTTTAAGAATTTAAAAAATATTTAACTACCAAATCATAAGATTTTAAAAAAAATTTCATTCACTTCGATAATAATTGTAGATTATTATATTAAGGTCACATAAATTATTTTCAAGAAAAATATCTTCATAAAAATCTTTTCTAATAAAGATTCATGCATAAAAATTAAGTAAAATATGTAATTAGTTTTTTTCTTATAAGCTAATTCAAGTGAAGCCGATTTTTGATTAGGCTTCTCCTCAAGCTTCTCATCTCTCTCTCTTTTTTTTTTTAAAGAGATGATTACTATATCTGGATAGCCTGTTAATGGTTTTGAACTTCGCTATCCTTAACTTATATTTTCAAACATATACATTTTAACTTAATTACTATAACATGAATAGATTTTAAAAAGTATTTCAATGTTTTCTTCTTCAAGTTATAATTTTTGTTTTCTTACTACTTCTAAAATTTAATTATTTGTACTATGAATAGAAAATTTTCTTAATCTTACTCTTCTTTAAGTTGAATAATTCTATTCTTAAAATTAATTAAAGTTATTAAAATTTTGGTTAAGTCTACTAAATTATTTATAATTTCAAAATTTTAAATGATCGTAAATAGATTCTTCATTCCTATGTTATGTTAATATATTTTTTCTAGAAAATATTAGTTTATTAAGGACAAATAAAATTTAAATTTGCATGTATTTTCCCTTCCCCCAAACTTAAGTTTTGGTATATCATGTGTACGGCTTATTTTTAGGCTGTGTGTTGTATTTTTGAAAAGGGGTCGCCTACGTAAATTATTGGCGAATTTTAATTTAATTTAAATAAACAATTTGAAAAGTAGTATTTGATTTTAAAAATAATTTTAAATTTGAAAATTTTAAGATATGAAATCAAACTAATCTCACATCCCGAATAGTTTATATAAACGAGCACCGCACCACAAACTGTATATCTATCTCGGAGAGTAGACACACTGCTTGATGATGGGGCTCGGTTAAATAAACTAGAAGATTTGTGACATCTGTTTGGTCTACGAACCATATATGCCGACAAGTTCCCCTGCTTAATATAAAGGAATTAAGCAGGGTTTATATTACCTTGGTTCTTAAAGTTCCCTATAAGGGCAAGCCCTTATAGTTAATTACATCTTAAATGAAGTGAATCATTTAATAAAACTCTCGATAATGATCAGTGGTTTTGCTCTCAAGAATTTCAAAGTTTAAGGTTTTCAAAGGATTGAGTTTTGGAAGTTTCAATATGGAATGGATCGAATTTGGAATAGCTAATTTCAGGAGTTCAAAGGAAGAAAAGTAGGAGAAGCTGAGGATCCAAGAAGAATCTTGACAACTTCCCAAACTATCCTATTGTTTGGCTCAGATTTAAGAAAATTCTAATATTATTTGATATTTCAATCTTGCCAATTTTAATTAATTTGGACTTATATTTGTATGATAAAATCATACAAATAGCCTAGAAGATGTGAGGGTTTATGTCATACCAAACGACTACCTCGGAGTCCTAAGACCGGTTAGGGCTTAATTTACATTACATGATCATGCAAATGCCTAACGAAGTGTTGAGGATTTATGTTGCACTAAGCAAACTACCTCGAAGTCCTATGGCTTTGTTGTTTAAAACTAGGAAAGGTTTTGCTGGAGTAGACCCGAGTTTTGTTGATGACGATGGTCGTCCTGCACACCTTGCTCCGAGCTCTTTGTTGTTGCAGAGGTTTAGTTTTAGAAGTCATAAATCAGGAGATGAGAGAAGTGTTTCGGTTTAGAGAAAAATCTTAGAGTAAAAGTGTTTTTAATATTTTAATTACAACAAATCTTAAAGTTGGTTAAACAGAACCGATTAAGATCCCACGGTTTCGTCATCCCGGCACTGTTATTTTCATCAAATTCACTTAGTCAAGATGAATTTACTAAACTCAACTGAATGAGTTCCACACTTTCATTTAGATCGTAGGAAATCCCATTAGCAACATGTGGGTTACATCATCCGAGGTATTCCCGATCATTCAACGAGACGTTTTAATTTAGTTGCAATTGTAGTTTTGTTGCTCAGTTTGTGATTAAATTTTGAGTTGTTTTATATTTTGAAATGTTGTGGCAGTGAATTTTATCTTGCAGTGACTTTTAATCTAGTTTTGGTTTCAATTCAGGGACTACCCTAAAGGTTCTGGTTTTCATGCAACAGTTGTTTATCATGCAAGAAAAGTAAAATACAGTGCATGTAAGTAAATTGCAATAAAGTAAATTGCAATAAAATAAAAGCGTACCTGGAGGGTCTTCCCGTCATCCGAAGCCGCACTTAAAACACATGTTAAGGCATTTAAATATTTCAACAAGTATATAGGTAAAGCTAAGGGAGAGGTTTTGGTTGTCTACCAAAGTCCTAATCCTATAGCTAGTCATCTCCTATGACGTCTAGGTTCTTGTGTTTTGGTTTAAGGACAATTTTCTTCATCAAAGAAACAATTAAACTCAATTGTTCTTATAAACACCCTATCATATTAAGGAAGTGCTTAAGACGAGTCTCAAACATCTTTTCAATACCTCTAGGATTGTTTTAAGTCCAAGAGAATTTAATTATGCAAGTGAATTAATCATCCAGGAGTTTAGGTTTTGTTCTCTTGCTCAGTGAACTAGGAAATTTGAATATCCTATAAGTGAAGTAACACTTCACTTGATACCTCATTTAAGAGTTATAATAATAAGAGCTTTAAAAGGGCAAATCAAATTATTAAGTATTTTAACGATTTAAACTTAATGATTTAATTTTAATTTTTGACTTAATTATAAAAAATTAGTTTAAGTTTGGAATAGTGTTCAAATTATTTTAGATTTAATTCTTAATGATTTAATTTAGGTTTGTTGATAAATGATTTTGATTTAATTTAATTTAATTTAATTTAATTTAATTTTAATTTAATTTAATTTAATTTAATTTAATTTACTTTTAATTTAATTTTAATTTAATTTTAATTTAATTTCAATTTAATTTAGTTTTAATTTAAATTTAATTTTAATTTAATTTAATTTTAGTTTAATTTAAATTTGGATTATTATTTTAATTAATTTTTTTTTGTTAAGAATTAAGTATTATTGAAGTGATTTATTTAGGGATTTTTAAATTAGAGAATAAATATCCTCTTAATAATATCCCTACTTTAATAATTCCAATTTATATTATTCTTCCAAAATTTCAATTAATTAATTAATTAAAGTTTTATTTTAATTATCTTTTTTGAAATGGTTAGTAGGTTTCTACCCTTAATCATTTAAGTTTCAATCATCCAAAATCAGTTTAAAATCAAATATTTTACCCTCCCCTTTTAATTAATCCAAAAATTTTAATTAAAGGTTGAAAAATTTTAATTACCATTTTGCCCTTCAAGCTTAATAATTCTATAACTCACTAAATTAAGTTCAAATGAACTTGAAATTTTTATGTAACCTCACTCACATATCAATTAAGACATTAGAGGAGAAAATGTGATTTTTCTGTATTTATGTAATTATTTTTGATCGAAAATAGGGGTTTTCAAGGAAAATTCAACAACATGACCAAGGAAATGCTTCTGTCCTTGAGAAAATTATGGGATATTCGTAATGACCAGAGGACCATTTGGACCAATTTTAGTGATTTTTTGAATTATATTTTATTTATTAGAATTATTTTGATTTTTGGAGTATAAATTAATTTTAAAATAAAATTAAATTTGAAAAGAGGATTTTATATTTTTCTTAAATCTCTCCGACCTCAAGGAGTCCAGAGAAACAAATTTTATATTTTTTTTATTTTTCTTTGATTTATTAGAATTATTTTAATGAAAAGGTTGGAAAATACATTTTTTTAATATTAAAAACTACACTAAGCCTTTAAAATTCAATATCTTATCATAGGGACTTAAGAAAAATATTTGGTTTGTTCCTAAGTAATTAGAATTTAAAATGTGACATTTTGGTGATTTTTAATATTTTTATGATTTTTATTGTTTTTTTAATTATTAAAAATATTAAAATAATGATAAAAATCAATTTTTTTTAGAAAATTAGAATTTTAATTTTCCTAAGTTCCTCTAATATCAGAGAAGCTCCAAAACTATTTTTATGAATTTTTGAAAAGTATTTGTGAGTTATGAATTTTTAAAGTTTAATTTTACTTATGGGGCTTAATCAACCCATTTGGTGGATCAAATCAAGTCCAATTAGTATCAAATTTTTATGTGAGACTCTCCCGACCCTAAAGGACGAGTGGAGAATTATTTTCAAGTCAATTTGATGTATAGTTAACCCTAATTAATTAAAGTTCAATTTTGGGTATTTAAACCAATGAGGGTTATTCCAAGTGAATTAACTCAAAACTTATTTTTCTTAGGTTCCTCTAGCCATAAGAAACATCACCAAATTTTCCTAGAATTTATTTCTCAACATGCTAATTATTGGAATTAAATACTCAAAACAGTAACATGCAATTGAAAAATCAATAATTTCTCATAGGGATGGCCTCTGACCTTGGAAAATTCAGGAAATGTTCCCAAGTTCAGAGGCTCTAAAAGCCCTATGGTCTCATGCCATGGTGAATTGTCTATGTGCATGGAGAATTGAAATAGTGCAGAGAGTAGTTAAATCATTAAAAATAAAATACTAAATGAAATTATTTGATTTCTTTTCCACATTATTCTCCTCTGTTCACTGAGTAAGAGGGTATTTTTATTTTATTTTTAGGATTTTTCTACACAAAGTTATGGATTTTCTAAGTTCTGGTAATTAAATAAATCCATAAAATCCTATTTTTCTATTTATCCGAATCGACACCGCGTCATCCTTAACATCTCCGAACAGCCATGGGCGCTTTCTAGTTCGGCGCTGCCATCCGACTCAGCGCTCCAGGGGCCCGCGGTTCATGTACCATCACGCTGTCCGGCTAGATCACAACCGTCAGCTCGATACACGCTCGATCCGACGGCTCCTGGTCATTGTCTACGACTAGTGTGAACCCGTGACCGTCCACACTAAAACCCTAAGAACTCACTCGATTCTCAGCGGATTTTTGTGTTCTTATACTCTATGGATTCGTCTTGAAGAGACGAACACATCCATATGGTAAAAATGCATTGAAATTAAGGCATTTGAAATGAAGAATCTCTAGAAGCTCGGGAAGAAGAGAGAGTTCATACCTTTGCTCAGAGAAGTGAAGCTTAGATCTGAGAGTTGTGTCACGTTCGATTGGGTCCAAGTAAGCTCCAGATGAAGTCCCTTGGCCTGGTGAATTGCCTAGGTACAAAAGTGACCACAGCCGATCACAAAGCTTGGAGGCTGGAGCAACTGGGTGGCCTAGAGAGGGGGATTTCACTGGGGAACTTTTCCTCTTGGTCTGGTGAAGGTGTAGGATCAATCAATTTGGATATTGGCTCACTGTGGTGAAGTGTCCTGGTTTTGGGCTTGAATTTTAACTCTGAAATTGAGCTCACAGAGAGAAAATGGCAGGGGGGTTTTAGTGGGGATCAAGTTCTCCAGGTGTGGGGAAGAGTCTGGAATGATTTTGGCAGAGTTTCTGTGTGGTTTGTTTCAGCACCTCCCCCATGGCCGAGAGAGGTGGTGTTTAAATAGAGCTGGCTGGAGGCTCTCCCAGGGGGAGTTAGGGGTTGGAATCAGCTGCTCTATGCAAGAGAAGAACAGCCATGGTGGCCATTGGGCATGGGGCAACTCAGCAAGGGAGAATTTCAATGTTGGCTCACATGGGAGCTCTCGAGTATGGTGTTTTCCGGCGATCCAGGCGGCTGGCCGGCAGGCACGGGTCACCCTCAGGTTCAGGTGAGTCAGGGCTGGGGTTTAGTGTAGGGAATTGGCAATGGCCATGTGTAAAGTGGTTGAATTAAAATGGAATGGGGTAAGGGTGTATTTTGGCTAAGTTTGGTCAAATGTATGGATTGGGCTAGGTGCACCTCCCCATGGCTAGTTTGGGCTGAAGAGAAAGTGGTTTAGGTCAGCTTAATTAGTGGGGAAGGGTCACCATCCAAGAACAATTAAGTTTAAGCAAGGTTTATTGGAATCATGGAAGTGGCTAATCCCCTTAAGGGAACATGGAAAGAGCCTCCTCCTCTTGCCATCTTGGGTATGGTGAGGTGTCCAAGGCTCTCATGGCTCCCATGTGGCTCATGCATGGCTTCATGGCTCCATTTGGTTTGGGAAAAGTTAAGTCAACTTTCATGAGGAAGGATTTTGTGATTTTTGGCATTTTGGTGAGAGTTGTCATGAGGTTTGATTTGGAATGGTTTGATGATGAATTTGAAAGTTAGGGAAGGTTTAATTGGAATGGATGATGAAGTGTAGTGTCATGTGGGCATTAGAGTCAAATTTGGGCCTTTGAAATTATTTTAGGACTGGGCCTTTTTTTAGGAAGGCTTAAGGAAGTGGGCCTTAGGTTTTAAAATAAATTTATGGATGGGAATTTTGTAAAAGGTTGGGCCAAGTAATTGTTGTGTTTGGTTTAGGGATGTGTCATGGGTGATTTGAAGCAAGTTTGAGGTGATTTGGAATTGGATTGCGTCTAATTTGGGTCTCTTTGGTAATAGAGTCCAAATGGGTCAAAATGAGCCATCTTGGGCTAAAGTTAGGCTAATGTTGAAATTGATGTAAAGTTAATGTTGGGAAATGTTTGTGGGGATGTTACAAATAGGTTTCAACTTTGGTTGGGTTTTGATTTTGGGATTTGGGCCCATTTAGGTTAGGTTTGGGTGTAGGCCCATTTAAGGAATTTTGGGTTTGGGTTGAAATTGAGTAAGGTTTGGGTGTAAATTTTGGGCAACTCATGTTAGTTTTTCGTTTGTGGGGATGCTAGGAAGGTTTTAGAAAAGATTTGGGTCAAATTGGGATTGAATTGGGTTGGTTTGAGCTAGGTTTAGGTCATGGGCCAAAATTGGGCCTTAAGCTTTTAAACTGAAATTGGATTCAAATGCCAATCAAATTGGACTTGAATTTGGTCTAGATTGATATTGGGGATATTGAATTGAAGTTTAGAATTTAATAGGACCAAAATTGAGATCAATTGGGGTGATTAGGTTTGACATTGGGTTCATTTGGGTTTAAAATGGGCTAAATTGGGGGTTTTGGTAAAAGTGGGGTAAATTGACAAAATTGGCTCATGGTGTAGTTGGAAAAAATGAAATTAGGAATATTTAGGATTTTCTGGAATTTTCTGGGAATTTTCTAAATTTTTGGATTTTTGGGTCAAGAGGGACATTTTGGTAACTTGGAGGGTATTGGGGGTATTTTTAGAAATTTTGGTATTTTTGGCTGGAGATAGTCAATTTGAGTGGGGGAAAATATTTAGGATTGATTCTGAGGACTTTTGGGTGATTTGGAGATTTTGGAGGATTTGGGCAATTTCAAGTGCTTTTGGTAGGTTTGATGGGTATAGGCTCCCCGGGGTCAAAAATTAAAATTTTGGAAGAATGAAGATTGATCAAATATGAGTGAAATGGAATCACTTTGGTTGAGCCATGAAATCATATCAAGCCTATATGAGCCATGAGAGGACTCATTGGAGGCATTCACTATGCTGTTCCTAACCCTCTTAACCAAGTGCTTAGGGGTTAAGGTCCATCCATATGAATTACCTACATGAGTCAGGGAGTCAAGTTGGGGTAAGGTGTGGTTTTAGGATTTGTATTGTGTGTGTGAGAGTGTAGAGTGTGAGTGTAGAGTGTGAGTGTAGTGAGTGTGTAAGTTAACCCTCACCAGACCAGGCCACCCAAGGTAGTCCTAAGGCCAAAGAGTCCTATAGGGAACTGTTGACCTCATTTTTGATGAGGTATTCTCTTCCTTCTTTAGTGCTTAGGATCTAGCCTTAGGCTTTTCCTTTGACCATCCTAGAGGAATAGAAGTGGAACCCACCCTTTAGAAATTTAAACCACTTCTTGTCTCCCTGCAAACCCCACAAGCTTGATTGTAGACCCCTAATCACCTGGAGGGTCGAGATCAAAAGTGAAGGTTTAAAGGATGAGTTCCCTATAGGACTCTTTAGCCTTAGGACCACCCTGGGTGGCTTGGTCTGGTGAGGGTTGACTTACACACTCACTACACTCATACTCTACACTCTCTCACACACAATCTAAATCCTAAAACCACACCCATACCCAACTTGACTCCTTGACTCATGTAGGTAATTCATATGGATGGACCTTAACCCCTAAGCCCCTGGCTAAGAGAATTAGGAACAACATAGTGAATGCCTCAAATGAGTCCTCTCATGTCTCATATAGGCTTAACATGGCTTCATGGCTCAATCAAAGTGATTCCATTTCACTCATCTTTGATCAATCTTCATTCTTCCAAAATTTCAATTTTTGACCTCGGGAACCCTACACCTATCAAACCTACCAAAAGCCCTTAAAATTGCCCAAATCCTCCAAAATTTCCAAATCACCCAAAATTCCCCAAAATTAACCTTGAACATTTCCTCACCAATCAAATTGATCATCCATAGCCAAAAATACCAAAAATTCAAAAAATACCCCCAATACCCTCCAAATACCCAAAATGCCCCTCTTAGCCAAAAATCCAAAAATTCAGAAAATTCTCAGAAAATTCCAGAAAATCCCAAATATTCTCAATTTCATTTCGTCCAACTACATTATGGGCCAATTTTGTCAATTTACCCCACTTTTACCAAAACCTCCAATTTAGCCCATTCTTAACCCAAGTGAACCCAATGTCAAACCAAACCTACCCAATGGACCCCAATTTTAGTCCAATTCAATTCTAAACTTCAATTTAATATCCAAAATATCAATCTAAACCAAATCCAAGTCCAATTTGATTGAAATTTGGGTCCAATTTCACTTTTGACCTTAAAGCCCAATTTGGACCCACGACCCAAACTTAGCCCAAACCAAACCAATTCAACTTCAATTGACCCCAAAACTTTTCTAAACCTTCCCTAACATCCCCATAAACAAAAAACTAACATGATTTGCCCAAAATTTACACCCAAACCCCACTAAAATTCAACCCAAAACCAAAAAGCCCAATTTTGACCTAAACCCAAACCTAACCCAAATAAGCCCAAGTCCCAAAACCAAAACCCAACCGAAGTTAAAACCTCTTTGAAACACTCCCATAAACATTTCCCAACATTAATTTTACATCAATTTCAACCTTAGCCCAACATTGGCCCAAATTAGCCCAATTTGACCTACATTGGCCCATTTACGAAATGAACCAAAATTCAACCCAATTCAAACCCAAACCACCTCAAATTCATTTCAAATCACTCATGACACATCCCTAAACCAAACCCAACAATTATTTGGCCCAAACTTCTACAAAATTCCCATCCATGAGTTCATTCTTAAACCTAAAGGCTCATTCCCTTAAGCCTTCCTTAAAGCCCATCCAAAATGATTTCAAAAAGCCCAAAATCCATCTTGAAGCCCACATGACAATCCTCTATCATCATCCATTTGATAAAACCATCTCCTAAGTTCTAAATCCATGATGTAATAATTCCAAATCAAGCCATATGTCAAATCCCATCAAATCACCCCTAAATTACCAAAATTTTTAAAACCCTTTTTCATGTAAATGACCAAGATTTGTCCCAAGCCACATGGAGCCATGAGCAAGCCACTTACAAGCCATATGAAGCTATGGAAGGTTTGACATGTGACCAAGCTATTAATGGCAAAAGGAGGGCCCCCTTTCCTAATCCTTCATTAAGACTTTTTAACCATAACCATGTCACACACTAAACCAAGTTGAGCCACCTCACCGTGGATGGAGACTTCACCACTCCATGGCAGCTGACCCAACTGATTAACCCAGCCAAAAACCAGGTCATGGGGAGGTGAACCAAGCCCAAAATCATGGGTTGACCAATTTGAGCCCAAAATGAGCCCTTACCCTTTCCATTTCAAGCCATCCTCTTTACACATGGCAAAGCCCAATTGCCTGCACAAACCTCCAGCCCTGACCCACCTGGACTCGAGGGTGACCATGCTCGCCGGCCAGCCGCCCGGATCACCGGAAAACACCATGGTCGAGACCTTGGGAGGAGCGAAACTTTTCAATTCCGCCTTGCCGAGTTGTCCCAGCCCATCGAACACCATGGTTGTTCTTCTCGCATGGAGCAGTCGATCCCAAGCCTTAAACCCCCCCGGAGGCCCTCCACCCTCTCCTATTTAAACACCACCTCCTCTCGGCCATGAGAGGTGCTGAACCAAAACTTACCGAAACCCCGCCAAAATCATCCCGCATCACTCTCTACACATAGAGAACTTGATCCCCACCGAAATCCCCCTGCCATTTCCTCTCCGTAAGCTCAATTTCGCAGTCGAATTCAAGCCCAAAACCAGGACACTTCACCACAGTGTGCCAATATCCAAATTGATTGATCCTACACCTTCACCAGACCAAGAGAAGAAGTTTCCCAGCAAAAGCCCCCTCACCAGGCCAGCCATTGCTTCCAATCTCCAAGCTTTGTGATCAAGCTTGGTCGAAATCATACCTAGACAATTCACCAGGCCAAGGGACTTCATTTGGAGCTTGCTTGGACCCAATCGAACGTGACACAACTCTCAGATTGAAGCTTCACTTCTCTGAGCAAAGGTATGGACTCACTCTTCCCGAGCTTTCAGAGATTCTCCATTTAGTTTGGGTCAATTTCAATGCATGTTTACCGTATGGATGTGTTCGTCTCTTCAAAACGAATCCATAGTGTATAAGAACTCGAAAATCTGTTGAGAATCGAGTGAGAAATTAGGGTTTGAAGGTTGACGGTCACAGGTTCACACAAGTCGTAGACGATGACTGGGAACCGTTGGATCACGTGTGTATCGAGTGGACGGCCAGGATCGCGCTAGACGGAGCAATGGGACATGAACCGCGGCCCCCTGGAGCGCTGAGTCGGATGGCGGCGCCGAATCAGGAGACGACGCGTGGAGCTTCTGAGCTGCCAAGGTGGACGCGGTGCCACATGGATAAGTAGAAAAATAGGCTATTTTTCTATTTATTTAATTCCCAGAACTTCAAAAATTCATAACTTTGTGTAGAAAAATCCTAAAAATAAAATAAAAATACCCTCTTGCTCAGTGAATAGAGGAGAATAATTTGGAAAAGAAATAAAGTAATTTCATTAAGTATTTTATTTTTAATAATTTATTTACTCTCTGCACTATTTCAATTTTCCATGTATATAGGCGATTCGCCATGACATAAGACCATAGGGCTTTTGAAGCCTCTGAACTTAGGAACATTTCCTAAATTTTCCAATGTCAGAGGCCATCCCTATGAGAAGTTATTAATTTTTTAAGTGCATGTTACTGTTTTGAGTGTTTTAATTCCAATAATTAGCATGTTGAGAAATAAATTCTAGAAATATTTGGTGATGTTTGTTATGACCAGAGGGACCTAGGAAAAATAATTTTTGAGGTAATTCACTTTGAACAACCCTAATTGGCCTAAAAACCCAAAATTGAACATTAATTAATTAGGGTTAACCATTCATTAAATTAACTTAAAAACAATTCTCCACTGTCCTCTAGGGATAGGAGAACACCACATAAAAATTTGAGATCAATTGGACTTGGTTAGCCCCACCAAATGGGTCAATTAAGCCCCAAGAATGAAATCAAACTTTAAAAATTCATAACTCACAAAATACTTTTCAAAATTTCACAAAATGGTTTTAGAGCTTCTCTGATATCAGAGGAACGTAGGAAAATTAAAATTGTAATTTTCTAAAAAAGTTTATTTTTATCATTATTTTAATATTTTTAATAATTAAAAAATAATAAAAATCACAAAAATATTAAAAATCCCCAAAATGTCATATTTTGAATTCTAAACACTTAGGAACAAACCAATTATTTTTCTTAAGTTCCTAGGATAAGATATTGAATTTTAAAGGTTTAATGTATTTTTTAATATTAAAAATGTATTTTTCAACCTTTTCACTAAAATAATTCTAATAAATCAAAGAAAAATAAAAAAATTATGAAAATTGGTTCTTTGGTTTCCTTGATATTAGAGAGAGTTTTGAAAAATATAAAATTCATTTTTCAAACTTTATCTATTTTTAAATTAATTAATGCTCCAAAACTCAAAATAATTCTAATAAATAAAATATAATTCAAAAAATCACTAAAATTGGTCTAAATGGTACTCTGGTCATTAGGAACATCCCATAATTTTCTTATGGACAGAAACATTTCCTTGGTCATGTTATTGAATTTTCCTTAAAAATACCTATTTTCCATTAAAAATAATTACATAAATAAATTAAATACAGAAAAATCATATTTTCTCCTCTAATATATTAATTGACATTTAAGTGAGGTCACATAAAAATTTCAAGTTTATTTGAGCTTAATTTAGTGAGTTATAAAACTATTAAGCTTGAAGGGCAAAATGGTAATTAAAATTTTCAACCTTTAATTAAAATTTTAGGATTAATTAAAATGAGGAGGGTAAAATATTTGATTTGAAACTGATTTTGAATGATTGAAACTTAAATTATTAAGGGTAGAAACCTATTAACCATTTCAAATATAATTAAAATAAAACTTTAATTAATTAATTAATTGAAATTTTGGGAGAATAATAGAAATTGGAATTATTAAAATAGGGATATTATTTAAGAGGATATTTATTCTTTAATTTTAAAAAAATCCCTAAATAAATCAATTCAATAATACTTAAGTCTTAATTAAAAAAATAATTAAAAGAATAATCTCAATTAAAATCAAATTAAATTAAATTAAAAGAAAAAATAACTTGAAATCAAAATTAAATTAAGTCAAATTAAACTAAATTAAATTAAATTAAATTAAAATTAAACTAAATTAAATTAAACTAAATAATAATTAAATCAAATTAAAATTAAAATTAAATTTAAAATAAAATTAAACTTAAATTGAAATTAAGTAAAATTAAACTTAAATTAAAATTAAATTAAATTAAAATTAAATAGAAATTAAATTAAATTAAATTAAATTAAATTTAATCAAAATTAAATTAAGTTGAATTAAATTAAAATAAAATCATTTAACAATAAACCTAAATGAAATCATTAAGAATTAAATCTAAAAATAACTTGAACACTATTCCATACTTAAACTAATTTTCTATAATTAAATCAAAATTAAAATTAAATCATTAAGTTTAAATCATTAAAATACTTGATGAGTTGATTTGCCCTTTTAAAGCTCTTATTATTATAACTCTTAAATGAAGCATCAAGTGAAGTGTTACCTCACTTATAGGATATTCAAATGTCCTAAGTTTATCGAGCAAGATAACAAAACTTAAACTCCCTGGATAATTAATTCACTTGTATAATTAAATTCTCTTGGACTTAAAACAATCCTAGAGGTATTGAAAAGATGTTTAAGACTCGTCTTAAGCACTTCCTCAATATGATAGGATGTTTATAAGAACAATTGAACTTAATTATTCTTCGATGAAGAAAATCATCCTTAAACCAAAATACAAGAACCTGCATGTCATAGGAGATGTACTCAACATAGGATTAGGACTTTGGTAGACAACCAAAACCTTTCCCATAGCTTTACCTAGGTACTTGTTGAAATACTTAAATGCCTTAACATGCGTTTTAAGTGCAGCTTGAGATGACGGAAAGACCCTCCAGGTACGCTTTTCATGCACTGTACTTTACTTTTCTTGCATGATAAACAACTGTTGCATGAAAATCAAAACCTTTAGGATAGTCCCTGAATTGGAACCAAAACTAAATTTAGAGTCATTACAAGATAAAAATCACCGCCACAACATTTCAAAATATAAAATAACTTAAAATTTAATCACAAACAGAACAACAAAACTACAATTGTAACTAAATTAAAACGTCTCGTTGAATGATCGGGAATACCTCGGATGATGTAGCCCACGTGTTGCTAACGGGATTTCCCACGGTCTAAATGAAAGTGTGGAACTCACTCAGTTGAGTTTAGCAAATTCATCTGGACTAAGTGAATTCAATGAAAATAACGATGTCGGGATGACGGAACCGTGAGATCTTAATCGGTTCTGTTATAATCAACTTTAAGATTTGTTTTAATTAAAATATTAAAAACACATGGATTTTAAGATTTCTAAACCAAAATACTTCTCTCATCTCCTGATTTATGACTTCTAAAACTAAACCTCTGCAACAACAAGGAGCTCGGAGCATGGTGGGTAGCACGGCCATCATCATGAACCAAACTCGCGTCTACTTCAGCAAAACCTTTCCTAGAATTAAATAACTAAGCCATAGGATTTCGAGGTAGTTTTCTTAGTGCAACATAAATCCTCAACTCTTCGTTAGGCATTTATATAATCATGTTATGCAAATTAAGCCCTAACCAGTCTTAGGACTCCGAGGTAGTCGTTCGGTACGACATAAACCCTTACATCTTCGAGGCTATTTGTATGATTATGTCATATGAATATAAGTCCTAATTAACTAAAATTGGTAAGATTGAAATACAAAGATAATATTAGGATTTCCTTAAAACCAAGCCAAACAATAGGATAGTTTGGGAAGTTGCCAAGATTCTTCTTGGATCTTCACCTTCTCCTACTTCTCTTCCATCGGACTCCCGAAAATAATTGTTCCAAATTTCGAGTCATTCCCTATTGAAATTTCCAAAAATATAATTGTTTGAAAACCTTAAACTTTGAAATTCTCGAGAGCAAAACCACTCGATCATTATCGAGAGTTTTCTTAAGTGATTCCCTTCATTTAAGATGTAATTAACTATAGGGCTTGCCTTTATAGAGGAACTTTAAGAACCTGTGTAATATAAACCTCGCTTAATTCATTTATATTAAGCAGGGGAACTTGTCGGCTTATAAAATTGGTTCGCAGACCAAACGGATGTCACAAATCTTCTAGTTTATTTAATCGAGCCCCATTATCAAGCAGTATGTCTATTCTTCAGGATAGATACACTGTTTGTGGTGCGGTGCTCGTTTATATAAACTATTTGGGATGTGAGATCAGTTTGATTTCATATCTTAAAACTTTTAAACTTAAAATTACTTTCAAAATCAAATGTTATCTTTTAAACTATATATATATTTAAATTAAATTTAAAATATGAAAATTCACCGACAATTTCTGTAGGCGACCTCCTTTCCAAAACACATAACCTAAAGAATATGCCGACAACTTCTGGTGACTCCGCTGGGGAATAGTTCCTCTGTCCATTTTGATCAGATGGCTTTGCTTTCATAAATCAGTAGTGAGCCCATGCCCCTAGTGGACCAAACTACCATTCCTCCGTTGGAATACCTCGTTCATTTCTGTCTTGAACGTGTATAACCAACTCCTCTCTGATTTAGGAGCCATTGTTTAGACACCCCTAAACGGAGAGGTTCCGAGATCCTTTTACCTCTTTTCTGAGGTGGGGTGGACCCCCAATAGGTGTTAGTTTAGGAGCGATCCCTCGAGTTGAGATGTCTTGCATAAGACTTTCTCTTTCTTTCCAATTCTGAACCGGATTCCTTACCTTCTCTACACCTTTGAACATTCCATTCCTAATAAACAAACCCTCTAATGAATGACTCTCTTAACAAATAACTCCTTTTTATAAATACATGAACAAAAATGTGTTCGGACTCTTTTTGATTCCTTTCTTTTCGTCCCGATGAGAAGAAGCATAACTTAGGACTGACAATCAGAATCTACCTCGCAGAGAATGTCTGCCCCGAAGCTAATTTTCTCCTTCACCAACGGACTGGACTTTGCTGTTTACAAGGATGAGCTGCCCAACAATGGGATCATCCATTTTGGGCAAGGATTCAAGAATACAAATGCCAAGATCACTGACGTCACCCTTTTCACACTTACAGACAAAGTGCCTGAAACTGAAAGACCTTTAATCGAGTTCAACTTCAAGCCAACTCAAGAGTTCCCTCCCCTGCAAAGGGTTCCAGCTGAGAGGAATACTACTGTCCATAGGAGAACTGTTATCTCTACCCCCACCGGTCTAGTCGTCTCTGCACCTATCCCGGCTTCCGCCAAACTAAAGGGGAAGGAAGTTCAAATTTGTAACGAGCATGTTACCATGGAGGGTATAAATTTCTGTGCAAGACCTTCTATTTTCGAAATTGGGTCCAGCTCAAGGGTTCCACCCCTAACACGGACTCAGAGAAGAAACAGAGATAGGAAGATTGCCAGAAAGGCCAGGGCTGCTGAAGTCACTTTCTTAGAAGAAATCCCTGAGTACACACCACTACCTGAGTACATACCATTATCTAAGTATACACCGCTTTTGGAAGGAAGTAGATTCCATCCCCTCTCCGCCGCAGCTGACGAGGAAAATGTCCGCAAGATTGCTTCTGCATTACCTCAACCCGCATACTATAGCAACAGCCGAAAGAAAAGGGCTAGGATTACACCATTTGCCCGACTACGACCGTGATGAGAAGTTAGCAAAGAAAGAGAAATGTCCTGTATCAGAGATTTTAAGAAAAATAGGGCAGGTGCCAGCCAAGTCCCGTCTTAGGCCGCGAGTAGAACCCATTGTCGCCACAGAAAAGCCGAGTAAGAAGATGAAAGCTAGTCCACCTATTGTTGTTTCAGGTTTACAGATCAGGGAGGATACCACCTTACGACGATTCAGCCCGACCGACCATCCGGTCCTAGGCCTTCTGCTGCTAGAAGGATGATATGGTGTCCTACTACTGGCCAATTGAGACCGAAACAACGACCTGAAAAGGAATGTCTCGTCAGGAGACTCGAGTCCGAAGAAAGCGCCATTGCAAAGAAGGGGACTCCCAAAAAGGAAATCCAACAGCTATCACATGATAACTGCGAAACTGCATGAAAATGACCATTGGAGGACGCTATGGAAAAGCTAAGAACCGACATTCAACGATTAGCAAGAGAAAGAGAAGAAAAGTTTGGAGATGAAGTTGACTCGTCGGAGTTCATGGATAACGAATATGTGGAGATCAACATGGTCGAGACACGAGCATCGTCAGCTTTGTAAGGCGCTCCGGCAGCTGCAGAGAGAGATGAATCAGAAGCATTAAGAGCACAAATTCGAGAAAAAGATGATACAATCTCTCAAATGGCAAAAAGGATGGAAGAGATGACTGCAGCCCTAGCCACTCTTCAGAGTCAGGCTCAACCCCCAAGAGAAACGCCTCCAGAAGTTATTCATATTATAGACGAAGGAAAAGAGATTACATCCGTTAACGGAGATGATTAGCCGAAGAAAGATTCTACCTAGATTATGATTCCAAAGAAGGACATCAAGAACATGGTAGAACATCAGGTGCGAGAAGCCTTAGCACATTCTAAAAGCGGAGCATCTATTCAGACGGGTAGACCTTACCCCGAAGAATTTGATGCAGTACAATACCCAAAAGGCTTCGTACCACCTCTGTTCAAGACTTTGATGGTACCAAAAATCCTCAACAACATGTTGCACATTTTCGCTCCAGTTGTTGCAACGCCGGTGGAAGTGACGCCTTACTCTTCCGACAATTCGTCAGCAGCCTGTCAGGGATCTCCTTTGATTGGTATGCAGAGTTACCGAACGGTTCAGTAAAGACATTTTCAGAGTTAGAAAACCTCTTTGTGAAACGGTTTGTCGGAGGTCAGCACCATATCACCATCGGTGACTTAGTGGTGGCGAAAGAGAAACCGAACGAAACTTTAGTGGACTACATACTTCAATGGAGAAATCTAAGCATGAAGTGTGAGCCACAGCTACAAGAGCAACATGCAGTCGGTATCTTATTTAAAAGCATTCACGGCCCGATAGCACTTCTCCTTAAGGGATTTACAATTAAGACTTTCGAGAAGTTGTTAAGCAAGGCCAGAAGCTTGCAAGAGGAAGCGAAATAACTAAGTTTCGTCGACAAAACAGATAAACAGAAGCCTATGAAGACATTTGAAAAGAAATTCGGGATCATCGCAGCAGTCGATAAGGGCAAGCAGCCAATGCAAATACAGCTGGAGCAGCCGCAGTCCATCTATCAACAACCTCAACAGAACTACCAACAACCTCAACCCGGTTATCGACCAACTCAACAATATGAACAACCGCCTCGCCTACGCCGCACGTTAAAGGAGCTTATAAATAGAGAATATCCATTCAAGAATGAGGCAGTGCCAAAGATGTTCCACAGCTTGATGATGACTTCGAATTTTCGACTGCCAGAACCTAAGAAGCCAGAAGAAGTTAATAAGAAGGACCATACCAACTACTGCCCTTACCACCAGATGCTCGGACATAAGATAGAGGACTGCATCACCTTCAAGAGTTGGCTTGACAACAATCTCTGAAAGAGGAACATAACAATCCCGAAGGAATACATGAAAGAACCCCAGAAAGGAGGTTCTATCAATGTTATTTTAACGGATCCCATTGTTCCGATGGACCCTTACACAACTGATGATGGATGGTGTACCGCTTCGACGAAGTCATCGAAGAAAATTTTGGATCGCATCTAGGCCGCTTCGGCACGTTCTTCAACTCAAAGTTTGAAACCTGTCAAGCCGGCGCTATCGCATGCAATCGAAGAAACACCCCAGGAATAAAAGATCATAGAAAAGAAAGAGAGTGTAGAAGAAAGGACCGAGGCTCCTAAGGCTAGACTAGGGGCTGCTTATCCTAGGATGGTTGTTTCCGATTCGGGGGAAAATTCCTCGAACCTCCGACTCGTATGATTATTTCGCTCGCTCCGACAGAATCTTATAATGATAAGAGTTATGGCGTTGGCTACGTTTTGACTGTTTCTAATGATTATGTAACTAACGACAACCAATCTAATCCGGATCTCGATTTCGATACCAATAACAATTCTCAAATCATACACAACCTCGACAATCACGATAACAAAGAAGACATTCACCAAGAAGGCTACGAAAGTTCAATAACCAATGAGTCTATTTGTGAATTTCAAGGAACTCCAATCATAATAGAGTTAGAGCTTTCAGATTCTGAAGCAACTCCAAAAGAACCTGTCATGCCGATTCAAAAGGAGACACCGTAAACTCGCACTGCATTCAGCAGAAATCACAGAAGTCAATTTAAGGAGCGGAAGGGTTCTACCTCCGAGAATGGGTCCAAAAGACAAAGGAAAGTAGGTGGTTGTTCAGGAAGAATCAACCCCAGCAGAAGAATTGCCCATTCGAGAAGAAACTGAGACACATGATAACAAAGTGGACTATAACGTGCTAGCCCATCTTAGGAAACTACTAACTAAACCGAGCATCTACGACGCTCTTATCTTATCAAAAGAGATGAGGGAAGCTCTGGTCAAAGCCTTACTTGATCCAGAGATTTGTTTAGCTCAGATGGCCGGAGAATCCTTAGACGAGGTTTGCTCGTTTAAGGAACAGCGGGGTGTTACCTTCACGGACAATGACCTACTACTGGGAACTGCTGATCACAACCGACCGTTGTACATTTCAGTCACAATCGGAAAAATTTATGCTCTCCAGGGTATTAGTAGATCTAGGAGCATCCATCAACATAATGAATCTTCGGAGGCTAGCATACCTGGAAATTGATGCTCGCCAGCTTGAAGCGAATAAGATGTTACTAAGAGGATTCAACCAGAAAGGAGAAAGAGCCCTTGGATCAATAACACTGTTAATGAAGTCCGGTGATTAGCAAAGACAACTACAAAATTCCACATAATTGACTCTGAGACATCGTTCAACGCTCTACTGGGCAGGCCGTGGATACATGAAAACCGAATGGTACCGTCGTCTCTGTATCAGTGCATAAAATACTACGAAGGAGGAGAACAGTGCATTAAAGGTGATTTCCAACCTTTCTCCGTACATGAGATTAGAATCCATGAAGATGCATCTTATTACGCACCTCCGAAGAAAACAATCTTCTCCAGAAACACCATGCTAAATGAAGCAAAAGAAGTTCTAGACGATGAAGAACTTGAAGTTCTAGTCCAACAGTCACTCACCACTCCCTTACGGAGAGATGGTGAAGGTTTCTCCCGTAACTCGCATACGAGGTCGAGCCCGGGACGAGGTCGTGGAAGAGACACCGGGACAGCTTGGACGTAAAAGCCGATGATCAACGTTGATTGGGAGAACAGCTCTGAGGAAGAAGAGGAAATCAAGAAAGAAGCAGCTACAATAAACCGGAAGAAACCACAATTCAGGATTTCTCAAGAAGATGAGAAGAATGAAGAATACAAATCGATGTACGAGAAGATTAATCACTATGTACACACTATGACCCTGACCCCGATCCAGTCTAATAAGATCGAGGGTATGGTGGTCAAAGAAGTACATAGCAGTGGTGCAAAGCCAATCGAATTTTACCGTGGAACTTCTTCCAATACTAAAAGCGATGTACAATTTGAAGATGTCACTTCTTCCGAATTAATGGAATTACCTTTTGAGTGGTACTCTCCCTGTGTTCAAAATTTAATTCAGCGTGGTGTCTTACATCTACAATGGAAAAAAGGTCGATCACAACACTTTGAAAAATTATGGAATAATGCCAGTCGGCCTCCCAATTCAAAACATGGTCTCGGATTCGGCACAGTAGGTTCAGTTGACGATACGGAATTTTTCTTGGTTGTCACTTGTGAATCTAATGAAGACTGCTTGGAAACTATAAAAGATGTTGAAGATCTACAAATTGGAGACGCTCCACCGGAATTCGAAGAAGAAATCAAATCTACAATAGACGAGTTAATGGAAGTTTTTTGTGCCATTTCAGCCCATGATTTAATAGAACCAGTCGCTAATGAGTTTAACCACATCTTTGCTTTATCTCTTAAAGAAAAAGGAAAGAGTCTAAGTCTAATAGCATCATCAGAAACATTGTTATATTTAAAGGTAGCACAAAGTTCTAAAAAACTAACAAGATGTAAATTTGGATCCTCATTTGTTGTTCCACCAAATTGATTGCTTTGCACCATTTGAGTAATTGACGGTTTAAGTTCAAAAGAATTAGCATCTACAGTTGGTATTTGAATACTACTATGAAGTTCATCAGCTGTAGGGTTAGCATAATCCCTTAATGGTTTATAAACATTTTGATCATTAAGTTCAATTGGATTTTGTAAATTAGCCATTTCTTGAAATTTTTGAATTTGTTTTCCCTTTTTAATTTTTCTAATTGTTCTTTCTAATTCAGAATCTAAAGGTATTAATCCTTCAGAACCAAATCTTTGCATAAAATAAGGAATAAAATACAATTTTTTATATTTTATATTTTTAATTTTTTTTTATATTTTTATATTTTTAGAAATACAATATTTTTTTTATAGAAAATTATAACTATTTTATTTCTTTCCCCGGCAACGGCGCCAAAAACTTGACCCGACCGCAAGTAACGCAGTAATATATGCTTCCAAAAGATGGCCAAAGCTTGACCCAATTTATAATAAGCGACTAGTGTATAAATCAAAATATTATAAATTTTAGAAATTACTTTACACACTAGGGGTACTACGCAAGTATACGTATCGTTTCAAGTAATATAGGGTTTTTTATTATAACCCAAGTATCGATCCCACGGGGAAAAATTATAAAAATAAATTTTCTAAATATTATATTTTAAAAATATTTTTTTATCATTTAAATTAACTATAAATTACTATTAGTTTACTAGATGCAATTAAAGAAAACAATACTAAGAGAATGATTTATGAAAACTATATAAAATAACAACTTTCTTTCCTTCAATTAATGCAAGATTTTTAAGATAATTTAATATTCATTGGAGAATTTGATTTATGGTATTGTGCCAAATAGAAGCATTCATATTCTTTACCCTTTGATCCAGGCGCAAAAGAATATTGGCTAACTTACAGATCAGGTTCAGATGTATGGTTAGTAGTAATGGGTTAATCTAGACTCTCACTACTAGATGTCCAAGGGTGGCTATGGTCGGCCCTACTAGTGACCCATTCCTAATTTATAAATAAAATTATAAGAATTTAGCCTGTCACTCTAAAAACTTATCAATTCTACGCCCTTTAAATCTTATCTTCCTATTTATTTGCACTTCACCTTGAATAGCCCGCACATGGCCTTCGACTACCCAAGGATTCATGTGACATTTACAAGTTAAGAGTTCTTCTCCTTCAAGGTTTCAAAACTCTTCAACAGGTTTTAACAATTTAAATGGCCATTTTAAAAAGTAAAGTAAGATCAGGTATTAATGTCATCACAATGTTTTGAATTTTAATTCTCCATCTAATCTTCATATTATCTTGTCTATCTCTTCATGATTGAAGGAAGAAAGTAAACTAACTACTCAGAAAACATTGAAATTAAACTGCAAAACATAATAAATAAAATTTGAATCAAATATAAATTACTTATCTCAAATATTCCTTCTACAGATCTTCTGATTCCTACTGACTCCACAGTGTAATGAACTCCAGATGCTACAACTTGAAAGTAAACTCACTAAACTAAACAAAAGTGGCCCTAAATTTCTCTCTCTAATTCTCTAGACTCTCTCTCTCTCTAATGAGATTTCTCTCTATAAGGAGGCAAGAGGGGGTAGGGCTAATGGGGGCGATTTTCTCTGAAGGAGTGGACTCCTATTTATAGGCTCCAAGGGTTGCCTTGAGGCACCTCTTCAAAATAAGTCCAAATTCAATGAATCTTCTAGAAGGTCGGTCTGGCGCCGGACACCACGTCCAGTTCTTCGGACCTCTTCGCTTTGGCTCGCACCTCTTCGCGTTTAAAACCATTTTGGAGCATCCAAATGCAATGTATCACATGTCCTATTATCAAGGAACAACTGCCAGTCTTCTAGAATGTCCAATAACTGCTCACTCCTTCAAAATAACCGTCCAAAGTCATCAAAAACTTGACAGTTTCTGTATCGAGTCTGGCGCTTAGGCGCCAGTTTCTGACGCCTAGGCGCTAGGGCATATTTTTTTCTTCTTTTTGTATTTTTCTCCATTTTTGCTCCTTTTTGCTCCTTTTCCTTCTCTAGATCTTTTTACATCACCTACATCCAAAAACACAAAAAACCTTTCATTAAAGCATAATATCCTTATAAATTGATAAAAATCAAGGCATAAAAATATGTATTTTTCTTCATTGATCACCCTCCTCAAAACATAAAAAAACTGACCTAGGGCTTGTGGAATCTTAGATTTGAAGTGATTTCAACACATTTTGACGCCGGATTTTATCTTCCCTTGGTAAGAGCTTCACTCCTATGTAAAAATTTTTTATTTTCACTATGAATTTCTTCTACATTGAGAAATTTTGGAAAAATTTGACATGAGAAGAAAAGAATTAGAAGAAATTCATGAAATTTGATTTAGATTGATTTTAGTAACTATTGGAAGCCATCTTAGTAATATTTAGAAGTTTAGTTAATATTTTTATAAATTTCACAGATCGAAAAATGGCACCACGACAAAAGAGAAGAATGGATTACGATGAAACTCGTTTTGTGAATGCAAGGGCACAATCAAGATATTTTCATAATATTCAAGCCAGAAAATGCATTCAGGATCGAGTTTTCAAAAGGCCTGGAGGTGAAGTACAGCGAATAATTAAATAAAGAGGATGGGAAAACTTCTGTTTCATAACCAACAGAGCCACTGTGGAAGTGGTAAAAGAATTCTATGCCAACCTGACACAGGCTGAAGATGCACCGGTTAAAGTTAGAGGTTTTTTTGTGGAATTCAGCGCTGCAAGAATAAATGCTTTTTACGAAGTGCAAGACCCCTACACCAGTGAGTATGATACATTTGGAACTATGGAAGGACCACTGGAAGAGGTGTTCGACTTTCTCACTGACGGGAAAGGAGTTTGGAAAATGAAGCAGCGAGAACAGGTAAACTTCCCTCTTTCTATGTTGAATGCATCATCTAAAGCCTGTCACTATTTTATTTGTTCTACCTTGTTACCTACTTACCACCATAGTGAGGTAACAAGAGATAGAGCAGTTCTGAATTTCTACATTCAGAACCAAAAAAGTATTAATGTGGGAAGTATAATTTATAAGAATATATTAGCCACCGCAAGAAGTGAAAGTGGAGGAGGACTAGGACATCCTGGTCTGATCTATGCACTCTGCCAATTATCTAGGGTAGATGCAAGAGATGATTAGGAATGGGTGGATCCTATGAAACCCATTTCTCCAGTTAATATTAAGAAATATGAATCCCATGAAGGATGGGGATCTGGGACAAGGAGCTATGTACCTTCTTCGAGTAGAGATATTCCCTCTACCAGTTATGACCCTCCTCCATATAGTACTCCTACCCTTCAAGATTTGATGAATGAGATGACTCTACAGCGGAAAAATTTTGAGAAAATAGAAGAAAAACTGGAGCATATTGATCAGAGAATTGGAGGCTTAGAGAGAAGACATGATTATGACAGCGAGTATCTCCAAAGACATTCAGAGTATGTGATAGCCCATTATGATGCTGAGAATCGTTACAGGAGAGGAGAGCTTGATGTTGTATTTCCTGAGTGCCCCTAATATACTCATTACCAGCCTAATCCACCCACTGATCAAGGAAATGACGATATAGTTTGGGACTTTGATGCAGAAGATTAGATGTTATGTTTATTTGTTTCGATATAGATTCCGATGTTGTTATTGTTTGTTTGTTGTTTTACATTTTAATATTGATGTTTTAGTTTATGAACTTGATTATGATGTAGTGTAGATTGTTTTAATAATGTTGTTAAAGTTATAGAGTTTTTTTAAATTTGTAATGTTTTCAGACTGTAATTATAACTTTGGATTGAATTAGTAAATGTATGTGGATGTAGTATAATATGTTAGTATAAAATGTGGTAGTATTAAATTAAACTTCTTTACCCAACACTTTCTTTAATATTTGGTGTATAGAAAAATACTAACAGTACATGTTAATTAAGTAATGGAAAAACCTACAGAACTTCAAAAGAAGAAATACCTAAAGCTCGAAGGTATGATTTAAATATTACAGTTTATTTCCTTTTCACCCTATATAAATAGATATACAAATTTAAGTTTTGGGGAGGGAAAAATACAAATTTAATTATTAAATTGTTCTCAATATACATTTTCAAAATTATTATAAAAATGAATTTCTGTAGTAATTTTAATTCATTAAACTAGAATTGATTTATTTAATTATTATAGAAAGTTAAGAGAAATAGTTTTAATGATTAACTAATTTTTTAGATTAAGGATATTAAGTTTAAAAGTATAAGAATATAGTTAACTATTTATAGTAAAGAAAACTATATTCTCAAATATGAAATTCTTAAGTATTTAACTGAGAAAGAAAAGATTGAAACTCAATGAAGTAAAAGTTTTGAAATATATAATAAGTAACAGAATGTTTCCAGTTTCAAATTTAGGAAGAGGAAAATGAAGTTCAAAATTATTAACAGGCTAACCAAAAATAGTGATCCTCACTTAAAAAAAGTAAAGAAAAAGTGATTGAAAATCAATCTAAAAAGAAAAGAAAAAAAAGAATATATATATATATATATATAAAGTGAGGAGAAGCTTGAGGAGATGCCTCATCAAAAATTGGCTTCATTTGAATCAACCTAAAGGATAAACTTCAATTACATTTCTGAACTTATATATATGGATTTGTTTTTTACTAAGTAGTGTTTTCATGAAATTCCAATCATCTAAATATCTTAAGTAATTTAGTGTTGAAAAATATAGTCATTCTTGAAATAAATAGAAGACTAGAAATCTTAAACTTGAAAACTAAATAGCCTTACATTTATAGAATTAGTTTAATTATTTTAAAAAATATATTTCTATTAAACTTTACTATAATACTATTTAAATCAAATTCATAGTATTACTGAATTAAAAATTTACTACAAATAATCATTTACTTTTATGTAGAGTCTAAATTACCTGAGGACAAGTAATAGTTAAGTATAGGGGAATTTGATCACTAGAAAATATATTAAGAATTTCATACCAATTTTATATGAAATTACACTTTAAAGAAATGTATTTTTATTATTTTGTTGAAGGAATGAAGATTTATAAGTACTGAAAGCAAAAAGCACAAAAGAAGCGAATTTGGAGCAAAAAGGACTCAATTTGATAAAAATTGAACTATCCCACCGACAGCGAGATTTAGGCCGCCGATGGTGAGTTTTTCCCGAAAGATTTTTAATATATTATAAGGAGCCTGCTGACGGCGAGATCGAGCCTGCCGACAGTGAGATCAGCGCGGTTAGCCTATCTTCTATAAGCCTGCCGACGGCGAGACAGTTGAAAAGAGCCAAAATACATTGAACCTGGACACTTTTTGAAGAGGTGCTTAAGCAACCTTTGGAGATTTGACCTCTTCTATAAATAGAGATGAATTTTAGTCAGTTGTGTGTCAGTTTTGTGTCATTTGTGTGGAAGTTAAGTGTAATTTAAGAGTCTTTTGAGTGAGTAGATAAAGTGTTTAGCGTTTTGGTGTGCTGTACTGGAAGGAAGAGTCAAAAGAACTTCAAGAATCTGCTTGGGGAGAAGAATTGAGATAAGTATATTTGTTGTTTATTTGTTAACTTTAATGAAATCCATGCTTTGTGTTATTTTTCCCATGCATTCTGAGTAGTTTCCTTAGTCTTTCTCCTTGTCATCGTAATTTCGTGAAATGATGAATTAAAGTAGTTGTGCCTAAAAATATGAAAATAGAAATTGTGCTAATCTTTAACTTAATCTTAATTTACTTTCAATCTGACCAATTAATTTGTTAACATATGTTGAACTATCAACTATAGTAAAGATTACATCTAAGATTCAGGGAAGTCAAAAGCCTTGGAAGGAGGGTGCAAATAAATAGGAAAATATTAACTATCGGGCGTAGAATTGGATATTTTAGTGTGACAGACTAAAATATTCAATTCGGTCTTATTGTTTGAGATCTGAAGTGTAGATGTTAGCCCTCAGGCAAGGAGAACGTGGGAGCTCTGAAGTGGCAGTCGGTATCCTCCCAGCCTAGCCATAGATTCAGTAATCAAAGATAAGACTAGTCAATGTTCTTTGCACCTAGACTAAAGGGTAAAAAATAAGAATGCTTTTATTTGGCACAATACAATTAAAAAATTATTTAATTCTTCATTCACTTAATTCTCTAAGACAAGGAGAAAGATACTTTTCTAAAATCTTATATTCAACCTTTAAGCATTATTTTATTTTAGTGTAAGTATTCTTAATTTGCGTATACTAGTTTACTTTAATTTTTCTTTTAAATTTTCTAACTTCCCTGTGGGATCGATATCTAGGACTCCATTAGAGCCCTATATTACTTGATAACGTTACGTATACTTGCGTAGTATCCACAATATAAACCATAAAATCCATAACAGAATCATCAGCATATATTCAGTGTGGATCAAGTTTTTGGTGCCGTTGCTAACTTTTTATATTACAATTGTAAGAATAAATATCGAAAAGTAGATCACATATAAAGTGCCACCTTAAATTTATTTCACATGTTTCTAGGGAGTGCTATCTCAGTTTTACATGGCTGCTAAAGAGAAAAATGCCACCTTATATTTACTTTACATGTTTTTAAGGTGTGTTAACTCTATTTTGCAGCCCTAAAATAAACTGTTATAGTAACCTAGGTTCTTTTCCTTTAAGTATTCTTTTCTTTTATAGAGTTAGTAGACTGTATGGTCAACCAACTATAAACATTTGAAATATCCAAAAAAAGGACAAAGCACAAAGCAAATGATGAACCTCAATTAAACCATCAATGGTAGTTCAGATGATGTTGGTCGACGTGTCTAACATAATTTAGGGATGGAACTCACAAATGTTAGTTTTTATGTATCCATTCGATAGGTCTTCTACAAATGATAGGTCACTATTTATATTTCTGCCTTTTGCCTGGATTACCAGTATGCTCACTTAAGGACTAAACCCTCTACCCCAGCTTAAATAAATTAAACTTAATTTTCTCAAATTGAAATTCATAACTAAAACTAAAAAAAATCTTTACATTCATAACCATAGAAACATCAAGCATCTAAACAGCCTTAATTGTCATCAATGATAAAATCAAGTAGAAACTCCCTCTCGGTTTAGAAATATGAAAAATAACATGATCTGTAGACGTATGCATGACATATTTCTCCTGTTATTCATCTTTAGGCCCTAACTCATGCATGAAAAAGGGTGGTTTGACCTATGAGAACCACTACCTTATACAGTAATTTCTGCCAGTTCATATTGATTGGCCTTTTTGAACAGACCCTCTATGCATTCAACATCAAGGACTCGCATAGCCCATTGCATAGCTTTCTTCAAAGCACTTAGCACTAATTGAATCTAAACATTTGAGTGTGGTGAGGTATAAGAACTTTTAAATTTCAAATTTTAAAAATAAATTTGTATTAGACTTAGGGCATTATGCATACACAACCCTTCTAGCCGGTTTGATTGATATTCAAGTAATAAGGCCTATAACTACTAATAAGCAATATCGAGAACAACCATGCATGGTTTTGAATGCAATTAGGTGGCTTAGATGGTAGCCCTTTCCAGGCAATACTATAGGATGTTCCGGAGATCCACTCTTCTCAGTGAACTTCACCCTAGAACTCTAAGGTTGTTCAACTACCTATAATGTAAATCCTCACTTTTAGGATACTGCATGATTGCTGCCATGCAGCATAAGTCCTAATAAAATGTTAGAGAAAAATTAAAAAACCCTTCCATGAGAATGACAAGCTCAACCTCTTGAAGACGAAAACACACCTTTAATCAAGGGTTTTCTTTTGTGGTTTCAGTTGTTTAAGATGTAATTAATTATAGTGGCTTTCCCTTACAGGAAGAAGAAGTCCCCAAGACAAACAAAAAAAATGTAAATTTCTAGTTCTGGGTTACTTTTGTAAGGTCCTCTTCATGGACACACTTCACAGGTTTTTTCGATCAGATCTGTATGCTTTATAGTTATCCACGCATAGTTCACTTCATGAAAGTCCTCCGCAAGCTTTTTTTCAATTTTCATTGTCATCATATATCATTTCCTTGATCCCTCTCTCCTCCAGAATATATGGTCTGAAACATATTTTAGTTAGAGAAGGGATTGTGTGATGATAGGCAAGTTGGTGACTCCCCCATCTCCCAAAAATGATTAAAGATGGAAGCAGGGCCGAAAGGGCGTTGACAGTAGCTCTGAACCAAATCATAATTAGTAGTCTCCACAACATCTAAGGACTACTCTAGATAACTACATCATTTTGTATGTCCTGAGGAGAAGTCCACTCAATTTTCCAACCCGAATGGAACATCATAGATATCTACTTAGGTTCTTGTTTGGTGCTTTTAGGTTGTCATAAGGCTCCCTGACTAGATGGGGTGTAAGCCATTTTATTGCGAGTTTCTAGATTTGTACCTGAATCTCCCCTTTCTCTTATTTCTAGTGACATCCTTGCCACTACAACGGGTATAAGTCCTGCCTCTTAGAGCTCCACCGGATAGTCATAGGATTTAGTTTTATTCCATTGAACTTAGGGCTACCAAGGTTCTCATGGACAATGCAATTCACAGATTACTGACCGAAGATCTCCTTGGGTTGAATACCTCATGACTATTTACACTTAGGGTCCTAGTGGCTTGGGATGATGAATCCTTGGTACCCTGACCTGACCACCTCTACCTATTTAAAGATTACTCCTCCCTTCCTTTGACTAACCACTTTGAGCTCTGTCGCACCTCTTACTGTCATTTACATCAACTTGACAAACCGATTAGTGATGAGCTAGCACCCATTCAAGATATGACGATTTTCCTTTGCCCTTATGGTCTGTAAGTGCTTTGATGTATCGAGATACCCCGTCAGGATGATCTGGTTATTTCGTAGGTTGTGTGTGCTAATGAGTTCGTTCTTATGTGGGACCGTGAGAGACTCACTCTCTTCCTTGTGGCTTAGTGGCATATTGAAATCATCAGAGTACTTCTCTGTAAAATAACTATCTTTTTGTAGCCCTATGCTAATTGTGAATACTAATATATGAAAATTTTGTTTGGATCAAGAGTAATCAAGAGAAATTAAACAAGTAGGATACATCCCTAGACCCCAAAATAGGTAGCACTCTTGAATCTCCGATTGTGGGTAGTCTACGTAGATATTCTTTTGCTGATATTGGTTAAGGGTGCTTCCGCTTAGTCTTATTTTAGCATACATACTGTCCTATCCTTGTGAGGTTTATCACATGAAGGGTCTCCACATACTTTCTCTTATTTTTTCACCTTTGTCGTATGCCCTGGTTTTCTGGTTCCTCTCTTCTCCTGATTATTCACATGATATGGAAGAGTGACTTATTCATAAAAGGAAAGTATACAATAATAGATAAATTGGCGAATCCTTCAAAATTAAAAAGAGAAAGGAATGAAAATAGAGGGACTTTATTCTGGGGACAAAACCTTTCCTAAGCCAATTTTCTTAAAACTTGTGCCACTTTTTGGTACAACGGTGTCCCCAACGATGCCCTCAGACTTAGGCTTTTCCGTTTTCTTTAAGTGACAAAGCTAAGACAAGGTTTAACTCCCTTGCCCTAGGATCAATCACCACCTAGAATGACCTCACTAAAAAATTTCTAGCAAAAATTTTCCACCATCTAAAACTACAAAACTTGGGAATAACATTACCACATTCACCCAAATTGACAGAGAGACTATTTACGAAGCTTGAGATAGATTTAAGGAATTACTTAAGAGATGCCCACACCATGCCCTACCTGATTGGCTCATTATTCAGATCTTTTATAATAGATTCATAGGTTTCTTGAGGTTCATAATAAATTTTGTTGTAGGAGGATTATTGTTGTCTAAGCCTTTTGATGAGGCATACCAACCGATAGAGGAAATGTCCACAAAAGAATCTCAATGGCTAGCTGAGATAGTCATACCCTAGAAAGTAGTGAGGGTGTGCAAATATGATGTACTTGATATCCATGTAACCAAAGTAGGCATTATTTCTAGTAAGTTAGATAATTTTGGATTAATTTAATGCAAGGACTTTCACCCAATGATTGACTGATACATAGACCAGTGGTAGATTTGAGCATGTCAACATTAAGATCTGTGAATGCCACTGGAAGCTAAGGATTCAATCATTATTCAAACATCATCAACTGAAGCTACATAAACCATCCAAAATTCTCATGGAACAATAATAACCAACAGTGGAAAAACACTGAGAACAACCTTGTAAGTAGTTGGCCAAACCAAGGATATCACCCGAGAGGCAGCAATTCCCACGATGATTCCAGGCCTGCCCAAAAAAAATAATCTATTAAAGAGTTAGTTATTCAAATGGGGAACAATTTAATAAGCTAAGTTGTATCCATAAAAAATATGGGAACTCACTTAGGATAGCTAACAAACTCAATGAATAATAAACCCCCTGAAGCACTGCCCAGTAACACTGAGAAGAATCCAAAAGACTGAAATTTAGAGCAGTATAAAGTAGTAGGTGTGAGGGTCGGAAAATAAAGAAGAGCAAGACATAAGTATGAGAGCACCACTGTGAAGTACTTTTTAGGAAAATTTTCCTTTGCCATTTAGATTGACCCATCAAAGAGAGTTCCACCACCATTCCCTCAAAGACTATAAAAGCTCAGCAAGGATCCTAATAGTTTTACCATTCTATGTGCTACAGGAA
The DNA here is from genome assembly GCA_022702705.1 of Papilionanthe hookeriana x Papilionanthe teres. NCBI lineage: Eukaryota > Viridiplantae > Streptophyta > Magnoliopsida > Asparagales > Orchidaceae > Papilionanthe > Papilionanthe hookeriana x Papilionanthe teres. Next base: position 137,032,296 of record CM040429.1, on the reverse strand, counting down.
CTAAATTCCATGGAAAAGCACTTTGCGACCTAGGAGTTTGTGTCAACCTCATACCTCTAAAAATTTTTAGCAATGTGGGGGAGGAGAAATTAAGCCTACCAATTTTACACTTCAATTAGTAGACCAATATGTGGCCCATCCATAAAAAAATAATGAATGTTTACCTGTCATGGTTGATAGATTCAAATTCCTTAATGATCTTGTGATCTTGGATTTAAAAGTTAATAAAGAGATCCATGTGATTTTTGAGAGACTTTTCTTAGCCACTGGTACAGCTATCATTGATGTTCAGAAGGGGAAGGTAATTTTGAGAGAGAATGATCAAGAAGTAATATTTTTTATGTGTGAATAGATTACATGAATTTCTTTTTGTTTTGTACTTCTGTTTGAATGAATGAAATTGCACTTTAAAGAAATGTATTTCTGGTGTTATTCTTGCAGGTATAACAGGTATATGAAGTAGAACAAACTGGAAGAAACATGAAGTGAAAATGAGGAGAAAAGGAGCAAAATTAAAAAAAAAGGTAACTTAAGCAAAAACCACTAGGCGCCAATACCACAAACCTAAAGCCCAGAGCCTTGGCACCAGTCCCGATATAGGCAACTCGAGAGGCCAGCACCTAGGGGCCAGGCAATGGTGTTTAAGGCCTCAGAGCATAAGGCTAGAGTCTTGGCGTCAGAGAGGTTGGGGGCCTAGGCACCAGAATCGAATTCTGAGCAGTTGTAGCAGTTCAATTCACCTGTTTAACTTGTCATTTGGGCAGATCAGAGGCAATTTGAATAGAGAATACTAAAGTTTGTTTAAGAAGGACTTGTTGTTAGGAGTGGGCTGTTGATGTTGGGAGAGAAGGAAGGAAGATCCACAGCTTATGTGAGATTCATTTATAGTGTAGAAGGCCTGCTTTAGGCTAGAGAGAGCAAGTCTAAAGTAGAGAATCGGTGAGGATATGAGCAGTAATGTGAGGAGAGTCTGTAAGGAAGCAACAAGTGCTTGTGTGGAGCATTCTTAAAAATATATTGAGGGAGCGAGATAAGTATTATTGTGTTTAATTATTGAAATTTTCTGTAAACACTTTGGTATATGGATTTTATTAGTTTCAATGGAATCTTGTGGTGTTTCTTTTATGTTTTATGAGTAATGTCCTCTACCTTTTCCTTATAGTGATGTAGTAGGATGTGTAAGAAAGTGGAAATGCTTTTAATTTACATTTCACTCGTTAATGTGATGTTTTCCCTTATGTTTTTAATTTATTTATCATTCTGGCAAAATGGTTTGTTAAAATCAATTGTGAACCCATAAGGACTCGGGAGAGCTATGGCATGAACAACTAAGAAGATCACGTTGAACTATAGGGTATGAAGAAAAAGTATCCTATAATAAGTTGCAAATAATAGGGAGATATTTGTTGTTGGGTTCAAAGTGGTGCTTAAGGAATTAAGGCCACTTTAACCAAACTTCTTTATGCGCTTAGAAAAGGGTAAAGAAGATAAATGCTTCTATTTGTCACTAGCCTCATTTCAGTTTATGTTTTCTCATTTCCTACACTCCACTACTATCGTTGTAAGGAAAGATAACTTTAATGCCTGGTTATCACCAATTCACATATAGTAATTAGAAGTTCTATAATAGAATCTTTAAGCTTATTTGCATTGTAGTAGGTTCTGTTATAAAAACTAAAATCTCTTTGAATGCCAAATTGAGGATGAGTTAGGTTAGCTAGAACCTTTTCCTAACTTGGTTCACAACATATTCTTTATGGGATCGACAATACAGACTCAATAGAATCTGATACTACTTTGATATTTCACTTGCTTAATCCACCTGGATTTTGAAGCATTTTCCACAGTTCAAGCACTTTTATAACACTTTTGCTGAGGAATACGAAGGTGGAGAACATAGGAGAATTTTAGATGAACTATTAGGACATATATTTGGAAATATTATTTTTGTTTGTTTTACTTGTCTGTATGTAAACCTACTATTGAACCATTAGTTAGTGAATGCGTAGGACGGGTCCAAAAGAACTTGAAACATACAATTCAGAACTAGAGAGGATTATTAAGAAAATTAGACAATATAAAAAAATCATTGAACTTGAAGAAGAAATGGCCAATAATCAAAATATTAATATGGATACTCAAGAATTTATTAATGAACATCATAATGCACAAAGACCATTAATTATTATGTTAATCCTATAGCATATGAAAATTGTTTAAGTGTTCCAACTCCTATTGTAGCAACCAATACATTTAAACTCAAGACTGCTATCATCTAAATGGTGCAGAACAACTAATTTTGGGGAAGACCATCTTAGGATTCAAATTTACATTTGGCAAATTTCTTAGAACTTTGTACCACATTTGGGGATCCAAATTTTCATTTGTCAAGTTTCTTAGAACTTTGTGACAGATTTCACTATAATGGTGTTTCTAGTGATGTTGTTAGGCTTAGGCTTTTCCCCTTTTCCATAAGGGATAAAACCAAAATGTGGTTGAATTCATTAGCAACTGGATCTATTAGAATGTGGAATTAACCGGCCCAAAAATTCCTAGGCAAGTATTTTCCTGCCTTCAAAAATGGTGAAATTAAGGAATGAAATTACATCATTTTGCTAGCATGAGAGTGAATCAAATTATAGCTTAGGAGAGTGTTAAAGAACTTCTTAGGAAACGCTCGCATCACACTCTGCCCAATTGGCTGATTGTCTAGACTTTTATAACGACTTAGTAGGATCCCTTCGATGTATTATTGATGTTTCCACTGGTGGTTCGCTTATGTCGAAGCCTTTTTATGAGGCCTATTATCTAATTAAGGAGATTACTACTAATAATTTTGAATGGCCTGCCGAGAGAGGAAAGCTGAAGAAGGTAGCTAGTCTACATGACACTGATGTGCTTGTGAACTTAACTTCTAGAGTAACAACTATATCTAAAAAGTTAGACCAATTTGTGATGAATCAACCTCAAGTACCATCAATATTAGAGGAAAATTTATTTGGTCAATTCATTGAACCTAACACTTCATTATATGAAACTACAAATGCTATAAAAAATCTACCTAACAATCCTTATTCCAATTTTTACAACCCAGGTTGGAAGAATGACCCTAATTTTAATTGGAAAAACAATTTTGGAGGGGGAAACAAAAATGAGGTAATAATTAGGTAAATCCTAATGAGAATTAGAATAATTAAGTTAATTCTAACTTTAGACCTTCTTATCCTTCTGGGTTTAATCAGAATCCAAAATTCAAGGAAAAGAAGGTGTCGTTGGAAGAGGTTGTTTTACAAATGGGAAATCAACTACAAAATAAAGGTACTATGATTAGAAATATTGAGAACGAGTTGGGGCAGATTGCCAACATACTTAGCAATTGACCCCAACGAACTCTTCCTATCAAAGCCGAGATTAACCCTAAGGAGAAGAGTAGTGATTACATTAAAGTTGTGAAGTTAACAAGTGGAAAAGAATTGGAAGATGTTGTTCAGAAGAATCATGAGTTGGAGATGGAACATTCAAAGCTTGAAAAACCTCAGGAAAATGTTCCTAAGTAGAGATACCAGTTTCCCCAACTCAGATTAACTTAGAAAAGTCTCCACCTCCATTTCCTCAAAGATTGCAGCAACAAAAATTAGATCAACAATTTCTAAGATTTCTAGAAGTTTTTAAGAAGCTAACGATTAATATTCCTTTTGTTAAGGCTCTGGAGCAAATGCCCAGTTACATGAAGTTTATGAAAAACATCATTAATAATAAGAGGAAGTTTAGGGATTTGTTGACCTCACTTTTATGAGGACCCAAATTGACACTCACAGACAAGAAATATCTTAAGTCATCTTCATTGGCTCAAGCTCCTCAAAAAGCTCTTTACAGACCTAAAGATCACTATGGTCATTAAATACATCCTAGGAGGAGGTCTACCAATATTAAACCCTTTAAACTCTCTAGGGATTTCTTAAAACCCAAAAAATTTGATTGACTTCAATATACCCGTTTTTGGATCAAACCAACATGACATCCTAAAATAATGAGACCAGTAATGACAATCCTTGATTTGGTCAACCCTTGACCTACGATGGTCAAATTTGGTCAAAATGGTCAATCCATGACCTAATGACCACCAAATTGACCCTATGGTCAAACCAATTACCTAAATTGTCAAACTTGATCAAAATGGTCAATTAATTGTCAATCCATGACCTAAAGACCACAACATTGACCATCTGGTCAACCCTTGACCTAAGATGGTCAAATTTGGTCAAAATGGTCAATCTATGACCAAATGACTACCAAATAAACCTTATGGTCAAACAAATGACATATATGGTCAGACTTGGTCAAAATGGTCAATCCATGACCTAAAGATCACCACATTGACCATCTAGTCAACACTTGACCTAAGATGGCTAAATTTGATCAAAATGGTCAATCCATGACCTAATGACCACCACATTGACCCAAAGGTCAACCGTGGACCTATATTGGCCAATCCTGGTTATCCATGGTTAATCATGGTCAACTTTGGTCAAACCTGGTCAACCTTGATTAACTTTGGTCAACCCTGGTCAATCATGGTCAACCTTAGTCAACTTTGGTCAACCATGGTCAGCCTTGATCAACCTTGGTCAACTTTGGTCAACCCAAGTCAATCATGGTCAACCTTGGCCAACTTTGGTGAACCCTAGTCAATCATGGTCAACCTTAGTCAATTTTGGTCAACCATGGTCAACCTTGGTAAACTTTGGTCAAGCATGGTCAACCTTGGTCAGCTTTGATCAAACTTGGTCAACCATGGTCAACCTTAGTTAACTTTGGTCAACCCTGGTCAACCTTAGTCAACTTTAGTCAAACGTGTCAACCTTGGTCAACTTTGGTCAACTTTGGTCAAGCTTGGTCAACTTTGGTCAACCTTATTCAATTATAGTCAACCTTGATCAACTTTAGTCAAACTTGGTCAACATTGATCAACTTTGGTCAAACCTGGTCAACCTTGGTCAACTTTGGTCAACCCTGATCAATCATGGTCAACCTTAGTCAAACCTGATCAACTTTGGTTAACTTGGGTCAAAATAGTCAATTTTGAACTAAATTGATAAAATTAGTCAAATGGTCAAAACCCAAAATCATTTTGACCAATTATTGGATTAATATTATAATTTCATACATTTTTAATTAATTACATAATTAATTTAAAATGGAATTATAATCACATAACCTTAAAATAAAATGAATGACATCACACATGATGTCGTTTATAACATCTCATATGATATCACACATGACATCATGTATAACATCAACTATATCATCACACATGACATCATACATAACATCACATATGACATCACACATGACATCACATATGACATCACATATGACATCACACAAGACATCACACATGGCATCACACATGACATCACATATGACATCACGCATGACATCACATGTATGACATCACATATGACATCAAAATTCCATAAATGTTTTTAGGGTCACTAATAGGTCATCCATGACCCATAAAACATATTATGAACCATGAAACATCATCTTTAACAAAAGACAAAAAATCATCATGAAGCCATCATGAAGGGAGGAATGATGTGTCATTCTTCATGAAACATGGAAGGAAGACATGGTAAGCTCATCACTCACCACTATCTCCATCCAATAAGAGATGGACCCATCTAAAACATTATGTCATGCGTAATTATGATCATTATGACCAAATTATGAAAATTGGGAATGAGAAGACATACGTGTCATCTTATCCCAAATTTCTTAAAAGGGCAATGAGTTTATATTGGGGAGGTTGATCCGTGAGCTCTATCCACTTCATTAACAATTCAATGAGAAAAAAACTCATCTAAAACCTTATCTCACTCATAATTATGGTCATTATGATCAAATCATAAAAAATGAAATAAAGAAGGATATGTGTCATCCCTTTGACAAAGACAAAAAAAATTCATTATGACACCATCTTGAAGGGAATAATGAGGCGTCATTCCCTCATGAATTTTTGAGTAAGGATGAGGAAAAGTCATCACTCACCTCTCTCCTAATCCAATGAAGAAAGAAGCTTAGCCATGCCATTCTCCCCATCATAATTGGCTTCATCATTACATTCCATGGAAGTGAGGAAAGAGAGGCCCATGTGTCATCCTCTCCACAAACATATTAAATGATTGGAAAGAAGTACATGGGGAAGGTCTATCTAGCCTATATTAAACTCTTATCCACCTTATGAGCTAACCATTGGAAGGAGGCTAAAAATTACATGCCAAATCCTCACGATGGTTAGTTTCATCATAACCAAACCATGAATGAGAGGGAATGAGAAGCTTACGTGTCATTCCTTCATGAAACATGGAAGGAAGACATGGTGAGCTCGTCACTCACCACCACCTCCATCCAATAAGAGATGGACCCATCTAAAACCTTATCTCATATGTAATTATGGTCATTATAACCAAATTACGAAAATTGGGAATGAGAAGGCATATGTCATCTGATCTCAAATTCATTAAAAGAGAAATGAGTTTATATTAGGGAGGTTGACCCATGAGCTCTATCCACTTGATGAACAATCTAATGAGAGAAAAACTCATCTAAAACCTTATATCACACATAATTATGGTCATTATGATCAAATCATAAAAAATGAAATAAAGTGGGATATGTGTCACCCCTTTGACGAAAGACAAAAAAAAAATCATTATGACACCATCATGAAGGAAATAATGAGGTGTCATTGCCTCATGAATTTTTGAATAAGGCTGAGGAAAAGTTATCACTCACCTCCCTTCTAATCCAATGAAGAAAGAAGCTTAGCCATGCCATTCTCCCCATCATAATTGGCTTCATCATTACATTCCATGGAAGTGAGGAAAGAGAGGACCCATGTGTCATCCTCTCCACAAACTTATTAAATGATTGGCAAGAAGTATATGGGGAAGGTCTATCTAGCCTATCTTAAGCTCTTATCCACCTTATGAGCTAACCAATGGAAGGAGGCCGAAAATTACATGCCAAATCTTCACCATGGTTAGGTTCATCATAACCAAACCATGAAAGAGAGGGAATGAGAAGCTTATGTGCCATTCCTTCATGAAATTTAGAGTGAATACATGGTGAGCTCATCACTCACCACCACCTTCATCCAATAAGAGATGGACCCATCTAAATTCTTGTATCATGCATAATTATGGTATTCATGACCAAATTATGAAAATTGGGAATGAGAAGGCATATGTGTCATCTCATCCCCAATTCATTAAATGGCTCATTAATTCATATGGGAGGTGGATCTAAGAAGCTTTATCCACATCATGGATTAACCAATAAGGGAAGAACAAGCTAGGATCACCAAGATAAGCCATCATGAGCTACTTATCTTCTTCTCCAAGAAATCCTATGCTTATCCATGGCTTCCCCATGGCTATAAAAAGCCATACCCGTGAGCTCACAATGTAAGGAGAATGAGAAGAAAAGCTCTTAAACTCTAACACACCACAGCTCGATTAGACTTATGATAGACTTTGCAAGGAAAAAAATGATCCTTCCTCTCATGCTCGATTGCGGCCTCATCTCTCGAGACCAAGTATGTGACCTTAATCCTAATTCATTACTTGAATTTGAGACTTTATGAAGAAAATCATCACAAAGCACCCATATAGCCGTAGGGATATGATTGTTTATATGAGATTATTTCTTTTCCAAGGCCAGGAAAAATTTCCAAAAATCAAATTCATCAATTTTCATCAAACTTTGTAATTATTTTCAAAAATAATTATTAAAACTAGGAAAACTAGATATTAAATGGGAATTTGGTTAGAAAATTTAGGGTTATGAATTCAAACCTTAACATGACAATTTCAAACCTTTAAAAATTTAAAACGACATTTTAACCTCTTAGGCTAAAATTGTAATTTTTCAAATTTACATATAAAAAATCCGTAGGCTTGAAGGATTGATTTGAATGACCTAATCCTAATCCTTAGGTTTAATTCTTAATTAGACCAGAGTAAAACTAAGCCATAAAAATAATTGGGCTTATTCACATCCCTGAAGCTTTGGGTTCAACCCAAATGAACTAACATCATATTCTAAATACTTATGTTCAACTTACATGAATCTAAGTAAAAATTAAAAATAATTGGGTCTAATCAAAATGAACCCAAACTAAATTTTAGACACCTAGGTTTAATCCATATGAACCCAAAAAAAAAAATTAAAACTCAGGTTTTACTCACATGAACTCAAGTCAAACCTTGAACTTTTGGATTCAACCCATATGAATCCAAATCCAAATCAAAACCAAACCTATGACTTTGGTTGAACCCATATGAATTTAAACTTCATCCAAACCCTTTTTAGGTCTAAGATACCAATTAGACCTAATTAAAACAAGTTAGACCTTAATCACATTAGGTTTAACTTAATAAACTTTAATTAGGTCTAAGACATCAATTAGACCTAATTAAACTATGTTAGACCTTAACTACATTAGGTTTAACTTAATAAACCCTAATTAGGTCTAAGACACCAATTAGACTTAATTAAACCAAGTTAGACCTTCACCAAATTAGGTTTAACTTAATAAACCCTAATTAGGTCTAAGACACCAACTAGACCTGATAAAACCAAATTAGAGCTTAAACACATTAGGTTTAACTTAATAAAGCCCAATTAGGTCTAAGACACCAATTAGACCAAATTAAAATAAGTTAGATCCTAATTACATTAAGTTTAACTTAATAAATCATAATTAAGTCTAACCCTACTTAGACTTAATTAATCTTTATGCCTTACTTACATTAGGCTTAAATAAACTTAAATCCTAATTAAGTCTAACCCTAATTAGACTTAATTAACCTTTAAGCCTTACTTACATTAGACTTAAATAACCTTAAATCCTAATTATGTCTAACCTTAATTAGACTTAACTACCATTTAAGCCTTGCTTGCATTAGGCTTAAACAACCTTAAATCCTAATTAAGTCTAACACTAATAAGACTTAATTAACCTTGAAGCCCCACTTACATTTGGCTTAAACAACCTTAAATCCTAACTATGAAGAACTCTAATTCGACTTAATTAACCTTTAAGCCCTACTTACATTAGGCTTAAACAACCTTAAATCCTAATTAAATCTAACCCTAGTTAATCTTAATTAACCTTTAAGCCTTTCTTACATTAGGCTTAAACAGCCTTACATCCTAATTAAGTCTAACCCTAATTAGACATAATTAACCTTTAAGCCTTTCTTACATTAGGCTTAAACAACCTTAAATCCTAATTAAGTCTAACCCTAATTAGACTTAATTAACCCTTAAGCCTTACTTACATTAGGCTTAAAAAACCTTATATCTTAATTAAGTCTAACTCTAATTAGACTTAATTAACCTTTAAGTCTTACTTACATTAGGCTTAAACAACCTTAAATCATAATTAAGTCTAACCCTAGTTATACTTAATTAAACTTTAAGCTCTTACTTACATTAGGCTTAAACAACCTTAAATCCTAATTAAGTATAAACCTAATTAAACTTAATTATCCTTTAAGCCTCTTACATTAGGCTTAAACAACTTTAAATCTTAATTATGTCTAATCATAATTAGAATTAATTAATCCTTTATGTCTTACTTACATTAGGCTTAAGTAACCCTAAAACCTAATTAAGTCTAACCCTAATTAGACTTAATTAATCCTTAAACCTTAACTAAATTAGTTTTAAGTAACCTTAAACCCTAATTAAGTCTAACCCTAATTAGACTTAATTAACTTTTAAACCTTACTTACATTTGGCTTCAAAAACCCTAAAAACTAACTAAGTTTATCTTTAATTAGACTTAAATAAAAACCATAACTCAGATTCAATTCAGCTTAAACCCAAGTTAACTGATACACCTCAAATACATAGTATTTTTATGCACATTTTTATACCTAGTTTTGATGATATTGCATTTTAATGGAAGGTATTTTTATGTTTTTCTTGTAGGTTAAAATGACTGATTATGATGAAATGAGAAAAAAAAGAATCAAATTTGGAGCAAATATGAATGGTGTGCAAAATTAGCCTCTAAGCCTAAGCGCAGAAGGCTAGCGCATAGAAGCCACAATTAAAGTGACAAATTAAATCAAATTTGATGCCATTTTCAAGGGATTTTTGAAGTAAATTTTAGTTTAAACTTCCTTAACTTCTTTTAGACGACAAATTCAAATGAAGAGATGCATACTTTGGTAGATACATTGAATCTGGACATGATTTGAAGAGATACCAAAACACCTTTTGAAGAATTATTAAAAATGAAGAGTTAAAGATCATAAGGGAGAAGAGTTTTAAAAATAAGTATTGGCGGGAGAAGTTGGAGAAAAGCTTGAAGTGGTTGAAGGGAAAGAGGAAGAAAGAGAGTCTTCTTCTCGCCATACTTTCTTTATGTTTACACTTTACTTAATCACATTTTGTATTAGAATTTAGGAGAGTCAATCATTAGAGTTGGCCACCAACCTCTAAGGAGTTATCTAGTGGAAAGAAAAGTTTTTGAGGAACTTCAAGAGTCTTGTGGAGAGGATTTTCAGATAAGTTTTTATCCTTGTTTTTACATTTGGTTTTTAAGTAACACTTGTTGTGTTTTCACTATGATTTCTAGTTTCAAATCAAATTCCGCTTTTGTTTTCCATGAGATATGAGTAGTTTTCTTTATCTTTTACCTATTAAATGATGAAGTAATTAAATTATGGAAGGAGGTTGTGTGAAGTAAAGGTGCTTATTATTGGAAGAAGTTGTGATGATTCACTACCTTGCACTTCATTTACTTCTTGATTTGGCCAATTGAAATGTTAAAATCTATTGTGAGAACATGTAAGAACCAATGTGGTATTGTCTCAATCAACAATTGGAGAGAATCACATGAAATTGTATGGGTGAGAATTGTAGTCCATATGATTGAGTGCAGATAAATAGGGAGATATGTTTTTTAATGGGGAGTAAAATTAGAGGACTTTAGAGTGACAGGCTAAAGCCTCCAATTTGGTTTAATGTTTTAAATTTTGTTATGAGATGTTAGCCCCCAGGTGGAGGAAGAAGAGGGAACTCTAGAGCGAGAGCTAGTATCTTCCCTGCCTAACCCTTCTACAAGATTTCAAAACTTAAGATTAACCTATACTCTTCATAGAACCAAGTAAGGGTAAAGAATATAATTGCTCCTATTTGACACAACACATTTAGATACTTCCACAACAAAATTCCATAATTATTAATGATTCATTGAAAGAGGAAAAATATATTTCATTCTCATTTGATTTATATAGTTTTATAGTCTTGTTAATTTTAGTTTCTTACTTTACTTTTTCGTAAAATAAAATATCAAAAATAAATTTAAAACATTCTATATTAAAACATACTTTACAAAATCACTTTAAAAAGTAAAAAATTATTTTTCAGGTTTCATTAAAATTTTAGACATTTTCCTGTGGGTTTAATATCTCGGGGCTTAATTAGAAAGTCTTATATTACTTGATAAAAGATATGCATACTTGTGTATAATCTCATATTATAAAAATAATTAAATTTGATCTCTTATTCACTTTGGGATCAAGTTTTTGGCGCCGTTGCAAAGAAAGAGGTATTATCATTGATAAGAAATATAATGTTTAAAACATAAGCATAAATATTTGAGGATCAAGTTTTTGGCACCGTTCCCAGGGAAATTAATTAAAATATCATTCAAAGAAAATTTAAGAAAAACCCAAATTTTTTACTTTTTCTTGTTTTTGTTAGTGTGTTTTATTTTATTTTTATTTATGCGTAGATCAGGTTCTGAGGGACTTGTGCCTTATGATTCTGAATTAGAGAGAACTATCAGAAAAAAATAAATAAATAAAAGTACATAAAATGATAAAAATATTAAAGAAATGGTGAAACAAGAAAATTAGAATGTTGAAATCCATCAAGAATTTATACCTTTAAGAGATTATGCTAACCCTACAGTAGATGAACTTCATGGTAGTATTCAACACCCTTTTGAAGCTACTAATTCATTTGAACTTAAACATGTTTATGCAAATGGTATCTAATAAACAGTTTGGAGGAGCATGAACTGAAGATCCTAATTTACATCTTCCCAATTTTCTAGAATTGTGTGCTACTTTTAAATATGATGGTGTTTCAGACGATGCTATTAAACTTAAAATTTTTCCTTTCTCACTAAGGGATAAAGCTAAGGTATGGTTAAATTAGTTATCATCTGGATCTATCAGAACTTGGGGTGATTTAGCGCAAAAATTCCTTGCTAAATATTTTCCACCATCAAAAACTGCGAAGCTTAGAATGATATTACATCTTTTTTTCAGTTTGAAGGTGAATCTATATATGATGCATGGGAAAAATTTAAAGATCTCCTAAGAAAGTGTCCACATCATTCAATACTAGATTGGTTAATAATTCAGACATTTTACAATGGATTAGTTGGATCTCTTAGATCTATTATCGATACCGCTGCTAGTGGTTCATTGATGTCTAAAGAGTTTGCTGATGCTTATGCTTTAATTTAAGAAATGGATAATAATAATTTTTAATGGTCTTCTGAAAGGTTAAATCCTAAAAAGGTAGCCAACATTCATGAAAATGATGCTTTTTCGATGCTAACAAATCAAGTTGATGCAATTTCAAGGAATATAGACCAATTTGGAATGAATTTTTTTCAGCCAATTTCCACGATTGAAGAAAATTCACTAGGCTAAATGGTTGATTCTCAAACTTCATCAGAAAATTTGAATGACATTAGTAAGCCCAATAACCCATATTCCAATTATTATAACCTAGGTTGGAAAAAAACATCCAAACTTTAACTAGAATACAAATAATCAGGGTGGTAGTAATCAACAATGGGGGAACAACCAAGTAAACCCATTGGGGAACTAGAACAACCAAGGAAATAATAATTATAGACCAACCTATCCTTTAGGTTTTTATAATACTTCATAATTTAAGGAGATAAAGTAGTCTATTGAAGAAGTGGTGTTACAAATGAAAACTTAATTGCAAAGTCAAGGAGCTATAATCAGAAATATTGAGAATCAATTGGGACAAATTGTCAATCCATTAAGTAACAGATTCAAAGGAACACTTCCTAGTAATACATCCAAGAGACAAGAATAAAGAGCAAGTAAAAGCAGTTCAACTGAGAAGTGGAAGAGAGTTGGAAGGTAGAGTTCAAAAAGAGATTGAAGAAGAGGAAGAAGAGATTGCAGAACCAAAAGAGGACACTGCAAAAAGTTTGGAAAGACCTATTTCTCCACTAAAGATTGATTTAGAAAAACCACTACCTCCATTTCCTCCGAGACTTTGACAACAAAAATTGGATAAGCAATTTTCAAAGTTCTTAAAAATATTTAGAAGCTTACAATTAACATTCCATTTGCCGAAGCCTCAGAAGAAATGCCACGCTATGTGAAATTATGAAGGATATTCTCAACAAAAAAGGAAGTTTGAAGACAATGAAACTGTTACACTTAGTGAGGAGTGCAGTGCTATAATTTAGAAAAAGCTTCCTGAAAAGCTTAAAGAACTTGGTAGTTTAACAATTCCATGTGCGATCGGAGACAGATTTTATGGAAAAGCTTTATGTGATTTGGGTGCAAGCATTAAACTTATGCCATTATCTATATTCAAAAGACTGGGATTAGGAGAAATGAACCCGACGAATGTTACTCTGCAATTAGCAGATCGTTCAATCACCTAACCTAAAGGATTTATAGAAAATATTTTGGTGAAAGTGGATCAATTTTTCTTTCCTGTTGATTTCATTGTGTTGGATATTGAGGAAGATAAAGAGATACCGATAATTTTAGGGAGACCTTTTCTAGCCATAGGCAGAGTGATGATAAATGTGTAAAGAGGGAAATTAAAGATGCGTGCAAATGATCAAACTATTGCATTCAATATGTCAAAATCAATGAAATATCCTGCAATATGTAAAATAGTGAATGTTATAGGATGGATGTTATCAGATATTTGAGTGAATGCCATTTCAAGTCAACTTATGAAGAGAAACCTGAAAGTGAAGAATTGGAACACGAGCAAGAAGAGGAATTACAATATTATGAAGTTTTCATTAAGAAGATTTAAATCATGTTCATGAAAATTTTGAATTATTGGACATTACTGAAAAATATGAATCTTTTAGTCCATCAATTGAAAAAACACCTGAACTGGATTTAAAGTTGCTTCCTAACCATTTAAAGTATCCATTTTTAGGTGATTCCTCAACTTTTTTGGTTATACTTTACTCTCAATTGACTGAAAATGAAGAAGAGAGTTTGCTTGAAATTTTAAAGAAATATAAGAAAGCCTTTGGATGGACAATAGCTGATATTAAAGGAATCAGTCCTTTAATTTGTATGCATAGAATCCTTATGGAAGATAACTGTAACCCCCGGGCTAATTCTCAAAGGAGACTAAATCCTATCAGGAGAGAAGTTTTTAAGAAAGATATCTTAAAGTGGATAGATGTTGAAATTGTCTACCCTATTTCAGATAGTGCATGAGTTAGTCTTATTCACCGTGTTCCTAAGAAAGGAGGAGTTACTGTGACTGTAAAAAAAAGAATGAAATTATACCAACAAGACAAGTTGCAGAGTGGTGAATATGCATTGATTATATAAAACTAAATCTTGCCACAAGGTAAGAGAATTTTTCACTACCCTTTCTAGATCAGATATTGGATAGACTAGCTAAGCATAAAAACTTTTGTTTTCTAGATGAATATACTGGTTACCACCAAATACAAATTTCTCCTAAGGATAAAGATAAAACAAAGTTTGCCAGTTCTTATGGTACATTTGTTTTAGAAGAATGCCCTTTGGGTGATGTAATGCTCCTACAACATTTCAGAGATGTATGATGACAATTTTCTGTGATTTAATTGAAAAAGGAATTGAAGTTTTTATGGATGACTTTTCAGTATTTGGAAGTTAATTTGAATCATATTTAAAACATTTATCAAAAGTTTTGAAACGCTGTGAAGAAACTAATTTGGTCCATAACTGGGAAAAATGTCAATTTATGGTAGCAGGAGGAATTGTTTTGGGACATCATATATCAAAAAATTGTATGGAGGTTGATCATGCAAAAATTTAAGTTATCTCTAATTTACCTTACCCAACAAATGTAAGAGGAATTAGAAGTTTTCTGGGACATTCTAGATTCTTCAGACGTTATATTAAAGAATTTTCAAAAATTTCAAAGCCTTTATGTCGTTTACTAGAAAAGATGTGATTATTTTTTTTTGATGATGAATGCCTAAAAGTTTTTGAAATATTAAAAGAAAAATTAATCACTGCACCTATTATAGTTTCACCAAACTAGGAAAAACCTTTTGAATTAATGTGTGATGCTAGTGATTATGCTATTGGTGTTGTTTTAGGTCAGAGATATGATAAAATTTTCAAAGTAATTTACTATGCTAGTAAAACTCTTAACAAAGCTCAACTTGATTATACCACAACTGAGAAAGAGTTATTAGTTATACTATTTGCCTTTAATAAATAAAGATCATATTTATTTGGAACAAAATTTGTGGTGCATACTGATCATTTTGCTATTAAATATTTAATGAAGAAGAAGGATGCAAAACCGAGACTTTTAAGATGGATTCTTCATTTGTAAAAATTTGATTTTGAAATAATAGATAGGAAGGGTGCTGATAATCAAATTGTTTATCATTTGTCCAGGATGGAAACTGAAAAATCTCTCTACTTCTAAAATGAAATCAATGAACATTTTTCTAATGAAAAATTGTTCATTATTAATGAGTGGTGTGTTCTGTGGTATGTCGACATTGTAAACTTTATTTTCAGTGATATTATACCCTATGGTTCAACATACAAAGAGAGGAAGAAATTTTTATCTAAAGCTAAGACTAATTTTTGGGATGACACATTTTTATATAAGTAAGGAAATGATCTAATCATTAGAATATATGTTCCTTAGAAGAAACTTATGAAATTATTCAAAAATATCATAATTCTGATTATGGTGGACATTTTGGTGTTGATAAAATTGCATATAAAATCGTATAATCTGGATTTTATTGGCCTACAATTTTTAAGGATGTTAATTATTATATTTAAATTTGTGATCGATGTCAACGTATAGGCAATATTTCTAGAAGAAATGAGATGCCCCTCAATTATATGTTGAAAGTTGAAATACTTGATGTTTGGAGATTAGATTTCATGGGACCGTTTATATCATCTTTCAGAAATACATACATTTTGTTAGCAGTAGACTATGTATCTAAATGGATAGAAGCTGTTGCTTTACCTTGATGTGATGATTAAAGTGTTGCAAAGTTTTTAAGAAAGAATAAATTTTGCAGATTTGGAATACCAAGAGTGATCATAACTGATGAGGGAAGTCATTCTGGAACTACGATCATGGAAAAGTTCGCAAAGAAATATCATATTAACCATCGCATTGCTACTGCTTAGCATCCGCAGATAAGTGGTTTGGTTGAATTATCTAATCATAAAATTAAAAGAATTTTGGAAAAGACAGTTAATCTAAACAGAAAGGACTGGTCAATTAAATTGAATTATGCTTTGTGGGCCAATAGGACTGCCTACAATACTCATATAGGAATGTCCCTATGGGACATAGGCTGATTTTTAGAAAAAGCTTGTCATTTATCAGTTGAACTTGAATATAAAGTATATTGGACAATTAAAGAGTTCCATTATAATTTGAAAGATGCTGGTGAAAAGAGTTTTTGCAATTAAATGAGCTTGAAGAGATAAGGTATGAATCTTATGAAAATACTAAGATTTATAAAGAAAGATGAAGTTATGGTATGATCGGAAGATTCTTACTAAAAATCTTGAGCGGGACAACAAGTTTTGTTATATAATGCCAGATTGAAAATATTTGCACGAAAACATAAGTCCAGGTGGATGGTGATCCACTGAAAATTTGATAGCTTTTTACTAATCATTTCATACCTATTTTTTTATGATATTGCACTTTAAAGAAAGGTATTTTTCATGATTTCATGCAGGTACAATGATTTGTGGCCTTTAAAGCAATAGGAAGAGAAAAGGAGCAAATTTGGAGTGAAAAAAGACAAAAATGCATTTTAATGAACTAGCGCTAAACAACGCTGTCACCAGCCCCGAGCAATGCCAATTTACAGAGAATTATAATGTTTTGGCAGAATAATGTGTCGAACGGTGCTCCCACCAGTGCCGGACAGCGCGATATCCCGAATTCAAACTAGATTCAATCCATTTGGCCGGATTTTGAAGGTTTGCTTGAGGAAACTCTTGGGACTTCAGTTTTGGCAGAATTTAAACACTTTTGGAGCCATGTTTGAAGAGGGGGATGAAAGGAAGAGAAGAGTTTAGAGTTTAGAGAGAGTTTCTTTCCATTTTGTGTAGGAAGTTAGGTTTTGTGTTTTCTCTACTAAGGAGTGTGAGCGAAGAGGGAAAGTGAGAGATTTCTTCTTCCTTACTCATCTAAAGAGAGAATTGTGTGTTGTTGTGAAGAAAGAAGAGGAGACAAATGAATTACTTGAGATTCTCTTGGTGAAGAGTTTGAGTTAAGTTGTCTTTATTTTACTCTGTTTGTATGATGTTATTTTTATATATAAAATTCATGTTTTGACATTTTTTCCTCATGAGTCTTGAGTAGATTTTTTTGTCTTTCTCCTTTACATGTGATTTGTTGATGTTGTGAAATGGAAATGATGAGCTGACTTTTTATGAAGAATTAGTGATGACCTTTTCACTTAGAACTTTGTTCATATTTTGATCTGGCCAATTGAATTGTTAAAACTTGTTGGGAAACATATGTTCCGAAAGAATTATGAGTTCCACAACAAAAGTGAAGGTCACATTCAATGTCCATGAATGTGAGACGTAGTTCATGGGGATTGAGTGCAAATAAATAGGGAAATGTACTTTGATGGGTGTAGAATTGGAGATTTCAGAGTGATAAGCTGATATCCTCAATTTGATCCTAATGTTTAAAAACTAAGGCTAGAGTCGGCCTTCAGGTGAAGGGAAGTGGGAGCTCTAGAGTGAGAGCCAGTATCCTCCCAGCCTAACCACGGATTTGGGGACTAAACTTAGGATTAGCCAATGTTCTTTATACGCTGAAATATGGGTAAAGAGTAGGAATGCTCCTATTTAGCACAGTACATTTGTATCATTGTTCTATGTCACAATAATCATCACATTATGATTGGAAAGGAGGAAGAATCATTCTTGCAACTAAACTTTGTTATAAATTTAGTCTTGTGATAATTTAACTTGCTAGAGTCTAGAACGTGCTTAAGTAAAAATAGAAACTGAATTTGTTTGTCTTTACTTTAAGAATTAAACCACTTGTAATTGTGTTGTGATACGATTAGTGATTTCTGTGCTACGTCATAAAATTAAGGCCTTCCTGTGGGATTGATAATCAAGACTCCACTAGAGCCTTGTATTACTTGAGTGATATGTATACGTACATGTCGGCTGCTGAATGTTTAAGATTTAATTTAATGTATAAGTATATATATATATATATATTGATTTGGAAAATAGAACTTTAAATTTTAAAAAATGAGAATGGACAAAACTCATTCGTTTAGCAGTTTGAATGAACGAGCGTAATATCGCAAGTAACACATCTATTCCAAAGAGTATACACCCTACTTGATGATATCGCTTGATCAAATAAACTACAAAATTCATGACATCTGTTCTGGTCTACGAACCTTTATGTGGTCTGACAAATTCTCTATTTAATACAAAAAGAATTAAATAGGGTTTATATTATCTGGGGTCTTTAAAGCTCCCTATAGTCAATTACCCCTCAAATGATCGAAGTCACCTGAGAGAACTCTCGATTTAGATCAGGGGTTTCTATCTTCATGAAATCAAATGTAGGGTTTTCAACGAAGTGTGGTAGTAGGAAGTCCAATGGGTGAAAGGCGCAATGTGGAACAGTTATTTCCAGAGTCAAAGAAAAGAAAGATAGGGGATGTCACAGATATCGAGGAGGACCTCGATGACTTCTCAAACTATCCTAATGTTGGGCTTTAAATTTTGGAAATGAATTTTTTAAAGTTTCAATCCTGCCAATTAATTATAGGAATTACATTTACATAATCACGTTATTATGCAAATAACCTGGAAAGTAGGAGGATTTACGCCGTATCGGACGACGACCTCAAAATCCTAAGTTAGTTAGGGCTTATATTGCACAACAAGACTGTGCAAAGGCCTAAAAGAACAGGTGAGGATTTATGTCGCACTAGGCAGACTTCCTCAAAGTCCTAGGGCTTGTTGTTTAAACTAAAGAATGGTTCTGCTGATGTCGACACGGGTTTTGCTGTTGAAGATGGTCGTGCTGCCCTCGAAGTCGTGCTCCGTGCTCCATGTCGTTGTAGAGGTTCAGTTTTGGAAAATGATAATCAAGAGATGAGAGAAGTGTTTTGGTTTAGAGAAGTCTTAAAATCCAAATATTTTAATGTTTTAATTAAAACAAATATTAAAGTTGATTAAACAGAACCGATTAAGATCTCACGGTTTCGTCATCCCAACACCGTTATTTTCATCGGATTCACTTAGTGCAAATGAATTCGCTAAACTCAACTGAATGAGTTCCACACTTTCATTTAGACTGTGGGAAATCTCGTTAGCAATATGTGGGTTACATCATCCGAGGTATTCCTAATCATCCAACGAGACATTTTAATTTAGTTGTAGTTGTAGTTTTTGTTGTTCTGTTTGTGATTAAATTTTGAGTTGTTTTATCTTTTGAATGTTGTGGCGGTGAATTTTATCTTGTTGTGACTTTTAATTTAGTTTTGGGTTTCAGTTTTGTGACTATCCTAAAGGTTTTCAGTTTTCATGCAGGGTGACATTCTTGTTTAATATGCAAGAAAAGTAAAGTACAGTGCAGGAAAAATAAATCGCAATAAAATAAAAGCGTACCTGGTAGGGTCTTCTTGTCATTCCCAGCTGAAACTTTAGTATTGGATTGTATGTATGTGTTTATAATTTTGCAGAAATTAAAGCATGCCAGAACACAGGAAGAAGTAGGACTAACAAGCAGTAACTACTCAATCCTATGATGTCCATGTAAAGATCCTGGTTGTCTACCAAATGCTGTGATGTCTATGTGAGTTTCTATGTTGTGTTTCAATGAACTTTGTTAATTTAATTGAGGATGGTTTTGTTAAGCAGACATATTAAGTTTAATGGACTTCTGAGGTATCCAAAAGGTCAGAGAAGGATGCAAGTCCATGCTTCCATCTCACAGCCTGGTGAAAAGTCTCGGGCTCATTTAGACTTATTATGTTGCTTAACAACTCATCCTACCTATACCCTTATGATTAATGAACACGGGTGTTCGGGGTAGGTTGGGGCAGATGGGTTTAGGTGTGTTTTGGATTTGGATTTGTGGCAATTGGTAGTTTGATTTGGACTTATGGGAGTCCTGTAAAAAGTTTGTGATTTTATTTGTGGAAGATTTGATTGAATTTGTGTCTGGACTTGTTTTTTTTTTTGGTTTTGGTTTTGGTTTTTTTTTTGGTTTAGGTTTAGTTTGATTTTGTTTTTGGTTTTGGTTTGTTTTTAGAGCTAGGAACTTTGAGTTTGGAATGTGAATTGGGAAGATTGTATGGACATCGGGTAGAATTTGGGTTACTCCATGTATTCACTAAGCATAAGGGTATTCTTATTATGTTTTCTACACCAAGTTGTGATTTCCTAGCGGTCTTTGTAAAGGGAAAAACAAACCATATCTCAGGAGGCCTATCCTAGGTTTGATTGTTATCGTTTTGGTATTGTATTGTAGTCGGGATTGTTGTTGTATGTTGTGATTGTTGTGATTGTATGTGTGTAATGTGTATGATTGTTGATGTGGTTATAGTTGTGATTGTATATGATTATTATGTTATTTATATGTCATTATTGTTATTTATTAATTTATTATTGTTTATTTTCTTATGTGTTATCATTTTATGTTATTATCATTAATCATTATTTAGGTGTCGTTAGTTTTATTATGTGTTTTTTAAAGTCATTATCTTTTATTGTAATTGAAATTGTTTATTTAATTTATTATCTTATTTAATTCATTGTGATTTATTTACCTTTATTTGATTGTTATTTATTTCTTTTATTTAATTGATTAATCATCATTTACTTTACTTTATTTATTTATTTATTGTTATTTCTTTATGATTGGTTAATATTTATTTATTTGAATTATTATTTTTGGTTTTCATTTAATTATTATTATTTAATTCAGAAAATTTAATTTATTATAAATTATTATTTATTTACATTATTGCTTAATTTAATTTAATTTAATTTAATTTATTATTTATTTACATTATTATGTAATTTTATTTTATTTAATTTCTGATTTTAATTAATTTAATTTAATTTAATTTATTTAATTAATTTAATTTAATTTAATATTTATTTATATAATTATTTTGGGTTTATTTAATTAATTATTATTTAATTTAATTTGTTTAATTTATTTATTATTTATTTTTTTGGTTTTATTTAATTTTAACTATTTAATTTCAATTTAATTTATTATTTATTTATATTATTTACATTATTTTCAATCTATGTATATATACATATGTGTTATTTATTTTACTATTCCTTTCATTCTTATCATTTTTTAATATATATAAATTATAAGTTAATTTTATTTTAATTTATTATTGTTATTATTTAGATGTATATTTAAATTTATTATTTATATCATTTATTTATCATTTATATTATTATTTATTTATTTATAAAGCTTTTCATTTTCTCTCTCCTTGATTATTCTTTTTTCTAAATTTAAGTTATTACCATTTATTTAAAGCTATTACAATTATTATTTATTTATATTTTTACATTTATATTATTTTAAAAAGGAATGAAATTTTTTTTTACTTATTTTTGTTTTTTATTTATATTTACAATTATTATTTTAATTATTATTATTATCATTTTTTCCCTCATACTTTTGGTTTTCTTTTAGAATTATAACATTATTTTCTTTATTTTCATAATATCATTTATTTACAAATATACATATTTAGCATTTAGTTAGTATTTTAATATTTTAGTGGTATTTATTTATTTTTAAATTTAATATTGTTATTATTAATTTACATATATATATTATTATTCATTTAGTTATTTATTATTTTAGATTTTTATTTAATTTTCTTCTTTTTATTATTATTTTTTTTATTCCCTCTTTATGTTTATTTTTCCTTTCTTTTATTTTTATTTCCTTTATGTTGTATTATTTCTTTTAAATTTTAAAATTCACTTTTTAAGTTAGTTAAAAACTAGGTGGTAAAGTTGTAAATACTTAAAACTAGTTAACCTAATTAGATAATATGCATGAAAAAAGAAATCCTAAGGCTAAACATGGAAAGATTTAAAAACTAAATAGCTAAATAACGTTGCATAAAAAAGGAATTTCTAAGCCTAAGCATGGAAACATTTAAAAAGCATACATGAAGATTTAAACAAAAAAATTAAATGACTTGTATGTAAATTTAAAAATCTTTGTAAAGGAAGAAGTATTTTAAAGAAAAATCATGTAGGTGTGAAATATTTAGGCTAAACATGAAGATGGAATCTAAAAAAAACTTTTGAAACAAAAATTTCCATAAAAAAAAAGAATAAATGAGAGGGGAAGAAAATTACCTTAGCTTTGGAGGAGTTGATGGAACAATTTGAAGAGGGGATGCCTTTGTTGAAGCTCACGGCTAGGAGGGTTTTGGGTAGGGTGTGGCTTGCCTGGAAGAAGAAGAGGGAGAGGAGGGAGGCTCACGGCTAGGAAAGGAATTTGGGGGGTGAATGAGGAGTTATGGTGATGAAGTGAATGAAGTGAATGAAGTGAGTAAGTGAGTGTGTGGTGAAAAATGGGATGATGAGAGAGTTAAGCGGGGGGCTCACGGATTTTTTTGGAGTTAAGGAGGGGGTAAGGGAGTGGTGAGGTGGAGGCATGGTGAAGGTAAGGAGATGGTTGTCGGCATATTTTTTTTAGGTTGTATTATATTTTGAAAAGGGGTCGCCTACAGAAATTGTCGGCAAATTTTTAATTTAATTTAAATAAATAATTTGAAAAGTAGTATTTGATTTTAAAAATAATTTTTAAATTTAAATATTTTAAGATATGAAATCAAACCAATCTCACATCCCAAATAGTTCACATAAACGAGCGTCGCACCACAAACCGTGTATCTATCTCGAAGAATAGACACACTGCTTGATAATGGAGCTCGATTAGATAAACTAGAAAGGTTTGTGACATCCGTTTGGTCTGCGAACCAATTTTATAAGCCGACAAATTCCCCTGCTTAATATGAAAGCATTAAATAGGGTTTATATTACTCAGGTTCTTTAAAATTCCCTATAAGGGCAAGCCCCTATAGTTAATTACATCTTAAGTGACGGGAATCACCTAAGAAAACTCTCGATAATAATCAGTAATTCTGCTCTCAAGAATTTCAAAGTTGAAGTTTTCAAAGGATTGAATTTTGGAATTTCAATGGGGAATGGATCAAATTTGGAACATTGTGTTTTGGGAATTCAAAGGGAGAAAAGTAGGAGAAATTACAGATTCGAAGCGAACTTCGGTAATTTCCCGACTATCCTATTGTTTGGCTTGAATTTAAGAAGGTCCTAATATTTATTTAATATTTTGATCTTGTCAATTTTAGTTAATTAGGACTTATATTTATATGATAGAATCATACAAATAGCCTGGAAGATGTGAGGGTTTATGTCGTATCGGACGACTACCTTGGAATCCTAAGTCCGGTTAGGGCTTAATTTGCAATGCAAATGCCTAACGAAAAGGTTGAGGATTTATGTTGCACTAGGCAAACTACCTCGAAATCCTATGGATTGGTTATTTAACTCTAAGAAGGTTTTGCTGAAATAAACTCGGAGTTTTGCTGACGACGATGGCCGTGCTGCCCACCATGCTCCAAGCTTCTTGTTGTTGCAGAGGTTTGGTTTTAGAAGTCATAAATCAAGAGATGAGAAAAGTGTTTTGGTTTAGAGAAAATCTTAATTTCCAAGTGTTTTTTTTTATGTTTTAATTAAAACAAATCTTAAAGTTGATTATAGCAACACCGGTTAAGATCCCATGGTTCCATCCTTCCGGCATCGTTATTTTTATCGGATTCACTTAGTCCAGGATGAATTTGCTAAACTCAACTGAATGAGTTCCACACTTTCATTTAGACCGTGGGAAATCCCGTTAGCAACACGTAGGTTACATCATCCGAGGTATTCCCGATCATCCAACGGACGTTTTAATTTAGTTGTAATTGTAGTTTTGTGTTACGTTTTGTGATTAAATTTTGAGTTGTTTTATATTTTGAAATGTTGTGGCGGTGAATTTTATCTTGCAATGACTTTTAATTTAGTTTTGGTTTCATTTTTAGAGTCTATCCTAAATGTGTGGGTTTTCATGCAACAGTTTTTTATCATGCAATAAAAGTAAGTGCGATGCGATTAAATAAATTGCAATAAGGTAAATTGCAATAAAATAAAAGCGTACCTGGAGGGTCTTCTCGTCATCCCAAGCTGCACTTAAAACACAATTAGAATATTTAAGCAAGTTCCTAGGTAAAGCTAAGGGAAGGGTTATGGTTTTCTACCAAATTCCTAATCCTATAGCTAGTCATTTCCTATGACGTCTAGGTTCTTGTGTTTTGGTTCGAGGACGATTTTCTTCATCAAAGAATAATTAAGTTCAATTGTTCTTATGAACATCCTATCATATCGAGGAAGTGCTTAAGGCAAATCTTAAACATCTTTTCAATATTTCTAGGATTGTTTTAAGTCCAAATGAATTTAATTAACCGTCCGGGAATTCAGATTTTGTTATCTTGCTCAGTGAACTAGGACATTTGAATATCCTATAAGTGAAGTAACATTTCATTTAATGTTCTATTTAGGAGTTATGGTAATAAAAGTTTTCGAGGGCAAATCGGTGTTCAAATGGTTTATGATTTAATTTAATTTCAATTAACGGGTTTAAATTTGGAATAGTGTTCAAGTTGCTTTATATTTAATTTCTTTCATGTCTTAGGTGATGTTACTTTTAATTTAATTTAACTTTAATTTAATTTAATTTAATTTAATTTTAATTTAATTTAATTTAATTCAATTTAGTTTGATTTGATGTTTAAATTAATTTAGTTTAATTTGATTTAATTTCCTTTAATTTAATTTAATTTAATTTAACTTAATTATGTTTTAATTTAATTTAATTTAATATGTTTTAATTTAATTTAATTTAATTTAATTATTTAACTTAATTTAATTTAATTTAATTATTTAATTTAATTTTATTTATTTAATTTATTTTAATTTATTTTTATTATTATTTTTAATTTAATTTTAATTTAATTTTATTCTTAATTTTAATTTTTAATTTTACTTTGTTTTTAATTTTAATTTAATTGAAAATTTAAAAGGGTTTAATAATTTAACTTTAATTTAATTTAAATGATTAAGTCCTTTAACATTTTTAAAACTTAAATTTGAATTATCATTTTTAATTAGGAATTAAATATTAATGAGATTATTAATTTAGGGATCTTTAAATTAAAGAATAAATCTCTTCCTAATAATATCCCTATCTTAATAATTCTAATTTTATTATTCTTCCAAATTTAATCAATTATTTAATTAAGGTTTATTTTAATTATCTTCAAATTGTTTAATAGGTTTCTACAATTTAATTATTTAAATTTTAATCATCCAAATCAGATTAAGATCAAATATTTTACTTGTTAATTTTATTAAACCTAAAGTTTTAATTAAAGGTTAAAATTTTTTAATTACCACTTTGCCCTACAAGCTTAATAATTTCATAACTCACTAAATTGAGCTTAAATGAACTTGAAATTTTTGTGTGACCTCACTCATATGCCAATAAAGACATGAGAGGAGAAAATGTGATTTTTCTGCATTTAATTTATTTATGTAATTATTTTTGGTGGAAAATAGGAATTTCCAAGGAAAATTTAATAATATGACCTTGGGAAAGTTTCTGTCCTTAAGAAAATTAGGGGACATTCCTAATGACTAGAGGACCACTTGGACCAATTTTGGTGATTTTTTGAACTATATTATTTTTATTATAATTATTTTAAGTTTTGGAGTGTTAATTAATTTAAAAATAAAATATAGGTTGAAAAATGAAATTTATATTTTCCAAAATTCTCTCTGATATCAAGGAAATCAGAGAATCAATTTTTGTAATTTTTAGATTTTTCTATGATTTATTATAATTATTTTAGTGAAAATGCTAGAAAATACATTTTTTTATTTTAAAATTACCCTAGGGCTTTAAAATTTAATATCTCATTAAATAGACCTAAGAAAAATATGGGGTTTGTTCCTAAGTGACTAAAATTCAAAATGTGACATTTTGGTGAATTTTATTATTTTTGTGATTTTTATTATTTTTTAATTATTAAAAATATTAAAATAATATTAAAAATCAACTTTTTTAGAAAATTAAAATTTTAATTTTCTTAAATTCCCCTGATATCAGAGAGGCTCCAAAACCAATTTGGTGAATTTTTGAAAGGTATTTTGAAAGTTATGAATTTTTAAAGTTTAAAATGACTAAATGGCTTAATCAACCCATTTAGTAGGGCTAACCAAGTCCAATTGACTTCAAATTTTTATGGTGGGTTCCTCTGATCCTAAAGGTCAGTGGAGAATTGATTTCAATTCAATTTGATGTATGGTTAACTCTAATTAATTAGGATTCTATTTTGAGTGTTTAAGCCAATTAGTTTTATTTTAAATGAACTAATTCAAAACCTATTTTTCCTAGGGTCCTCTGGTCATAAGGGACATCACCAAATTTTTCTAGAATTTATTTCACAACATGCTAATTATTGGAATTAAAATACTCAAAACAGTAACATGAATTTGAAAAATCAATAACTTCTCATAGGGATGGCATCTAACTTTGGAAAATTCAGGGAATGTTTCCAAATTCAGAGGTTTCAAAAGCCCTATGGTCTCATGCCATGGTGAATTTCCTATATGCATGGAGAATTAAAATAATGTAGACAGTAAATAAATTATTAAAAATAAAATACTTGATGAAATTAAATGATTTCTTTTCCACATTATTCTCCTCTATTCACTGAGCAAGAGGGTAGTTTTATTTTATTTTTATGATTTTCCTACAAAAAGTTATGAATTTTCCAAGTTCAGGGAATTAAATAAATAGAAAATCCCTAATTTTCTATTTATCCGAGTCGGCGCCGCGTCATCCTCGGCATCTCCGAACGCACACGTGTCGCCTTCTGATTCGGTGCCGCCACTTGAGTCAGCAGCCCGGGTCCTGCTTGTATCCCTCCGTCTCCTCATCCGGCGCGATCCTGGCCGTCCGTCCGCGCGTGTATTGAATGAACGGCATCCGTTCATCTTCCCCAAGCCTCCTAGCCCGAGAACCGTCCATCTTCTAGGCCTAAGATCTCTCTCGATACTTGACCAAATTTAACGTTCTTATGCTCTATGGATTCGTCTCGAAAAGACGAACACATCCATACGGTTTATGTGGTATGAAATTGACTTAATAAAAATGGAGAATGTTCAAAAGCTCGGGAAGAAGAGTGAGGCCATACCTTTGCTCAGAGAAGTGTGGCTTCGATCTGAGGGTTGTTTCACCTTCGATTGGATCCCAACAAGCTCCAGATGAAGTCTCCTGGTCTGGTGAATTGCCTAGGTAGGATTTCGACCACAGCTCGATCACAAAGCTTGGAGGTCGGAGCAACCGGGTGGCTCGGAGATGGGGCTTTTGCTGGTGGACATCTTCTCTTGGACTCGGTGAAGGTGTAGGACCAATCAATTTGAGGATTGACCCATCGTGAAGAAGTGTCCTGGTTTTCGGGCTAAAGTTTGAGCTCAAAATCGAGCTCACTCGGAGGGAATTGGGGCTGGAATTCAGTGGGGATCAAATGCTCTATGTATGGGGAATGGTCTGCAGCAATTTTGGCAGAGTTTCCTTAAGGTTTGTTTCAGCACCTCTCATGGCCGAGAAGGGGTGGTGTTTAAATAGGAGAGGGTAGAGGGCCTCCCAGGGGGAGTTAGGGCTTGGGATCAGCTGCTCTTGGCAAGTGAAGAACAGCTACAATAGCCACTGGGGATGGGGCAGCTCAGCAGGTGAGAATTCTAAGCTTGGGCTCACATGTGAGCTCTCGGCCATGGAGTTTTTCGGCGACCCAGGCGGCTGGTCGGCAGGCATGGGTCACCCTCAGGTCCAGGTGGGTCAGGGCTGGGGTTTAGTGCAGTCAATTGGGCCTTGCCATGTGTAAAGGGGATGGCTTGGAATGGAATGGGGAAGAGGCCACTTTGGCTAGGTTTGGGTCAACCCATCCTTTTGGGCTAGGTGCACCATCCAAGGCCTGGTTTTGGGCTGAAAAGAGTCACTTGGGTCAGCTCCCATGGGGTGGTGAAGTCTCCATCCATGGTGAGGTGGCTAAGCATGGTTTAGTGTGTGACATGCTTATGGTTAAAAAGGCTTAATGAAGGATTAGGAAAGGGAGCCCTCCTTTTGCCATTAATGGCTTGGTCACATGTCAAACCTTCCATGGCTTCATGTGGCTTGTCCATGGCTTGCATGGCTTGTCTTTGGCTTGGGAAAAGATTGGGTCAATTTCATAAAAAATGATTTTGTGGATTTTGGCATTTTAATGGAAATTTTTATGGGACTTGATTTGGAATTGTTTAATTGATGGGATTAGAACTTAGGGAATGGCTTTGATTAAGTGGATGGCAAATGGAAATGTCATGTGGGCTTTGGATGAATTTGGGCTTTTTAATTTGAAGGAAGTGGGCTTTTAGGAAGGTTTAAGGGAAGTGGGCTTTTTGAATTTTAAAATGGACTTTAGGATGAAATTTTGGTAAAGGCTTGGGCCAAATAATTGTTGGGTTTAGCTCATAGATGTCTTGGAGCAAATTGGAAGTGATTTGGGTTTGAATTGGGTTGAATTTGGGCTCCTTTGGTGAATGGGGCAATGTATGTCAAATTGGGCTAACTTGGGTTAATGTTGGGCTAGGGTTGAAATTGATGTAAAATTAATGTTGGGAAATGTTTATGGGAGTGTTTCAAAGAGGTTTTGACTTTGGTTGGGCTTTGATTTTGGGATTTGGGCTCATTTGGGTTAGGTTTGGGTTTAGGTCAAAATTGGGCTTTTTAGCTTTGGGTTGAATTTGAGTGGGGTTTGGGTCTAAATTTTGGGCAAATCATGTTAGTGTTTTGCTTGTAGGGATGTTAAGGAAGATTTGGAAAAGATTTGGGGTTAATTGGAGTTGAATTGGGTGAGTTTGGGTTAGGTTTGGGTCATGGGTCCAAATTGGGCTTTAAGGCCAAAAGTGAAATTAGATCCAAATGTCAATCAAATTGGACTTGGATTTGGTCTAAATTGGTGTTGGAAATGTTGAATTGAAGTTTAGAATTGAATTGGACCAGAATTTGGGTCAATTGGGTAGGTTTGGTTTGACATTGGGTTCACTTAGGGTTAAAATGGGTCAAATTGGGGGTTTTGACAAAAGTAGGGTAAATTGATAAAATTGGCCCATGGTGTAGTTGGACAAAATGAAATTGGGAATATTTGAGATTTTTTGGAATTTTCTGGGAATTTTCGAAATTTTTGGATTTTTTAGGTCAAGGGGGTATTTTGGGTATTTAGAGGGTATTGGGAGGTATTTTTGGAATTTTTGGTATTTTTGGGTAAGGATGATCAATTTGAGTGATGTGGAAATGTTTAGGATTGATTTTGGGAAATGTTGGGCAATTTAGGTGATTTTTGCAAATTTTGAGTAGTTTCAAGGGTTTTGGGTAGGTTAGGCGGGTGTAGGGTCCCGGGGGTCAAAAATTTAAAATTTAGAAAATTGAAGATTGGGTAAATTTGAATGGAATGAAATCATTTTGGTTGAGCCATGAAGCCACATCAAGCCCACATGAGCCATGAAGGGACTCATTTGAGGCATTCACTATGTTGTTCCTAACCCTCTTGCCCAAGGGCTTAGGGGTTAAGGACCATCCATGTGAATCACCTACATGAGTCAGGAGGTCAAGTTAGGTATGGTGTGGTTTTAGGAGATGTGTGAAAGTGTAGTGTATGAGTGTAGTGTGTGTGTAAGTCAGCCCTTCACCGGACCAGTGCCACCTGAGGTAGTCCTAAGGCCAAAGAGTCCTATAGGAACTCATCCTTTAAACTTCCACATTTGATTTCAACCCTCAGGTGATTAGGGGTCTATAGTCAAATTTGTAGAGTTTGCAGGGAGTTAAGAAGTGGTTTGAAATTCTAGGAAGTGGGTCCCAATTCTAATCCTCTAAGATAGTCAAAGGAAAAGCCTAAGGCTAGATCCTAAGTACTAAAAAGAAGAAGAGAAGACCTCATCAAAATTGAGGTCAACAATGGTGAGGTGGAGGTATGGTGAAGGTAAGGAGGAGGTGAGGGGAGAAGTGAGGGAGAGGTGAGGGAGAGATGAGGGAGAGATTTTATATTTATTTATTTATTATTTTTATTATTATTATTATATATATATATATATATGCCATGATGTTTAATTTGGTTAATTTTGGTTTAATTTGGTTTGATTTTAATCATCAGTTCAATTAGGTTCATTTGGGTTTGGGTTGGCTTAACTTGGGTTAGAGCTTGAATGAAGCCCAAGTACCTTGATCAATATTGTCTATATGATTGTAATGAAGATCTTTCATGAAGACATAAAGTGGTTTTGAGCTTCCTTTGGTTTGATTTTAATCATCAGTTCAATTAGGTTCATTTGGGTTTGGGTTGGCTTAACTTGGGTTAGATCTTGAATGAAGCCCAAGTACCTTGATCAATATTGTCTATATGATTGTAATGAAGATCTTTCATGAAGACATAAAGTGGTTTTGAGCTCATTTGGAAGTTCAATTTTGGTATGGATAGGATTTTTGATTATTTTGGACCATATTCGATTTGGGTCAAGTTATCTTGAGTTTGAGTGGGAATGTGGTCCAGAGGTCTTTAACAATAGTGTAGCTATGGTTTTTTTGAAGATTTTTCTTGAAGACATGAAATGGTTTTGACAAATTTTAGAGTGTCAATTTGGTGGATTTAGGACATGTGTTCAATTGGGGTTAAAATTGGGGTTTTGGTCCAAAATGGATTTGCGTAAGACTTGAGCTCAAATTGTGGACAATTGATGATTAAATTTAGTTTAAGGAGGTGTTATAAAGAGTTTGGGATTTAAATTAGGCTAGATTTTGGTCAATTGGGTCAAGATTGGGTTTGATTTAGGCACTTTTAGGCTATATAGGTCAAATTGGGGTTTTTTTATTTAAATTGGGTTAAATTGACAAAATTGGATTATGGTGTAGTTGAACAAAATGAAATTGGAAATTTTTTGGAGTCTCTACAATTTTTTGAGATTTTTTTGGAAGTTTTGGATTTTTTGGGTAAAAGGGTATTTTGGGTATTTTGAGGGTATTGGGGGGTATTTTTGGAAATTTTGGAATTTTTGGTCATGAATGGTCAATTTGAGTGGTAAGGAATATCTTGGAATGATTTTTGAGGAATTTTGGTGAATTTGAAGAATTTTAGGTAATTTAGGGCATTTTCGGAGGTCAAGGGCCAAATTTTTGAAATTTTGAAAAATTGAAGCTTGGTTTGAGATGAATGCCATGAGATGGTTTAAATTGAGTTATGGACCAAAGGTCACTACATTTGGTCCTCTATGTATTGTTACTAGTCAAACCCTAGCCTGATGCCAAGAGTTGAGAAGAACCATCTACATGAGTTTCCAAAGGTTTAGGGGAATGTGTGCATGTTAGTGGTGAACTCCAGACCTCCCTCAGGGCAAATCCTAAGGTCTGACCACCTATATGAGACTTCCCTTAGGATTCCTTATGCTTGCTTTTTTCCTACCAAAAGGTGTAGGTTAGTCCTTAAGCATATGAAAACCCTAGTGAAGCAAGAAGAGTTTTGAATTTCTATGGGGAGGGTTCCATGACTAGTCTTCTAAGAAAGTCACCGGGAGAGTCCTACGGCTAGACCCTAGGCTATTCTAAAGAGAGTCTAGACCTAAACCAAAAGTGAGGTCAACAAATGGACCCCCAATAGGTGTGGTGTGCCGGACAGGCACGCCGCGCGTATTGGTGTTGATCGAAAAGATCAACAAACCAACACAAAGCTGCCTAAGAAAAATACTTAGGACAGAACGTAGAATTAAGAGAGAGTTGTTGTTTTTGATGGGAAAGGAAATGTTGAACTGTTAATTTAAGAGTGACAAAATTTTTATTTTCAAATTTCAAATTTCAAATTTGGATTTAATTTCGATTTAAATTTCAGTTGCAATGTCAATTTCAATTTTGGACTTTGATTTGGTAAAAGTTTCAAATTTTGAAAAATGACAAGACCGGTTGAGATGGAAAGCGCAAGGACTCACATCCAACTCAAAGTTCGAACAAGAAAAAAAAACATGACTAGAATCATTATGATAGGAAAGGATCCAAAAGTAATGCGGAATCGGATGCCTTGATTCAATCGAAGGCCTTACTCCTCAACCTCTAAAACTGACAGAAGATCATTGCAGAGCAATGTGGTATCGGATACTGGTATCCCCAACCTCTAAAATAAATAGGAGAGCATTGCAAAGCAATGCTGTATCGGATATTGGGATCCTCAACCTCTAAAACTTGACAGAAATTTAACAGGAGCCATTGCAAAGAAATGCGGTATCGGATGCTGCGATCCCTACCTCTAAAACTTGATAGGAGACCATTGCTGAGCAATGCGGTATCAGATACTGGGATCCTCCACCTCTAAAACTTTATAGGAGACCATTGCTGAGCAATGCGGTATCGGATACTGGGATCCTCCACCTCTAAAACTTTATAGGAGACCATTGCTGAGCAATGCGGTATCGGATGCTGGGATCCTCTACCTCTAGAACTTTATAGGAGACCATTGCTGAGCAATGCGATATCGGATACTGGGATTCTCCACTTCTAAAACTTTATAGGAGACCATTGCAATGCAATGCGGTATCGGATACTGGGATCCTCCACCTCTAAAACAGACAGGAGAACATTGCAAAGCAATGCGGTGTCGGATACTGAAATCGTCAACCTCTAAAATCGACAGGAGAACATTTTAGAGCAATGCGGTATTGGATGTTGGGATCCTCTACCTCTAAAATATATCAGGAGATCATTGCAAAGCAATGCGTGGGATCCTCTACCACTAAAATAAATCAGGAGATCATTGCAAAGTAATGCGGTATCGGATGCTGGGATCCTCTACCTCTAAAATATGAAAGGAGACCATTGCTGAGCAATGCAGTATCAGATATTGTGATCCTCCACCTCTAAAACTAATAGGAGATCATTGCAACGCAATGCGGTATCAAATACTGGGATCCTCCACCTCTAAAATATATCAGGAGATCATTGCAAAGCAATGCAGTATCGGATACAGGGATCCTCTACCTCTAAAATATCAAAGGAGAACATTGCAGAGCAATGCAATATCAGATACTAGGATCGAAGGAGATCATTACAGAGTAATGCGGTATCAGATACCGGGATCCTCTACCTCTAAAATATCGAAGGTGATCATTGCAGAGCAATGCAGTATCGGTTGCTAGGATCCTCTACCTCTAAAATATATCAGGAGATCATTGCAAAGCAATGCAGTATCGGATGCTGGGATCCTCTACCTCTAAAATATCAAAGGAGATCATTCCAGAGCAATGCGGTATCGGATACTGGGACCTCTACATCTAAAATATCGAAGGAGAACATTGCAAAGAAATGCGGTATCGGATGTTGGGATCCTTTACCTCTAAAATATATCAGGAGATCATTGCAAAGCAATGCGGTATCGGATACTGAGATCCTCTAGCTCTAAAATATCGAAGGAAATCATTTCAGAGCAATGCGGTATCGGATGCTAGGATCCTCTACCTCTAAAATTTGATTTTGATTTGAACCATTGCGATAGGGAAAGATTCTAAAGCAATGCGGTATCGGATTTTGAGATCCTCAACCTCTAAAATTTGATTTTGATTTGAACCATTGCGATAGGGAAAGATCCTAAAGCAATGCGGTATCGGATTCTGAGATCCTCAACCTCTAAAATTTGATTTTGGATTGAACCATTGCAATAGGGAAAGATCCTAAAGCAATGCGGTATCGAATTCTGAGTTCCTCAACCTCTAAAATTTGATTTTGGATTGAACCATTGCAATAGGGAAAGATCCTAAAGTAAAGCGGTATCGGATTCTGAGATCCTCAAACTTTAAAATTTGATTTTGGATTTCACGATTTATTTGCAAAGATTTGTAATCTCACTATGAAAAGTGTAGAATTTTGGTGTTTTGAGAATTTCATGAAAGTTGTAAAAGATTTTTGTGGAAAAAAATAGATTATGAGGGAATATGAGGATGACACATATCCCATTCAAAAGAGTTGATCAAAAAGTTACTGGTTTGGATTGGATACGATTCCTCGCCATCAGAACCAAATTGAAAACCTCGTGGCTCCATATCAATGGAATCGACTGCTCCTATCTCAAACAGGGGAGAGAATTGAAGGGATTGGATTTTAGATTTGGAAGTTTTGAGTTTGAATTTTATTGGGATTTGATTTGAGATTCAAATTGAGATTGGATTTGATAGTACATATTGGAGATTCAGATTTGAGGTTTATTTTTTATATAGAGATTCTTTTTTTTTTGCGATGATTTGAGTTCGTTTTGATTTAGATTTCAATTTGATTTCGGATTTCATTTTGATTTGAAGTTTGATCGTTATCTTATTCGATTATTTATTTATTTATTTTTTGTCATTCGTTGAGGAATTTATTGTTGGTTTTTTTTGTGAAGTTTTGTTTTATTCATTTATGTTTCATGATTTTTCATTTTTTTATTTTTATTGTTGTTTTTTTAGTTAGGGTTTGGGCCCAGTCATAAGCAAGTGTGGCATCTGTGCTTCGTAGAATAAGGCTGTCTTTGAAACGTTGTGACACACAGTACTTCTTGAGGTATTGTCCATTGATTGATGACAACTGTAGAAAATAACCGACTCTTTAAGGTGCTATCAGATTTATAATCATTCAAGCACCTATAAAGATGTGTTATTTCTAAGGACATCACCGCTGGAGAGGACGCGATTTCGTAGCTTCATTTGTAGCAGTTGTTA
Organism: Papilionanthe hookeriana x Papilionanthe teres; assembly: GCA_022702705.1. Taxonomy (NCBI): domain Eukaryota; kingdom Viridiplantae; phylum Streptophyta; class Magnoliopsida; order Asparagales; family Orchidaceae; genus Papilionanthe; species Papilionanthe hookeriana x Papilionanthe teres. Next base: position 136,997,038 of record CM040429.1, on the reverse strand, counting down.
TTCTTTGTCATCGATTCTGTAGAGGTTGTCCACACCGTCTTTAAGGAATTGCTCTGACGTTCCTTGAACTGACGTTGGAGTCCTATTTGCTGGGTGCTGAAGGATATGACTTCAGGGTTGAATTTTCATTAATTGCTAATAACATAACCCATCTCTTTAATTCTTTATTTCTGGGCCTAAGCAGATTTAAAATTTATGCTCTTGTGATAGAAATATTTTTTATTGGCCAAAGATATTCCTGAGTCAATTAATGGCCGACCAAAGACTTAAAATCACTTGACTTTCTCCAAAGCATAATATCAGAGGAAACTTCTTAAGGTTGCCTTTCAAGTTTAAATCGGAGGAAGATTAAGACACCATATTTTGATTATATGCCTGCCTCAAGCTTCTTCTCAGCGAGCATTCTTGTTTTCTCTTTTCTCTTTTTCTTCTTTCTTTTTTTATTGAGCTTTTAGCTTCTTTTTATTGAGGATTACTATATCTGGTGGAGCACATGTTAAAGATTTTGAATGTCTGAATTTTGACACCAATTTTTTATTTTGTGCTCACCTCAAGCTTATTCTCAGTAAAACCCCTATTTTTCACTGAGAATTAATATATCTGGTGAAACACACTTTAAAGATTTTGAATGTCCAAACTCATACACTAATTTTTTATTTATGCTCACCTCAAGCTTCTTCTCTAGGAGCTCTTCAATTTTTTCTTATTATCTTCCTTTTGCTCCTTTTATTTTCTGAGAATTAATGTATCTGGCAAGACATATTTTGTTAAAGATTTTGAATGTCGAAACTCCCTTAATTAATAATTCTGAAATGTCCCTTAATATGAATCCTGGGATATTATAACTTTTTTGAAAGTTCAGACCCAGTCACATGGCAGGAAATTAAAAGACTCGTGATATCCCGAGTCAACTACTCGTATTTCAACCACACTATTTCATTTCAGGATTTACTTAGGAACCAGTCCAAATTCCTCAAAGTGAAGGACCCAGCCATTAGGGCATTAACTTCATTCTTTCCGGAAGTCAAAGTCTTAGTAAAATATCCAAATTCCGAGCTTTCCAAATATTAAGCGATTCTGGACACAAACAAACTCCTTGTTTTCCATTCATTGCAGTAGGAGGGATGATACAGACTAATACTAATCATGCTAATATCTTCTTTCAGTGACAAAAGTAGTACACTGATAATCAAAAAGTGCCTCTCCTGTTGTCAATCGCATAGGAATCAATTGAAGCAAAAAAATCACCGATATTGATAGAACTTATTTCAAGTTCCATTCAAATATTCATCGGGGATTGTTATGCTTCCATTCCTGAAGTTGTCCTCAAGCTAGTCTTTGAAGCTGTATCACTCATCTATGGTATGTCCAACGAACCTTTGGTACGGACAGTATCTTGGATGTCCTTTCCTGTTCACCTCCTCCAGTCTCTTCGCTACGGGCAACCTGAATTTGGGATTCTTAATCAGACTGCAGAACATCTTCCTCTCTGCTTCATCTTTAAAAGAGTATATCCTACTTGATCGATCAACTGTGGTTGGAACTTGCCTCTCATCTGTTTGGTAAGGCGTCTGCTAAAATGGTCGTTGTGCATTTTGACAAGGACGTTGGAAGGTCTGCTAAGGTTGTTCTACTTGTATTTGCAATTGTCTCTTTCCCCTGTTAACCACTGCAACTGTTCTAGATTTCCTCTCATATGTCTTGGTTATGATGGACTTCCCGGCCTTCTCATAAGAATTCATATGCTTGATTTCTTTATGCAGATTGCTAGCCTTGTTGAGCAACTTCTTGAAAGACCTGATGGTGATTCCCTTAAGCCTGAAAGCTATTGGCCCATGGATGCTTTTGAGTAGGATCTCAATCGCATGATGTTCCTGTAGCAGAGGTTCACACTTCATGCCAAGGTTTCTCCACCGTAGGATGTACTCCACCAAAGTTTCATCTGGCTTCTGCTTCTCTTCCACAAGACTGCCTATAGTGACGTGGTGTTGAACCCCGACAAAATGCTTAAGAAAAAGATTCTCCATTTCTGTGAAGTCTTCACTGAACCTTTCAATAAGTCTGCATACCAGTCGAAGGCGATTCCTGAAAGGCTGCTCACAAACTATCGGAGCAGTAGAACATCACTACCCCCTGCGTTGCAGCAACTTGCTCGAAAGTGTGCCGAGAGTTTCCAGTCCCGTCGAAAGTCGTGAACAAAGGTGGTACGAAACCCTTGGGGTATTGGATGGTATCAAACTCCTCTGGGTAGTGCCTACCTTTCAGAATTGATGTCACTCTTTTTAATTGATCCAGGGTTTCTCTCACCTGTTGTTCGACCATTCGCCTAATGTCATTTTATAATACTTAACCTTGAACTGAATCCTTCCTCGATTGTTCGTAGAAGGTGAACTCTTTTCTTTCATTCGTAGTGTGAATGGTTTCTGGCTGGCTTGCTTCTGGAGGCGCCATCTGCGATGGTTGTGACTGTCTTTGCGTTATAGTTATGGCGGCCATCAGATCTTCAACTTTCTTCTTGAGACGGCTGATATGATCATCCCTTTGCTGGACGGCCCTCTGCCACTCATCTGCGGTGTTCTTCTCACAAAGAGGAGTGTCGCTCGTAGTTAACATGGCTCGAGTCTCGATGACGTTGATTTCTACAAAATCACCTTCCATGTACTCTGCTAGGTTGTAATCTTTATCTTCAACATCTTCAGTCTGATCTTTAGACAGTCGTGCAATGTTAGCTTGAAGCTTTCCACAATGGACTCAATTGAGTTTCCTTTGAGAACTTTAAGGTCAATTGGAGGTTTTCGAGAAACATCACTTATTTTCTCAAACAGCAGCGTCGTCGTGCAAAAGCTAGTCAAATCACATGAAATCATATTTATAGAACCTATTTCAGGTTCTTTTAAATACTCATTCAGGATCGTTAAGTTTACGCTCCTGAAATTCTTCTCAAACTAATACTTGAAGTTGAAGCAGTTTTCTATGGTGTGACCGAGTAACTGGTGGTATGGGTAGTACTGGGGATGATCTTTCCTGCCGGCCTCCTCTGGCTTCTTTGGCACTGGTAGTCTGAATTCTGGCCTCTTTATCAAGTAAAGGAATATCTGCGACACTGACTCCTCTTTGAACAGGTATTCCTTGCTCAATCGTTGATTCATTGTCGGACCCTGTCTCCCATCTATGTGGTATGGTCTCAACTAGAACAACTGTTCTTCAGACCGATGCGGTTGTTGTCGCGGCTGCTTGACTTTCAGAATTTCCTGATCGGGTTTCCATTCCTGTGCCTTTGTCATTTGTACTGACTTCGAATCAGACCCAATCATGAACATAGAAGGCGACAAATCACAACCATCGACTGATTCTTCCTCTTGTAGAATATCTTTTCCTTTAGTTAGCGGAGCGACTGGTAGAGAGGTAGTGAATTCGGCAGTAAGAGCAGAAACAGTCTCTAGAGTAGTCCCAATGCTTGTAATGACAACAGAGTTCTTTTCAATCCATTCCTTCTTTGGCATGGGAAGTTCCTCAACAGACTTCAGATTGAACTCTACAATAGGCTTAACGGACTTGCTCATTTCGGGCTTCATCATTTCAATAGCCACATCCCCGAATTTGACTCCAACATCGTCGAACCCTTGTCCAAACTTAATGACTGCCAGATCAGGCAGATCATCAATGTTGACGACGAACTCTACTCCGGAGGAGAAAGTAAAGATCAACTTTGGCGAAGACATCGTTCCTGGCATTTAAAGAATTTCTGGAAGTTTGTAACGTCCGTGTCTTTTAGTTTCAATGGAAGTACTCAAGCTACCGCACTTGTACTGCAAACTGGACAATTATCTTATTCTGTTTGGTGTTTTCACCTTATTTTATCTTTATTTCTGGCTTTTACATTTGTTAACATTGTTCGTTTAATTTCAAAATTTTAGTGAAATGTATGAAAGCAGAGATTTGGTTTAATTTGACGATAGCAAATCAAACCCGAGAGACACGGAGTAAAAGTGAAATTCAGGACCCAGTCCTGGGCTGAATTTACAATGCACCTCACGCACCAACACACCTATTGGGGGTCCGACCCCACATAGAAAGAAAACCCTAAAGATTCCTGAACCACTCTGTTTGAGGTGGTCAAACAGATGGTTCTAAAATCAAGAGAGTTGGTCGTACTTGCCCAAGAAAGAAATGAGCAAAGCATGCCAACGGAAGAAATGCAATCTAAACCATGAGGAGCATGGACACATTGTCGATACATGAAGATAGAAACCTTTGATCATAATGGAGAGTAGAGCTAGTCCCCAGCGGAGTCGCCAGAAGTTGTCGGCCGCTGAAAGCTTAAGCTTTGATTTATTATATATGTATATATATATTGATTTGGAAAATATAACTTTAAATTTTAAAAAATGAGAATGGACGAATCTCATTCATTTAGCAGTTTGAATGAATGAGTGTAATATCGCAAGTAACACATCTATTCCGAAGAATAGACACCCTACTTGATGATATCGCTTGATCAAATAAACTACAAAATTCATGACATTCGTTCTGGTCTGTGAACCTTTATGTGGACCGACAAATTCTCCAATTTAATACAAGAAGAATTAAATAGGGTTTATATTATCTGGGGTCTTTAAAGCTCCCTATAGAGGCATGCCCCTATAGCCAATTACCCCTCAAATTACCGAAGTCACCTGAGAGAACTCTCGATTTAGATCAAGGGTTTCTATCTTCATGAAATCAAATGTAGGGTTTTCAACGAAGTGTGGTAGTAGGAAGTCCAATGGGTGAAAGGTGCAATGCAGGACAGTTATTTCCAGAGTGAAAGAAAAGAAAGGTAGGTGATGTCATAGATCTCGAGGAGGACCTCGATGACTTCCCAAACTATCTTAATGTTGGGCTTTAAATTTTGGAAATAAATTTTTTTAAGTTTCAATCCTACCAATTAATTATAGGAATTACATTTACATAATAACGTGATTATGCAAATAACCTGGAAAGTAGGAGGATTTACGCCGTATCGGACGACAACCTCAGAATCCTAAGCGAGTTAGGGCTTATATTGCACAACAAGACTGTGTAAAGGCCTAAAAGAATAGGTGAGGATTTATGTCGCACTAGGCAGACTACCTCAAAGTCCTAGGGCTTGTTATTTAAACTAAAGAATGGTTCTGCTGATGTCGACACAGGTTTTGCTGTTGAAGATGGTCGTGCTGCCCTCGAAGTCGTGCTCCGTGCTTCACATCGTTGCAGAGGTTCAGTTTTGGAAAATGATAATCAAGAGATAAGAGAAGTGTTTTGGTTTAGAGAAATCTTAAAATCCAAATATTTTATGATTGCTTAATATTTATTTATTTGAATTATTATTTTTTGTTTTCATTTAATTATTATTATTTAATTTAATTTAGTATAAATTATTATTTATTTACATTATTTCTTAATTTAATTTAATTTTATTTAATTTATTTAATTTATTTAACTTATTTAATTTAATTTAATTTAATTTATTATTTATTTACATTATTATTTAATTTTAATTTAGCTTGATTTAATTAATTTAATTTAATTTAAATTATTATTTATTTACATTATTATTTAATTTAATTTAATTTATGATTTCAATTAATTTATTTTATTTATTTTATTATTTTCGCTTTATTTAATTAATTACTATTTAATTTAAGTTGTTTAATTTATTTATTATTTACTTTTTTTGGTTTTATTTAATTTTAACTATTTAATTTCAATTTAATTTATTATTTATTTATATTATTTACGTTATTTTTAATTTATGTATATATATATATATATATATATATATATATATATATATATATATATATATATAGTGTGTGTGTGTGTGTGTGTGTGTGTGTGTGTGTGTGTGTGTGTGTGTGTGTGTGTGTGTGTGTGTGTGTGTGTGTGTGTGTGTGTGTGTGTGTGTGTGTGTGTGTGTGTGTGTGTGTGTGTGTGTGTGTGTGTGTGTGTGTGTGTTATTTATTTTACTATTCCTTATATTCTTATCATTTTTTAATATATATAAATTATAAGTTATTTTTATTTTAATTTATTATTGTTATTATTTAGATGTATATTTTAATTTATTATTTATATCATTTATTTATCATTTATATTATTATTTATTTAATTATAAAGCTTTTAATTTTCTCTCTCCTTGATTATTCTTTTATTTATTTTAAGTTATTTCCATTTTTTAAAGCTATTACAATTATTATTTATTTATACATTTACATTTATATTATTTTAAAAAGGAATGAAATTTTTATTTACTTATTTTTGTTACTTATTTATATTTACAATTATTATTTTAGTTATTATTATTATCATTTTTTTTCCCTCATACTTTTGGTTTTCTTTTAAAATTATAACATTATTTTCATTATTTTCATAATATCATTAATTTACAAATATAAATATTTAACATTTAGTTAGTATTTTGATATTTTAGTGGTATTTATTTATTTTAAAATTTAATATTGTTATTATTAATTTACATATATATATTATTATTCATTTAGTTATTTATTATTTTAGATTTTTATTTCATTTTCTACTTTTTATTATTATTTTTTTATCCCTCTTTATGTTTATTTTTCCTTTCTTTTATTTATATTTCCTTTATGTTGTATTATTTCTTTTAAATTTTAAAATTCACTTTTTAAGTTAGTTAAAAACTAGGTGGTAAATTTGTAAATACTTAAAACTAAATAGATAAATAACCTTGCATAAAAAAGGAATTCCTAAGCCTAAGCATGGAAACATTAAAAAAGCTTACATGAAGATTTAAAAAAAAAATTAAATGACTTGTATGTAAATTTAAAAATCTTTGTAAAGGAAGAAGTATTTTGAAGAAAATTCATGTAGGTGTGAAATATTTAGGCTAAACATGAAGATGGAATCTAAAAAGAACTTTTGAAAAAAAAATTTCCATAAAAAAAAAAGAATAAATGAGAGGGGAAGAAAATCACCTTAGCTTTGGAGGAGTTGATGGAAGAATTTGAAGAGGGGATGTCTTTGTTGAAGCTCATGGCTAGGAGGGTTTTTGGTAGGGTGCGGCTTGCTTGGAAGAAGAAGAGGGAGAGGAGGGAGGCTCACAGCTAGGAAAGGAATTTGGGGGGTGAATGAGGAGTTATGGTGATGAAGTGAATGAAGTGAGTAAGTGAGTGTGTGGTGAAAAATGGGATGATGAGAAAGTTAAGTGGGGGGCTCACGATTTTTTTTGGAGTTAAGGAGGGGGTTTGGGAGTGGTGAGGTGGAGGTATGGTGAAGGTATGGAGAAGGTGAGGTGGAGGTATGGTGAAGGTAAGGAGGAGGTGAGGGGAGAAGTGAGGGAGATGTGAGGGAGAGATGAGGAAAAGATTTTTATTTTATTTTATTTATTTATTATTTTTATTATATATATATATATATATATATATATATATATTTATATTTATTTATTTTAGGGATGCCATGAGGTTTAATTTGATTAATTTTGGTTTAATTTGGTTTGATTTTAATCATTAGTTCAATTAGGTTCATTTGGGTTTGGGTTGGCATAACATGGGTTAGAGCTTGAATAAAGCCCAAGTTCCTTGATCAATATTTTCTATATGATTGTAATGAAGATCTTTCATGAAGACATAAAGTGGTTTTGAGCTCATTTGGAAGTTCAATTTTGGTATTGATGGGATTTTTAATTATTTTGGACCATATTGGATTTGGGTCAAGTTATCTTGAGTTTGAGTGGGAATGATGTCCAGAGGTCTTCAACAATAGTGTAGATATGGTTGTCTTAAAGATTTTTCATGAAGACATAAATGGTTTTGACAAAGTTTAGAGAGTCAATTTGGTGGATTTAGGACATGTGTTCAGTTTGGGTTAAAATTGGGGGTTTTGGTCCAAAATGGATTTGGGTAAGACTTGAGCTCAAATTGTGGACAATTGATGATTCAATTCAGTTTAAGGAGGTGTTATAAAGAGTTTGGGATTGAAATTGGGCAAGATTTTGGTCAATTGGGTCAAGATTGGGTCTGATTTGGGCACTTTTGAGCTACATAGGACAAATTGGGGTTTTTTGATTTAAATTGGGTTAAATTGACAATATTGGCTTATGGTATAGTTGAAAAAAATGAAATTGGGAATTGTTAGGATTTTTTGAAATTTTTTGAGAATTTTTTGGAATTTATGGATTTTTTTGGCTAAAAGGGTATTTCGGGTATTTTGAGGGTATTGGGGGGGTAATTTTAGAAATTTTGGAATTTTTTGTCATGAATGGTCAATTTGAGTGGCAAGGAATATCTTGGAATGATTTTTGGGGAATTTTGGTGAATTTGAAGATTCTTGGGTAATTTAGGGCATTTTGGGAGGTCAGGGGCCAAATTTTTGAAATTTTGGAAAATTGAAGCTTGGTTTGAGATGAATGTCATGAGATGGTTTAAATTGAGTTATGGACCAAGGGTCACTCACATTTGGTCCTCTATGTATTGGTACTAGTCAAAATCTAGCCTGATACCAAGAGTTGAGAAGAACCATCTACATGAGTTTCCAAAGGTTTAGGGGAATGTGTGCATGTGAGTGGTGAACTCCAGACCTCCCTCAGGGCAAATTCTAAGGTCTGACCACCTATAGGAGACTTCCCCTAGGATTCCTTATGCTTGCCTTTTTCCTATCAAAAGGTAGAGGTTAGGCCTTAATCATATGAAAACCCCTAGTGAAGTAAGAAGAGTTTGAATTTCTATGGGGAGGGTTCCATGACTAGTCTTCTAAGAAAGTCACCAGGAGAGTCCTACGGCTAGACCCTAGGCTATTCTAAAGAGAGACTGGACCTCAATCAAAAGTGAGGTCAACAGTACGTTAATTGTGTGACTCATTATCAAACCAAATCAATATATATATATATATATATATCTAAATCCTAGTTCATTAATTTTTGCAAATTTAAAAAGTCGCACCTAGTTTTTTGCGCAATTGCTGGGGAGGCAAGGTAAAAAAGGTACGGTAAGAAAAGGTAACTATTAAAATTTAATTTTGTAGTATTCAAAATCTTACATTTGAATTGCAAGTCATAATTATGTGTTCATGTTTATTGTTAGTGTGTTTATTGTGTTTGTTTGCGTAGTATCAGATCTAGAGATTTAGTGCCTTACGAATCTGAATTAGAGCATACTATTAGAAAAATTCGAAAACAACAAAAAAAATCTGCAAATCCTCACAAAATGGAGAACAACTTAAACAATCAAAACAAAAATATTCCAAGATCATTAAGAGATTATGATAATCCAACAGCAGATGAAATTCACTTAGATATTCAAAATCCTGATGTTGTTGCTAATTCATTTGAGCTTAAACATACTATTATCCAAATGGTACAGAATAATCAATTTGGAGGAACACCTAATGAAGATCCTAACTTACATCTCGCTAGTTTTCTAGAACTGTGTGCTACTTTTAAGTATGATGGAGTGTCAAAGAATGTTGTTAGGTTTAGACTTTTTCCTTTTTCATTAAGGGATAAGGCTAAGGCGTGGTTAAATTCATTTGCACCTGGATCTATTAGAACATGGGGAGAGCTTTCACAAAAGTTTCTGTCAAAATATTTTCAACCTTCCAAAACTGCTAGGCTGAGGAGAGATATTACATCTTTTAATCAGTTTGAAGGAGAATCCATATATGAAACTTGGGAAAGATTTAAAGATCTTCTGACGAAGTGTCCACACCATGCTTTACCAGATTGGTTAATAATTCAAACCTTTTATATTAGATTAGTGGGATCTTTGAGATTGATTATTGATGCTGCTGCTGGTGGATCATTAATGTCTAAACCATTTGATGAAGCATATTTGTTAATTGAAGAGATGACTACTAATAATTTTTAATTTCCCTCTGAGCGAGTAAATCCTAAGAGAGTAGCTAGTATTCATGATTCTGATGCGATAACTATGATAGTCTCTCAAATTACTACACTTGCAAAGAAAATAGATCAACATAGAATGAATTATTCTCCAACACCCCCAGTGTTAGAAGAAAATTCATCAGGACAGACGATAGACTCTCAGATGTCTTATGAAACCTTGAATGCCATAAATAAAAAAGTCAATAATCCTTATTCGAATTATTATAATCTTAGTTGGAGGAATCACTCGAACTTCAACTAGAATAAGACCAACACTGTTGTTAATCCGCAATGGGGAAACAATCCTATGAATCCAGTTGGAAATTTAAACAACCAAGGAAATACCAATTATAGACCTTCTTATCCTCTTGGTTTTAATAGTAATCAATAATTTAAGGAAAAGAAGTTGTCTACTGAAGAAAATGATTCTGAATATGACATATCTTTACTGCACTTAATAATAGACCTTCTGGGAATCTTCCTAGCAATATTGAGATCAACCCAAAAGATCAAAACAAAGAGCAAATTAAGGCTATTCAATTAAGGAATGGAAAAGAAATGGAACCAAGAGTTGGAAAAGAAGTCAAAGTTGAAAGAGAGGAAGTGAACATTGAGAAAGGTTCTAATAAGATATATCCAGACGAATTCTGCTAGAACCAATGAAGATGACTGTTGAAAAACCACCTACTCCTTTTCCTCAAAGACTAAAGAAACAGAACAGGGATAAAAAATTGTAAAGTTTTTGGAAATTCTTAAGAAATTAAAGATTAATATTCATTTTGTTTAAGCATTAGAGTAGATGCCTGATTATGCAATGTTTATGAAGGATATTCATAAAAAAAAAAGTTTAATGACCATGAGAATATTGCACTTAGCGGTGAGTGTAGTGCAATTATTTAGAAAAAGCATCCTAAAAAAACTTAAAGACACAAGTAGTTTCACTATTCCGTGTGCTATATGTGAGAAATTTTTTGGAAGAGCTTTATGTGATCTTGGAGCTAGTATTAATCTTATGCTTTTATCAACTTTCAAAAGATTGGGAATAAGAGAAATTTCACCTACATCTGTGACTCTTCAACTAGCTGATCGTTCTATCACTTATCCTAAAGGAGTTGTGGAAGATGTATTAGTAAAGGTGGATAAATTTGTCCTTCCTGTGGACTTTATTGTATTAGATATGGAGGAAGATAAAGAAATTTCAATTATTTTGGGAAGACCATTCCTTGCTACTGGGAGAGCTATGATTGATGTTTAAAAAGGAGAATTAACTATGAGAGTCAATGACTAAGAGGTAACTTTCAACATTCTTAAATCTATGAAATACAATTCAAGTTAAAAAGATGATGAGTGCTATCGAATGGAAGTCTGCGATTATTTGAGAGAAGATCATTTTAAAGAAGTACTTGAAGAAAATTTGGAATTTGAGGATGAGTATGAAAGTGAAAATAAAGATGATTTGGATGATATAAAGAATGAAAAGTTGGAATTTGTTCAAAAAAATTTTGAAAGATTGGATACTATGGAAAATGGAGATAAAAGTTTAATTCCATCAATCATTAAACCCCCTGAACTTGAGCTGAAAATTCTTCCTAATCATCTAAAGTACATGTTTTTAGGACAATCATCTACTTTGCCAGTCATTGTATCTTCGGATTTAAATGAATATCAAGAACATAAATTATAGGAAACTTTAAAAATACAAAAAGGCTTTTTGGTTGGTCCATAGCTGATATTAAAGGAATCAGTCCTTTGATCTGTATGCATAGAATTTTGTTGAATGAACAACACAAACCAAGAGTTGATCCACAAAGGAGACTGAACCTAATAATGAAAGAAGTAGTTAAAAAAGAGATTTCAAAGTGCTTAGATGCTAGAATTGTATATCTTATTTTTAATAGTGTTTGGGTGAGTTCAATTCATTGTGTTCCTAAGAAAGGAGGAGTGAATGTTGACATAAATGATCGAAATAAAATTATACCAACAAGACAATTCACTGGTTGGTGAATATGTATTGATTATAGAAAATTAAATGCAACCACTAGAAAAGATCACTTTCCTTTACAATTTTTAGACCAAATGCTAGACAGACTTGCTAGACACAAGTAATATTACTTTGTAGATGGATATACTGTTTATCACCAAATACCAATTACTTCTGAGGATCAAGAGAAAACTACATTTACTAGCCCTTATGGAAGTTTTGCTTTTAGAAGAATGCCCTTTGGATTATGTAAAGCACCTGCAACATTTCAAAGATGTATGACGTCCATATTTTGCAAATTAATTGATGATGGAATACAATTATTTATAAGTGATTTCTTAGTATTTGGAGATTCATTTGATGCATTCCTATGTAACTTAGAAAAAGTATTAGAGGTATGCAAAAGAAAAAATTTATTCCTAAACTGGGAAAAGTGTCAATTTATGGTTGTAGGAGGACTTGTACTTGGGCATAAAATATCTGAATATGGCATGTAAGTAGATCCTGCGAAAATTCAAGTTATAGAAAAATTACTACCTCTAACAATTGTGAGAGGGATAAGAAGTTTTTTGGGACATGTAGGATTCTACAGGCGATATATTAAAGATTTTTCAAAGATTACTAAGCCTCTATGCCAATTTTTGGAAAAATATAAAAAGTTTGATTTTAACGATGAATGCTTAAAAGCTTTCAATCTATTGAAGGAATAATTAATTGCTACCCCTATAATAGTTTCACCTAACTGGGAGAAACCATTTGAATTAATGTGTGATGCTATCGATTATGATATTGGAGTTGTTTTAGGGCAAAGACATGACAAAATGTTTAAAGTTATATACTATGCTAGAAAGACTCTAACTGATGCTCAAATTAATTACACTACTACTAAAAGAGAGTTATTAGTGATTCTTTATGACTTTAAAAAAAATAGATCTTACTTAATAGGAGCTAAATGTATAGTGTATACTGATCATTCTACTATACACTATTTAATGCAAAAGAAGGATGCACAACCAAGACTGATTCGATGGATGCTTTTAATGCAAGAATTTGATTTTGAGATCATTAATAGAAAGGGGTCTATAATTAAATAGCTGATCATTTATCTAGACTTGAACAACCTAATTTAGATAATTATGAAAAAGAAATCGCTGAAACTTTTCCTGATGAGCAATTATATAATATTATTAAAGAAAATTTATTGTGGTATGCTGATATTGTGAACTACATCATTAGTAATATTTTACCACCTGATTTAACAATGCAACAACAGAAAAATTTAAGCATGATGCTAAATTTTATTTCTGGGACTATCCTTATCTATACAAGCAATGTAAAGATCTTTTTATTAGATGTGTGCATTATGAAGAAACTAAAAGATTTATTCGAGAATGTCATGATTCTTTTAGAGGACATTTTGAAATTGATAGAATTGCACATAAGATTTTACAATTTGGATTTTATTGGCCTACACTTTTTAGAGATGTTCATAAATTTATCAAGACTTATGATTGATGTCAGAGAATAGGCAATATATCTAGAAGAAATGAAATGCCTCTTAATTTCACTTTGGAAGTCAAAAATTTTGATGCATGGGGATTAGATTTTATGGGACCATTTATGCCTTCATTTAGAAATATATAAACTGATTGTTGTTGATTATGTATCAAAATGGATTGAGGCAATAGCTTTACCTAGGTGTGATGCTAGAAGTGTTTCAAGGTTTTTAATGAAAAATATTTTCACATGATATGGAATGTCTAGAGTAATCATCACTGATGGAGGATCCCATTTTAAGAATAATCTAATTCAGAGATTGGTAGAAAAATATAATTTTGTTCATAGAATCTCTACAGCTTATCATCCCCAAACTAATGGTTTAACAGAGATATCTAATTGTGAAATTAAATAAATTTTGGAGAAAGTGATTAATCCTGAGAAATTAGATTGGTCTGCTATATTAGATACTGCTTTATGGGCATACCAAACTGCTTATAAAACTCTTATAAGAATGTTCCTTTATAGATTAATCTTTGGAAAGATCTGTCACTTGCCAGTTGAATTAGAATATAAAGCATATTGGGCGATAAAGAAATTGAATTTTAATCTAAAAAATGCTTGTGAGAAGAGACTGTTGCAATTGAATGAATTGGAAGAAATCAGAAATGAATCATATGATAATGATAAAATATATAAGGAAAGAAGAAAAATATAGCATGATCGGAAGATTGTCAAAAAGGAATTTGAACCAGGACAAAACGTTTTATTATACAATACAAGATTGAAATTATTTCCTGGGAAACTGAAAACTAGATGGACTTGACCTTTCATTGTCATAAAAGTATATCAGTTTGGAGCTGTGATTATTGAAGATCCTAAATCTAGAATAATATTTAAAGTTAATGGTCAAAGATTAAAACCATATTTTGAAAGCAATAAACCTAGTTTTAAAGAGGTTTTAATGTTGGATCAACCTGAATAACTGAAAGTTATGTCGGGCTGACGACATTAAACCAAGCACTTTGTGGGAGGCAAGCAACCGTTATTGAGTGTTTGCTTAGTTTTATATGTTATTTGTCTTTGTTTGTTACTTAATTAGGTTTTATTCTTCCTTAATTATCATTAATAACATTTAGAAAATGAATCGAATCGAAATTTGGAAAGAATTTAAATGAAGTGAAGTTTGGTGAAATTTGACCTAACGTCGAATGGCGCTGTTATCAGTGCCGCTGTTCAGAAAACCATTTCTCATCTTTAAATTCGAGTTTTGGAAATTCTAGGCAGTAAATCCTCCAATAGAACTCCCAAAAACTACCCCTAGATGCAGGAATTGCCAAAGGAATGAAGAGGAAGACCCAAATTCTTGTCTAAATGGATTCTGACTCGATGAAAACTTCAAGATTTCAAGTGTTCAACCGTAGAAAGTTCATAAGTTAATTCAACAAAAATATCTTGAAAATGAGATTGATTAAGGAGCGAGGTTTTATGAATTAAGGTATGAATTCTCCTACAACTAAAATTGATGAAATTATTGTTCAAAGACGTTGGGAAGTATTGTGTTATACTACTACCGCTGTAGTTGTTCCGGTTGTGAAGGAGTTTTATGCAAATCTTCATGGAATCAACCAAGGATCATTCTATGTGCGAGGGAGCTTTGTCACATTTACTGCTACAAAAATTAATGTTTTATAAATGATTGAGAATGCGCTAATCTGCCACTATTAAATTTTTGCCTCTACAAAGGACAATATGAATGATATATATAGATATCTAACAGACGAAAGTGATGAATGGGAGATAAGAGATAACATGTATGTAAGTTTCTCGACCAAATTGTTAAATCCTACATCAAAACACTTACATTATTTCACATGTGCAAAATTGCTCCCAACAATGAAAACAGTAAGGTAACTAAGGAGTGTTCTAGTCTAAAATATTGTATTGAAATGTGGATGCCTATTGATGTTGGTTCGATAATTGTTAAGTCTGTTTTGGGATTGATCGTGCATGGATCAATGTATGGTCTTGGACATCCTTCCTTCACATTTCTCCACTATAGTCAATCACAAGTGCATATGAGAACTGGGAAAGAGTACTTTTACCTTGGAAGCCTATACACCCAGCAGATGCATATAGTAACCAGGCAGTTGGTGATATGAATGACATGAGCATCATTGAAGATCAACCATCTCAGAGGTCAGCACCTATTCCTCCTTATTTTCCTGAAAGTTCACAAATCATCTTGAAGAAAATTAAGAAATTAGAGAAGGAAGTAGAACATCTGATGAATGCAATCAATAATCTTTCTGATTTCTTTGATCTTCTGGATTAGAGAATGAAGGAGCACTTTGATCATTCTGGACATTTTGAAGGAGGTTTGATGCGATTGATGAGAAGGAAATGATGGATTGAAGAGAATTCTACTGATGAATTTCGGTTTCATCCATTCTACAATTTATTTGTCCATGCTCAATCAATGAGAGATCTTAGAATTCATGTTAGTTTGGAGGAAGAATGAAAACTTGATTATTATATTTTTGTGTTTGTGTATCGGATTACTTTGCTTTGTTTTATTTGGCTTGAATGTTAAATTTAGACATGCTTGTTTGTTCAGTTTTTCAGCGTTATTGTGTTGTGGTTGTGTATTTAAGATTATATGGCTTGATGATGTGTAATGATTAGTGTTATGTGTATGTCTGATGACCCGACCGCAAATAACGCAGTAATATTTGCTTTCAAAAGATAGCCAAAAACTTTGACTCAATTTATAAATAGCGGCTAGTGTATAAAATTAATATGATGTAAATTTAGAAAATATTTTTACACACTAGGGGTACTACGCAAGTATACGTATCTTTTCAAGTAATATAGGACTTTGAAACAAAGACCCCAGTATCGATCCCACAGGGAAGAATTATAGTGATAAATTTTCTAAATAAAAAAAATATTATTTTATCTTTTAATTTAATTATAAATTACTATTAATTTACTAGCTGCAAATAAAGAAAACAATAATAAGAAAATGATTTTATGAAATCTATATAAAATAAACAACTTTATTTCCTTCAATTAATCTAAGATTTTTAAGATAATTTAATATTCGTTGGAGAATTTGATTGATGGTATTGTGCCAAATAGAAGGATTCCTATTCATTACCCTTTGATCCAGGCGCAAAGAACATTGGCTAATTTACAGAATAGGTCCGGATGTATTGTTAGTAGAATAGGTTAATCTAGGCTCACACTTCTAGATGTCCAAGGGTGGCTATGGTCGGCCCTACTAGTGACCCTTTCCTAATCTATAAATCAAATTATAAGAATTTAGTCTATCACTCTAAATACTTATCAATTCTACGCCCTTTAAATCTTATCTTCCTATTTATTTTCACTTCACCTTGAATAGCCCGCACATGGCCTTCGACTACCCAAGGATTCATGTGACATTTACAAGTTAAGAATTCTTCTCCTTCAAGGTCTCAACACTCTTCAACAGGTTTTAACAATTCAAATGGCCAATTTAAAAAGTAAAGTAAGATCAGGTATTAATGTCATCACAATGTTTTGAAAATATTTTGAATTTCAATTCTCCATCGAATCTTTATATTATCTTATATATCTCTTCATAATTGAAGGAAGAAAGTAAACTAACTACTCAGAACACATTGAAAATAAATTGCAAAACATGATAATTAAACTTTGAATCAAATATTAAAATACTTATCTCAAATATTTCTTCTACAGATCTTCTGATTCCTACTGACTCCATAGTGTAATGAACTCCAGATGCAACAACTTGAAAATAAACTCACTAAACTAAACAAAAGTGGCCCCAAATTTCTCTCTCTATTTCTCTCTCTAAGTATGAGAGATCCTAAAGTGGATAAGAGAAAGGGTTACAGTGGGAGGGGCACGTTTTCTGAAGAAATGGACCCCAATTTATAGGCTTCAAGGGTTGCCTTGAGGCACCTCTTCAAAACATGTCCACATTCAATGAATCTTCTAGACGATCAGTCTAGCGCCTAGGCGCCGGACACCACGTTCAGTTCTTCGCACCTCTTCACTTTGGCTCACACCTCTTTGCGTTTAAAACCATTTTGGAGTGTCCAAATGCAATGTATCACATGTCCTATTATCAAGGAACAACTGCCAGTCTTCTAGAATGTCCAATAACCGCTCACTCCATCAAAATAACCGATCAAACGTTGTTAAAAACTTGACAGTTTTTGTATCGAGTCTGGCGCTTAGGCACCAGGCCATATAGTTTTTTTATACTTTTTGTATTTTGCTCCATTTTGCTCATTTTTGCTCTTTTTTCCCTTTTTAGACCTTTTTAGATTACCTACATCCAAAAACACAAAAAAATACCTTTCATTAAAGCATAATATCCTTAAAAATTAATAAGAATTAAGACATAAAGAAATAGGTATTTTTTATAGATCAAAATCCCCCAAACTTAAATGTTACTAGTCCTCAAGTAACTCTTTCTACTATATAAAATATATAACCTTTGGAATAAAAGATAAATATTTAAGATTCCTTATAATTTTTGATTTTATAAAGTCTTTAGTAAATTGTTAACCCAATTTCACTAACTAGGTTTAATTTTAAGAATTTAAAGAATATTTAACTTCCAAATCATAGGATTTCAAACTTTCCATCCATTTTGAAAATAATAGAAATCTATTATATTAAGCTTTCATAGATTATTTATAAGAAAAATATCTTCTTGAAAAATCTTTTCTAAATAAATATTTATGTATAAAAATTAAGTAAAGTACGTAACTAGTTTGCTTCCTATAAGATAATTCAAGTGAAGCCAATTTTTGATTAGGCATTTCCTCAAGCTTCTCCTCTCTTCTATTTTTTATATATATATATATATAGAGGATTACTATATCTAGATAGCCTGTTAATGGTTTTGAATTTCACTATCCTTAACTTATATTTTCAAAATTTATACATTTCCACTTAATTATTATAACATAAATAAGAATTCAAAAAGATTTCCAATCTTTTCTTTTTCAAGTTATAATGTTTTATTGCTTAATATTTCTAAAATTCTATTATTTTTATCATGAATAGAAAAAATTCTTTATTTTATTCTTCTTTAAGTTAAATAATTCTATTCATAAAATTAATCAAAGTTAGTAAAATTTTGGTTAATTTTTACTAAATTGTTTATAATTTCAAAAATAAAAGTGATCTCAAATAAATTCTTCATTCCTTAAGTTATGTTAAAAAGGATTTTTTTTATTTTTATGAAAATATTAGCTCTTTAAGGACAAATAAAATTTAATTTTTAATGGATTTTCCCTTCCCCAAACTTAAGTTTTGGTATTCTATGATAATTTGAAAGTATGAGAGAAAGAAAAAACATAAGAATTTTTTTAATAAGTATGTAAAAACAATCTTAAAAAGAAAAATTAACTTCTATGATTATTTTATGAATAATTAAGATAAAATTTAATCATGTATAAATAGTAAGCAGGCTAGTTTTATGATGATACTAAATTTGAAACAGAATTAAAACAGAGCAAAAACATTAATTATTAAACAGTAAACTAAAACAACATATAAATTAGTTCTAACTTCAGTCTCAACACAACAGAATCCTAACAATAATCAGTCAACATACATCAAACACAAAACTAAACAAACAAAACAACAAAAAAAACTAACATAGTAGCTCAACATAAAGATCTATAACTACTAGTCACTAGCTGTAGCCTCATCATCATCATCATCACTGAAGAAAAATTCTACGTCCTTTGGATCAACAAATGGTGTGAATCTAGGAAAAGTAGGAAAACTAACATCATGTTCACCCTTCAGAAATCTGACTAGGGCTTCATCATACTCAGCATCATAACTACTCTTCCTCTGGGTATAATCAGATAAATGATCTAGTTTTCTATCAATAGTATCAATCCTGCAGTGAGTTTGAAATAATTTCTGCTGCTGCTCTAAAAACTGATCATGCATTGATTCCCAGAAATCCGATGGTGGCTCGGCGAAGTAAAGGGTCTAGAAGTAGAAGGTCTACCCGAATTATGTGCGAAGTAGAAGGAGCGGTTGATCTCTTCCCTCAAAGACGATCATAGATACTAACACTCTCCCGCCCAATTGGCTTGGTAGATTTTAACTTCTCCTCGTAAATATCGACAGTGACTCCATTACTAACACATAGTGAATAGATCGAGATGGAAATCCCAATCCAACGTAAATGCTGGATCTCACAGTAGAATCCACAGAATCATAAATAATACTCCCGACATCAATAGGCTTCCTCTCCTGAATGCAGTAGTTTAAGATCGCTCGATCTTTAGTCACTTCACTCAGGTGGTTAGAAGGTAACAATCTTGCAGAAATAAAATAGTGCCATGCTTTAGATATACCATTTAATTCAGAGGATTTGAAGTTTACCCTTTTTCCGTTCCTGATCTTCCAAGATCCAGTACCGTCGATCGATAAGTAATAATCATATCCAAACCTCCCTCAGATGGTGATAATCCAGAATAATAGCACTCAATAGTCGGTGGCAGAGCATAAAATATGTTGATTCTTTCTGGACTAAATCCTACTCTGATTCCTCTGAAAAAGACTTCATAATCCTCGACATCCAGAAAATTTGCATAAAATTCTCGAACAATCGGAATAACAGCAACAACATTAAAATAAAAAAAATCGTTGCCAATTGTGTGCAACAATAGTGTTTTCGATCATTTCTCCTGGATGATAGAAACTTCATTCAGAAATGAACTTTCTGGACGTCGCAAATTCATGGAAGTGAAAATGCGCAGCCGCAGTAGAAAAGTTGCTGCTATCGAAGTTATCTCGTGCCTTCCCGAGTTTAGATTTTAGAGCCATCTAAACGTGAAAGAAAACAAGAATAAATTTAGGAATAAAAGATTTAAACTCTTTTTAAGTTTATAAAACTTACAATAAGTTTAGAAATCCAAAGAAATCACTAAAAATTGAATATTTTTTCAAAAGTTTTGGTTATTAGCAAAACCTAGGGAAATCTATGGTGAAAATCGAAAATAAATGGTTTAAAGTGTAGATCTGACCTTGAGACGAAGAAATCGAGTGGTTTTGCGCTCAAATCCTTAATTTTTTGACCTCAAAATGGATCTAGAGGATGTATTTTCGTGAAAATGGGGAAGAAGATGAAGCTTAGGAGTCAAAAATGGCTTTTGGGGGTTATTTAAGTAAATTCTCGGGTACAGGCTGAACTGGCGCTTGGGCGCCGAATTCTGGAGCCTAGGCGCCAGACTCACCTTTCACAAAAAATTTTTTAAAATTTAATTTTCTCGGAAAATTCATAAATTCAACTTCCAATTACTCATATCAGAGTAGAGCTTCAGTTTCTAACTTCCACAACATTTTTCAAAAATTTATAAAAATTAAATATTAATCCACCAATCAAACATAAGGTTTCAATCAAACTCACTAATTTCCATTTATAACCTTCAATATTGACTCAAAACATTCCAGATAAGTACTATATTTGATTCAAGTTCCTAATACACACTCAGACATAACAATTTCCAAGAAAAAACAACACACATTGAACATGAAAACAAATACACAAACAAACACAATCAATTCTCTAAATCAATACAATAACTCCACAAACCATAATAACTATCTCATTACCAGAATATTCTAATCTTCACAAGGAAAATCGTGTATTCCACTTGGAAAGAACACTAACGCTCTCAGGAAATCCGTAGCCGTCTTTTCGTCAATACACTTGTTCTTCGCATACATTTCAACTTTAGCATCTTGATAAGCCTCAAAATGATCAAATTGAAGTTTCATTTGCCATTCTAGATGTTCAACTTGATGAAACATCTCATGAAGGCGATCTCTAATGCTTTTAAACTCCACTTCAAACTTATCCAAACGACTAGAAATTTTCTCTAAACTTACAGCGATGAAACCATTGAAGTACGGTTGAGGATCTTTTGAAACCTTGTCCCTAGCTTCTTCTTCATGATTTCTTCTTTCCATTTCGTCAAAAATTTCTCAAATCTCTCAAGAATGAAGTGCAAGGGACGTAATTTTGAGTGCTTGATGGTTAGGGAAGAAGATAGGTTGATTTAAAGGGGAAAATCATGTGAAAAACTGAAAATTTTCTGTTTTTGCATGACCCAGTAACCGTGGCGCTTAGGCGCCGAATCTGGCGCCTAGACGCCGGACCTATTGATACATAGTTAATTTTGGCGCTTAGGCGCCGAATTCTGGCGCCGGAACTATGTTCAACTCCGTTTCGCCTAATCGTCAAATTTTCAGAATTTCATTCTCCAAGATAGGTAAATTATACTGGTAAGAGTAAATTAGACTCAATAACTCTCATTGTAAACAATCATAATGAAGGTTAACTTGATCTCCTTTTTACTCATATTCAGAATAGAGTGATCCTATTTTTAAATCTTACATACTTCAAAATAATTTTTAGCCTAAGTCATTAAAGACTTATAAGCATCCAAATTTTCTAAAGTAATATAAAATTAATCAAGATCGAGGCATAACCTTACATCAAAACACAAAAACACTCAAAACACAAGATAATTAAGGGTTGCCTCCCACAAAGTGCTTGGTTTAACGTCGTCAGCCCGACATAAGTAAATCTTTAATCAGGTTGACTCAATTCATAAGCCTCTTTATAAATCTTCTTAATATCTCCCAAATAAGGCTTCAAATTTACTCCATTTACTTTAAAAATTTTTCCTGTTTTGGGAACTTTAATATCCACAGCTTCATAATGGTATACTTTCTCAACTAAATAGGGTCCAATCCATTTAGATCTTAATTTTCCAGGAAAAAGTCTTAAACGAGAATTAAACAGTAATACTTTTTGTCGAGGCTCAAAAATGTTTCTTGAAATTTTCTTATCATGCCACGTCTTCATTTTCTCTTTATAAATTCTCGCATTTTCATAGGATTTGTTTCTAGTTTCTTCCATCTCATTTAATTGCAGTAATCGTTTTTCTCCTGCTTTATTTAAATTAAAATTAAACTCCTTTATTGCCCAATAAGCTTTATATTAAAGTTCTACAGGTAAGTGACAATGCTTAACATAAATTAACTGGTAAGGTGATATTCTGATTGGTGTCTTATAAGCTGTTCTATAAGCCCATAATGCAGAATTAAGTCTATCAACCCAATCAGTTCTTTTAGGATTAACAGTCTTCTCTAAAATTCTTTTAATTTCTCTATTTGATACTTCAACCATTCCACTAGTTTTTGGGTGATAAGCAGTTGCAATTCTATGTTTGATTCCAAATTTTTGTAGTAATGATTAAATTCTTATATTCCTGAAATGACTTCCACCATCAGTGATAATTACCTTAGACATTCCAAATCTTGAAAATATCATTTTCTTTAAAAATTTTGAAACACTTTTGGAATCACAGTTTGGTAAAGCTACAGCCTCAATCCACTTTGAAACATAATCAACTGCTAATAAAATATAAATTTTTCCAGATGATGGAACAAATGGTCCCATAAAGTCTAAACCCCATATATAAAAAATTTCAACTTCCAATATATAGTTTAAAGGCATTTCATCTTTCCTAGATAAATTTCCCATCCTTTGACATCGATCACATGTTTTCACATATTGTCTCACATCTTTAAATAAGGAAGACCAATAAAATCCAGAGTTTAAAATTTTAAATGCAGTTTTATCTATGCGAAAGTGTCCTCCAAAATCAGAATCATGACATTTTTGAATAATAGCAAAAGTTTCCTCATAAGGTACACATCTTCGAATCATAGAATCTTTACCAACTTTAAATAAATGTGTTTCTTCCCAAATATAAGATTTAGCATCATATTTAAATTTCATAAAAAGTTTGTTATCCAAGTCATAAGGCAAAATATTGCTAACTAAATAATTAACAATATTAGCATACCAAGGTGTTTTGCATCTTTGAATAACATATAAAGATTCATCAGAGAATTTATCATTTATATTTTCTTTCCAAATAATATCACTTTTAACTCTAGACAAATGATCATCAATTTGGTTTTCAGTTCCTTTTCTATCTACTATTTGAAAATCAAATTCTTGTAGAAGTATAACCCATCTTATAAGTCTAGGTTTAGAATCCTTCTTAGATAATAGATATTTAATAGCAGAATGATCAGTATGAACTATGCATTTATTACCAAGAAGATAAGGTCTAAATTTATCAAAGGCATATACTATAGCTAGAAGCTCTTTCTCAATGGTAGTGTAATTTTTTTGTGTTTCAATGAGAGTTTTACTAGCATAATGTACAACTTTGAAAACTTTCTCATATTTTTGTCCTAATACAGCTCCAATTGCAAAATCACTTGCATCACACATTAATTCAAAAGATTTATTCCAGTCAGGTGTAACAATGATAGGTGCAGTTATTAATTTTTCTTTTAGAATATTAAAAGCATTAATACATTCTTTATTAAATTCAAATTTTGTATCTTTTTCTAATAAATGACAAAGAGGTTTATCAATTTTAGAAAAATCCTTTATGTATCTTCTATAAAATCCAGCATGACCTAGAAAACTTCTCACATCGATAATGATAGTAGGTGGTTGCAATTTAGCAATAATTTTCACTTTTGCTTGATCTACTTCCATCCCTTTTTGTGATACTTTGTGACCAAGTACAATGCCTTCTGTGACCATGAATTAACATTTTTCCCAGTTAAGAACTAAATTTATTTCTTCACATCTTTTCAGAACTTTGGCTATGTTTTCCAAACAAGATTCAAAAGAAGTTCCAAAGACTGAAAAATCGTCCATGAATATTTCAATTCCTTTGTCAATCAAATCACAAAATATTGACATCATACATCTTTGAAAAGTTGCAGGTGCATTACATAAACCAAAAGGCATTCTTCTAAAAGCAAATGTTCCATAAGAACTTGTAAATGTTGTCTTTTCTTGGTCCTCAGGAGCAATAAGTAATTGATGATAACCAGAATATCCATCCGTGAAAACGAAATATGAGTGTCCAGCTAATTTATCGAGCATTTGATCCAAGAAAGTTAAAGGAAAATGATCCTTTCTAGTGGCTTTATTTAGTTTCTTATAGTCAATACAAATTCGCCATCCAGTAACTTGTCTTGTAGAAATAAGTTCATTTTTATCATTAACAATGACAGTTACACCTCCTTTCTTCGGAACATAATGAATAGGACTTACTCATTAACTATCCGAAATAGGATAAATAATACCAGCATCTAACCACTTAATAATTTTTTTTAAAAACCTCTTTCATGATAGGATTTAATCTTCTTTGCGATTCTATAGTAGGTTTAAAATTTTCTTCCATTAAGATTTTATGCATGCAAATGGAAGGGCTTATTCCTCTTGTATCAGCAATAGTCCAACCAAAAGCTTTCTTATAATTTTTTAACACACCTAGTAGTTTTTCTTCTTGATCTTTACTCAGTTCAGAAGAAATAATAATAGGTAAAGTTAATGAATTTCCAAGAAACACATATTTTAAATGGGAAGGTAACATTTTTAATTCCAGTTTAGGTGCTTTTTTAATTGAGGGTAAAAGTATATCATTTTTGAGTTATGTCTAAAGTTTCCCAATTATCTTTAATAAAATGAGTCTCTTCTTGTTCTACTACTTCATCTTCATTAGTTAAAAATTCAAATTTTTCTTCAGAAATAACTTTACATTTTTCTTGATAAATTTTTTCAATTAAATAATCAATTATATCCATTCGATAACATTTCTCTTTATCAGGGTACTTCATTGATTTAAGAACATTGAATTTAATTTCTTGATCATTAACTCTCATGGTTAGTTCTCCTTTTTGCACATTAATCATAGCTCGTCCGGTAGCTAGAAAAGGTCTCCCTAAAATAATAGGTATCTCTTTATCTTCTTCCATATCAAGTACTATGAAATCTACAGGGAAGCTAAATTTATCCACTTTAACAAGGACATCCTCTATAACTCCTTTAGGATAAGTGATAGATCTATCAGCTAACTGAGGGTTTACAGTGGTGGGAGTAATATCTCCTAAATCCAATCTTCAAAAGATAAAAAATGGCATGAGATTAACACTTTCTCCTAAATCACATAAAGCTTTTCCACAAAATTTTTCTCCAATAGCACAGGGTATAGTGAAACTTCCAGGATCCTTAAGCTTTTCAGGTAATTTCTTTTGAATTATTGCACTGCATTCTTCACTTAATGAAATGGTTTCAAAAGCTTCAAATTTTCATTTTTTGCTTAAAATATCCTTCATAAATTTTGCGTAAGTTGGCATTTGTTCAAAAGCTTCAGCAAAAGGTATGTTAATAGTAAGTTTCTTAAAAATTTCAAAGAACTTAGAAAATTGATGATCTAATTTCAGCTGTTTAAGTCTTTGAGGAAAAGGTGGTGGTGGTTTTTCAACTTCCACATTAACAAGTATAACAGTCTGATCTTGACTAGGAGAGAGAGTTTCTTTAGGTTTTTCAATCTCTTCAACCTCAATCTCTTTTTCAATTTCATTTTGCAATCTTTCTTTTAATTCCTTTCCACTTCTAAGTTGCACAGCTTTAACTTGTTCATGTTCTTTTCCAGTTTCCTTTGGATTAATTTCAACATTACTAGGAAGTGATCCTACAGGTCTGTTATTAATTAAAGTAGCAATTTGCCCCATTTGATTTTCAATATTACGAATAGTAGTATTTTGATTTTGTAATTGATTATTCATTTGCATAATTAATTCTTCTATTGATAACTTTTTCTGTTGATTATTAAATCAAGGAGGTTTATAATTTGAATTAACTTGATTATTCCAATTTCCAGTGGGATGAGATTGATTATTACCCCATTGTTGTTGTGAATTATTCCAGTTAAAATTAGGATGATTTTTCCACCCAGGATTATAATAATTTGAATAAGGATTATTTTTATTTGCAATAGCTTGTAAAGTTTCAATAGTTTGAGAATCTTCAATTTTAGCAGAGTTATTATGCGAAATATTAATTGCAAAATTATCTAATTTCTTAGACATTGCTGCAACTTGTGAAGCTAAGATAGAAAAGGCTTCATTATCCTAAATACTGGCCATCTTTTTAGGATTAATCCTTTTGGAAGGCCATTGAAAATTTTTATTAGCCATTTCTTCAATTAAAGTGTAAGCTTCTTCAAATGATTTAGACGTTAAAGAACCTCCAGCAGCAGCATCAATAATTGATTTTAAAGATCCAATTAATCCATTATAAAATGTTTGAATAATCAACCAATCAGGCAAAGCATGATGAGGACATTTTCTTAATAGTTCTTTAAATCTTTCCCAAGTTTCATATATTGTCTCCCCGTCAAATTGACTAAACGAAGTATTATCATTTCTTAATTTAGCAGTTTTAGAAGGAGGAAAATATTTAGCAAGAATTTTTTGTGCCATTTCAGCCCATTTTTTAATAGAACCAGTCGCTAATGAGTTTATCCACATCTTTGCTTTACCTCTTAAAGAAAAAGGAAAGAGTCTAAGTCTAATAGCATCATCAGAAACATTGTTATATTTAAAGGTAGCACAAAGTTCTAAAAAATAACAAGATGTAAATTTGGATCCTCATTTGGTGATCCACCAAATTGATTGTTTTGCACCATTTGAATAATAGACGGTTTAAGTTCAAAAGAATTAGCATCTACTGTAGGTATTTGAATACTACTATGAGGTTCATCAACTGTAGGGTTAGCATAATCCCTTAATGGTTTATAAACATTTTGATCATTAAGTTCAATTGGATTTTGTAAAGTAGCCAATTATTGAAATTTTTGAATTTGTTTTCCCTTTTTAATTTTTCTAATTATTCTTTCCAATTCAGAATCTAAAGGTATTAATCCTTCAGAACCAAATCTTCGCATAAAACAAGGAATAAAATATATATCTCGTTTCTTTTTTTAATAATAATATATATATATATATATATATTAATTTTTTTATAAGAAAATTTATTCCATTCTATTTCTTTCTTCCCCGGCAACGGCGCCAAAAACTTGACCCGACCGCAAATAACACAGTAATATTCGCTTCCAAAAGATAGCCAAAAACTTTGACTCAATTTATAAATAGCGGCTAGTGTATAAAATTAATATGATGTAAATTTAGAAAATATTTTTACACACTAGGGGTACTACACAAGTATACGTATCGTTTCAAGTCATATAGGGCTTTGAAACAACGACCCCAGTATCGATCCCACAGGGAAGAATTATAGTGATAAATTTTCTAAATAAAAAGAAATATTTTTTTAACTTTTAATTTAATTATAAATTACTATTAATTTACTAGATGCAAATAAAGAAAACAATAATAAGAAAATAATTTTATGAAATCTATATAAAATAAACAACTTTCTTTCCTTCAATTAATCTAAGATTTTTAAGATAATTTAATATTCGCTGGAGAATTTAATTTATGGTATTGTGCCAAATAGAAGCATTCATATTCTTTACCCTTTGATCCAGGAGCAAAGAAATTTGGCAAATTTATAGAATAGGTCTGAATGTATTGTTAGTAAAATGGGTTAATCTAGGCTCACACTTCTAGATGTCCAAGGGTGGCTATGGTCGGCCCTACTAGTGACCCTTTCCTAATCTATAAATCAAATTATAAGAATTTAGTTCGTCACTCTAAAAACTTATCAATTCTATGCCATTTAAATCTTATCTTCCTATTTATTTGCACTTCACCTTGAATAGCCCGCACATGGCCTTCGAATACCCAAGGATTCATGTGACATTTGCAAGTTAAGAGTTCTTCTCCTTCAAGGTCTCAAAACTCTTCACCAGGTTTTAACAATTCAAATGGCCAATTTAAAAAGTAAAGTAAGATCAGGTATTAATGTCATCACAATGTTTTGAAAATATTTTGAATTTCAATTCTCCATCGAATCTTTATATTATCTTATCTATCTCTTCATAATTGAAGGAAGAAAGTAAACTAACTACTCGTAACACATTGAAAATAAATAGAAAAACATGATAATTAAACTTTGAATCAAATATTAAAATACTTATCTCAAATATTTCTTCTACAGATCTTCTGATTCCTACTGACTCCACAGTGTAATGAACTCCAGATGCAACAACTTGAAAATAAACTCACTAAACTAAAAAAAAGTGGCCCCAAATTTCTCTCTCTATTTCTCTCTCTAAGTATGAGAGATCCTAAAGTGGATAAGAGAAAGGGTTACAGTGGGAGGGGCACGTTTTCTGAAGAAATGGACCCCAATTTATAGGCTTCAAGGGTTGCCTTGAGGCACCTCTTCAAAACATGTCCACATTCAATGAATCTTCTAGACGATCAGTCTGGCGCCTAGGCGCCGGAATCTAGCGCCTAGGCGCCGGACGCCACGTCCAGTTCTTCGCAACTCTTCACTTTGGCTCGCACCTCTTCACATTAAAAACCATTTTGGAGCGTCCAAATGTAATGTATCACATGTCCTATTATCAAGGAACAACTACCAGTCTTCTAGAATGTCCAATAACCACTCACTCCGTCAAAATAACTGATCAAACGTTGTCAAAAACTTGATAGTTTTTGTATCGAGTTTAGCACTTAGGGGCCTTCTTCTGGCGCCTAGGCGCCAGGCCATATATTTTTTTTACTTTTTGTATTTTGCTTCATGTTTGCTCCTTTTTGCTCCTTCTTCCTTTTTAGACCTTTTTACATTACCTACATCCAAAAACACAAAAAATACCTTTCATTAAAGCATAATATTCATAGAAATTAATAAGAATTAAGACATAAAGAAATAGGTATTTTTTTATAGATCATCCGACACATGGATTTTATATATGAAAGTAATGTTATGTGTCTTCTGTGTTAAAAAATATCATTTGACATGGCTTTAGAGTGTTATTCAATGCTTAACTAGACTAATTAGATGTGAGACGGGGTTTGAAAAGATTGAAATCGCAAAAGAAAGTCAGAAGCCCAGTTTTTGAACTGGCACTGAACGGTGCTATCACCAGCCCTGAACAGCACCAAAAGTCTGAGAGTTTGGCTATTTGAGCAGAATAATGCACCGAACGGCGCTGCTGCTAGTGTTGAACAGCACTCGAAATGGAAAAATGCCTAAAACTCCAAATTTTCACAATTTAACCCTGGGACCCGCCATTTTTTCCCAAACCATCATCTTCTACTTCCAGCTAAGGCCTATTTTCGCACCTAGGGCTCACTAGCATTTAAATTTGAAGCTATTTCGTGGCAAAAAAGTTCCGATTTCATCTTCTCTTGGTAAGAGCTACACTTTAACCTAAAATTTTTTGATTTTAACCGTGGAAATCTCCTGCATTAAGAATATTTGAAATTTTGAATTTTTTGGAGAAACTTTGGAGATTTTCATGGATTTTGAGTTCTCGTCTATTTAAATTTACCTTGGAGTCCATTGCATTGAAATTTTAAAATTGATTTGGATAAATTTGGTATTTTTAGACAAATGGCTCCAAGAATGGTAAGGGGAAGAGGAAATTTGAATATAATGAAAGTATATTTGTGAGTTTTAAAGCTTATTCACACTTTAGTACATTTCCTAGGAATAAGAAATGTATTTAAGAGAGAGCTTTTGAAAATCCT
Organism: Papilionanthe hookeriana x Papilionanthe teres; assembly: GCA_022702705.1. Lineage (NCBI taxonomy): Eukaryota > Viridiplantae > Streptophyta > Magnoliopsida > Asparagales > Orchidaceae > Papilionanthe > Papilionanthe hookeriana x Papilionanthe teres. The sequence continues at coordinate 136,967,090 of CM040429.1, read as the reverse complement.
AGAGGTATGCTTGAAGAACTTATTACTAATGGTCAATGGGAGATTTTTTATTATTTCACTACTGAAGCAATGCTGGGTATTGTTAGAGAATTTTGTGCAAATTTGTATTATTTTGAGAGTGAATATATTATGGTTAGAGGCCAAATGGTTGAATTCGCCCTTGCCAGCATAAATGCATTTTATCAGTTAAGAGCATCTTTTTCTTGTAAATATGAAAATTTGACTATTACAAATGAAGCATTGGATAAGATTGTGAACTTTTTTACTGATGGGAAAGGAGAATGGAAGAATAAGCAAAGACTAAAAGTTAACTTCCCCCTTTCTACTTTGAATCCTTTGTAGAAAGCCTGACATTATTTCATCTCTACAATACTTTTGCCTACCAACCGTCACAACGATGTTACTATTGATAGAGCTGTTCCGAATTACTGTATTCAGAACATGAATATAAATATTGAGGCAATTATTCATAATAGTATTTTGATAAGTTCAAAATGAGAGACTACAGAAGGACTAGGACACCCCAATCTGATTCATGCCTTATGCATTCAGTCAGAAGTAGTAATTGAAGATAATGATGAGGTAGTCCACTCCCTGAAGCCCATAAATAAATTAAATCTAAAAACTTATTAAGCCCATGTGAGTTGGAAATGGAGTAAGAAGGCTGATGAGCCTTCTTCTATTCATGATAGATCATCTACATCTAGGGAGCCTACTCTGCATGATGTTATGGATCAGTTGGAAAGGTTGAATACCAGAGTAGAGGGACTAGAAGTAAGGAACAAGATAAATGATGATTATCAAGTGCGGTGGAGAGAATATGAAATAGCTTATCATGACACACAGATAAGATTTTTCAGGGGAGACACTAGTGCTGTACTTCCTACTTACCCTGAGTATACTCCATACCAGCTTGACGTACCTGATGATGGTGGAGCTCCTGTTAAAGATCAAGATTGGTAGTTTGTGTATTTTTTTTATTTTTCATTGAACTTTATTTTGTATTTTTGCCTAAGACTTCGTATGATTTGTATTTGTGATGTTATGTATATTTGGATATAGTTGTAGTAGACTTTATTGTTGATTTGTGATGTATGTGATGTGATAGTAGAGTTTTTATGTGTTTGGTTTGATAGTTTAATTTGTGATAGTAACAGTTGTATGTTAATGTTATGTGCGTTGTTTATATTAAATGTGTTTAAACTTCTTCTTTATAAATTTCTAACCTATATTTATGTATAGAAATGCTTCTAATATTTCAGGCCTACTATTCTACTCTATGAAGAAAAACCTACTTAAACTCAAGGGTATGAAAAGACCAACATATTAAGGTATGAGTTATATATTTATATCTTTTATTTCTTCCATGTTAATTATATTCAAAAATCTAAGTTTGGGTGAGGGGAAGAATTAACTGTTAATTGTTCTCATTTAAATTTATTTTCAAAATTAGTAACATGATTTCTGTCGGCATATTTTTAAGTTATGTGTGTTGTATTTTAAAAAGGGGGTCGCCTAACAGAAGTTGTCGGCAAATTTTAGATTTTAATTTTAACTTAAATATATATATGATTTAGAAAGTAGTATTTGACTTTAAAAATAATTTTTAAGATATGAAATCAAACCGACCTCACATCCCAGATAGTTTATATAAACGAGCGCCGCATCACAAACCGTGTATTTATTCCGAATAATAGACACACTGTTTGGTGATGGGGCTCGATTAAATAAACTAGAAAATTTGTGACATCCGTTTGGTCTGCGAACCAATTTTATAGAGCCGACAAATTCCCTGCTTAATACAAAGAAATTAAGCAGGGTTTATATTACCCGGGTTCTTAAAATTCCCTATATGGGCAAGCCCCTATAGTTAATTACATCTTAAGTGACGGGAATCACTTAAGAAAACTCTCGATAATAATCAGTAGTTCTACTCTCAAGAATCTCAAAGTTTAAGTTTCCAAGGGATTGAATTGTAGAATTTCAATAGGGAATGGATCAAGTTTGGAACATTTTGTTTTGGGAATTCAAAGGAAGAAAGGTAGGAAAAATTTCAGATTCGAAGTGAACTTCGGTAATTTCCCGACTATCCTATTGTTTGGCTTGAATTTAGGAAAGTCCTAATGTTTATTTAATGTTTTGATCTTGCCAATTTTAATTAATTAGGACTTATATTCGTATGACATGATCATACAAATAGCCTCGAAGATGTGAGGGTTTATGTCGTATCGGACGACTACCTCGGAATTCTAAGACTGGTTAAGGCTTAATTTGCAATGCAAATGCCTAACAGAAAGATTGAGGATTTATGTTGCACTAGGCAAACTACCTCGAAGTCCTATGGTTTGGTTATTTAATTCTAAGAAAGTTTTGCTGAAGTAGATTCAGGTTTTGCTGATGACGATGGCCGTGCTGCCCACCATGCTCCGAGCTTCGTGTTTTTGCAGAGGGTTTAGTTATAGAAGGTTAAAATCAAGAGATGAGAAAAGTGTTCTGGTTTAGAGAAGTCTTAAAATCCTAGTGTTTTTTTTAGTGTTTTAATTAAAACAAATTGATTATAACAACACCGGTTAAGATCCCACGGTTCCATCCTTCCGGCATTGTTATTTTTATCGAATTCACTTAGTCCGGATGAATTTGCTAAACTCAACTAAATGAGTTCCACACTTTCATTTAGACCGTGGGAAATCCCGTTAGCAACACGTAGGTTACATCATTCGAGGTATTCCCGATCATCCAACAAGAAGTTTTAATTTAAATGTAGTTGTAGTTTTGTATTCTGTTTGTGATTAAATTTTGAGTTGTTTTATATTTTGAAATGTTGTGGCTGTGAATTTTATCTTATAATGACTTTTAATTTAGTTTTGGTTTTGGTTTTAGGGGCTATCCTACAAGTGTGGGTTTTCATGCAACAGTTGTTTATCATGCAAGAAAAGTAAGTGCATTTGCAATAAGGTAAATTACAAGAAGGTAAATTGCAATAAAATAAAAGCGTACCTGGAGGGTCTTCCCATCATCCCAAGCTACACTTAAGCAGAATTTAGAATATTTAAGCACTTAAAGAAAGTTTCTAGGTAAAGCTAAGGAAAGGGTTTTGGTTTTCTACCAAGTTCCTAATCCTATAGCTAGTCATTTCCTATGATGTCTAGGTTCTTGTTTTTTAGTTTGAGGACGATTTTTTTCATCAAAGAACAATTAAGTTCAATTGTTTTTATAAACATCCTATCGTATTGAGGAAGTGCTTGAGACGGATCTTAAACATCTTTTTAATACTTCTAGTATTATTTTAAGTTCAAGAGAATTTAATTGTACAATGAATCAATCATCCAGGAGTTCAAGTTTTGTTATCTTGCTCAGTGAACTAGGACATTTGAATATCCTATGAGTTAAGTAATACTTCTCTTAACACTCCATTTAGGAGTTTTGACAATAAGAGCTTTTGAGGCCAAATCAATATTCAAGTGATTTGTGATTCGACTTAATTTTAATTAATGGGTTTAAGTTTGGAATAGTGTTCAAGTTGTTTTAGATTTATTTTTGAATTCTTTATGTCTTAAGTGATGTTATATTTAATTCAATTTAATTTAATTTAATTTTAATTTAATTTAATTTTGTTTCATTTTAATTTTAATTTAATTTTATTTTTTAATTTAATTTTAATTTTATTTTAACTTGCTTTTATTTTTTTTAATTTAATAAAATTTAATATGTTTTGATTTAATTTAATGTGATTTAATTTAATTTAATTTAATTTAATTTTAATTTTAATTTTAATTTAAATCTTAATTTGGTTTTATTTTTAATTTTAATTTTAATTTAAATTTAAATTTAATTTTATTATTTTTTAATTCTAATTTAATATATATATTTTTTATGCTTTAGGGGTGATTTAATTTTAATTGTTAAAGTATTGATTTAATCTAAATTTTAAAAGGATTTAATTTAAATGTTTTAATTTTTAATTCAATTTAATGATTAAGTCTTTTAGCACTTTAAATTTTGAATTTGGATTATCATTTTAATTAGGAATTAAATATTATTGAGGTGATTAATTTAGGGATTCTTAGATTAAAGAATAAGTTTCTTCCTAATAATATCCCTATTTTAATAATTCCAAATTTTTTATTATTCTTCCAAGTTTAAACAATTATTTAATTAAGGTTTATTTTAATTATTTTCAAATTGTTAGGTAGGTTTCTACCCTTTAACTACCTAAGTTTCAAACATCCAAGATCAACTTAGTATCAAATATTTTACCCACCCTTTTAATTAAACCTAAAATTTTTAACTATAGGTTAAAATTTTAATTACTATTTTGCCCTTTAAACTTACTAATTTCATAACTCAATAAATTGAGCTTAAATGAATTTGAAATTTTTTATGTAACTTCACTCATATGTCAATCATGACATTAGAGGAGAAAATGTGATTTTTCTGTATTTAATTTATTTATATAATTATTTTTGGTGGAAAATGAGAATTTTCAAGGAAAATTTAATAACATGACCAAGAAAAAGTTTCTGTCCTTAAGACAATTATGGGACATTCCTAATGACCAGAGGACCACTTGGACCAATTTTGGTGATTTTTTGAATTATATTATTTTTATTATAATTATTTTGATTTTTGGAGTATTAATTAATTTAAAAATAAAATAAAGGTTGAAAAATGAATTTTATATTTTTCAAAAATCTCTCTGATATCAAGGAAACCAGAGAACTAAATTTTATATTTTTTTGATTTTTCTTTGATTTAGTAGAATTATTTTAGTGGAAATGCTAGAAAATACATTTTTTAATTTTAAAATTACCTTATGGTTTTAAAATTTAATATCTCATCATAGAGAATTAAATAAAATATGGGGTTTGTTCCTAAATGATTAAAATTCAAAATGTGACATTTTGGTGAATTTTATTATTTTTATGATTTTTATTATTTTTTAATTATTAAAAATATTAAAATAATGTAAAAAATCAACTTTTTTTAGAAAATTGCAATTTTAATTTTCTTAAATTCCCCGATATCGGAGAGGCTCCAAAAATAATTTGGTGAATTTTTGAAAAGTATTTTGAAAGTTATGAATTTTTGAAGTTTAAGTTTGCCTAAATGGCTTAATCAACCCATTTGATAGGGCTAACCAAGTCCAATTGACTTCAAACTTTTATGGTGAGTTCCTCTGATCCTAAAGGTCAGTGGAGAATTGATTTCAAGTCAATTTGATGTATGATTAGCTCTAATTAATTAAGGTTCCATTTTGGGTATTTAAGCTAATTAGAGTTATTCTAAGTGAATTAACTCAAAACCTATTTTTCCTAGGGTCATCTGGTCATAAGAAACCTCTCCAAATTTTCTTAGAATGTATTTTGACAACATTCTAATTATTGGAATTAAAATACTCAGAATAATGACCTAGAATTGAAAAATCAATAACTCTTCATAGGGATGGCCTCTGACTTTGAAAAATTCAAGGAATGTCCCTAAATTCAGAGGCTTCAAAAGCCCTATGGTCTCATGCCATGGTGAATTGTATACATGCATGGAGAATTGAAAATGTGCAGAGAGTAAATAAATTATTAAAAATCAAATACTCAATGAAATTAAATGATTTCTTTTCCACATTATTCTCCTCTGTTCACTGAGCAAGAGGGTATTTTTATTTTATTTTTCTGACTTTCCTACACAAAGTTATGCATTTTTAAAGTTTAGGGAATTAAATAAATAAGAAAATCCCTATTTTTCTACTTAAGTGACGCGGCGCCACGCCATCCTCGGCAGCTCCGAAAGGCCACGCGTCGTCTTCTGATTTGGCGCCGCCATCCGACTTAGCGCTCCAGGGCCCCGCGGTTCACGTACCATCGCGCTGTCCGGCTCGATCCAGACCGTCCGCTCGATACACGCTCGATCCGACGGCTCCCAGTCATCGTCTACGACTGGTGTGCACCAGTGACCGTCAACCTTCTAACCCTACTTTCTCACTCGATTCTCAACGGATTTTCGTGTTCTTATGCTCTATGGATTAGTCTTGAGGAGACGAACACATCCATACGGTAAACATGTATTGAAATTGACTCAAATTAAATGAAGAATCTCTGTAAGCTCGGGAAGAAGAGTGAGTCCATACCTTTTCTCAAAGAAGTGAAGCTTCGATCGGAGAGTTGTGTCACCTTCGATTGGGTCCAAGCAAGCTCCAGATGAAGTCCCTTGGGCTGGTGAATTGTCCAGGTATGATTTCGACCACGCTCGATTACAAAGCTTGGAGTCTGGAACAGATGGGTGGCCTGGAGAAGGGGCTTTTGCTGGTAAACTTCTTCTCTTGGTCTGGTGAAGGTGTAGGACCAATCAATTTAGGGATTGGCTCACTGTGGAGAAGTGTTTTGGTTTTGGGCTTGGATTTCAACTCTGAAAGTGAGCTCACAGAGAGGAAATGGTAGGGGGATTTCAGTGGGGATCAAGTTCTCTATGTGTGGGGAGTAGTCTGGAATGATTTTGGCAGAGTTTCCTTAAGGTTGGTTCAGCACCACTTCCATGGCCGAGAGAGGTGGTGTTTAAATAGGAGAGGCTGGAGGGCCTCCTGGGGGAGTTAGGGCTTGGGATCGACTGCTAGAGTCAAGGGAAGAATGACCATGGCGACGACTGGACTTGGGGCAGCTCAGCAAGGGGGAATTTCAATGTTGGCTCACATGTGAGCTCTCGGGTGTGGTGTTTTCCAGCGATCCAGGTGGCTGGCCGGCAGGCATGGGTCACCCTCAGGTCCAGGTGGGTCAGGGCTGGAGGTTTGTGCAGTCAATTGGGCCTTGCCATGTGTAAAGGGGGTGGCTTGGAATGGAATGGGGAAGAGGCCATTTTGGCTTGGTTTGGGTCAACCCATGTGTTTGGGTTGGGTTCACCTCCCCATGACCTGGTTTTTGGCTGAGAGAATAAGTTAGGTTAGTTGGTCAAAGGTGGTCAGGTCTCTTTCTAAGAATATTTAGATTAAATTTGGGTTAAGGGGAATCATGGTTAAGGCTAATGACTTTATGAGATTAAGGAAAGAGTCTCCTCCTTTTGCCCAAAATGGCATGGTGACAAGTAAAGAGGCTCTCATGGCTTCCATGTGGCTCATGCATGGCTTCATGGCTTGCCTATGGCTTAGGATGGCTTGGCTTGATTTCATGGAAGTAGAATTTAGGAATTTTGGTACTTTAGTGGAGAATTTTCATGAAGCTTGATTTGGAATGGTTTAATGATGATCTTGAAACTTAGGGGTGATTTTGATTAAATGGATGATGAGGGGAAGTGTCATGTGGGCTTTGGATGAATTTTGGCCCTTTGAAATGGTTTTAGATGGGCTTTTAAAGTGATTTAGGGAAGTGGGTTTTTTTTTATTTTAGGATGGGCTTTTGGGTGAAAATTTTGTGAAGGACCATGTCAAATAAATGTTGCAATTGGTTTATGGATGTTTCATGAATGGTTTGGAGTAAATTTGGTGTGATTTGGAATTGAATTGGGTTGAATTTGGGCCTCTTTGGTAAATGGCTCAATGTAGGTCAAATTGGGCTAATTTGGGCCAATGTTGGGCTAGGGTTGAAATTGATGTAAAATTAATGTTGGGAAATGTTTATGTGAGTGTTTCAAAGAGGTTTTGGCTTTGGTTGGGTTTTGATTTTGGGGTTTGGGCTTATTTGGGTTAGGTTTGGGTTTAGGTCAAAATTGGGCCTTTTAGCTTTGGGTTGAATTTGAGTGGGGTTTGGGTATAAATTTTGGGTAAATCATGTTAGTGTTTTGTTTGTGGGGATGTTAAGGAAGGTTTAGAAAAGGTTTGGGGTTAATTGGAGTTGAATTGGGTTAGTTTGGGCTAAGTTTGGGTCATGGGTCCAAATTGGGCTTTAAGGTCAAAAGTGAAATAGGATTCAAATGCCAATAAAATTTGACATGGATTTGGTCTTGATTGGTGTTGGAGATGTTTAATTGAAGTTTAGAATTGAATTGGACCAGAATTTGGGTCAATTGGGTAGGTTTGGTTTGACATTGGGTTCATTTTGGGTTAAAATGGGTCAAATTGGGGATTTTGACAAAAGTGGGGTAAATTGACAAAATTAGCCCATGGTGTAGTTTAACAAAATGACATTGGGAATATTTAGGAGTTTCTGGAATTTTCTGGGAATTTTCTGAATTTTTGGATTTTTTGGCTAAGAGGGGCATTTTGGGTATTTGGAGGGTATTGGGGGGTATTTTTGGAATTTTGAGTATTTTGGGTAAAAAAAATGGTCAATTTGAGCAGTGGGAGAATGTTTGAGATTGATTTTGAGGAGTTTGGGTGATTTTGGAGAATTTTGAAAAATTTGGGTAATTTCAATGGTTTTGGGTAGGCTAGGCGGGTGTAGGGTCCCGGGGGTCAAAAATTGAAAAATTTAGAAAATTGAAGATTAGGTAAATGTAAGTGGAATGAAATCATTTTGGTTGAGCCATGAAGCCATGTTAAGCCTATATGAGCCATGAGAGGACTCATTTGAGGCATTCACTATGCTGTTCCTAACCCTCTTAGCCTAAGGGCTTAGGGGTTAAGGACCATCCATGTGAATCACCTTCATGAGTCAGGAGGTCAAGTTGGGTATAGGTGTGGTTTTAGGAGGTGTGTGAAAGTGTAGTGTATAAGTGTAGTGTAAGTCAGCCCTCACCAGATCAGGCCACCCAGGGCAGTCCTAAGGCCAAAGAGTCATATAGGAACTCATCCTTTAAACTTCCACATTTGATTTCAACCCTCTAGGTGATTAGGGGTCTACAATCAAGTTTGTAGAGTTTGCAGGAAGTTTAGAAGTGGTTTGAATTTCTAAGTGGTGGGTCCAAATTCTAGTCCTCTAGGATGGTCAAAAGAAAAGCCTAAGGCTAGATCCTAAGTACTAAAGAGGAAAGAGAAAACCTCATCAAAAATGAGGTCAACAAATGGACCCCCAATAGGTGTTGTGTGCTAACCAAGCACACCGCGCGTATTGGCGTTGACCAAAAAGATCAACGAAACCAACACAGATGTCCAAGTGACAAACTTAGGACGAAATTAAAGAATTTCTGCTGGGGAGTGTCAAGTATATCTCTGAGACTGGAGATTCCTGAACTCTCGTGCGGGAAAGGGAAAGGAGGTGAATCCCAAATCACATGATCCGGGGAATTTCGATTTAGATTTCATTTTGTTTCAGTTTAAGTTTTGATGTGTGAGCTCAGATTTTAGTTTGAGTTTCAATTTAGATTGAAGTTTTGTTAAAATTAATTTGAAGGGATTCGAATTTGAAAAGAAAATTGGAATTTTGTGGTTTTAGTTGTAACATCTTAAACCTCAAAAGAAAATTGAATTGATTGGATTGAATCATTACAATGAGGAGAGATCTCAGAGCAATGTGGTATTGGATGTAAAATCCTTAACCTCAAGAGTTTGATTTTGATGTATTTCATTGCGATAGGGAAAGAATCCTAAAGCAATGCAGTCTCGGATGTAAAATCCTCAACCCCAAAAGTTTGACTTTGATGTATTTCATTGCGATAGGAAAAGAATCCTAAAGCAATGCAGTCTCGGATGTAAAATCCTCAACCCCAAAAGTTTGATTTTGATGTATTTCATTACAATAGGGAAAGAATCCTAAAGCAATGCAATCTCAGATGTAAAATCCTCAACCCCAAAAGTTTGATTTTGATGTATTTCATTGCGATAAGGAAAGAATCCTAAAGCAATGCAGCTCGGATGTAAAATCCTCAACCCCAAAAGTTTGATTTTGATGAATTTCATTGTGATAGGGAAAGAATCCTAAAGCAATGCAGTCTCGGAAGTAAAATCCTCAATCCAAAAGTTTGATTTTGATGTATTTCATTGCGATAGGGAAAGAATCCTAAAGCAATGCAATCTCGGATGTAAAATCCTCAACCCCAAAAGTTTGATTTTCATGTATTTCATTGCGATAGGGAAAGAATCCTAAAGCAATGCAGTCTCGAATGTAAAATCCTCAACCCCAAAAGTTTGATTTTGATGTATTTCATTGCGATAAGGAAAGAATCCTAAAGCAATGCAGTCTGGGATGTAAAATCCTCAACCCCAAAAGTTTGATTTTGATGTATCTCATTGCGATAGGGAAAGAATCCTAAAGCAATGCAGTCTCAGATGTAAAATCCTCAACCCTAAAAGTTTGATTATGATGTATTTCATTGTGATAAGGAAAGAATCCTAAAGCAATGCAGTCTCGGATGTAAAATCCTCAACCCCAAAAGTTTGATTTTGATGTATTTCATTGCGATAGGGAAAAAATCCTAAAGCAATGCAGTCTCGGATGTAAAATCCTCAACCCCAAAACTTTGATTCTGATGTATTTCATTGCAATAGGGAAAGAATCCTAAAGCAATGCAGTCTCAGATGTAAAATCCTCAACCCCAAAAGTTTGATTTTGATGTAATTGATTTTGCAAAGATTTGTAATGTTGATTTAAAAAGTATGGAATTTTGGTGTTTCGAGAATTTCATGAAAGTTGTAAAAGATTTTTGTGGAAAGAAATAGATTAGGAGGGAATATGTAGATGTTACATATCCCACTCAAAAGAGTTGATCGAAAGTTGCTGGTTTGGATCGGAAACAATTCCTCGCCATCAGATCCAAATTGAAAACCTCGTGGCTCCGTGTCAATGGAATCGACTGCTTCCATCCCAGACAAGGGAGAGAGTTGAACGGATTGGATTTCATATTTGGAATGTTGAGTTTGAATTTGATTGAGATTTGAGATCTGGAAGGTTGAAATTGAAATTTGATTTAAGATTTGTGTTCGTTTCGTTTATCCTTTAACGATTCAAATTTATTTTATCGTTCATTTAATGTTCATGTGAATTTATCGTTCATCATTTTTTACTTAGATTTTTAAGGAAAATTTTCTTTTATTCTTTTTGTTTCTTTTCTGTTCTTTGTTTGAAGTTCATTTAACTTTAATAGCGTTTCCCAGTCAATTTGCACAAAAGAGGTGAAGGCCAAAATGTGACATGGTCACTTTCATTCCAATCATGTCGAAGATACATCATACAACTCGATCTGGAATACATCTCATACAATCCATGTAGGCTCAAAACGGACTATGTATGATCTTTGTCGATCCATCCAAAAGGCATCTGTCAAAAATCCATGTCTGAATAGTGAGGTACATGGTCAATAACATCACCTTCCAAGCCATCCTTGGCAAGGATGTCGTATGGATGTACGTTGGAGGTGTGATATTTTCCATGTAACTCACAGCTCGTATGGCTGGAGGCTCTCTAGCTCTGGGTCTAGCTGGAAGTGGTAAGGTTCTTTCATGTCATCCATCCTTCTGAAAGTAACTGAGATCCGCTTCATTGGTATTCCCGGCATGCAATGTTTAGCGACATCTGCTCCGTTGTCCTTTAGTATCATGACGGAACCTACCGGTAATGGTATTTTTACTGGCCCTCGGAACTCACCTGGGCCTGCTATCCGGAGGTCAAATCCGAACATGATATTACACTCATTCAGAAAAGAAACTGTGTAGAAAGGTCTGACAAAGTCGTGGTGATCGATGTGTGGGGGTATGCAGTCACCCTTCTTGTAAATGTTAATGATGCAACTATTGGGTATGCATTCTGCTGGCAGTACCCTCCATGTTATCATTCTCTTTACCATCCTTTTGATGACCAATGTCATTGGATCTACCTTGCCATGACGGAGTATTCCCGGTGGGTTTCCCTTCCTGTCTTCTGCGAAGTTGTAGCAGCATCCACATTGTATTGTAATTCTCCCTTTCCCTGGCATCCATCTCCGGGGTTCCGAGTAGGTGTTTTCTCTTAGGCGGCCTGCTCGACCCATTCTTTTCAAATCCCGGATGTAGTCTACGATTTGTTGTTGTTCGTATTCTGAGAACACATTTGTATGTAGCTCGAGGCCTTCTAGTATATTGATCCTCCTGCCTCTAATTCTCTCGAAGTATTCAAAAGTTTGCTTCTCGACATTTTGCATTCTTTCTAGCTCGTGTTCTGGAATAATCTACAAATGGCGAGGCCTGGTGACGTACTGTGGGATATATGGCTCAATCCCTTCGCGTTCTCCTGCATACCTCGGCTCCTTGGGGATGGTCTCCATCGGGACATCCTCCGGGGTTGCTTCGCAACAAGGTCATGCATTACGGTGGCTTTATCCGGTGGCGTGGTAGCCTTCCTTCTTCTGATCTTCTTGAGATTTTCCTGGTCTCTTCTGTTATCCTCGGAGCTGGCCTCCTTTCTTTAGGTTCTTGGTGAACCGGTATCCCTGAAGTATATGCATTGGTAGAAGCGACTGCCTCGTCGCACTGGTCCGCTGCTAGTTTAGTTAACATCTTGTGGATACAGTGATTTTTATTTCTTCGCTGAGTTGCTGTGAGAGTAGCTCTTCGTACTTCCCGAATCTCTATGGGCGCGGCGGCGACAAGCTTCGTCCTCTCGTCGTAGCGACCACGGACTTGATTCTCTTGTCCTCTTCGAGTGTTCGTTTTCCTTTTCTTCGTCGTCGGGTCGGTGGCTTGGGCCACCCAATTTCATTACTCGTCCGATCGGGCGGTTCTCTCGATCAACTCGGGACCTAGTCACTTTCCTCATATTGCGGGTCCGTCGGTGCGAAGTACGAGTCAATCTCTATTATCGCTCCATCTTTCACCCTCTTTTTGTCGAGTGCAAGGCTTACGCCATTTCTAAAGTTCAAGACCAACTGCCCGTTCGACATTTCTCTGCGAAAGGAAAAGGATCAGGGGCTGTACTAAGAACAAGAACATTAAGAAAATGTTTATTAGCGACATAGTTTTCTTTTGTATTTTTTTTTAAATTCAACAGGAATGAAGTGGGAAAAGATCGGGGAAAATTTTTTGATTGGAAGAGAGAACAAGGAAGACTTTATTATCATGATTTTATTTATTTTAGCACATTTTTTATTATTATTATTTTTTTTGGGTTCGGACCCAGTCATAAGTAATTACTTCGCCCGTGCTTCTAGGGATGAAGAATTCATTCCTTCGAAACATCAGGTAACGTAATACTTCTTCAAGTATCGTCCGTTGATCGGAAGCATATGTCGTTCTCCTTAGCAATTCACTAATTAGTAAGAGCCTCCTGAGTAGACTGCCTCAACCACAAACGGTCCTTCCCAAGTGGGTTCAAATTTTCCTCCTATCTTGCGGTGTGCAAGAATAGGTCTCTTGAGAACGCGAACTAAGTCACCAACTTTAAAGGTTCTTGGGCGGACCAGTTTGTCATGGGCTTGAACCAACTTAGCTTGGTATAGTTCTAAATTCTGCTGCACTGCAAGTCTTTTCCCTTCCCGGCTTTCTAATTCCTCTAGTCGTAATTTAGCATTCTCTTCGGTCATGATTTTGTTTGCAACTGCAATTCTGAGTGAAGGAAGCTGGACCTCTAAGGGTAACACTGCCTCGGACCCATACACTAGAGCGTAAGGTGTAGCTTGGGTAGGAGTTCTCAAGGTTGTCCGGTAGGCCCATAAGGCTTCTAATAACTTCTCGTGCCAATTTATCTTATTATCGTCCAAAGTTTTCTTTAAATTTGAACGAGAGTTTTATTAAAAGCCTCAGTCAGGCCGTTTGCTCTTGGATAGTAAATTGTTGAATACCGCCAGTCGATTCCGTGTCTCCTGACAAAATTGTTGATTTGCGTGCTTATGAATGCTGACCCATTATCTGAGATAATCCTGTGCGGCACTCCGAAATGGTAAAAAACTTGGTTCTTGAAAAACTGTAGGACGTGGTGTGCTTTCACTTCTCTGAGTGGAACTGCCTCTGCCCACTTGGAAAAGTAATCTGTAGCTGCAAGAATGAAACGATGTCCTTTTGAAGATGGTGGTTCTATTGAACCCACTATATCTGTGCCCCAACATTCAAATGGCCACGACGCAATTGTCGGATGTAGCACATTTGGAGGTTGGTGTAGAACCACTCCGTGCACTTGGCATTGATGACAGCTCTTGGCGATTTTCATGTAGTCGGTCATCATCGAGGGCCAGTAGTACCTAGTTTTTTAATTTTCATTTTCATCTTCGGACCCGACTGGTGAGTGCCACAGTCTTGAATGCACCGCTTTAACAATTTTACAGGCCTCGGACCCGCTTAGGCACCTTTGCCACATTTGATCAAAAGACCTTCTGTATAACGTGTTGTTTATTAATGCGTAGGACTGAGTTCTTTTCTTGATCTGATGGGCTAACGACCTATCGTCCGGTAGTTTTCCTATTTGCGAGTAGTTCTATTAATGGGCCGTCGCCAATCTTACGTGTTTTCACGTCACTGCTGTCAACTGATTCTTTTTCTTTTTCGATTTATGTATTGTGTCTATGTCGAGTCGTGATAGGACTCGACGTCCGTGAACCGACACTTCCACCGATTCATCTTGCAAGCAGGCAAATTCTTTTGCGAGGCGGGCTAACGCATCTGCTAAAGCGTTCTCTTTTCTGAGAATTTTGTAGATTGTCACATTCAGAATCTGTTCTAACAACTGTATGGCATACCGGAAGTATTACTCGAGTCTTGGCTTTAAAATTATGTATTGTCCGGCGATCTGTTGAATGATTAACTACAAATCCCCGTAGATGTTGATGTTTGTTATCCCCATTGGCTTTAAAATTCTGTATTTTCCGGCGATCTGTTGAATGATTAACTGCGAATCCCTGTAGATGTTGATGTTTGTTATCCCCATTTGAATAGTTAATTCCAGTCCTGTTATGAGAGCTTCATATTCTGCTTCGTTGTTTGTACACGGCACTATCAAGTGGTAAGAGTATCTTAACATCCCCCGCTCCGGTGTTATAAAGATTATTCTGATTCCTGCCTTACCGGCACTATCACTTGCGATTCTTCATCTTTGTGTGCTGAAGATGCTCCGTCGAAATATAATTCCCAACGTCGATCATCAGGGTCTTCTAAGCTCATTATTTGTTCATCTGGCAAGTCGTCATTGAGAGGAGATTCTGCCGGCAAAGGGTGTGCTACGAGGAAGTCTACTAGGACTTGTCCCTTTACGGCGCGAAGAGGCACGAAAGTTATATCGAACTGCAATAATATCATTGACCACCTGGCAAGTCTGCCAGAAAATGTTGGATGGGTCATCAAGTATTGCAATGGATAAAATTTCGAGATCAGGTTGACCTTATGAGAAAGCATGTAGTGCCTGAGCTTTTGAGAGGCGAAGATCGGGGCCAAACGATAGCTTTTCAATTGTGGGATACTTTATTTCCGTCGAAGTAAACGACGGCTTAGGTAGTAAAGAGCATTTTCTTTACCCTCATCATTGACTCCAGCTAACGGGCTCCGAGTGAGTCGTCTAAAGCCGCGGTATAAAGTATCGATTGGTCTACACCGAGGCCGGGGCTGCTAAGACAGAAGGTGTCATTAAATATTGTTTAATGTCCTCAAAGGCCTTCTGGCATTTCTCTTCCCAAATAAATTTGGTGTCCTTTTTAACTAATGCCGAGAAAGGCTGACACCTACCTGACAAGTTTGAGATAAAGCGTCGAAGATATGCCAACTTCCCTTGAAAAGATCGTAGTTGTTTTAAGGTTTTGGGAGGCGGCATTTCTAAGATAGCTTTAATCTTTTCAGGGTCGATTTCAATTCCACGATGTCGGACAACGAATCCTAAGAATTTCCCAGAGGTGACGTCGAAGGCGTATTTTAAGGGATTCATCTTAAGGTTAAATTGTCTTAATCGTTCGAAAACAATTGTCAAATCATATAGGTGGTTTTCCTTTACTTTGCTTTTGATGACCAAATCATCCACGTAGCATTCGACTTGATTGTGAATGAGATCATCAAAAATTCTTGTCATCGCTCTCTGGTATGTTGCTCCCGCATTCTTCGATCCGAATGGCATCACTCGTGTAGCAATATACTCTGATCGGCGTTCTGAATGTTGTAAGTTTTCCATCTTCTTGAGCCATTTTTATCTGGTTGTATCCTGAAGATCCATCCATGAATGAGAATATTTCATGTGTTGAAGCAATGTCAATCATTAATTCTGGGATCGGTAGAGGGAATTCATCTTTTGGACATGCCTTGTTTAAATCTCTGAAATCCACACAAATTATGATCTGACCATTCTTCTTCCTGACTGGTACCACATTGGCTAACCAAGTCGGGTATTGTTCTTCAAGGACAAATTTGGCGTCTATTAGCTTTTTATTTTCAGCTATGACTTATTGTTCAATTTCTAGACGCATTCTTCTCAGGACCTTGTCCGACTGGAGCAGTAGGATCCACTCCTAGCTTATGGATTGCGACCTCGGAGCTAATCCCGGCATCTCATCGTAGTTCCAAGTAAAACAGTCTTTAAATTCCATTAATAACTTGATTATTTCTTCAGAGTCTTCTTTATTGAGTAAGGAGCTAACAAAGGTAGGTCTAGGCTCTTTGCTAGTACCTAAGTTAACTTTCGTTAACTCATCTATTGTAGTATTGATCTCTTCTTCGAACTCTGGTGGAGCGTTTCCAATTTTTAAATCTTCAAATTCTTCTGTAGTTTCCATGCAGTTTTCATTAGATTCGCAAGTGATAACCAAGCAAAATTCAGTATCGTCAACTGATCCTACTGTGCCGAATCCGAGACCATGTTTTGAATTGGGTGGACGACCGGAGTTATTCCATAATTTTTCAAAATGTTGTGATTGTCCCTTTGTCCATTGTCGAGGTAAGAAACCACACTGAATTAAATTTTGAACACAGGGAGAGTACCACTCAAAAGGTAATTCCATTAATTCTGATGAAGTAGCATCTTCAAATTGTACATTATTTTCAGTTTTGGAGGAAGGAGCACCATGGTAGAATTTGATGGGCTTTGCACCGCCGCTACGTACCTCTTTGACCACCATACCCTCGATCTTATTAGAATGGATCGGGGTCAGGGTCATAGTATGTACATAGCGGTTAATCTTCTCGTACATAGATTTATATTCCTCGTTCTTTTCATCCTTGAGAGAGATCCTGAATTGCGGCTTCTTCCGACTTATTGTCGCTGCTTCTTGCTTGATCTCTTTTTCTTCTTCAGAACTATCTTCCCAATCAACATTGATGGCTGGTTTCCTCTGTCCAACTGTCTTAACGTCTCTGCCATGACCTAGTCCCCGGCCTCGACCTCGGATGTGAGTTGTGGAGAAACCTTCATCGTCTCACTGTAAGGGAGCGGTGAGTGACTGTTGGACTAGAACTTCAGGTTCTTCGTCGTCCCGAACTTCCTTTGCTTCATTCGTTATGGTATCTCTGGAGAAGATTGTTTTCTTTGGAGGTGTGTAATAAGCTGCATCTTCATGGATTCCAATTTCATGTATGGAGAATGGTTGTAAGTCACCTTTGATGCATTGTTCCCCTCCATCATAGTATTTGATGCACTGATGTAGGGATGATGGTACCATTCAGTTTTCATGTATCCATGGTCGGCCCAGTAGAACGTTGAATAACGTTTCTGAATCAATTATGTGAAATTTCGCGGTTGTCTTTGCTAAGTCACCGGTCTTCATTAGCAGTGTTATTGATCCGAGGGCTCTTTCTCCTTTCTGGTTGAATCCTCTAAATAACATTTTGTCCGCTTCGAGCTCGCGAGCATCGATTTCTAAGTATGCTAGCGTTCGAAGATTCATTATACTGATTGATGCTCCTGGATCCACCAATACTCTCGAGAGTGTAAACTTCCCAATTGTAACTGAAATGTACAACGGTCGGTTGTGGTCTGCTGTCCCAAGTAGTAGGTCATTGTCCGTGAAGGTAACACCTCGCTGTTCCTTTAACGAGCAAACCTTGTCTAAGGAATCTCATGTCATTTGAGCTAAGCAAATTTCTTGATCAAGTAAGGCCTTGATCAGAGCTTCTCTCATCTCCTTTGATAAGATGAGAGCGTCGTAGATGTTCAGTTTGGCCGGTAGTTTCCTAAGATGGGCTAGCACGTTGTAATCCACTTTATTTCCATGTGTCTCGATTTCTTCCCGAATGGGTATTTCTTCTACCAGGGTTGGTTCTTTCTGAACAACCACCTACTTTCCTTTGTCCTTTGGACCCATTCTCGGAGGTAGAACTCTTCCACTTCTTAAGTTGACTTCTGTAATTTCTCCTGAATCTGGTGTTAAGTTTGCTGGTGTTTCCTCTTGAATCGGAATGACAGGTTCTTTTGGATTAGCTTCAGAGTCTGAAGGCTCTAACTCTATTGTGACTGGAGCTCCTCGAAACTCGCAAATAGATTCATTTCTTGTTGAACTCTCGTAACCTCCTTGGTGGATGTCTTCTTCATCCTTGTGATCGTCGAGATTGTGTATGATTTGAGAATTGTTATTTGTATCGGAATCGATGTCCGGATTAGGTTGGTTGTCACTAGTTACGTAATCGTTAAAAACAGTCAAAACGTAGCCAATGCCATAACCCTTATCATTATAAGATCCCACGGAGTGAGCAAATAATCATACGAGTCGGAGGTTCGAGGGATTTCTCCCCGAATCGGAAACAACCATCCTAGGATAAGCGACCCCTAGTCTAGCCTTAAGAGCCTCGGCCTTTTCTTCTTCATCAATTTTCTTCTTTTCTTCAATCGTCTCTTGTTGAGGTGGTTCTTCTATCGCAAGTGATAATGCCGACTTGACAGGTTTAGAACTCTGAATTGAGGCTTTCACCGAAGTGGTTTGGATGCGATCCAAAATCTTCTTCGAAGACTTTGTCCAAGCGGTAGTCCATCCATCATCAGTCGCATAGGGATCTATCGGAACAATGAGATCTGTCGAGATAACATTGACGGAACCTCCTTTCGGGGTTCCTTCATGTATTCCTTCGGGATTGTTATGTTCCCTTTTCGAAGATTGTCGTTGAGCCAATTTTTGAAGGTAATACAATCTTCTATCTTGTGTCCAAGCATCTGGTGGTAAGGGCAAAAGTTGGGATCACCTTTCTTGTCGACTTCTTCTGGTTTCTTAGGCTCTGGCAGTTGGAAATTTGAGTCTTCATCAAACTGCGGAGCATTTTCGGCACTGTCTCATTCTTGAACGGATACTCTCTGCTCAGAAGCTCCCTTAACATATGTTGTGGATGAGGCGGTTGTTCATACTGTTGAGATGACTGATAGCTGGGTCGGGGTTGCTGGTAATTCTGTTGAATTTGCTGCGGCCGTTCTGGCGGTATTTGTATTGGCTGCTTGCCTTTATCGACTACCGCAACGATCCGGACTTCTTTTCAAAAGTTTTCACGGGCTTCTGTTTGTCTGTTTTGTCGGTGAAACTTAATTGCTTCTCCTCCTCTTACAAGCTTCCGGCCTTGCTTAACAACTTCTCGAAAGTCTTAATAGTAAATCCCTTGAGGAGAAGTGCTATTGGGCCATGAATGCTCTTCGATAAAATGCTAACTGCATGTTGTTCTTGTAGCTGTGGCTCACACTTCATACTTAGATTCCTCCATCGAAGTATGTAATCCACCAAAGTTTCGTTTGGCTTCTGTTTCTCTACCACTAAATCACCTATAGTGATGTGGTGCTGAGCTCCGACAAATCGCTTGATGAAGAGGTTCTCTAATTCTGAAAATGTCTTCACCGAACCATTTGGTAATTCCGCATACCAATCAAAGGCGATCCCTAACAGGCGGCTGACAAATTGTCGGAAGAGTAAAGCATCACTTCCGCCGACATTGCAACAACTGGCACAAAAATGTGCAACATGCTGCCGAGGGTTTCCGGTTCCATCAAAGGTCTTGAACAGAGGTGGTACAAAGCCTTTCGGATATTGGACAGCGTCGAATTCTTCGGGGTAAGGTCTACCCGTCCGAATGGATGTCCCGCTCTTTGATTGTGCCAAGGCTTCTCGCACCTGCTGTTCCACCATGCTCTTGATATCCTTTTACGGAATCATGCTTTGTGTTGCATCCTTTTTTAATTGATCATCCCCGTTGACGGATGTAATCTCCTTTCCTCCGTCTACAATGTGAATAACTTACGGGGTGTTTCTCTTTGTGGTTGAACCTGACTCTGGAGAGTGGCTAGGGCTGCAGCCATCTCTTCCACCCTTTTTGCCATTTGGGTGATCGTATCATCTTTCTCTTGAAGCTGCAACCTCATTATTTCCGGGTCCTCTCTTTCTGCGGCTGCAGGATCACCTTGTGAAGCTGACGAAGCTCGTGTTTCAACCATGTTAATTTCTGCATATTCATCATCCATGAACTCTGACGAGTCGACTTCATCTCCGAATTTTTCTTCTCTTTCTCTTGCTAATCGCTGAATATCAGTTCTTAGCTTTTCCATAGCATCTTCTAATGGTCTTTTCTGTACATCCTTGCAGTTGTCATGCGATAACTGTCGGGTTTCCTTCTCATGAGTCCCCTTCATTGCGGTAGCGCTTTCTTCGGACTCAAGTCTCCTGACGAGACTTTCCTTCTCAGGTTGTTGTTTTAATCTTAATTGTCCGGTAGTGGGACGCAATACCATCCTTCTAGCGACAGAAGGTCCAGGACCGGATGGTACGTTAGCCAAATGCTTTGGAAGGTGGTATCCTCCTTAATTTGTAGTCCTGAAACAACGACGAGTGGACTAGCTTTCATTCTCTTATTCGGCTTTTCCGCGGCGATAGCGAGGTTCTACTCGCGGCCCAAGACGGGACTTCGGTCGGCACCCTCCCTATCCTTCTTAAAATTTCTGATACAGGGCATTTTTCTTTCTTTGCTAACTTTTCTATCAGGGTTTGCAGTCGAGCAAATGGCGTAATTCTAGCCCTTTTCTTACGGCCATCATTGTAATATGCGGGCTGAGGCAATGCAGAAGCAATCTTGAGAACATTTTCCTCATCCTCTGCGGCGGAGAGGGGATGGAACCTACTTCCTCCCAAAAGTGGTATGTATTCAGGCAGCGGTGTATACTCGGGCAATTCTGGGATTTCCTCCAGGAAAGCAACTTTAGCAGCTCTGGCTTCTCTAGCAATCCTTCTACTTCTGTTTCTTTTTTGAGTCCGTGTCAGTGGTGGAATTCTCGAGCTGGACCTGATTTCAAAAATGGAAGGTCTTACAGGAAGATCTATACCCTCCACGGTAACAAGTTCATCACAGTTCTGAATTTCCTTCCCCTTTAGTCTGGAAGAAGCCGGGGTAGGTCCAGAGACAACTAGACCGGTGGGGGTAGCAACAACGGTCCTTCACGAACAACGAGTACTCCTCTCGGTTGGAATCTTTTGCAGAGGAGGGAATTCATGAGTTGACTTGAGGTTAAACTCAATCAACGGCTTCTCAGTTTCCGATACTTTGCTTGCGAGTGAAAAGAGAGTGACGTCGTGGATTTTGATGTCGGTGTCCCCGAATCCTTGTCCTAATCGAATGATTCCATTATTAGGCAGTTCGTCCTTGAACACAGCCAGGTCCAGTCCAATGACGAAGGAGAAGATCGGTTTTGGGGCTTCCATTTCTACGGGCGTGATTCCAAGTGTTAGTCCCCGAATCGTGCTTCTTCTTGTCGTAAAACTTATGACGCAAAAGAAAGAGTCCGAACACATTTCCGTTTATCTTAGTGTATTTGTGGTATTAAAAGAAAATTGTTTTTCGAAAAAGATTTGTTCGTTAGGGCGGACAATTATTAAAAGAAGGAGAGTTGTAGGAAGGGTAAAAGGAATTGATTAGGAACTGGAAAAGGAAGAGAAAGTCTTGTAGAAACTTCTCGACCCGCAAGATCGCTCCTAAACTAATACCTATTGGGGGCCCACCCCACCTCAGAAATGAGGTAACAGGATCTCGGAACCTCTCTGTTTAAAGGTGTCTAAACAGTAGCTCCTAAACCCGAGAGAATGTTGGCCACACTTGTTCAAGGTAGAAATGAAAATAGTATTCTAATGGGAAGAAGGGTAGTTTGATCCACTAGGGACATGGATACACTACGGATTTTTGAAAGCAGAACTATCTGATTAAAATGGAGAGAGGAATTGTCCCCAGCGGAGTCGCCAGAAATTGTCGGCATATTTTTAAGTTATGTGTGTTGTATTTTAAAAAGGGGTTCGCCTAACAGAAGTTGTCGGCAAATTTTAGATTTTAATTTTAACTTATATATATATATATATATATATATATATATATATATATATATATATATATATATAGATTTAGAAAGTAGTATTTGATTTTGAAAATAATTTTTAAGATATGAAATCAAACCGACCTCACATCCCAGATAGTTTATATAAACGAGCGCCGCATCACAAACCGTGTACTTATCCCGAAGAATAGACACACTGATTGGTGATGGGGCTCGATTAAATAAACTAGAAAATTCGTGACATCCATTTGGTCTGCGAACAAATTTTATAGAGTCGACAAATTCCCCGCTTAATACAAAGAAATTAAGCGGGGTTTATATTACTCAGGTTCTTAAAATTCCCTATAAGGGCAAGCCCCTATAGTTAATTACATCTTAAGTGACGGGAATCACTTAAGAAAACTCTCGATAATAATCAGTAGTTCTGCTCTCAAGAATCTCAAAGTTTAAGTTTCCAAGGGATTGAATTGTAGAATTTCAATAGGGAATGGATCAAGTTTGGAACATTTTGTTTTGGGAATTCAAAGGAAGAAAGGTAGGAGAAATTTCAGATTCGAAGCGAACTTCGGTAATTTCCCGACTATCCTATTATTTGGCTTAAATTTAGGAAAGTCCTAATGTTTATTTAATGTTTTGATCTTGCCAATTTTAATTAATTAGGACTTATATTCGTATGACATGATCATACAAATAGCCTCGAAGATGTGAGGGTTTATGTCGTATCGGACGACTACCTCAGAATTCTAAGACTGGTTAGGGCTTAATTTGCAATGCAAATGCCTAACAAAAAGATTGAGGATTTATGTTGCACTAGGAAAACTACCTCGAAGTCCTATGGTTTGGTTATTTAATTCTAAGAATGTTTTGCTGAAGTAGATTCAGGTTTCACTGATGACGATGGCCGTGCTGCCCACCATGCTCCGAGCTTCTTGTTGTTGCAGAGGGTTTAGTTATAGAAGGTGAAAATCAAGAGATGAGAAAACTGTTCTGGTTTAGAGAAGTCTTAAAATCCAAGTGTTTTTTTAGTGTTTTAATTAAAACAAATCTTAAAATTGATTATAACAACACTGGTTAAAATCCCACGGTTCCATCCTTCCGGCATCGTTATTTTTATCGAATTCACTTAGTCCAGATGAATTTGCTAAACTCAACTAAATGAGTTCCACACTTTCATTTAGACCGTGGGAAATCCCGTTAGCAACACGTAGGTTACATCATCCAAGGTATTCCCGATCATCCAACAAGACGTTTTAATTTAATTGTAGTTGTAGTTTTGTATTCTGTTTGTGATTAAATTTTGAGTTGTTTTATATTTTGAAATGTTGTGGTGGTGAATTTTATCTTATAATGACTTTTAATTTAGTTTTGGTTTTGGTTTTAGGGGCTATCCTACAGGTGTGGGTTTTCATGCAACAGCTGTTTATCATGCAAGAAAAGTAAGTGCATTTGCAATAAGGTAAATTACAAGAAGGTAAATTGCAATAAAATAAAAGCGTACCTGGAGGGTCTTCCCGTCAACCCAAGCTACACTTAAGCACAATTTAGAATATTTAAGCATTTAAAGAAAGTTCCTAGGTAAAGCTAAGGAAAGGGTTTTGGTTTTCTACCAAGTTCCTAATCCTATAGCTAGTCATTTCCTATGACGTCTAGGTTCTTGTTTTTTAGTTTGAGGACGATTTTCTTCTTCAAAGAACAATTAAGTTCAATTGTTCTTATAAACATCCTATCATATTGAGGAAGTGCTTGAGACAGATCTTAAACATCTTTTCAATACTTCTAGTATTATTTTAAGTTTAAGAGAATTTAATTGTACAATGAATCAATCATCCAGGAGTTCAAATTTTGTTATCTTGCTCAGTGAACTAGGACATTTGAATATCCTATGAGTGAAGTAATACTTCTCTTAACACTCCATTTAGGAGTTATGACAATAAGAGCTTTTGAGGGCAAATCGATATTCAAGTGATTTGTGATTCGACTTAATTTTAATTAATGGGTTTAAGTTTGGAATAGTGTTCAAGTTGTTTTAGATTTTTTTTTTGAATTCTTTACGTCTTAAGTGATGTTATATTTATTTCAATTTAATTTAATTTAATTTTAATTTAATTTAATTTGGTTTCATTTTAATTTTAATTTTATTTTATTTTTTAATTTTATCTTAATTTTATTTTAACTTGCTTTTATTTTTTTTTAATCTAATTAAATTTAATATTTTTTGATTTAATTTAATGTGATTTAATTTAATTTAATTTTTAATTTAATTTAATTTAATTTAATTTTATTTTAATTTTAATTTAAATCTTAATTTGGTTTTATTTTTAATTTTAATATTAATTTAAATTTTAATTTAATTTTATTTTTTTTTTTAATTTTAATTTAATATATATATTTTTTATGCTTTAGGGGTGATTTAATTTTAATTGTTAAAGTATTGATTTAATTGAAATTTTAAAAGAATTTAATTTAAATGTTTTAATTTTTAATTCAATTTAATGATTAAGTCTTTTAACACTTTAAATTTTGAATTTGGATTATCATTTGAATTAGGAATTAAATATTATTGAGGTGATTAATTTAGGGATTCTTAGACTAAAGAATAAGTTTCTTTCTAATAATATCCCTATTTTAATAATTCCAAATTTTTTATTATTCTTCCAAGTTTAAACAATTATTTAATTAAGGTTTATTTTAATTATTTTCAAATTGTTAGGTAGGTTTCTACCCTTTAACTACCTAAGTTTCAAACATCCAAGATCAACTTAGTATCAAATATTTTACCCACCCTTTTAATTAAACCTAAAATTTTTAATTATAGGTTAAAATTTTAATTACTTATTTTGCCCTTTAAACTTAC
Organism: Papilionanthe hookeriana x Papilionanthe teres; assembly: GCA_022702705.1. Lineage (NCBI taxonomy): Eukaryota > Viridiplantae > Streptophyta > Magnoliopsida > Asparagales > Orchidaceae > Papilionanthe > Papilionanthe hookeriana x Papilionanthe teres. The sequence continues at coordinate 136,942,217 of CM040429.1, read as the reverse complement.
TAATTTCATAACTCAATAAATTGAGCTTAAATGAATTTGAAATTTTTTATGTAACTTCAATCATATGTCAATCATGACATTAGAGGAGAAAATGTGATTTTTCTGTATTTAATTTATTTATATAATTATTTTTGGTGGAAAATAAGAATTTTCAAGGAAAATTTAATAACATGACCAAGAAAAAGTTTCTGTCCTTAAGACAATTATGGGACATTCCTAATGACCAGAGGACCACTTGGACCAATTTTGGTGATTTTTTGAATTATATTATTTTTATTATAATTATTTTGATTTTTGGAGTATTAATTAATTTAAAAATAAAATAAAGGTTGAAAAATGAATTTTATATTTTTCAAAAATCTCTATGATATCAAGGAAACCAGAGAACCAAATTTTATAATTTTCTGATTTTTCTTTGATTTAGTAGAATTATTTTAGTGGAAATGCTAGAAAATACATTTTTTAATTTTAAAATTACCTTATGGTTTTAAAATTTAATATCTCATCATAGAGAATTAAAAAAAATATGGGGTTTGTTCCTAAATGATTAAAATTCAAAATGTGACATTTTGGTGAATTTTATTATTTTTATGATTTTTATTATTTTTTAATTATTAAAAATATTAAAATAATGTAAAAAATCAACTTTTTTTAGAAAATTGCAATTTTAATTTTCTTAAATTCCCCTAATATCAGAGAGGCTCCAAAACCAATTTGGTGAATTTTTTAAAAGTATTTTGAAAGTTATGAATTTTTGAAGTTTAAGTTTCGCTAAATGGCTTAATCAACCCATTTGATAGGGCTAACCAAGTCCAATTGACTTCAAACTTGTATGGTGAGTTCCTCTGATCCTAAAGGTCAGTGGAGAATTGATTTCAAGTCAATTTGATGTATGATTAGCTCTAATTAATTAAGGATCCATTTTGGGTGTTTAAGCCAATTAGGGTTATTCTAAGTGAGTTAACTCAAAACCTATTTTTTCTAGGGTCCTCTTGTCATAAGAAACCTCATCAAATTTTCTTTGAATTTATTTCACAACATGCTAATTATTGGAATTAAAATACTTAGAATAATGACATAGAATTGAAAAATCAATAACTCTTCATAGGGATGGCCTCTGACTTTGGAAAATTCACGGAATGTCCCCAAATTCAGAGGCTTCAAAAGCCCTATGGTCTCATGCCATGGTGAATTGTATACATGCATGGAGAATTGAAAATGTGCAGAGAGTAAATAAATTATTAAAAATCAAATACTCAATGAAATTAAATGATTTCTTTTCCACATTATTCTCCTCTGTTCACTGAGCAAGAGAGTATTTTTATTTTATTTTTCTGATTTTCCTACACAAAGTTATGCATTTTTGAAGTTTAGGGAATTAAATAAATAAGAAAATCCCTATTTTTCTACTTAGGTGACGCGGCGCCACGCCATCCTCGGCAGCTCCGAAAGGCCACACGTCGTCTTCTGATTCGGGGCCAGCGGTTCAAGTACCATCGCGCTGTCCGGCTCGATCCAGACTGTCCGCTCGATACACGCTCGATCCGACGGCTCCCAGTCATCGTCTACGACTGGTGTGCACCCGTGACCGTCAACCTTCTAACCCTAATTTCTCACTCGATTCTCAACGGATTTTCGTGTTCTTATGCTCTATGGATTCATCTTGAGGAGACAAACACATCCATACGGTAAACATGTATTGAAATTGACTCAAATTAAATAGAGAATCTCTGTAAGCTCGGGAAGAAGAGTGAGTCCATACCTTTGCTCAGAGAAGTGAAGCTTTGATCTGAGAGTTGTGTCACCTTCGATTGGGTCCAAGCAAGCTCCAGATGAAGTCCCTTTGGCCGGTGAATTGTCCAGGTATGATTTCGACCACAGCCGATTACAAAGCTTGGAGTCCGGAACGGATGGGTGGCCTCGGAGAAGGGGCTTTTGCCGGTAAACTTCTTCTCTTGGTCCGGTGAAGGTGTAGGACCAATCAATTTGGGGATTGGCTCACTGTGGAGAAGTGTCCTGGTTTTGGGCTTGGATTTCAACTCTGGAATTGAGCTCACAGAGAGGAAATGGCAGGGGGATTTCAGTGGGGATGAAGTTCTCTATGTGTGGGGAGTAGTCTGGAATGATTTTAGCAGAGTTTCCTTAAGGTTGGTTCAGCACCACTTCCATGGCCGAGAGAGGTAGTGTTTAAATAGGAGAGGATGGAGGGCCTCCCAGGGGATTTAGGGCTTGGGATCATCTGCTTAGGTCAAGGGAAGAATAGCCATGGTAGCCACTGGACTTGGGGCAGCTCAGCAAGGGGGAATTTCAATGTTGGCTCACATGTGAGCTCTCGAGTGTGGTGTTTTCTGGCGATCCAGGTGGCTGGCAGGTAGGCATGGGTCACCCTCAGGTCCAGGTGGGTCAGGGCTGGAGGTTTGTGCAGTCAATTGGGCCTTGCCATGTGTAAAGGGGGTGGCTTGGAATGGAATGGGGAAGAGGCCATTTTGGCTTGGTTTGGGTCAAACCATGTGTTTGGGTTGGGTTCACCTCCCCATGACCTGGTTTTAGGCTGAGAGAATAAGTTAGGTCAGCTGGTCAAAGGTAGTGAGGTCTCTTTCTAAGAATATTTAGATTAAATTTGGGTTAAGGGGAATCATGGTTAAGGCTAATGTCTTTAGGAGATTAACGAAAGAGTCTCCTCCTTTTGTCCAAAATGGCATGGTGACATGTAAAGAGGCTCTCATGGCTTCCATGTGGCTCATGCATGGCTTCATGGCTTGCCTATGGCTTAGGATGGCTTGGCTTGATTTCATGGAAGTAGAATTTAGGAATTTTGGTACTTTGGTGGAGAATTTTCATGAAGCTTGATTTGGAATGGTTTAATGATGATCTTGTAACTAAGGGGTGATTTTGATTAAATGGATGATGAGGGGAAGTGTCATGTGGGCTTTGGATGAATTTTGGCCCTTTGAAATGGTTTTAGATGCACTTTTAATGTGATTTAGGGAAGTGGGTTTTTTTTTGATTTTAGGATGGGCTTTTGGGTGAAAATTTTGTGAAGGACCATGTCAAATAAATGTTGCAATTGGTTTAGGGATGTTTCATGAATGGTTTGGAGTCAATTTGGTGTGATTTGGAATTGAATTGGTTTGAATTTGGGCCTCTTTGGTAAATGGCTCAATGTAGGTCAAATTGGGCTAATTTGGGCCAATGTTGGGCTAGGGTTGAAATTGATGTCAAATTAATGTTGGGAAATGTTTATGGGAGTGTTTCAAAGAGGTTTTGGCTTTGGTTGGGTTTTGATTTTAGGGTTTGGGCTTATTTAGGTTAGGTTTGGGTTTAGGTCAAAATTGGGCCTTTTAGCTTTGGGTTGAATTTGAGTGGGGTTTGGGTCTAAATTTTGGGTAAATCATGTTAGTTTTTTGTTTGTGGAGATGTTAAGGAAGGTTTAGAAAAGGTTTGGGGTTAATTGGAGTTGAATTGGGTTAGTTTGGGTTAAGCTTGGGTCAAGGGTCCAAATTGGGCTTTAAGGTCAAAAGTGAAATTGGATTCAAATGCCAATCAAATTGGACTTGGATTGGGTCTATATTGGTGTTAGGGATATTGAATTGAAGTTTAGAATTGAATTGGACCAGAATTTGGGTCAATTGGGTAGGTTTGATTTGACATTGGGTTCATTTTGGGTTAAAATAGGTCAAATTAGGGATTTTGACAAAAGTGGGGTAAATTGACAAAATTGGCCCATGGTGTAGTTGAAAAAAATGAAATTGGGAATATTTGGGATTTTCTGGAATTTTCTGGGAATTTGCTGAATTTTTGGATTTTTTTGCTAAGAGGGGCATTTTGGTTATTTGGAGGGTATTGGGGGTATTTTTGAAATTTTGAGTATTTTGGGTAAAAAAATAGTCAATTTGAGTAGTGGGAGAATGTTTGAGATTGATTTTGAGGAGTTTGAGTGATTTTGGAGAATTTTGAAAAATTAGGGTAATTTCAAGGGTTTTGGGTAGGCTAGGCGGGTGTAGGGTCCCGGGGGTCAAAAATGGAAAAATTTAGAAAATTGAAGATTAGGTAAATGTAAGTGGAATAAAATCATTTTGGTTGAGCCATGAAGCCATGTTAAGTCTATATGAGCCATGAGAGGACTCATTTGAGGCATTCACTATGCTGTTCCTAACCCTCTTAGCCAAGGGCTTAGGGGTTAAGGACCATCCATGTGAATTACCTTCATGAGTCAGGAGGTCAAGTTGGGTATAGGTGTGGTTTTAGGAGGTTTGTGAAAGTGTAGTGTATAAGTGTAGTGTAAGTCCTAAGGCCAAAGAGTCCTATAGGAACTCATCCTTTAAACTTTCACATTTGATTTCAACCCTCTAGGTGATTAGGGGTCTACAATCAAGTTTATGGAGTTTGCAGGGAGTTTAGAAGTGGTTTGAATTTCTAAGTTGTGGGTCCCAATTCTAGTCCTCTAGGATGGTCAAAAGAAAAGCTTAAGGCTAGATCCTAAGTACTAAAGAGGAAAGAGAAGACCTCATCAAAAATGAGGTCAACAATTTCCTATAATAGAATTCAATTTCAGATAACTGTATTTTTATTTTATTTAAGTATTATATAAAGTTGAATGAAAGTATTTGGCAATGAAAAGTAATTTTGTTAGGTAAGATATTTGGTATAAGAGAATAGGACTATAGTCAACTATTCAAAGTAAGAAATACGGTATGTTTGAAATATTAAGTATCTTAAAATTTTATGTGATAAGAAAGGATTGAGACTCTATGATGAATCATTAATAAGTTAAAGAAATGCCTATGATATAAAGGAATGTGATAAGTTTCAAATTTAGGGTGAGAAGGGTGAAGTTCAAAATCATTAAAGGCTATCCAGATACAGTAATCCTCACTGAAAAGAAAATAAAAGAAAATAAAACAAAAGAAAAAAGCAAAAGAAAAGAAAAAAAAGAGAAGTGAGGAGAAGCTTGAAGAGATGCCTAATAAAAAATTCGCTTCACTTGGACCTACCTAAAGGGAAAAACTTAATTACTTTCCTGAACTTATATGTATGGATTAGCATCTTTACTAGTAGTGTTCTCATAAACCTCTTTTTATGTAATCCTTTTAAGTGCCTTAATAGGACAATCTACAGTCATTTTTGAAATGAATAGAAGGCTATAATTCTTAAACTTGATTACTAGATATTCTTACACCTGCAGAATTTACTTGAATTATTCAAAGATCTTTCTGAAAATTGTACTATTGTACTTATCTAAATCAAAATTATGATATTCTAGAAAGAAAGTTCATTGTAGTGGATAATTATTTTTTTGTATTAACTAAAATTACTTGAGGACAAGTAATAGTTAAGTTTTGGGGATCTTGATCCACTAAAAATTTGATAGTTTTTTACTATTCATTTCATACCTGTTATTGATGATATTGCACTTTAAAGAATGATATTTTTCATGATTTCATGCAGGTACAATGATTTTAGGCCTTTAGAGACAAAGGAAGTGAAAAGGAGTAAATTTTCAGAGAAAAAGGACAAAAGTGTATTTTATTGAACTAGCACCGAACGACGCTGTCACCAACGCTAGACAGCACTAGTTTATAGAAAGTTATGACATTTTGGCAGAATAATGTGCCGAACGGTGCTCCCACCAGCGTTGGACATTGCTCTATCCCGAATTCAAACTAGATTCAATGTATTTGGCAAGATTTTGATGGGTTTCTTGAGGACATTCTTGGGAATTCAGTTTTGGCAGAATTTAAAAGCTTTTGGAGCCCATTTTTAATAGGGGAAAGAAAGGAAGAGAAGAGTTAAGAGTTTAGAGAGAATTCTTTCCATTTGTGTAGGAAGTTAGGTTTTGTGTTTTATCTTCTATGGAGTGTGAGAGGAGAGGGAAAGTGAAAGATTTCTTCTTCCTTACTCATCTAAAGAGAGAATTGTGTGTTTTTGTGAAGAAAGAAGAGGAGTCAAAGGAATTCCTTGAGATTCTCTTGGGGAAGAGTTTGAGATAACTTTACTTTACTCTGTTTGTATGAGGTGTTTTTATATATAAAATCCATGTTTTGTCATCTTTTCCTTATGGTCTTGAGTAGATTTCTTTGTCTTTATCTTTTTTATGTGATGTGTTGATGTTGTAAAATGGAAATGATTTGCCAATTTATTATGGAGAATTTTTGATGACCTTTCCACTTAGAACTTCATTTACATTTTAATCTGACCAATTGAATTGTTAAAACTTGTTGGGAAACATATGTTCTGAAAGGATTATGAGTTCCACAATAAAAGTGAAGGTCACATTCATTGTCCATGAATGAGAGATGTAGTTCATGTGGATTGAGTGCAAATAAATAGGGAAATATACTTTGATGGGTGTAGAATTGGAGATTTCAGAGTGATAAGCTGAAATCCTCAATTTGGTCCTAATGTTTAGAAACCAAAGCGAGAGTTAGCCTTCAAGTAAAGGAAAGTGGAAGCTATAGAGTGAGAGCAAGTATCCTCCCAGCCTAACCACGAGTTTAGGGACTAAACTTAGGATTAGCCAATGTTCTTTATACGCTGAAATATGGGTAAAGAATAGGAATGCTCCTATTTGGCACAATACATTTGTATCACTGTTCTATGTCACAATAATCTGTTTATCTTTATTTTAAGAATTAAACCACTTGCAATTGTGTTGTGATTCTATTAGTAATTTCTGTGCTACACTACAAAATTAAAGCCTCCCTGTGGGATCGATAACTAGGACACCTCTAGAGCCTTTTATTACTTAAGTGATATGTATACTTGCGTTAATTGTGTGACTCATTATCAAACCAAATCAATATATATATCTAAATCTAAGTTCATTAATTTTTGCAAATTAAAAAAGTTGCACTAGATGGGTCCATTTATTATAATAAAAGATTATTCCTATGGAGCTACGGATATTAAAGATTCTAAGAGTGGAAAATTATTTAAAATTAATGATCATAGTCTTATACTTATTTTTCAGTTGATCAATCTAAACCAGATGAAAATCTGATGTTGGTTTACTCAAAATATGCTTTGGGTATGTTAGGCTGAAGACGGTGAACCAAGCACTTTTTGAGAGGCATCCCATAGTTATGAGTGTGATTCGCTTTATGTTTGCTTTGTGCATTTTGTTTGGTTTTATTTGAGATTATGTGGTAGCATTTTGAAGTTTTTTATGTTATATTGGTGTTTATTTGATCTTATTTGATGACTTAGAGGAGTTAGAATGAAGATTTGGATGTTTAGTAGACCTGTGCTAAAATGAGCACTGGCGACTATGCACCGCAAGTTGGCACTTAGGCACTGGAGTAAAAAATGTGGTTTCAGAAGCCTATATTGTGGGTAAGTAGTTTTAGGAGTTATTTGAGAGTTTCAACACGTCTAGGGTCAGTTTTAAAACTTCCCAAGTCTATAAAAAGGCCTAGAATTAAAGAGATACTTGCCCCAATTCTTATTTTCATGTCTTAAGAAGAGTATTTTGATTACAAAAATGTCTTCTTGGGAGAACGAAGTTAATAAGAAATAGGAAGTCAACAGAAATAAGTTCATTAGTTAAAGTGCACAAGAGTTATTCAATAGATTTTTTGCCATTAGTATTCAAGGAATTGCAGAAAAGCTTGCGAAGATTGAGACTGACATAGCTTCAATCGAAGCGAACATAAATGAAACTAATGCACATTTAGCACACATTTGATGGCAACTCAAAATGCACTTTAGTCAGACAAGTTATGTGGAAGAAGCAGATAAATAGATGTTTCTGAAGAACAAATGGACAGAAGAAGAAGATGTGAGAGTTTTTTACCCTCACTCGTTTTATCAGATTTATATTCCAGATGGTTTAAATGGAACTAACGATGGTTCTAGATATATTCATCCTAGTGGATATTGGAATTAATCTGAGTGTGGTCTTGTAGTTCAGGTATCTGTGTTTAGTGTTTTATGTTTGTGATTATTATAATGTTTATGTTTTGTTGCATTATAATTTGTGTTTATTACATCTTAATGATGTAACTTTGTGTCTAAAATATGTGTTATGAACTTATGTATTAGAAAATTTCATCCAAGGTGTTTCGATAGAAATTTATAGTTTGTATTAAGTGTGTTTTGTTATGAATGAAATATAAGCTTGTGTTTGTGTGAAATTTGTGTTGAATTGTTGGATTTATAGTGTAATTTTAGAGTATTATAAGTGTTATGGGGTAGAATTCATTATTTGAAATGATTAAGGGTGGTTAACTAGGTATTTTAGTGTGATTAACATAAATTGTCAAAATCTGAGCACCGACGGCTAAGCGCCGCATTTTCGGCGCTTAAGCACTCGTAGTTCATGGCTATGCACTGTTGCTATGCGCATAGGCCCCAGTTCGCGAAAGCCAGTTCAGACGTTAAAAGCCCAAAATTTGTCATTTTTAACTTCATCATCACCTTCAACCTGTCGAATTTGCGAAAAAGGAACCTAGGGCATTACTAATTTGGATCTTTTTAGTGCCGAGTTCGATGAAATTTGTTGGATTTGAACTCCTTAAGGTATAAACACTTCTCATAAGAAAGATTTTTTTATTTTCACCATGTATTTTGAGAATATTATTGTGACATCCAAAAATCATTATTCATGGTGAAAATTTGAGGAAAAGCATGAGAATTTGTTTGGATTTCATGGATTTTGCCTTTAGAAGTAATGATAGCAAGTTTAGTTTGATTTTGAAATTTATGGTGAATTTTTTGTGAATTTTAGAAATGGCTCGAAAGTCGAAGCACTCGAAAGAGAAAGCTAGATTTAATTCAGACAAATTTGTTAGTTCTAGAGTGGAGGATCGTTACTTCGATGCACTATCATCATGATGATTCCAGAGCGAGTTTTTAATAAACTAGGAGGAGATGTTGAAGAGATGATTTCTTGAAGGAACTGGGAAAATTATTGTTGTTTCTCCGCTATTGTTGTTGTTTCTGTGGCAAGAGAGTTTTATGCTAACTTGCCAGTAGTAAAGGAAAACATAGTGATGGTTTGGGGACAACAAATGAATTTTTCTTCTGCGGTAATTAATACCTTTTACTGATTACCTCCTGAAATATTTTTTTTATATGCTAATTATCATTTTACGAAAGGAGATTTATATGAGATTATGTCTTTTCTTACTGATGGAAGAAGTCTATGGAAAATTACAAATGAAAGAAGAGTAAATTTCCCAGCCTTTAAGTTGAGTGCCACTTCTAAGGCATGACATTACTTCATCTCATCCAAGCTGTTGCCTTCAAGTCATGTCAGTGAATTTATGAGGGAGAGAGCTATTTTGAAGTATTGTATTTGGCAGGGAAAGTTGATTGACATAGGAGAAATTATTTTTTTTGTTATATTTTAAACTTTGTCAGAGCTGTCACTACTGCAGGTATGGAATTTCCTTCCCTGATCCATTCGATTTGTGAACAGTTTGAGGTATTGTTTGAAACTTGGGAAGAGGTTCTTCAGCCACTTAGACCTATCACCAGCGTAAATGTGAACCCTTACACTGTGCATTCAGAGTTTTGCTGGAGAGGATGATCTGTTAGAGCTTCTAGTGCTTCTACTTCTGCTGCTTCTACTTCACAGTCATTATCATCTAGATATTTACAGACTGGATTATTAAAGAAGAATTTAAAGAAGGTGAGTCTAACCATAGAGCATGTTAGAGATATGGATGGAAAGGTAGAAAATATTGAGAGTTATATATAGAAACATGATGAGTATGAGCAGAATTATCAGCAGTACATGGACAGACTGATTAGAGGAGATCACAGTGTTGAGATGCCTCCTCATCCTTATTTTATACCTTATGTGTCATCCAGAGATTGGAATGAGAGAGATGATGATGATGAGGATGATGAGTAGGATTTTATTTTTTATTATTATTGAGTATGTGATTTTTGTACTTGTGGTTAGTATTGTGTTGTGATGTTTGGAATTTTGTTTTTTGTTTTGTTATGCTTTGAACACTGATATGTGTGAGCTATAGTAGGATCATTCCTATTATGCATATTCAGTTATATCTGTATTGGATTTATATTTTTTGTTGTCATGTTGTGATATATTTGTGGTAGTAAATGTTGTAATGTAATGTTTGAGTTTTTAATAGTGTATAATTTAATTCCAAAACTATTAGGAAAATTTAGAACACTAATAGAAATCACTATTTAAATTACATGTTTAAACTTTTCAAAATTTTCTACCATATCTTTTCTAGTATTGTTGTTATTTTAGTTATGTTAAGTTGGTGTGTATTTGCTTTGAAAACCTCCACTACTGTAAAAGTCCTTTGAAAATTTTATTTTATAAAAAGCTAAAAAACTGAATTTGATTTATTTTTACTCATTTTTTTAAACTATTATACTTGCATATTTACGATATGAAAATTCATGCAAACATGTTATTCTAGTTTTTAATTCTTACCCATGTATCATTTCTTATGCTTAAATGTTTTATCCTAACTAAAAATTTAAGGTTTGGGGGGAATTTAATCAAAAAATAAAATTTTATTTGTTCTCAAGAAAACTTCAAATAATTTTCATTTTTGATTGAAAATATTTATGTATATGAAGTTATATTAAGGGAAGCAAAACTTTGAATATAGAAATGATTAGTTAAAATTTATAGTAACAATGAGAAATTTAAAGTTAAATTTTTCCTAGTAAGGAAATGTTAAATATAGTTAAACTATCTTTAGTAGGAGATGTTGTATTTTTTTGAAAAAATAAAAGATTTGACTTTTATTTTTCAAAGCTTAAACCTCTTTTATTAAAGAATACTTTTCAACAATGTTATTATGATTTTAAGTGAATGATATATATCAAATCTTAATTTTATATGGAAGGGTGGAATTCAAAATCATTAAAGGCCTATCCAGCTACAGTAATCCTTGCCTTATAAAAGAAAAAAAAAGAGAAAAAAAGAGAAAAAGAGAAAAAGAGAAAAAGAAAAGGAAAAAGTGAAAAATGGTATGTAAAAAGGAAGGAGAAGCTTTAGGATTTAATGGCCTAATCAAAAATTTGTTCCATACCTAAAGTTTAAAATACAAGTTTTAAGAAAATCTAGATTTTAAAATTATAACATAAAAAGTAAAATTATTTTCAAATAAAAACCTTTAAATGAGAAAAATAAAATTTTTAAATCCTATATTTTGAAATTCTACAAGTATTTCTAAATAAGATAGGAAATCATATTTTTCATTATCCTTTACTTAAGAACTTTTTAAACTTTAAGTTTGTCTTATTTACATAATTTTTCTAAATTGGACTATTTCATTTCTAGAAAAAATTTTGAAACCTTCAAAAAGAAACACATTTACATAATTTGGATGTTAAAATTTTCTGTCATTAAGTGTCACTTGAGGACAAGTAACATTTTAAGTTTAGGGGATTGTGATACACCTAAAATATATAGTATTTTTATGCAATTTTTATACCTATTTTTATGAATTTGCACTTTAATGGAAGATATTTTTGTGTTTTTCTTCCTGATATGATTAAAATGACTGATTATGATGAAAGGAGCAAAAAAAGGATCAGATTTAGAGGAAAAAATGAAACATGTGCAAAATTAGCCTCTAGCGCTTGAGCGTCGATGACTGACACATTGGCGCCACAGTTAAAAGTAACGAATTAAATCAAATTTAGCGTCATTTTCAAGGGATGTTTGAAGCAGCTTTTGGTTTAAACTTCCTTAACTACTTTTGGGCAGCAAATTCAAATGTAGAGATGCATACTTTGGTAGATACATCGAATCTGGACATGATTTGAAGAGACACCAAAGCACCTTTTGAAGAATTATTAAAATGAAGAGATAAAGATCAGAAAGGAGAAGAGTTTTAAACAGAAGTATTGGTGGGAGAAGTTGGAGAAAAGCTTGAAGTGGTTGAAGGGAAAGAAGAAGAAAGAGAGTCTTCTTCTCACCATACATTCTTTACGTTTCCACTTTACGTTATCATAGTTTGTATTAGAATTTAGGAGAGTCAATCCTTAGAGTTGGGCACCAACCTCTAGGGAGTTATCTAGTGGAAAGAAAAAGTTTCAGTGGAACTTCAAGAGCTTTTTGGGGAAGATTTTCAGATAAGTTTTTATCTTTATTTTTACATTTAGTTTTTAAGTAACACTTGTTGTGTTTTCACTATGATTCTAGTTTTAAATCAAATTCTGATTGTGTTTTCTCCATGAGTATTGAGTAGTTTTCTTTATCTTTTTCCTTTTAAATAATGAAGTAATTAAATTATGGAAGGAAGTTGTGTGAAGTATAGGTGTTCAATGTTGGAAGAAGTTGTGATGATTCACTACCTTGCACTTCATTTACTTCTTGATTTGGCAAATTGAGATGTTAAAATCTGTTGTGAGAACATGTAACAACTAATGTGGTATTGTCTCAATCAAAAATTGGTGAGAATCACATGAAATTGTATGGGTGAGAATTGTAGTACATATTGTTGAGTGCAAATAAATAAGGAGATATGCTTTTTAATGAGGAGTAAAATTAGAGGACTTTAGAGTGGCAGGATAAAGCCACCAATTTGGTTTGATGATTTAAATTTTGTTATGAGATGTTAGCCCCCAAGGGAGGGAGAAGAGGGAACTCTAGAGTGAGAGCTAGTATCTTTCCTGCCTAACCCATCTACAAGATTTCAAACTTCAAATTAACATATGTTCTTTATAGAACCAAGTAAGGGTAAAGAATATAACTGCTCCTATTTGGCACAACACATTTAGATACTTCTACAACAAAATTCCATAATTATTACTGATTCATTGAAAGAGGAAAAAGATAGTTCATTATCATTTGCTTTCATATAGTTTTATAGTCTTCTTAATTTTAGTTGCTTGCTTTACGTTTTCTTAAAAGTAAATATCAAAAACAAATTTAAAACTTTCTATCATAAAACATACTTTACAAAATCATTTTAAAAAGTAAAAAGTTGTTTTTCTGCTTTCTTTAAAATTTTAGATATTTCCCTGTGGGTTCGATATCTCACAGCTTAATCAGAAAGTCCTATATTACTTGATAAACGATATATATACTTACGTAGAATCCCATATTATAAAAATAATTAAAGTTGATCTCTTATTTGCTTTGGAATCAGGTTTTTGGCGTTGTTGCAAACAAATAGATATTATCATTGAGAAGAAATATAAAATGTAAAATGTAAGCATAAATATTCGGGGATCATTAAACAAACCTCTAGTCAACTTACATTGAACCTAACTTAACCTAATCTGAAGTTCAACCTACATTTAACCTAACCAAAGCTCTAGGTTTAACCTACACTAAACCTAATTCAACCAAACTTCAAGTTCAATAAAATGAACCTAACCAAACTTTAGGTTCAACAAACATTGAACATAAATCAAACTTAAGCTTAGGTTCAGCCTAACTTGAACCCAAGTTAACCAAACTTTAGGTTCAACATACATTGAACCTAAATCAAACCTATAACTTAGGTTTAACCTAACTTAAACCCAAGTTAGCCAAGTTTTAGGATCATTGATCCATGAAAAAAATACCTATTTTTATGCCTTGATTTTTATCAAATTCTTAAGGATATTATGCTTTAATGAAAGGTATTTTTGTGTTTTGGATGTAAGTGATGCAAAAATGTTCAAGAAAGAAAAAAAGATGAAAAAGGAGCAAAAAGGAGCAAAAATGGATCTAAAATGCAAAATTGTCAAAATAATTGGCCTGACGCCTAGCAGCCAGAATCCGGCGCCTAAGCGCCAGTTCGATACAGAATTTTGTAAGATTTTTGATGAATTTTGGACGGTTATTTTGACGGTGTGAGCGGTTATTGGACCATCTAGAAGATTGGCAGTTATTCCTAGATTATAGGACATGCGATACATTGTATTTGGACTCTTGGAAACGGTTAGCATCGCGAAGAGGTGTGATCCAAAGTGAAGAGGTGCGAAGAACTGGACGAGGAGCCCAGCGCCTAGGCGCCCGATTCTGGTGCCTAGGCGCCAGACACACCTTCTAGAAGATTCATTGAACCTGGACACATTTTGAAGAGGTGCTTCAAGGCAACCCTTGAAGCCTATAAATAGAAGGCTACTACTTCAGAGAAAAACGCCCAACTTAGCCCCACACCCCACATAGCCTAAAATTAGAGAGAGATCCTATAGTTCCATTTAGAGAGATTAGAGAAATATTTTAAGGGCCATATTTATAGTTTCTTAGTGAGTTTATTTAGAGTTTTTATTGAGAGTATTTGAAGAGTCATTGCTTTTGAAGTCTATTTACTTTGGAGTCAGAAGGATTCAGAGGTTCAGTTGGAGAAACACTTGAGATAAGTATTTGTATTTTGATTCAAAGTTTTATTTATATGTTTTTTTGTTTAAATTCAATGTGTTCTGAGTAGTTACTTTACTTTCTCCTTTCAATTATGAAAAGATAAATAAGATAATATAACATTTGTTAAAGAATTAAAAACAATATATATATTTTAAACATTGTGATGATATTAATACAAGATCTTAATTTACTATTTAAATTGGTCATTTAAATTGTTAAAATCTGTTGAAGAGCTTTGAGACCTAGAAGGAGATGAATTCTTAACTAGTAGATATCACATGAATCCTTGGGTAGTCGAAGGCCTTGCGCGGGTTATGCAAGGTGAAGTGCAAATAAATAGAAAGATAATATTTAATGGGCGTAGAATTGATAAGTTTTTAGAGTGACAGACTAAATTCTTGTAATTTGGTTTATAGATAAGGAAAGGGTCACTTGTAGGGCCGACCATAGCCACCCTTTTAAATCTAGTGGTGTGAGCCTAGATTAACCCATTCTACTAACAATACATCCAGACCTGATCTATAGATTAGCCAATGTTCTTTATACTATCAAGCAAAGGTAAAGAATAAAAATGCTTCTATTTGGCACAATACCATAAATTTATATTCTCCACAAATATTAGATTAACTAAAAAATCTTGGATTAATTGAAAGGAAGAAAGTTGTTTGTTTATTTTATGTACATCAATCATTACTTTATTACTGCTTTATTTCTGCATCTATTAAATTAAATATTAAATTTTTTAACTTTAAAATAAATACATAAAAATAAAAACAAAATATTTAAAAGAAAAATCTATAATCCTCCTCGTGGGATCGATACTGGGGTCTTAATTTAAAGCCCTATATTACATGATACGATACGTATACTTGCGTAGTATCCCTAGTGTATAAAATATTTTCCATAAAATTATATTTATATACACTAGTCGCTATTATTATTTAAGTCAAAATATTGACCATAAAATATTTTTGATAGCATATATTACTGCATTGTTTGGCGATTGCAAACCAAGTTTTTGGTGCATTGTTGCGGATCGAGGGTCAAGTCTTTGGCGCCTTTGCCGGGGAGGCAAAAATTTTAGATTTTAAATATTTTATTTTATTTATTTCTTTTATTGTCTAAAATATAAAATAAAAAAAAACAAAAACAAAAATAAAATAAAATAAATATATAATTTTATTACTTTTTATTTACTTTTTTATGCATAGTTCTGGATCTAAAGGATTATTACCTTTAGATTCTAAATTAGAAAGAACTGTTAGAAGAATTTAAAAAGGAAAACAAATTCAACAATATCAAGAGATGGCTAATTTACATAATAATTTACAAAATCCAATTGAAATTAATGAACAAAATGTTTACAAACCATTAAGGGATTATGCTAACCCTACAGTTGATGAACTTTATAGAAATATTCAAATACCTACTGTAGATGCTAATTCTTTTGAACTTAAACCGTCTATTATTCAATTGGTGCAAAACAATCAATTTGGTGGATCACCAAATGAGGATCCAAATTTACATCTTGTTAAATATTTTCCTCCTAAAACTGATAAATTAAGAAATGATATTACTTCATTTAGTCAATTTGACGGGGAGACAATTTATGAAACTTGGGAAAGATTTAAAGAACTATTAAGAAAATATCTTCATCATGCTTTACCTGATTGGCTAATTATTCAAACATTTTATAACAGACTTATTGGATCACTTAAATCAATTATTGATGCTGCTGCTGGAGGATCTTTAACGGCTAAATCATTTGAAGAAGCTTATGCTTTAATTGAAGAAATGGCTAACAATAATTTCCAATGGCCTTCTGATAGGATTAATCCAAAAAGAATGGCAAGTATTCATGATAACGAAGCCTTTTCTATCTTAGCTTCACAAGTAGATGCAATATCTAAGAAATTAGATAATTTTGCTACCAATATATCACATAACAACTCAGCTAATAATGAAGATTCTCAAACTATTGAAACTTTACAAGCTATTGCTAGTAAAAATAACCCTTATTCCAATTATTAAAATCTCGGATGGAAAAATCACCCTAATTTTAACTCGGAATAATGCACAACAACAATGGGGTAATAATCAATCCCATCCAACTGGAAATTGGAACAATCAAGTAAATTCGAACTATAAACCACCTGGATTTAATAATTAACAGAAAAATTTATCTATAATGAGTAATCAATTACAAAATCAAAACACTCATATTCGTAATATTGAGAATCAAATGGGACAATTCACTAATTTAATTAATCACAGACCTCCAGGAACACTTCCTAGTAATGTTGAAATCAATCCAAAAGAAACTGGAAAAGAATATGAACATGTTAAAGCTGTGCAACTTAGAAGTGGAAAGGAATTAGAAGAAAGAATACAGAATGAAATTGAAAATGAGACTGAGGTTAAAGATATTGAATAACCTAAAGAAACTGCTTCTCCTAGTCAAGATCAGACTGTTATTCCTATTAATGTGGAAGTTGAAAAACCACCACCACCTTTTCCTCAAAGACTAAAACAGTAGAAACTCCAAATTTTCATGATTTAACCCTGGGACCCTCCATTTTTTCCCAAACCATCATCTTCTACTTCCAGCTAAGGCCTATTTTCGCACCTAGGGCTCACTAGCATTTAAATTTGAAGCGATTTCGTGGCAAAAAAAGTTCGGATTTCATCTTCTCTTGGTAAGAGCTACACTTTAACCTAAAATTTCTTGATTTTAACTGTGGAAATCTCCTACATTAAGAATATTTGAAATTTTGAAGTTTTTGGAGAAACTTTAGAGATTTTCATGGATTTTGAGTTCTCGTCTATTTAAATTTACCTAGGAGTCCATTGCATTGAAATTTTAAAATTGATTTGGATAAATTTGGTATTTTTAGACAAATGGCTCTAAGAATGGTAAGGGGAAGAGGAAATTTTAATATAATGAAAGTATATTTGTGAGTTTTAAAGCTTATTCACACTTTAGTACATTTCTTAGAAATAAGAAATGTATTCAAGAGAGAGCTTTTGAAAATCCTGGAGGTATGCTTGAAGAACTTATTACTAATCATCAATGGGAGATTTTTTATTATTTCACTACTGAAGCAATGCTGGGTATTGTTAGAGAATTTTATGAAAATTTGTATTATTTTGAGAGTGAATATATTTTGGTTAGAGGCCAAATGGTTGAATTCACCCTTGCCAGCATAAATGCATTTTATCAGTTAAGAGCATCTTTTTCTTGTAAATATGAAAATTTGACTATTACAAATGAAGCATTGGATAAGATTGTGAACTTTTTTACTGATGGGAAAGGAGAATGGAAGAATAAGCAAAGACTAAAAGTTAACTTCCCCCTTTCTACTTTGAATCCTTTGTAGAAAGCCTGACATTATTTCACCTCTACAAGACTTTTGCCTACCAACCGTCACAACGATGTTACTATTGATAGAGCTGTTCTGAATTACTGTATTCAGAACATGAAGAATATAAATATTGAGGCAATTATTCATAATAGTATTTTGATAAGTTCAAAAGGAGATACTACAGGAGGACTAGGACACCCCAATCTGATTCATGCCTTATGCATTCAGTCAGAAGTAGTAATTGAAGATAATGATGAGGTAGTCCACTCCCTGAAGCCCATAAATAAATTAAATCTAAAAACTTATTAAGCCCATGTGAGTTGGAAGTGGAGTAAGAAAGCTGATGAGCCTTCTTCTATTCATGATAGACCATCTACATCTAGGGAGCCTACTCTGCATGATGTTATGGATCAGTTGGAAAGGTTGAATACCAGAGTAGAGGGACTAGAAGTAAGGAACAAGATAAATGATGATTATCAAGTGCGGTGGAGAGAATATGAAATAGCTTATCATGACACACAAATAAGGTTTTTCAGGGGAGACACTAGTGTTGTACTTCTTACTTACCCTGAGTAACTCCATACCAGCTTGATGTACCTGATGATGGTGGAGCTCCTGCTGAAGATCAAGATTGGTAGTTTGTGTATTTTTTTTTATTTTTCATTTAACTTTATTTTGTATTTTTGATGTACCTAAGACTCCGTATGATTTGTATTTGTGATGTTATGTATATTTGGATGTAGTTGTAGTAGACTTTATTGTTGATTTGTGATGTATGTGATGTGATAGTAGATTTTTTATGTGTTTGGTTTGATAGTTTAATTTGTGATAGTAATAGTTGTATGTTAATGTTATGTGCGTTGTTTATATTAAATGTGTTTGAACTTCTTCTTTATAAATTTCTAACCCATATTTATGTATAGAAATGCTTCTAATATTTCAGGCCTACTGTTCTACTCTATGAAGAAAAACTTACTTAAACTCAAGGGTCTGAAAAGACCAACATATTAAGGTATGAGTTATATATTTATATCTTTCATTTCTTCCATGTTAATTATATTCAAAAATCTAAGTTTGGGTGAGGGGAAGAATTAACTGTTAATTGTTCTCATTTAAATTTATTTTAAAAATTAGTAACATGATTTCCTATAATAGAATTCAATTTCAGATAACTGTATTTTGATTTTATTTAAGTATTATATAAAGTTGAATGAAAGTATTTGGCAAAGAAAAGTAATTTTGTAAGGTAAGATATTTGGTATAAGAGAATAGGACTATAGTCAACTATTCAAAGTAAGAAATACGGTATGATTGAAATATTAAGAATCTCAAAATTTTATGTGATAAGAAAGGATTGAGACTCTACGATGAATCATTAATAAGTTAAAGAAATGCCTATGATGTAAAGGAATGTGATAAGTTTCAAATTTAGGGTGAGAAAGGTGAAGTTCAAAATCATTAAAGGCTATCCATGTACAGTAATCCACACTGAAAAGAAAACAAAAGAAAATAAAACAAAAGAAAAAAGCAAAAGAAAAGAAAAATAAAAGAGAAGTGAGGAGAAGCTTGAGGAGATGCCTAATAAAAAATTCGCTTCACTTGGACCTACCTAAAGGGAAAAACTTAATTACTTTCCTGAACTTATATGTATGGATTAGCATCTTTACTAGTAGTGTTCTCATAAACCTCTTTTCATGTAATCCTTTTAAGTGCCTTAATAGGACAATCTACAGTCATTTTTGAAATGAATAGAAGGCTAGAATTCTTAGACTTGATTACTAGATATTCTTACACCTGCAGAATTTACTTGAATTATTCAAAGATCTTTCTGAAAATTTTACTGTTGTACTTATCTAAATAAAAATTATGATATTCTAGAAAGAAAGTTCATTGTAGTGGATAATTATTTTTTTGTATTAACTAAAATTACTTGAGGACAAGTAATAGTTAAGTTTTGGGGATCTTGATCCACTAAAAATTTGATAGTTTTTTACTATTCATTTCATACCTGTTTTTGATGATATTGCACATTAAAGAATGATATTTTTCATGATTTCATGCAGGTACAATGATTTTAGGCCTTTAGAGCCAAAGGAAGTGAAAAGGAGCAAATTTTCAGAGAAAAAGGACAAAAGTGTATTTTATTGAACTAGCACCGAACGACGCTATCACCAACGCTAGACATCACTAATTTATAGAGAGTTATGACATTTTGGCAGAATAATGCGCCAAACGGTGCTCCCACCAGAGTTGGACATTGCTCTATCCCGAATTCAAACTAGATTCAATGTATTTGGCCAGATTTTGATGGGTTTCTTAAGGAAATTCTTGGGAATTCAGTTTTGACCGAATTTAAAAGGTTTTGGAGCCCATTTTTAATAAGGGAAAGAAAGGAAGAGAAGAGTTTAGAGTTTAGAGAGAATTCTTTCCATTTGTGTAGGAAGTTAGGTTTTGTGTTTAATCTTCCATGGAGTGTGAGACGAGAGGGAAAGTGAAAGATTTCTTCTTCCTTACTCATCTAAAGAGAGAATTGTGTGTATTTGTGAAGAAAGAAGAGGAGTCAAAGGAATTCCTTGAGATTCTCTTGGGGAAGAGTTTGAGATAACTTTACTTTACTCTATTTGTATGACGTGTTTTTATATATAAAATCCATGTTTTGTCATCTTTTCCTTATGATCTTGAGTAGATTTCTTTGTCTTTATCCTTTTTATGTGATGTGTTGATGTTGTGAAATGGAAATGATTTGCCAATTTATTATGGAGAATTTTTGATGACCTTTCCACTTAGAACTTCATTTACTTTTTTATCTGACCAATTGAATTGTTTAAACTTGTTGGGAAACATATGTTCCGAAAGGATTATGAGTTCCACAATAAAAGTGAAGGTCACATTCATTGTCCATGAATGAGAGATGTAGTTCATGTGGATTGAGTGCAAATAAATGGGGAAATATACTTTGATGGGTGTAGAATTTGAGATTTCAGAGTGATAAGTTGAAATCCTCAATTTGGTTCTAATGTTTAGAAACTGAAGAGAGAGTTAGCCTTCAAGTAAAGGGAAGTGGGAGCTATAGAGTGAGAGCCAGTATCCTCCCAGCCTAACCACGAATTTAGGGACTAAACTTAGGATTAGCCAATGTTCTTTATACGCTGAAATATGGGTAAAGAATAGGAATGCTCCTATTTGGCACAATACATTTGTATCACTGTTCTATGTCACAATAATCAGGACATTATGATTGAAAAGGGGAAGAATCTTTCTTGCAACTGAATTTTGTTGTAAATTTTGTCTTGTGATAATTTAACTTGCTAAGGTCTAGAATGTGCTTTAGTAGAAATAGTAACTGAATCTATTTATCTTTATTTTCAGAATTAAACCACTTTCAATTGTGTTGTGATTCGATTAGTGATTTCTGTGCTACACTACAAAATTAAAGCCTCCCTGTGGGATCGATAACCAGGACACCTCTAGAGCCTTTTATTACTTAAGTGATATGTATACTTGCGTTAATTATGTGACTCATTATCAAACCAAATCAATATATATATCTAAATCTAAGTTCATTAATTTTTGCAAATTTAAAAAGTTGCACTAGATGGGTCCATTTATTATAATAAAAGATTATTCCTATGGAGCTACGGATATTAAAGATTCTAAGAGTGGAAAATTATTTAAAATTAATGATCATAGTCTTATACCTTATTTTTCAGTCGATCAATCTAAACCTGATGAAAATCTGATGTTGGTTTACTCAAAATATGCTCTGGGTATGTTAGGCTGAAGACGGTGAACCAAGCACTTTTTGAGAGGAATCCCATAGTTTTGAGTGTGATTCGCTTTATGTTTGCTTTGTGCGTTTTGTTTGGTTTTATTTGAGATTATGTGGTAGCATTTTGAAGTTTTTTATGTTATAGTGGTGTTTATTTGATCTTATTTGATGACTTAGAGGAGCTAGAATGAAGATTTGGATGTTTAGTAGACCTGTGCTAAAATGAGCACTGGCGGCTATGCACCGCAAGTTGGCACTTAGGCACTGGAGTAAAAAATGTGGTTTTAGATGCCTATATTGTGGATAAGTTGTTTTAGGAGTTATTTGAGAGTTTCAACACGTCTAGGGTCAGTTTTAAAACTTCCCAAGTCTATAAAAAGGCCTAGAATTAAAGAGATACTTGCCCCAATTCTTATTTTCATGTCATAAGAAGAGTATTTTGATTACAAAAATGTCTTCTTGGGAGAACGAAGTTAATAAGAAAGAGGAAGACAACAGAAATAAGTTCATTAGTTAAAGTGCACAAGAGTTATTCAACAGATTTTTTTGCCATTAGTATTCAAGGAATTGCAGAAAAGCTTGCGAAGATTGAGACTGACATAGCTTCAATCGAAGCTAACATAAATGAAACTAATGCACATTTAGCACACATTTGATGGCAACTCAAAATGCACTTTAGTCAGACAAGTTATGTGGAAGAAGCAGATAAATAGATGTTTCTGAAGAACAAATGGACAGAAGAAGAAGATGTGAGAGTTTTTAACCATCACTCGTTTTATCAGATTTATATTCCAGATGGTTTAAATGGAACTAACGATGGTTCTAGATATATTTATCCTAGTGGATATTGGAATTAATCTGAGTGTGGTCTTGTAGTTCAGGTATCTGTGTTTAGTGTTTTATGTTTGTGATTATTATAATGTTTATGTTTTGTTGCATTATAATTTGTGTTTATTACATCTTAATGATGTAACTTTGTGTCTAAGATATGTGTTATGAACTTATGTATTAGAAAATTTCATCCGAGGTGTTTGGATAGAAATTTATAGTTTGTATTAAGTGTGTTTTGTTATGAATGAAATATAAGCTTATGTTTGTGTGAAATTTGTGTTGAATTGTTGGATTTATAGTGTAATTTTAGAGTATTATAAGTGTTATGGGGTAGAATTCATTATTTGAAATGATTAAGGGTGGTTAACTAGGTATTTTAGTGTGATTAACATAAATTGTCAAAATCTGGGCAATGACGGCTAAGCGCCAGATTTTCAGCGCTTAAGCACCAGAGTTCATGGTTATGCACTGTTGCTATGTGCATAGGCCCCAGTTCGCGAAAGCCAGTTCAGATGTTAAAAGCCCAAAATTTGTCATTTTTAACTTCATGATCACCTTCAACCTGTCGAATTTGCAAAAAAGGAACCTAGGGCATCACTAATTTGGATCTTTTTAGAGCCGAGTTCGATGAAATTTGTTGGATTTGAACTCCTTAAGGTATAAACACTTCTCCTAAGAAAAATTTTTTTATTTTCACAATGTATTTTGAGTATATTATTGTGAAATCCAAAAATCATTATTCATGGTGGAAATTTGAGGAAAAGCATGAGAATTTGTTTGGATTTTGTGGATTTTGCCTTTAGAAGTAATGATAGCAAGTTTAGTTTGATTTTGAAATTTATGGTGAATTTTTTGTGAATTTTAGAAATGGCACCAAAGTCGAAGCACTCGAAAGAGAAAGCTAGATTTGATTCAGACAAATTTGTTAGTTCTAGAGTGGAGGATCGTTACTTCGATGCACTATCATCATGATGATTCCTGAGCGAGTTTTTAATAAACTAGGAGGAGATGTTGAAGAGATGACTTCTTGAAGGAATTGGGAAAATTATTGTTGCTTCTCCGCTATTGTTGTTGTTTTTGTGGTAAGAGAGTTTTATGCTAACTTGCCAGTAGTAAAGGAAAACATAGTGATGGTTTGGGGACAACAAATGGATTTTTCTTCTGCGGTAATTAATACCTTTTACTGATTACCTAAAGAAATTGCTTCTCCTAGTCAAGATCAGATTGTTATTCCTATTAATGTGAAAGTTGAAAAACCACCACCACCTTTTCCTCAAAGACTAAAACAGTAGAAGCTTGATCATCAATTTTCTAAGTTCTTTGAAATTTTTATGAAAGTTACCATTAACATACCTTTTGCTGAAGCTTTGGAACAGATGCCAACTTATGCAAAATTTATGAAGGATATTTTAAGGAAGAAATGAAAATTTGAAGCTTTTGAAACTGTTGCATTAAGTGAAGAATGTAGTGCAATAATTCAAAAGAAATTACCTCAGAAACTTAAAGATCTTGGAAGTTTTGCTATACCTTGTGCTATTGGAGAAAAATTTTGTGGAAAAGCTTTATGTGATTTAGGAGCAAGTATTAATCTCATGCCATTTTCTATATTTCGAAGGTTGAATTTAGGAGAGATTACTCCCACCACTGTAACCCTTCAGTTAGTTGATAGATCTATCACCTACCCTAAAGGAGTTATAGAGGATGTTCTTGTTAAAGTGGATAAATTTATTTTCCTTGTGGATTTCATTGTACTTGATATGGAAGAAGATAAAGAATTACCAATTATTTTAGGGAGACCTTTTCTAGCTACTGGACCAGCTATGATTGATGTGCAAAAAGGAGAATTAACCATGAGAGTTAATGATCAAGAAATTAAATTCAATTTTCTTAAATCAATGAAATACCCTGATAAAGAAAAATGCTATCGAATGGATATTATTGATCATATAATTCAAAAACATTATCAAGAAAGATGTAAGAAAAAGTTGAATTATTAACTGACGAAAATGAAGAACTAAAAGAAGAAGAATTATCTAAAGAAACTCATTATATTAAAGATAACTGGGAAATTTTGGACATAACTCAAAATGATATACTTTTACCCTCAATTAAAAAAGCCCCTGAACTGGAATTAAAAATGTTACCTGCACATTTAAAGTATGCTTTTCTTGGAAATTCATTAACTTTACTGTTATTATTTCTTCTAAACTAAGTTTAGAACAAGAAGAAAAATTAATAGGAGTGTTAAAGAATTATAAGAAAGCTTTTGGTTGGACTATTGCTGATATAAGAGGAATAAACCCTTCTATCTGGATGCATAGAATTTTAATGGAAGAAGATTTTAAGCCTACTATTGAACCTCAAAGAAGATTAAACCCTATCATGAAAGAGGTTGTTAAAAAAGAAATTTTAAAATGGTTAGATGCTAGAATTATTTATCCTATTTCGGATAGCCAATGGGTAAGTCCTATTCATTGTGTTCCGAAGAAAGGAGGAGTAACTATCATTGTCAATGATAAAAATGAACTAATTCCTACAAGACAAGTTACTGGTTGGCAAATTTGCATTGATTATCGGAAATTAAATGACGCCACTAGAAAGGATCATTTTCCTTTACCTTTCTTGGATCAAATGCTTGATAAATTAGCTGGATATTCATATTTCTGTTTTTTGGATGGATATTCTGGTTATCATCAATTACCTGTCGCTCCTGAGGACCAAGAGAAAACAACATTTACAAGTCCTTATGGAACATTTGCATTTAGAAGAATGTATTTCGGTTTATGAAATGTACCTACAACTTTTCAAAGATGTATGATGCCAATATTTTGTGATTTGATTGACAAAGGAATTGAAATATTTATGGACGATTTTTCAGTCTTTGGAACTTCTTTTGAATCTTGTTTGGAAAATATTTCCAAAGTTCCGAAAAGATGTGAAGAAACAAATTTAGTTCTGAACTGAGAAAAATGTCAATTTATGGTCACAGAAGGCAATGTACTTGGTCACAAAATTTCACAAAAAGGGATGGAAATTGATCAAGAAAAAGTAAAAATAATTGCTGAACTGCAACCACCTACTACTATTACTGATGTGAGAAGTTTTCTGGGACATGCTGGATTTTATAGAAGATAAATAAAGGATTTTTCTAAAATTGCTAAACCTCTTTGTCATTTATTGGAAAAAGAAGCTAAATTTGGAATTAATGAAGATTGTATTAATGCTTTTAATATTTTAAAAGAAAAATTAATAACTACACCTATAATTATTGCACTGAATTGGACTAAACCCTTTGAATTAATGTGTGATGCAAGTGATTTTGCAATTAGAGCTATATTGGGACTAAAATATGAGAAAATTTTCAAAGTTATATATTATGCTAGTAAAACTCTTGCTGAAACTCAAAGAAATTACACTACTACTGAGAAAGAGCTTTTAGTTATTGTCTATGCCTTTGATAAATTTAGACCTTATCTTCTTGGTACCAAATGCATACTTCATACTGATCATTCCGATATTAAATATTTAATGTCAAAAAAAAGTTGCTAAGCCTAGACTGATAAGATGGGTTTTACTTCTACAAGAATTTGATTTTCAAATAATGGATAGAAAAGAAACTGATAACCAAATTGCTGATCATTTATCTAGAATTAAAAGTGATGTTATTACTGAGGAAAATATAAATGAGAAATTTCCTGATGAATATTTATATGTTATTCAAGGATGCCAAATACCTTGGTATGCGGATATAGTTAACTATTTTGTTAGCAATATTCTACCTTATCGATTGATTAACAAATTTTTTAAGAAATTTAAAAATGATGCTAAATTTAATAATTGGGAAGATCCTCATTTATTTAAATTAGGAAGAGATTATGTAATTTGAAGATGTGTACCTTATGAAGAAACTTTTGCTATTATTAAAAAATGTCATTATTACTATTTTGGAGGACACTTTGGAGTAGATAAAAATGCATTTAAAATTTTAAATTCAGAATTTTATTGGCCTACCTTGTTTAAAGATGTAAGACATTATGTGAAAACATGTGATCGATGTCAAATGATGGGTAATATATCTAGAAAAGATGAACTGCCTTTAAACTATATATTGGAAGTTGAAATTTTTGATATATGGGGTTTAGACTTCATGGGAATATTTGTACCATCATCTGGAAAGATTTATATTTTATTAGCAGTTGATTATGTTTCAAAGTGGATTGAAGTCGTAGCTTTACCTAACTCGTGATTCCAAAAGTGTTTCAAAATTTTTAAAGAAAATGATTTTTTCAAGATTTGGAATGCCTAAGGTAATTATCAGAGATGGTGGAAGTCATTTTAGAAATATAAGAATTCAATCATTACTGGAAAAATTTGGAATCAAACATAGAATTGCAACTATATATCACCCTCAAACAAGTGGAATGGCTGAAGTATCAAACAGAGAAATTAAAAGAATTTTAGAGAAGATTGTTAATCCTAAAAGAACTGATTGGGTTGATAGACTTGATTCTGCATTATGGGCTTATAGAACAGCTTATAAGACAACAAACGGAATGTCACCTTACCAGTTAATTTATGGTAAACATTATCACTTACCTGTTGAACTTGAACACAAAGCTTATTGGGCTATAAAGGAGTTTAATTTTGATTTGAATACTGCAGGAGAAAAACAATTATTACAATTAAATGATATGGATGAAATAAGAAATGAATCATATGAAAATGCAAAATTTTATAAAGAGAAAATTAAGATATTACATGATAAAAAGATTTCAGGAAAAATATTCGAGCCTGGACAAGAAGTAATATTATTTAATACTCGTTTAAGACTTTTTCCTGGAAAATTAAGATCTTAATGGGTAGGACCTTATATAATTAAGAAAGTATACTATTATGGAGCTCTGGATATTAAAACACCCCAAAATAGGAAAAATATTTAAAGTTAACAGATTAAGACTGAAGCCTTAATTGGGGACTTTAAAATAATTTATAAAGAGGCTTACGAGTTAAGTCAACCTGATTAAAGACTTATTTAGGTCGGGCTGACGACGTTAAACCAAGCGCTTTGTGGGAGGCAACCCATAGTTTATATTTGTGTGTTTTTACATTTTCAATGTAAGGTTATGCCTCGGTCTTGACTAATTTTATATAACTTTAGAAAATTGGATGCTAACAAGTCTTCATTGACTTAAGCTAAAAATTATCTCGAAGTATATAAGTTTGGACGTTGGATCACTCCATTTCATATGTGAGTAAAAAGGAGATCAAGTTAACCTTCATAATGATTTTTTATAATTTGTGTTACTAAGTCTATATTGATCTTACCATTCTAATTTACTTATTTTAGAGAACAAAACTTTGAAATTTGACGATAGACGAAATAGAGTCGAACATGGTTCTGGCGCCTAAGCACCAGAATTCGGCGCCTAAGCACCAGAATAAACTGTGTATCGATGGGTCCGGCACCTAGGCGCCAGATTTGGTGCCTAAGCGCCACAGTTACTATATCGTGTAAAAACCAAAAATTTTCAATTTTTCACACGATTTTCTCCTTTAAATCACCCCATCTTCATCCCCAATCCCTAAGCAACCAAAATTACGACCTAGACACTTCATTCTTGAGAGATTAGAGAGGATTTTTGAAGAAATGGAGAGAAGAAATCTTGGAGAAGAGGCTAGAGACAAAGGTTCAAAGGATCCTCAACCCTACTTCAATGGTTTTATCGCTGTAAGTTTGGAGAAAATTTCAAGTCTTCTAGATAAGTTTAAAGCAGAATTCAAAAGTATTGGAGATCGCCTCCATGAGATGTATTATCAAATTGAACATCTGGAATGGCAGGCGAAGCTTCAATTTGATCATTTAGCAGCTTATCAAGATGCTCAAGTGAAGATGTATGCGAAGAACAAATGGATTGACGAGAAAACGACTACAGATTTTCTGAGAGCATTGGTATTCTTCCCAAGTAGGCCGAGTAATCTTAATTGCAGAGAAAATGGAAATTTCTAATTCGAAGATTAGATAGTTATTGTGGTGTGATCTAGACTTTTATTAGTGTGTCGTTGTATCGATTTAGTAAATCGATTGTATTGTTCGAGTGTTTGTTTTATTGTTCAATGTGTGTTGTATTTGCTTTAAAATTGTGTAGTTTGATTGTTTGTTAGAACTTGAATCATATTACTATACTTATATGTATTGTATTGAGCCAAAATTGAAGATTATGAATGGAATTAAAAGGGTTTGATTTAAACCTTGTGTTTAATTGGTGGATTTTATTTTAAATTTTTAAAAAAATTTTAGAAATATTTTGGAAGTTGAAAACTGAAGCACTACTCTAATAAGAGTAATTGGAATTGAATTTATGAGTTTTGGTGGAAAATAAAAATTTTTAAAGTGTTTTTGTGAAAGGTGAGTCTGGTGCCTAGGCGCCAGAATTCGGTGCCTAGGCGTCGGTTCAGCCTGCTTACCAAAAATTAGCATTTAAACCCCATTAGCCATGGTTGACGCCTAAGCTTCATCCCCTTTCTCATTCTTTTGTAAACCCACCCTCTAGATCCATTTTAAGGTCAAAACATCAAGTTTTCGAGCCTGAAATCACTTGATTTCTTCATCTCGAGATCAGATCTACCTTCTCATCCATTTATTTTTGATTCTTACCATCGT
Organism: Papilionanthe hookeriana x Papilionanthe teres; assembly: GCA_022702705.1. Taxonomy (NCBI): domain Eukaryota; kingdom Viridiplantae; phylum Streptophyta; class Magnoliopsida; order Asparagales; family Orchidaceae; genus Papilionanthe; species Papilionanthe hookeriana x Papilionanthe teres. The sequence goes on along the minus strand of CM040429.1, from coordinate 136,913,301 downwards.
TTTCCCTATTTTTTGCTAAAAACCAAAATTTTGAGAAAAATTTTGATTTTTAGAGTTTCTCCATGGATTCTTAAACTCAATTTAATTTTCTCAAGCTTAAAAAGAGTTTAAATCGTTGATTCCTGAATTTATTTGTGTTTTCTTTCACATTTAGATGGCATCAAAATCTAAGCGAGGAAAGGCACGAGAAAATTTCGACAGCAGCAAGTTTTCAACTGTGGCAGCGCATTTTCGTTATCACGAATTTGCGACGTCAAGAAAATTTATCTCAGAACATAGTTTTTGTAATCCTGGTGAAATGATCGAGAACACGATCATTGCACACAACTGACAGTGATTCTTTTATTTTACTGTTGTTGTCGTTATTCCTATTGTACGCGAGTTTTATGCCAACTTTTTGGATGCGGAAGACTATGAAGTCTTCGTTAGAGGTGTCGGAGTAGGATTTACTCCGGAACAGATCAATATTTTCTATGGCCTGCCACCTACCATCGATTGCTACTATTCTTGTTTATCTCCATCTAAAGGAGATCTTGAGATGATTATTGCATATCTGACTGATAGCACTAGAACTTGAAAGATCCATAATGACAAACAGGTAAACTTCAAATCTTCTAAGCTAAATGGTATTTCAAAGGCATGGCATTATTTTATTTCTGCTAAACATCTACCTTCCAACCACCTGAGCGAAGTTACCAGAGATCAAGCTATCCTGAACTACTGCATTCACGAGAGGATGCTGATAGATGTTGGCAATATTATTTATGAGTCAATGGAATCGATTATTAGATCCAGCACTTCTGTGGGATTAGGATTCACATCCTTGATTCATTCTTTATGCATGAGCAATGGAGTTTCTGCTGATATCTCAGAGGAGAAGTTGAAGACTACGAAGCCAATTGGGTAGGAGAGTGTAAGCATTTATGATCGTCTTCGAGGGAAGAGATCTACTGGTCCTTCTACTTCTGTACCTACTCCAGGTAGAGCTTCTACTTCTACTGCTGAGCCACCAACTAGTTTCTGTGAATCGATGCATGATCAATTTCTGAAGCAGCAGAATGAGGTATTTCTAACTCACTGCAAAGTAGATACCATAGATAAGAAGATTGATCATCTATCTGATTATACCCAAAGGAAAAGTGATTATGATGCTGAGTATTCAGAGTCTTTAGTGAGATTCTTGAAGGGTGAGCATGATATTTGGTTTCCTACCTATCCTAGATTTACACCGTATGTTGATCCAAAGGATGTGGAGTTTTCTTTTGGTGATGACGATGACAAAGCTACATATAGTGATTAGTAACTTGATTTACCTCTGAGTTGTGTTGATTCTATTTTTAGTTTATTTCTTGTTTGCTAGTATTGTTGGTTGTTCGTTGTTTATTGTTTGTTAGTGTAGATTTGTTTATGAAACTTGGTGTGGATTGTTTGATGTTGAGACTATTTAGATATTTAGTGTATTGTGTTGAAGACTGAAATTTGGATGAATTAATGTTTATTTCTGTTTCAGCCTACTGTTTAGTATTTTAATAGTTAGTAATGTTGTTCTGTTTCTGTTACTTTGAGTAGTATAGTCATTTAATTCAGTTATTGATAGATATATATATATATATATATATATATATATATATATGAGCCTGCTTACTTTTATATAAGCTTCATTATTTCAGTAATATTCATAAAAAGCATGTGTAGAAGTAAATTTTTCATTTTTAGACTATTTTTACATACTTATAAAAATTCCCTTTTAAATTATACCTTTCTTTCTCTCATACTTTAAATTTTTTTCATGATGTTGACCTCATTTTTTATGAGATCTTCTCTTCTCTCTTTAGTACTTAGGATCTAGCCTTAGGCTTTTCCTTTGACTATCTTAGAGGACTAGAATTGGGACCCATCACTTAGAAATTCAAACACCTCTTAACTCCATGCAAACCCCACAAGCTTGATTGTAGACCCCTAATCACCTAGAGGGTCGAAATCAAATGTGAAGGTTTAAAGTATGAGTTCTTATCCGCATATTTTTAGGTTATGTGTTTTGAAAAGGGGTTCGCCTACAGAAATTGTCGGCGAATTTTCATATTTTAAATTTAATTTAAATATATATATATAGTTTAAAAGATAACATTTGATTTTGAAAGTAATTTTAAGTTTAAAAGTTTTAAGATATGAAATCAAACCGATCTCACATCCCAAATAGTTTATATAAACGAGCATCGCACCACAAATCGTGTATCTATCCCGAAGAATAGACATACTGCTTGATAATGGGGCTCGATTAAATAAACTAGAAGATTTGTGACATCCGTTTGGTCTGCGAACCAATTTTATAAGCCAACAAGTTCCCCTGCTTAATATAAATGAATTAAGCAGGGTTTATATTACTCAGGTTCTTAAAGTTCCCTATAAGGGCAAGCCCCTATAGTTAATTACATCTTAAATGACATGAATCACTTAAGAAAACTCTCGATAATGATCAGTGGTTTTGCTCTCAAGAATTTCAAAGTTTAAGGTTTTCAAACAATTAGATTTTTGGAAATTTTAATAGGGAATGACTCAAAATTTGGAACAATTATTTTCAGGAGTCCAATGGAAGAGAAGTAGGAGAAGCTGAAGATCCAAGAAGAATCTTGGCAACTTCCCAAACTATCCTATTGTTTGGCTTGGTTTGAAGGAAATCCTAATATTATCTTTGTATTTCAATCTTGCCAATTTTAGTTAATTAGGACTTATATTCATATGACATAATCATACAAATAGCCTCAAAGATGTGAGGGTTTATGTCGTACCGAACGACTACCTCGGAGTCCTAAGACTGGTTAGGGCTTAATTTGCATAACATGATTATACAAATGCCTAACAAAGAGTTGAGGATTTATGTTGCACTAAGCAAACTACCTCGAAATCCTATGTCTTAGTTATTTAATTCTAGGAAAGGTTTTGCTGAAGTAGACCCGAGTTTTGCTGATGACGATGGTCGTGCTGCCCACCATGCTCCGAGCTCCTTGTTATTGCAGAGGTTTAGTTTTAGAAGTCATAAATCAGGAGATGAGAGAAGTGTTTTGGTTTAGAAATCTTAAAATCCTAGTGTTTTTAATATTTTAATTAAAACAAATCTTAAAGTTGATTATAACATAACTGATTAAGATCACACGGTTCCGTCATCCCCGCACCGTTATTTTCATTGAATTAACTTAGTCCAGATGAATTTTCTAAACTCAACTGAGTGACTTCCACACTTTCATTTAGACCGTGGGAAATCCCGTTAGCAACACATGGGTTACATCATCTGAGGTATTCCCGATCATTCAACGAGACGTTTTAATTTAGTTACAATTGTAGTTTTGTTGTTGTGTTTGTGATTAAATTTTGAGTTGTTTTATATTTTGAAATGTTGTGGCGGTGATTTTTATCTTGTAATGACTTTTAATTTAGTTTTGGTTCCAATTCAGGGACTATCCTAAAGGTTTTGGTTTTCATGCAACAGTTGTTTATCATGCAAGAAAAGTAAAGTACAGTGCATGTAAATAAATTACAATAAAATAAATTGTAATAAAATAAAAGCGTACCTGGAGGGTCTTTCCGTCATCCCAAGCTGCACTTAAAACGCATGTTAAGGTATTTAAGTATTTCAACAAGTACCTAGGTAAAGCTAAGGGAAAGGTTTTGGTTGTCTACCAAAGTCCTAATCCTATAGCTAATCATCTCATATGACGTCCTGGTTTTTGTATTTTGGTTTAAGGATGATTTTCTTCATCAAAGAATAATTAAGTTCAATTGTTCTTATAAACATCCTATCATATTGAGGAAGTGCTTAAGACGAGTCTTAAACATCTTTTCAATACCTCTAGGATTGTTTTAAGTCCAAGAGAATTTAATTATACAAGTGAATTAATCATCCATATCTTGCTCAGTAAACTTAGGACATTTGAATATCCTATAAGTGAGGTAACACTTCACTTGATGCTTCATTTAAGAGTTATAATAATAAGAGCTTTAAAAGGGCAAATCAACTCATTAAGTATTTTAATGATTTAAACTTAATGATTTAATTTTAATTTTGATTTAATTCTAGAAAATTAGTTTAAGTTTTGAATAGTGTTCAAGTTATTTTTAGATTTAATTCTTAATGATTTCATTTAGGTTTATTGTTAAATGATTTAATTTAATATAATTCAACTTAATTTAATTTTGATTTAATTTAATTTAATTTAATTTAATTTTAATTTAATTTAATTTTAATTTAATTTAATTTCAATTTAATTTTAATTTAATTTAATTTCAATTTAAGTTTAATTTTACTTAATTTCAATTTAAGTTTAATTTTATTTTAAATTTAAATTTAATTTTAATTTGATTTAATTTTAATTTAGTTTAATTTAATTTAGTTTAATTTTAATTTAATTTAATTTAATTTAGTTTAATTTAACTTAATTTAATTTTGATTTCAAGTTATTTTTTCTTTTAATTTAATTTAATTTGATTTTAATTTAATTTCAATTTTAATTTAATTGAGATTATTCTTTTAATTAATTTTTTTTAATTAAGACTTAAGTATTATTGAAGTGATTTATTTAGGGATTTTTTTTTAAATTAAAGAATAAATATCCTCTTAAATAATATCCATATTTTAATAATTTCAATTTCTATTATTCTCCCAAAATTTCAATTAATTAATTAATTAAAGTTTTATTTTAATTATATTTGAAATGGTTAATAGGTTTCTACCATTAATCATTTAAGTTTCAATCATCCAAAATCAGTTTAAAATCAAATATTTTACCCTCCCCATTTTAATTAATCCTAAAATTTTAATTAAAGGTTGAAAATTTTAATTACCATTTTGCCCTCCAAGCTTAATAATTTTATAACTCACTAAATTAAGCTCAAATGAACTTGAAATTTTTATGTGACCTCACTTATATGTCAATTAAGACATTAGAGGAGAAAATGTGATTTTTCTGTATTTAATTTATTTATGTAATTATTTTTAATGAAAAATAGGGATTTTTAAGGAAAATTCAATAACATGACCAAGGAAATGTTCCTATCCATAAGAAAATTATGGGATGTTCCTAATGACCAGTGGACTATTTGGACCAATTTTGGTGATTTTTTGAATTATATTTTATTTATTAGAATTATTTTGAGTTTTGGAGCATTAATTAATTTAAAAATAGAATAAAGGTTGAAAAATGAATTTTATATTTTTCAAAACACTCTCTGATATTAGGGAAACCAGAAAACTAATTTTCATAATTTTCTGATTTTTCTTTGATTTATTAGGATTATTTTAGTGAAAAGGTTGAAAAATATATTTTTAATATTAAAAAATACATTAAACCTTTAAAATTCAATATCTTATCCTAGGAACTTAAGAAAAATATTTAGTTTGTTCCTAAGTGTTTAGAATTCAAAATATGACATTTTGGTGATTTTTAATATTTTTGTGATTTTTATTATTTTTTAATTATTAAAAATATTAAAATAATGATAAAAATCAACTTTTTTAGAAAATTATAATTTTAATTTTCCTAAGTTTCTCTGATATCAGAGAAGCTACAAAACAATTTTTGTGAATTTTTGAAAAGTATTTTGTTAGTTATGAATTTTAAAAGTTTGATTTCATTCGTGGGGCTTAATTGACCCATTTGGTGGGGCTAACCAAGTCGAATTGATCTCAATTTTTTATGTGGTGTTCTCCTATCCCTAGAGGACAGAGGAGAATTGTTTTTAAGTTAATTTAATGAATGGTTACCCTAATTAATTAAAGTTCAATTTTGGGTGTTTAGGCCAATTAGGGTTGTTCAAAGTGAATTAGCTCAAAAATTCTTTTTCCTAGGTCCCTCTGGTCATAAGAAACATCACCAAATTTTCCTAGAATTTATTTCTCATCATGCTAATTATTGGAATTAAAACACTCAAAACAGTAACATGCACTTGAAAAATCAATAACTTCTCATAGGGATGGCCTCTGACCTTAGAAAATTCAAGGAATGTTCCCAAGTTCAAAGGCTTCAAAAGCACTATGGTCTCATGCCATGGTGAATCTCTTATATACATGGAGAATTAAAATAGTGCAGAGAGTAAATAAATCATTAAAAATAAAATACATAATGAAATTACTTGATTTGTTTTCCACATTATTCTTCTCTGTTCACTGAGTAAGAGGGTATTTTTATTTTATTTTTAGGATTTTTCTACACAAAGTTATGAATTTTTGAAGTTCTGGGAATTAAATAAAAAGAAAAATAGCATATTTTTCTACTTATCCACGCAGCGCCGCGTCAACCTCGGCAGCTCCGAAGCTCCACGCGTCGTCTCCTGATTCGGCCCCGCCATCAGACTCAGCGCTCCAGGGGCCCGCGGTTCATGTCCCATTGCTCCATCCGGCGTGATCCTGGCCATCCACTTGATACACGAGCGATCCAACGGTTCCCAGTCATCGTCTACGACTGGTGTGAACCCATGACCGTCAACCTTCTAACCCTAATTTCTCACTCGATTCACAAAGGATTTTCGAGTTCTCATACTCTATGGATTCGTTTTGAAGAGACGAACACATCCATATGGTAAACATGCATTGAAATTGACCCAAACTAAATGGAGAATCTCTGGAAGCTCGGGAGGAAGAGTGAGTCCATACCTTTGCTCAGAGAAGTGAAGCTTCAATCTGAGAGTTGTGTCACGTTCCATTGGGTCCAAGCAAGCTACAGATGAAGTCCCTTGGTCTGGTGAATTGTCTAGGTATGATTTCGACCAAGCCCGATCACAAAGCTTGGAGGCTGGAAGCAATGGTTGGCCTGGTGAGGGGGCTTTTGCTGGGAAACTTCTCCTCTTGTTCTGGTGAAGGTGTAGGACCAATCAATTTGGAGATTGGCTCATTGTGGTGAAGTGTCCTGGTTTTGGGCTTGAATTTCAACTCTGAAATTGAGCTCACAGAGAAGAAATGGCAGGGGGATTTCAGTGGGGATCAAGTTCTCTATGTGTAGTTCTCTATGTGTAGAGAGTGATCTGGGATGATTTTAGCAGGGTTTCAGTAAGTTTTGGTTCAGCACCTCTCATGGCCGAGAGGAGGTGGTGTTTAAATAGGAGAGGGTGGAGGGCCTCCGGGGGGTTTAAGGCTTGGGATCGACTTGCTCCATGCAAGAGAAGAACAGCCATGGTGTTCGATTGGCTGGGACAACTCGGCAAGGCAGAATTGAAAAGTTTGGCTCCTCCCAAGGTCTCGACCATGGTGTTTTCCGGCGATCCAGGCGGATGGCCGGCAGGCATGGGTCACCCTCAGGTCCAGGTGGGTCAGGGCTGGAGGTTTGTGCAGGCAATTGGGCTTTGCCATGTGTAAAGAGGATGGCTTGAAATGGAAAGGGTAAGGGCTCATTTTGGGCTCAAATTGGTCAACCCATGATTTTGGGCTTGGTTCACCTCCCCATGACCTGGTTTTTGGCTGGGTGAATCAATTAGGTCAGCTGCCATGGAGTGGTGAAGTCCCCTTCCATGGTGAGGTGGCTAAACTTGGTTTAGTGTGTGACATGTTTATGGTTAAAAAGGCTTAGTGAAGGATTAGGAAAGGGGGCCCTCCTTTTGCCATTAATGGCTTGGTCACATGTCAAACCTTCCATGGCTTCATATGGCTTGTAAATGGCTTGCTCATGGCTCCATATGGCTTGGGACAAAGCTTGGTCATTTACATGAAAAAGGGGTTTAGAAATTTTTGTAATTTAGGGGTGATTTGATGGGATTTGGCATATGGCTTGATTTGGAATTATTCCATCATGGATTTAGAACTTAGGAGATGGTTTTATCAAATGGATGATGATATAGGATTGTCATGTGAACTTCAAGATGGATTTTGGGCTTTTTGAAATCATTTTGGATGGGCTTTTAGGAAGGCTTAAGGGAATGAGCCTTTAGGTTTATGAATGAATTCATGGATGGGAATTTTGTAGAATTTTGGGCCAAATAATTGTTGGGTTTGGTTTAGGGATGTGTCATGAGTAATTTGAAATGAATTTGAGGTATTTTGGGTTTAAATTGGGTTGAATTTGGGTTCATTTGGTAAATGGGCCAATGTAGGTCAAATTGGGCTAATTTGGGCCAATGTTGGGCTAAGGTTGAAATTGATGTAAAATTAATGTTGAGAAATGTTTATGGGAGTGTTTCAAAGAGGTTTTAACTTTGGTTGGATTTTGGTTTTGGGACTTGGGCTTATTTGGGTTAGGTTTGGGTTTAGGTCAAAATTGGGCTTTTTGGTTTTGGGTTGAATTTGAGTGGGGTTTGGGTTTAAATTTTGGGCAAATAATGTTAGTTTTTTGTTTATGGGGATGTTAGGGAAGGTTTAGAAAAGGTTTGGGGTCAATTGAAGTTGAATTGGTTTGGTTTGGGCTAAGTTTGGGTCATGGGTCCAAATTAGGCTTTAAGGTCAAAAGTGAAATTGGACCCAAATGTCAATCAAATTGGACTTGGATTTGGTCTAGATTGATATTGTGGATATTAAATTAAAGTTTAGAATTGAATTGGACCAAAATTGGGGTCAATTGGGTAGGTTTGGTTTGACATTGGGTTCACTTGGGTTAAGAATGGGCTAAATTGGGGGTTTTGGTAAAAGTGGGGTAATTTGACAAAATTAGCCCATGGTGTAGTTGGAGAAAATGAAATTGGTAATATTTGGGAATATTTGGAATTTTCTGGGAATTTTCTGAATTTTTGGATTTTTGGCTAAGAGGGGCATTTTGGGTATTGGGGGTTATTTTTGGATTTTTTGGTATTTTTGGCTATGGATGATCAATTTGATTGGTGAGAAAATGTTCAAGGTTAATTTTGTGGTATTTTGGGTGATTTGGAAATTTTGGAGGATTTGGGCAATTTTAAGGGCTTTTGGTAGGTTTGATAGGTGTAGGGTTCCCGATGTCAAAAATTGAAATTTTGGAAGAATAAAGATTGATCAAATATGAGTGAAATGGAATCAATTTGATTGAGCCATGAAGCCATGTTAAGCCTATATGAGCCATGAGAGGACTCATTTGAGGCATTCACTATGTTGTTCCTAACCCTCTTAGCTAGGGGCTTAGAGGTTAAGGTACATCCATATGAATTACCTACATGAGTCAAGGAGTCAAATAGGGTATGGGTGTGGTTTTAGGATTTTGATTGTGTGTGTTAGAGTGTAGAGTATGAGTGTAGTGAGTGTGTAAGTCAACCCTCATCAGACCAAGCCACCTAGGTTGGTCCTAAGGCTACAGAGTCCTATAGGGAACTCATCCTTTAAACCTTCACTTTTGATCTCAACCCTCTAGGTGATTAGGGGTCTACAATTAAGCTTGTGGGGTTTGTAGGGAGACAAGAAGTGGTTTGAATTTCTAAATGGTGGGTTCCACTTCTAGTCCTCTAGGATGGTCAAAGGAAAAGCCTAAGGCTAGATCCTAAGCACTAAAGAAGGAAGAGAAGACCTCATCAAAAATGAGGTCAACAAATGGACTCCCAAAAGGTGTGGTGTGCTAACCAAGCACACCGCGCGTATTGGCGTTGACCGAAGAGATCAACAAAACCAACACAGATGTCCAAGTGACAAACTTAGGATGAAGTAGAAGAATTTTCACTTGGGGAGTATCGGGTAAATCTCCAAGATCGAAGATTCCAGAACTCTCGCTGGGGAAAAAGGCGGTGAATTTCAGATCACAAGATTTCAAGAGATTGGATCTTAGATTTGTTTCATTTTCTATTTCAAGTTTTAATTTTGAGTTTGAATTTCGATTTGAGTTTCAATTTGATTTTATGTGTAGAAAAGAGTAGGGCTAAAGTCCACCCGAATGCATTTGTATGCTGAGAAGGAAGTAGGACTGAACATATTCCAAATGCTGAGGAAGAATAGGACAAAGCCTATCTGAAATGCAGAGTATTTTAATTTCAATTTCTTGCTGAGAGGGTCAAATTTTGAGATTGCTTGAGAAAGGAGTAGAACTTGTGCCTATCCCGACTGCTCGAGAATTGCTGAGAAGGGAGTAGGGTGAAAGCCTATCCCGAATGCTGAGATGGGAGTACGGCAGAAGCCTATCCCGATTGCTGAGATGGGAGTAGGGCGGAAGCCTATCCCGATTGCTGAGAATTGCTGAGAAGGGATTATGGCGAAATCCTATCCCGATTGCTGAGATTTGCTGAGATGGGAGTGTTGACCTCATTTTTGATGAGGTCTTCTCTTCTCTCTTTAGTACTTAGGATCTAGCCTTAGGCTTTTCCTTTGACTATCTTAGAGGACTAGAATTGGGACCCGCCTTTTAGAAATTCAAACCACTTCTAAACTCCCTACAAACTCCACAAACTTGACCATAGACCCCTAATCACCTAGAGGTTGAAATCAAATGTGGAAGTTTAAAGGATGAGTTCCTATAGGACTCTTTGGCCTTAGGATCGCTCACAGGTGGCTCGGTGTCAGTGAAGGGGCCGACTTACACTACACTTACACACTACATTTCCACACACTTCCTAAAACCACACCCATACCCAACTTAACCTCCTGACTCATGTAGGTGATTCACATGGATGGTCCTTAACCCCTAAGCCCTTGGCTAAGAGGGTTAGGAACAACATAGTGAATGCCTCAAATGAGTCCTCTCATGGCTCATATGGGCTTGAAATGGCTTCATGGCTCAACCAAAATGATTTCTTTCCACCTAAATTCACCCAATCTTCAATTTCCCAAATTTTCAATTTTTGACCCCAGAGACCCTACACCTACTAAACCTACCCAAAACCCTTGAAATTACCCAAATTTTTGCAAAATTTCCAAATTACCCAAAATTTTCCAAAATCAATCCCAAACATCTCCACATCACTCAAATTGATCATCCATACCCAAAAATACCAAAGATTCCAAAAATACCCCCAATACCCTCCAAATAACCCAAAATACCCTTCTTGGCCTAAAAATCCAAAAATTCAAAAAATTCCCAGAAAATTCCAGAAAATCCCAAATATTCCCAATTTCATTTTGTCCAACTACACCATGGGCCAATTTTGTCAATTTACCCTACTTTTGTCAAAACCCCCAATTTGACCCATTTTAATCCAAAGTGAACCCGATGTCAAACCAAACCTACCCAATTGACCCCGATTTTGGTCCAATTCAATTCTAAACTTCAATTCAACATCCCCAATACCAATCTAGACCAAATCCAAGTCCAATTTGATTGACATTTGGATCCAATTCCACTTTTGACCTTAAGGCCCATTTTTTGACCTAAGCCCAAACCTAACCCAGAATGAACCCAAACCCCAAAAATCAAAGCCCAACCAAAGTCAAAACCTCTTTGAAACACTCCCATAAACACTTCTCAACAATAATTCTACATCAATTTCAACCCTAGCCCAACATTGGCCCAACTTGGCCCACTTGGACCTATATTGGCCCATTCACCAAAAGAATCCAAATCCAACCCAATTCAAGCCCAAACTACCCCAAATTTGCTTCAAGTTACTCATGACACATCCATGAGCTAAACCCAACAATTATTTGGCCCAACCTTTTACAAAAATTTTCATCCATGAACACATTCATAAACTTAAAAGCCCACTTCCCTTAAACCCTTCTAAAAGCCCATTTCCTTCAAAATTCAAAAGCCCAAATCTACCCTAAAGCCCACATGACATCTCCATTTGTCATCCATTTAATTAAATCCATTACCTAAGTCCTAAAATCATCATTGAATTATTCCAAATGAAGCTTCATCCAAATTCCCATCAAATTACCAAAAATTTCTTAAAACCCATTTTTATGAAATTGACTCAACTTTCCCCAAGCCAAAGACAAGCCATGCAAGCCATTGACAAGCCACATGAAGCCATGGGAGGCTTGACATGTGACCATGCCATTAATGGTAAAAGGAGGGGCTCCTTTCCTAATCTTTCATTAAGCCTTTTTTACCTTAAGCATGTCACACACTAAACCATGTTTAGCCACCTCATCATGGATAGAGACCACACCACTCTCTCTTGGGCGACCCAGCTGATCCTCTCGGCCCAAAATCAGGCCATGGGGAGGTGAACCAAGCCCAAAAGGTGGGTTGACCCATTTGGACCCAAAATAGGCTCATCCCCCATTCCATTTCAATCCAACTCCTTTACACATGGCAATTGCCAATTGATTGCACAAACCTCCAGCCCTGACCCACCGACCACGAGGGTGACCCATGCTCGGCCGGCCGGCCACCAGGCCGCCGGAAAACACCATGGCCGAGAGCTCACATGTGAGCCAACATTGAAATTCTCACTTGCTGAGCCGCCCCATCCCTAGTGGTCACCATGGTCGATCTTCTCCTCACCGAGCAGGCCGATCCCAAGCCCTAACTCTCCCTGGGAGGCCCTCCACCCTCTCCTATTTAAACTCCACCCCTCTCGGCCATGAGGAGAGCCAAGCACAAACCTTGCCAAAACTCTGCCAAAATTGTTCCAGACCCTTCTCCACTCTTAGAGCACTTGATCCCCAGTGAGATCCCCCTGCCATTTCTCCTCTGTAAGCTCGATTTCGGAGTTGAAATTCCACCGAAAACCGGGACACTTCTCCACAGTGAGCCAATTCCCAAATTGATTGGCTCTACACCTTCACTCGGACCGAGGGAAGGTGTCCACCATCAAAAGCCCCATCTCCGGGCCACCCGAGTTGCTCCGGCCTCCAAGCTTTGTGATCGGGCTTGGTCGAAATCATATCCGGACGATTCCCAGGACCGGGAGACTTCATCCGGAGCTTGCTGGGACCCGATCGAAGGTGCAACAACTCTCGGATTGAAGCCACACTTCTCCGAGCTAAGGTATGAGTTAACTCTCCATCCCGAGCTTACGGAGATTCTCCATTTCAAATGCCTTAGTTTCGATGCATGTTAGCCGTATAGATGTGTTCGTCTCTTCGAGACGAATCCATAGAGTATAAGAACGTAAAAATCCATTGAGAATCGAGTGAGATCTTAGGGATTTAGTGTGGACGGCTCTCGGGTGAGAACACTGGGGACGATGAACGGATGCCGTCCATTCGATACACGCGCGCACGGACGGCCGAGATTGCGTCGGACCGGGGAGACGGTACGAGAACCGCGGGGCCGGGCTGCCGACTCGGGTGGCGGCGTCGAATGGGAGCGCGACGCGTGTGCGTTCGGAGGCTGCCGAGGTTGACGCGGCGCCGCGTGGATAAATAGATAAATAGGGTATTTTCTTATTTATTTAATTCCCTAAACTTCAAAAATTCATATCTCTGTGTAGGAAAATCACAAAAATAAAATAAAAATACCCTCTTGCTCAGTGAAGAGAGGAGAATAATGTGGAAAAGAAATCACTTAATTTCATCAAATATTTTATTTTTTATAATTTATTTACTCTCTGCATTGTTTTAATTCTCCATGCATGCATACAATTCACCATGGCATGAGACCATAGGGCTTTTGAAGCCTCCGAATTTGGGAACATTCCCTGAATTTTCCAAAGTCAGAGACCATCCCTATGAAGAGTTCTTGATTTTTCAAGTTCAGGTCACTGTTTTGAGTATTTTAATTCCAGTAAATAGCATGTTGTGAAATAAATTCTAGGAAAATTTGGTGATGTTCCTTATGACCAGAGAACCCTAGGAAAAATAGGTTTTGACTTAGTTCATTTAAAACAACCCTAATTGGCTTAAACACCCAAAATAGGTCTTTAATTAATTAGAATTAACCAGGCATCAAATTGACTTGAAATCAATTCTCCACTGACCTTTCGGATCAGAGGAATCCACCATAAAAATTTGAGGTCAATTGGACTTGGTTAACCCTACTAATTGGGTTGATTAAGTCACTTAGCCATTTTAAACTTTAAAAATTCATAACTTTTAAAATACTTTTCAAAAATTCACTAAATTGGTTTTGGAGCCTCTCTGATATCAGGGGAACCTAAGAAAATTAAAATTTCAATTTTACGAAAAAGTTGATTTTTAATAATATTTTAATATTTTAATAATTAAAAAATAATAAAAATCACAAAAATAATAAAATTCACCAAAATGTCACATTTTGAATTTTAATCACTTAGGAACAAACCCCATATTTTTCCTAAGTCTATTTAGTGAGATATTAAATTTTAAAGCCCTAGGGTAATTTTAAAATTAAAAAATGTATTTTCTAGCATTTTCACTAAAATAATTACAATAAATCATAAAAAAATCAGAAAATTGCAAAATTTGCTTCTCTGGTTTCCTTGGTATCAGAGAGATTTTTGAAAAATATAAAATCCATTTTTCAACATTTATTTTATTTTTAAATTAATTAACACTCCAAAACTCAAAATAATTATAATAAAAATAATATAATTCAAAAAATCACCAAAATTGGTCCAAGTTCTTCTCTGGTCATTAGGAATGTCCCCTAATTTTCTTAAGGATAGAAACTTTCCCTTGGTCATGTTATTAAATTTTCCTTGAAAATCTCTATTTTCCACCAAAAATAATTATATAAATAAATTAAATACAGAAAAATCACATTTTCTCCTCTCATGTCTTTATTGACATATGAGTGATGTCACATAAAAATTTCAAGTTCATTTGGGTTCAATTTAGTGAGTTATGAAATTATTAAGCTTAAAGGGTAAAATGGTAATTAAACTTTTAACCCTTAATTAAAACTTTAGGTTTAATAATAAAAATCAACAAGTAAAATATTTGATCTTAATCTGATTTGGATGATTGAAATTTAAATAATTAAAGGGTAGAAATCCATTAAATAATTTTAAAATGATTAAACTTTAATTAAATAATAGATTAAATTTGGAGGAATAATAAATTGGAATTATTAAAATAAGGGATATTTATTAGGAAGAGATTTATTCTTTAATTTAAAAAAATCCCTAAACTAATTATATCATTAATACTCAATTTTTAATTAAAATGATAACTCAAATTCAAAATATTAAAAGACTTAATCATTAAACTAAAATTAAACTCTTTCAAAAATTTCAATTAAAATTAAAAATAAAGTAAATTAAAGATAAATTAAATTAAAATTAAATTAAATTTAATAATTAAATTAAATTAAGACAAATTAAATTAAATTAAATTAAATTAAAATTAAATTAAATCAATTAAATTAAATTAAATTAAATTAAATTAAATAATTAAAATTAAATTAAATTAAATTAAACAATTAAATTAAATTAAATTAAATTAAATAATTAAATTAAATTAAATCAAATCAAATTAATTAAACACCAAATCAAATTAAATTGAACTATGTTAAACTAAATTAAAACTCAATTAAATTAAGTTAAATTAAATATAACATCACCTAAGACATAAAGAATTCAAAATAAATTTAAAGCAACTTGAACACTATTCCAAATTTAAACTCTTTAACTTAAACCAAATCATTTGAATACTAACTTACCCTTGAAAGCTTTAGTTATTATAACTCCTAAATAAAACATTAAATGAAGTGTCACTTCACTCATAGGATATTCAAATGTCCTAGTTCATCGAGCAAGTTAACAAAACTTGAAATTCTTGGACGATTAATTCATTTGTATAATTAAATTCATTTGGACTTAAAACAATCCTAGAAATATTGAAAAGATGTTTAAGATCCTTCTTAAGCACTTTCTCAATATGATAGGACATTTATAAGAACAATCGAATTTGATTATTCTTCGATGAAGAAAATCGTCCTTAAACCAAAACACAAAGAACCTAGACGTCATAGGAAATGACTAGCGTATAGGATTAGGAATTTGGTAGAAAACCATAACCTTTCCCTTAGCTTTACCTAGGAACTTGCTTAAATATGCTAATTGTGTTTTAAGTGCAGCTTGGGATGACGGGAAGACCCTCCGTGTACGCATTTGTATTATTGCAATTTACTTTCCCGCAATTTATTTTCCAACGAATTTACATTATTGCAATTTACTTTATTACGAATCGCGTTTATTTTTCTTGCATGATAAAACAACCGTTGCATGAAAACTCACACCTTTAGGATAGCCCTCAAAACCGAAACCAAAATTAAGTTAAAAGTCATTGCAAGATAAAATTCACCGCCACAACATTCCAAAATATAAAACAACTCAAAATTTAATCACAAACAGAACACAAAACTACAATTACAACTAAATTAAAACGTCCTGTTGGATGATCGGGAATACCTCTGGATGATGTAACCTACGTGTTGCTAACGGGATTTCCCACGGTCTAAATGAAAGTGTGGAACTCATTCGGTCGAGTTTAGCAAATTCATCCGGACTAAGTGAATCCGATAAAAATAATGATGCCGGAAGGATGGAACCGTGGGATCTTAACCGGTGTCGTTATAATCAACTTTAAGATTTGTTTTAAATAAAACATAAAAAACACCCGGAAATTAAGATTTTCTCTAAACCAAAACACTTTTCTCAACTCCTGATTTATGATTTCTAAAACTAAACCTCCGCAATAACCAGGAGCTTGGAGCATGGTGGGCGAGCACGGCCATCGTCGTCAAGAAAACTTGAACCTACTTCAACAAAACTTTTCTAGAATTAAACAACCAAGCCATAGGACTTCGAGGTAACTTGCCTAGTGCAACATAAATCCTCAACTCTTCGTTAGGCATTTGCATTGCAAATTAAGCCCTAACCGGTCTTAGGATTCCGAGGTAGTCGTCCGATACGACAATAAACCCTCACATCTTCTAAAGCTATTTGTTTGATTTTATCATACAAATATAAGCCCTAATTAATTAAAATTGGCAAGATTGAAATATCAAATAAACATTAGGACTTTCCTAAATTCAAGCCAAACAATAGGATAGTCGGGAAATTATCGAAGTTCACTTCGAATCGTTGATTTCTCCTACCTCTCTTCCTTTGGATTCACAAAACAAAATGTTCCAAAATTTGATCCATTCTCCATTGAAATTCCAAAATTCAATCTTTGAAAACCTTAAACTTTGAAATTCCTGAGAGCAGAATTATTGGTTATTATCGAGAGTTTTCTTAAGTGATTCCCGTCACTTAAGATGTAATTAACTATAGGGGCTTGCCCTTATAGGGAATTTTAAAGAACCTGTGTAATATAAACCCCGTTTAATGTTTTCATATTAAGCGGGGGAAACTTGTCGGCTTATAAAATTGGTTCGCAGACCAAACGGATGTCACTAATCTTCTAGTTTATTTAATCAAGCCCCACCATCAAGCATTGTGTCTATCCTTAGGGATAGATACACGGTTTGTGGTGCGGTGCTCGTTTATATAAACTATTTGGGATGTGAGGTCGGTTTAATCTCATATCTTAAAACCTTCAAATTTAAAATTATTTTCAAAATCAAATACTACTTTTCAAATTATTTATTTTAATTAAATTAAAAATTCGGCCGATGATTTACGTTAGGCGACCCCTCTTCAAAATAAAACACGACCTAAAAATATGCCGACAGGGAGTAGGGCGGAAGCCTATCCCGAATGCTGAGATTGCTGAGATGGGAGTAGGACGGAAGCCTATCCCGAATGCTGAGATTGCTGAGATGGGAGTAGGGCGGAAGCCTATCCCGAATGCTGAGATTGTTGAGATGGGAGTAGGGCGGAAGCCTATCCCGAACGTCGAGATGGGAGTAGGGCGGAAGCTCTATCCCGAATGTCGAGATGGGAGTAGGGCGAAGCTCTATCCCGAATGCCGAGATTGTCGAGATGGGAGTAGGGCGGAAGCCTATCCCGAATGCCGAGATGGGAGTAGGGCGAAAGCCTATCCCGAATGCTGAGATGGGAGTAGGGCGGAAGCCTATCCCGAATGCTGAGATGGGAGTAGGGCGGAAGCCTATCCCGAATGCTGAGATTGCTGAGATGGGAGTAGGGCGGAAGCCTATCCCGAATGCTGAGATTGTTGGATTTTGTCAAAATTTATTTATGCGGAGATTGAGGGAAATTTTGCTGAGGTCCAGTTTATGCAGTAGTTGTGAAAGATTTTTTTGATATTTGGGAATGCAGAGTTTTATGAATGCAGAGACTGAACATATTGTTGGGATTTATGAATGCAGAGATTGTGAAAACATATCGTAAAGTGCAAAGAATGTTTGTAGGAGTTCATGTGGATTTGAAATTCTTTTTAATGTTTGGATTTTTATGAAAGAGAGTTTCTTATTTATTCTCCTTTTCTTTTCTGTTCTTTGTTCGAAGTTCATTTAACTTTAATGGCGTTTCCTGACCAATTTGCACAAAAAGAGGTGAAGGCAAAATGTGACATGGTCACTTTCATTCCAATCTTGTTGAAGATACATCGTACAACTCGATCTGAAATATTTCTCAAACAATCCATGACTCAAAATGGACTATGTATGATTCTTGTTGATCCATCCAAAAGAGTATCTGTTAGAAATCCATGTCTGAGTAATGAGATACACGGTCAATAACATCACCTTCCAAGCCATCCTTAGCAGGAATGCTGCATGGATGTGCATTAGAGGTGTGCTATTTCCCGTGTAACTCACAGCTCGTAAGGTCGGAGACTCTCCAATTCTGGATCTGGCTGGAAGTGGTATGGTGCCTTTATGTCGTCCATCCTTCTAAAAGTGACGGAGATCCGCTCCACTGGTACTCCCGGTATGCAATGCTTTGCGACGTCTGCTCCATTTCCTTGTAATATCATGACGGAACCTACTAGCAGTGGTATCTCCACCGGCCCTCGGAGCTTACCTGGGCCTGCTATCCGGAGGTCAGATCTGAACATGATATTACATTGGTTGACGAACGAAACTGTGCAGAAAGATCTGACGAAGTCGTGGTGGTCTATGTGTGGAGGTATGCAGTCGCCCTTCTGATAAATGTTGATGATGCAATTGTTGGGTATACAGTCTGCTGGCAGTACCGTCCACGTTATCATTCTTTTCACCATTCTTTTAATTATTCTCGGCATTGGATCCACCTCACCATGACGGAGTATCCTTGGTGGATTTCCTTTTCTGTCCTCTGCGAAGTTATAGCAGCATCCGCATTGTATTGTGACTCTTACTTTCCCTGGCATCCATTTCTGAGGTTCTGAATAAGTCTTTTCTCTCAGACAACCTGCTCAACCTGTCTTCTGAAGTTCTAAAATGCAATCCACAATCTGTTGTTGCTCGTACTCTGAGAATACACCTGTGTGTAACTCGAGGCCTTCCAAAATGTTGATTCTTCTGCCTCTAATCCTTTCAAAATATTTGAAAGTCTTCTTCTCCACATTTTGCATTCTTTCCAGTTCATATTCTGGGATGATCCGCAAGTGACGAGGCCTAGTAACGTATTGCGGGATGTATGGCTCAATCCCATCACGTTCTCCTGCATACCTTGGCTCCTCGGGGATTGTCTCTGTCGGGACATCCTCCGGGGTTGCTCTCACAACAAGGTTTCTTACCACTGATGGCTCTGTCTGGCATCGTGGTAATCTCTTTGCCTCTGATCTTCTCAGAGTTTCCCTTATCCTTTCTGTTGCTCTTGGAACTTGTTCTCTCTTTTCAGGTTCCTGATGAACTGGTATCTTTGAATGTGTGTGTTGGCGAAGGTGGTTGTTTCCTCTTGTTGATCTGCTGCTAGTTTAGTCAACATCTTGCGGATACGGCGATTCTTATTCCTTCTTTGAGTAGCAGTGAGCGTAGCTCTCCTTACTTCTTGAATTTCTACGGGCGCGGCGCTGACGAGCCTGCCCTCTGCCGTGGCAACTACTGACTTAATTTTCTTGCTTTCCTCGGTGTTTGTCTTTCTTTTCTTGTTGCTGGATTGGTGGCTTGGGCCACCCATCTTCATCATCTGTCCGGCTATGAAGCTCTTCTCGGTCCACGTGGACCCAATCATTTTCTTCATACCGTAGGTCGGCTGGTGTGAAGTCAGAATCAATTTCTATCACTGCTCCATCCTTCATCCTCTTTTCATCGAGTGCGAGACTCACGCCATTTTTAAAGTTTAGGACCAACCGCCCGTTCGACATTTCCCTACGAAAAGACAAGGAAAGAATCAGGGGCTGTACTAAGAACAAGAACATTAAGAAAATATTTATCACTGAAGATTCTTATTATCTTATTTTAATTTTAATTTTTAAGGATAGTAGGAAAAGATGAAGAAAGATCGGGAACAAGATTTAATTTGAAAGGAAGGGTAAAACTTTATTATTATTCCACTTATTTTATTTTTAGTACATATTTTTTTATCCATTTTTTATGTTTTTGGGTTCGGACCCTATCACAAAGTGATTACTTTACCCGTGTTTCTAGGGATAAGTCTCTATTTTAGAGGCCACCCTTCGAAACATCAGATTGCGTAATACTTCTTCAAATATCGTCCGTTGATTGGAAGCATTTGTCGTTCTCCTTGGAAATTCATAAGTTGGTAGGAGCCTCCTGAGTAGACTGCCTCGACCTCTTGGGTAGTAGATCGTTGAATATCGCCAATTGATTCCATGTCTTCTGACAAAATTATTGATTTTTGTGATTCCGGATGCGGACCCATTATCTGAAATGATTCTGCGCGGTACTCTGAAACGGTATACAACTTGATTCTTGAAAAATTGTAGCACGTGGTGTGCCTTTACTTCTTTGAGTGGAACTGCTTCTGCCCATTTAGAAAAGTAGTCTGTAGCTGCAAGGATGAAGCGATGTCCTCTTGAAGAAGGTGGTTCTATCGGACCCACTATATCTGTGCCCCAACACTCAAATGGCCACGACGCAATTGTCGGATGTAGTACATTTGGAAGTTGGTGTAGAACCACTCCGTGCACTTGGCACTGGTGACAACTTTTGGCAATCTTCATGCAATCGGTCATCATTGAGGGCCAGTAGTACCCTAGTCTTTTAATTTTCATTTTCATTTTGAACCCGACTAATGAGCGCCACAAAGTCCTGAATGTACTTCTTTGACAATTTCACGAGCCTCAGACCAGCTCAGGCATCTTAACCATATCTGATCAAAAGACCTTCTGTATAATGTATTGTTTATTAATGCGTAAGACAGGGATCTTTTCTTGATTTGATGGGCTAATGACTTATCGTCCGGTAATTTCCCCGTTTGCGTGTAGTCGATCAGTGGCCGACGCCAATCTTCCGTGTTTTCCGTCATCTGCCGCAATCGATTCCTCTCGCTTTTTCGATTTTTGTATCATATCCACGTTGAGCTATGATAGGACCTGTCGTCCTTGAACTGACACTTCAACTGACTCATCTTGTAAGCAGGCAAATTCTTTTGCAAGGCGAGCTAGCACATCCGCGAGAGCATTTTCTCTTCTGGGGATCTTGTAGATTGTTACATTCGGAATTTGTTCCAAGAGTTTCATGGCATACTGAAAGTATTGCTCAAGTCTTGGCTTTAAGATTCTGTATTGTCCTGCGACCTGTTGAATGATCAACTGAGAATCTCCGTAAATGTTGATTTATGTTATTCCCATTTGAATGGTCAGTTCTGCCTCATTGTTTGTGCACGGCTCTGTTAAGTGGTAGGAGTATCTTAACATCCCCCGCTCCGGTGTTATAAAGATTAGTCTGATTCCTGCTTTACCGGGCACTATCGTTTGCAATCCTTTATCTTTCTGTGCTGATGATGCTCCATCGAAGTATAGCTCCCAACGTCGATCATCGGTGTCTTCCAGGCTCATTATCTGTTCGTCAGGCAAATCGTCGTCGAGAGGCAAATCTGCCAGTAAAGGGTGTGCTGCAAGGAAGTTAGCTAGCACTTGTCCCTTCACGGCATGGAGAGGAACGAAAGTTATGTCGAATTGCAATAGTATCATCGACCACCTGACAAGTCTGCCAGAAAGTGTTGGACGGGTCATCAAATATTGCAATGGATTAACTTTCGAGATAAGGTTGACCTTATGAGAGAGCATGTAATGCCTGAGCTTTTGAGCGGTGAAGATCAGGGCCAAACAATGCTTCTCAATTAGAGGATACTTTACTTCCATCGGAATCAAACAACGGCTTAAATAGTAGAGAGCATTTTCTTTTCCCTCATCATCGACCCGACAAGTCAGGGCTCCAAGGAGTCATCTAGAGCCGTGGTATAAAGTATCAACGGTCTACCCGAGATCGGGGCTGCTAAGACAGGAGGTGTCATTAAGTATTGTTTAATGTCCTCGAAGGCCCGTTGGCATTTTTCTTCCCAAACGAATTTGGCGTCCTTTTTAACTAATGCCGAGAAGGGCTGACACCTACCTGATAAGTTCAAAATAAAGCGTCGAAGATATGTCAGCTTCCCTTAAAAGGATCGTAGTTGTTTTAAGGTTTTGGGAGGCGACATCTCTAAGATAGCTTTAATCTTTTCTGGATCAATTTTGATCCCGCGATGTCGGACAACAAATCCTAAGAATTTCCCGGAGGTGACACCGAAGGCGCATTTTAAGGGATTCATCTTAAGGTTGTATTGCCTGAGTCGCTCGAAGACAATTCTCAAATCATACAGGTGATCTTCCTTCAGTTTGCTTTTGTTGACCACATCATCCACATAGCACTCAACTTGGTTGTGAATGAGCTCATCAAAAATCTTTGTCATTGCTCTTTGGTATGTTTCTCCTGCGTTCTTTAGTCCGAATGGCATTACTCGTGTAAGCAATACACTCCGATTGGTGTTCGAATCGTCGTGAGTTTTTCGTCTTCCGGTGCCATCTTTATCTGGTTTTATCCTGAAGATCCATCCATGAAAGAGAATATTTCATGTGTCAAAGCGATGTTGATCATTAACTCTGGAATTGGTAGTGGAAATTCATCCTTCGGACATGCTTTGTTCAAATCTTTGAAATCCACGCAGATTCTGATCTGACCATTCTTCTTCCTCGATCGGTACCACATTGGCTAGCCAAGTAGGGTATTGTTCTTCACGGACAAATATAGCGTCGATTAGCTTCTTAACTTCGGCTATTACTTTTTGTTCAATTTCTAGACGCATTCTTCCGGAAGCTTGTCCGACTGGAATGCAGTAGGATCCACTCCTAGCCTGTGAACTGTGACTTCTGGAGCTAATCCTGGCATTTCGTCGTAACTCCAAGCAAAACAGTCCTTGAATTCCATTAATAGCTTTTTCCTCCTTCTAAAACTGCTAAATTAAGAAACGATATTACTTTGTTTAGTCGATTTGACGGGGAGACAATATATGAAACTTGAGAAAGATTTAAATAACTATTAAGAAAATGTCCTCATCATGCTTTACCAGATTGATCAATTATTCAAACATTTTATAATGGATTAATTGGATCTTTAAAATCAATTATTGATGGTATCACGTTGGAGGTTCTTTAATTTCTAAATCATTTGAAGAAGCTTACACTTTAATTGAAGAAATGGCTAATAACAATTTTCAATGGCCTTCCGAAAGGATTAATCCTAAAAAGATGGCAAGCATTCATGATAATGAAGCCTTTTCTATTTTAGCTTCACAAGTAGCAACAATGTCTAAGAAATTAGATAGTTTTGCAATTAATATTTCGCAAAATAACTCTGCTAATATTGAAGATTCTCAAACTATTGAAACTTTACAAGCTATTGCAAGTAAAAATAATCCTTATTCAAATTATTATAATCCCAGGTGGAAAAATCATCCTAATTTTAACTGGAATAATTCACAACAACAATGGGGAAATAATCAATCTCATCCCACTGGAAATTGGAATAATGAAGTTAATCCAAATTTTAAACCTCCTGGATTTAATAATCAACCGAAAAAGTTATCAATAGAAGAATTAATATTACAAATGAATAATCAATTACAAAATCAAAATACTGATATTCGTAATATTGAAAATTAAATGGGGCAAATTGCTACTTTAATTAATAACAGACATGTAGGAACACTTCCTAGTAATGTTGAAATTAATCCAAAGGAAACTGGAAAAGAACATGAACAAGCTAAAGCTGTGCAACTTAGAAGTGGAAAAGAATTAAAAGAAAGAATGCAGAATGAAATTGAAAAAGAGATTGAGGTTGAAGAGATCGAAAAACCTAAAGAAACTCTCTCTCCTAGTCAAGATCAGACTGTTATACCTGTTAATGTGGAAGTTGAAAAACCACCACCACCTTTTCCTCAAAGACTTAAACAACAGAAACTTGATCATCAATTTTCTAAGTTCTTTGAAATTTTTAAGAAACTTACTATTAATATACCTTTTACTGAAGCTTTGGAACAAATGCCAACTTACGCAAAATTTATGAAGGATATTTTAAGCAAAAAACGAAAATTTGAAGCTTTTGAAACTGTTGTACTAAGTGAAGAATGCAGTGCAATAATTCAAAAGAAATTACCTGGAAAGCTTAAGGATCCTGGAAGTTTCAATATAACCTGTGCTATTGGAGAAAAATTTTGTGGAAAAGCTTTATATGATTTAGGAGCAAGTATTAATCTCATGTGATTTTCTATCTTTCGAAGATTAGGTTTAGGAGATATTACTCCCACCACTGTAACCCTTCAGTTAGCTGATAGATCTATCACTTATCCTAAATGAGTTATAAAGGATGTACTTGTTAAAGTGGATAAATTTATCTTCCTTGTAGATTTCATAGTACTTGATATGGAAGAAGATAAAGAGATACCTATTATTTTAGGGAGACCTTTTCTAGCTACCGGACGAGCTATGATTGATGTGCAAAAAGGAGAACTAACCATGAGAGTTAATGATCAAGAAATTAAATTCAATGTTATTAAATCAATGGAGTACCTTGATAAAGAGAAATGTTATCGAATGGATATAATTGATTATTTAATTGAAAAACATTATCAAGAAAAATGTAAAGTCATTTCTAAAGAAAAATTTGAATTTTTAACTGATGAAGATGAAGTTGTGGAAAAAGAAGAGACTTATTTTATAAAAGATAATTGGGAAACTTTAGACATAACTCAAAATGATATACTTTTACCATCAATAGAAAAATCCCCTCAATTGGAATTAAAAATGTTACCTTCCCATTTAAAATATGCGTTTCTTGGAAATTCGTTAACTTTACCCGTTATTATTCTTCTGAACTTAGTACAGATCAAGAAGAAAAACTAATAGGTGTGTTAAAGAATTATAAGAAAGCTTTTGGTTGGACTATTGCTGATATAAGAGGAATAAGCCCTTCCATTTGCATGCATAGAATCTTAATGGAAGAAAATTTTAAACCAACTATACAATCGCAAAGACGTTTAAATCCTATCATGAAAGAGGTTGTTAAAAAAGAAGTTATTAAATGGTTAGATGCTGGTATTATTTATCCTATTTCGGATAGTTAGTGGGTAAGTCCTATTTATTGTGTTCCGAAGACAGGAGGAGTAACTGTCATTGTTAATGATAAAAATGAACTTATCCCTACAAGACAAGTTACTGGATGGTGAATCTGTATTGACTATAGGAAATTAAATAAAGCCACTAGAAAGGATCATTTTCCTTTACCTTTCTTGGATCAAATGCTTGATAAACAAGCTGGACACTCATATTTTTGTTTCCTATATGGATATTCTGGTTATCATCAATTACTTATTGCTCCTGAGGACAAAGAAAAGACAACATTTACAAGTCCTTATGGAACATTTGCTTTTAGAAGAATGCCTTTTGGTTTATGTAATGCACCTGCAACTTTTCAAAGATGTATGATGTCAATATTTTGTGATTTGATTGACAAAGGAATTGAAATATTCATGGACAATTTTTCAGTCTTTAGAACTTCTTTGAATCTTGTTTGGAAAACATTTCCAAAGTTCCGAAAAGATGTGAAGAAACAAATTTAGTTCTTAATCGGGAAAAATGTCAGTTCATGGTCACGAAGGTAATGCTTCGGTCACAAAGTATCACAAAAAGGGATGGAAGTTGACCAAGCAAAAGTAAAAATTATTGCTGAATTAGTAACCACCTACTATCATTATCGATGCGAGAAGTTTTCAGTGTCATGCTTGATTTTATAGAAAATGCATAAAGGATTTTTCTAAAATTTCTAAACCTCTTTGTCATTTATTAGAAAAAGATGCAAAATTTGAATTTAATAAAAAATTTATTAATGCTTTTAATATTCTTAAAGAAAAATTAATATCTGCACATATCATTGTTGCACCTAATTGGGAGAAATCTTTTGAATTAATGTGTGACACAAGTGATTTTGCAATTGGAGCTGTATTAGGACAAAAATGTGAGAAAATTTTCAAATTTGTTTATTATGCTAGTAAAACTCTCACTGAAACACAAAGAAATTACACTACCACTAAGAAAGAGCTTCTAACTATAGTATATGCCTTTAATAAATTTAGACCTTATCTTCTTGGTACTAAATGCATAGTTCAAACTGATCATTCTGCTATAAAATATCTATTATCTAAGAAGGATTCTAAACCTAGACTGATAAGATAGGTTTTACTTCTACAAGAATTTGATTTTCAAATACTAGATAGAAAAGGAACTGAAAACTAAATTGCTGATCATTTGTCTAGAATTAAAAATGATATTATTTCGGAAGAAAATATAAATGAGAAATTTCCTGATAAATCTTTATATGATATTCAAGAATATAAAACACCTTGGTATGCTGATATTGTTAATTATTTAGTTAGTAATATTTTGCCTTATAACTTGGATAACGAATTTATTAAGAAATTTAAATATGATGCTAAATCTTATATCTGGGAAGAATCTCATTTATTTAAAATTGGAAAAGATTCTATGATTCGAAGATGTGTACCTTATGAAGAAACTTTTGCTATTATTCAAAAATGTCATGATTCCGATTTTGGAGGGCACTTTGGCATCAATAGAACTGCATTTAAAATTTAAAATTTTGGATTTTATTGGCCTACCTTATTTAATGATGTGAGACATTATGTGAAAACAAGTGATCGATGTCAAAGGATGGGAAATATATCTAGGAAGAATGAAAATGCCTTTAAACTATATATTGGAAGTTGAAATTTTTGATATATGGGGTTTAGAATTTATGGGACCATTTGTTCCATCATTTGGAAAAATTTATATTTTATTAGTAGTTGATTATGTTTCAAAGTGGATTGAAGCTGTTGCTTTACCAAACTGTGATTCCAAAAGTTTTTCTAAATTTTTAAAGAAAATGATATTTTCAAGCTTTGGAATGTCTAAGGTAATTATCACGGGTGGTGGAAGTCATTTTAAGAATATAAGAATTCAATCATTACTACAAAAATTTGGAATCAAACAGAGAATAGCAACTGCTTATCACCCACAAACAAGTGGAATGGCTGAAGTATCAAACAGAGAAATTAAAAGAATTCTAGAGAAGACTGTTAATCCTAAAAGAACTGATTGGGTTGATAGACTTGATTCTGCATTATGGGCTTATAGAACAGCTTATAAGACACCAATCGGAATGTCAACTTACCGGTTAATTTATGGTAAACATTGTCACTTACCTATAGAACTTGAGCATAAAGCTTATTGGGCGATAAAGGAGTTTAATTTTAATTTGAATAAAGCAGGAGAAAAGAGATTGTTGCAATTAAATGAGATGGAAGAAATAAGAAATGAAGCATATGAAAATGCGAGGATTTACAAAGAGAAAATTAAGATGTTACATGACAAGAAAATTTCAGGAAAAGTTTTTGAACCTAGACAAGAAGTATTACTGTTTAAGTCTCGTTTAAAACTTTTTCTTGGAAAATTAAGATCTAAATGGATTGGACCCTATATAGTTGAGAAAGTATACCATTATGGAGCTGTGGATATTAAAGATCCATAAACAGGAAAAATTTTTTAAAGTAAATGGATTAAGAGTGAAGCCTTATTTGGGAGACATTAAAAAGATTTATAAAGAGGCTTATAAATTGAGTCAAACTGATTAAAGATTTACTTATGTCGGGCTGACGACGTTAAACCAAGTGCTTTATGGGAGGCAACCCATATTTTTCTTTTGTTTTGAGTGTTTTTGTATTTTAATGTAAGGTTATGCCTCGATCTTGATTAATTTTATATTACTTTAGAAAAATTTGATGCTTATAAGTCTTTATTGACTTAAGCTGAAAATTATTTTAAAGTATGTAAATTTAAAAATTGGATCACTCTATTTTGAATATGAGTAAAAAGGAGATCAAGTTAACCTTCATTATGATTGCTTATGATGTGAGTTGTTGAGTCTAAATTACTCTTACCGGTATAGTATACCTATCTTAGAGAACGAAATTTTGAAATTTGACGATTAGGCGAAACAGAGTTGAACATAGTTTCGGCGCCTAGGCGCCAGAATTCGGCGTCTATGCGCCAGAATCAACTATGTATCAATAGGTTCGGCACCTAGGCGCCAGATTCGGCGCCTAAGCGCCACAGTTACTGGGACGTTCAAAAACCAAAATTTTCAGTTCTTCACATGATTTTCCCTTATAAATCAACCTATTCTCTTCCCTAACCATCAAGCAATCAGAATTACATCCCTTGCACTTCATTCTTGAGAGATTTGAGAGAATTTTGAAGAAATGGAAGGAAGAAATCATGAAGAAGAAGTTAGAAACAAGGTTTCTAAGGATCCTCAACCCTACTTCAATGGTTTCATTGCTGTATGTATAGAAAAAATATCTAGTCGTTTGGATAAGTTCGAAGTTGATTTTAAAAGAATTAGAGATCACCTTCATGAGATGTTTCATCATATTGAACATCTAGAATGGCAGATGAAACTTCAATTTGATCATTTTGCGGCTTATCAAGATGCTCAAGTTGAAATGTATGCGAAGAACAAGTGGATTGATGAAAAGACGACTACAAATTTCCCGAGAGCGTTAGTGTTCTTTCCAAGTAGAATTCGCAATTTCCCTTGTGAAGATTAAATATTCC
Source organism: Papilionanthe hookeriana x Papilionanthe teres (assembly GCA_022702705.1). NCBI lineage: Eukaryota > Viridiplantae > Streptophyta > Magnoliopsida > Asparagales > Orchidaceae > Papilionanthe > Papilionanthe hookeriana x Papilionanthe teres. Next base: position 136,884,563 of record CM040429.1, on the reverse strand, counting down.
GGTAATGGGTTAGTTATTATATGGTTTGTTGAGTTGTTGTATCGATTTAGATAATCGATTGTGTTTGTTTGTGTATTTGCTTTCATGTTCAATGTGTGTTGTTTTTGCTTAGAAATTGTTATGTTTGAGTGTGTATTAGGAACTTGAATCAAGTATAATACTTATCTGGAATGTATTGAGTCAACATTGAAGATTATGAATGGAATTTAGTGAGTTTGATGTAAACTTAGTGTTTGATTGGTGGATTTAATATTTAGTTTTTAAAATTTTTGGAAAATGTTTTGGAAGTTAGAAACTAAAGCCCTACTCTAATATGAGTAATTGGAAGTTGAATTTATGAATTTTGGTGGAAAATTAAATTTAAAAATAATTTTTTGTGAAAGGCGAGTCTAGCACCTAGGCGCCAGAATTCGGCGCCTAAGCGCCAGTACGGCCTGCTACCCGAAAATTACCATTTAAACCCCCAAAAGCCATTTTTGACACCTAAGCTTCATCTCCTTCCCCATTTTCGCAAAAATACACCCTTCAGATCCATTTTGAGGTCAATACATTAAGGATTTGAGCGCGAAACCACTCGATTTCATCTTCTCAAGTTCAGATATACACTTTAAACTATTTATTTTCGATTTTCACCATAGATTTTCCTAGTTTTTGCTAAGAACCGAAATTTTTAAAAAAATTTTAATTTTTAGTGATTTCTTTGGATTTTTAAACTTATTTTAAGTTTAATAAACTTAAAAAGAGTTTAAATCTTTGATTCCTAAATTTGTTATTGTTTTCTTTTACGTTTAGATGGCCCCAAAATCTAAGCGCGGGAAGGGACGAGAAAATTTTGATAGCTGCAAATTTCCAACTGCGGCTGCGCATTTTCGTTTCCACGAACTTGCATCGTCGAGAAAGTTCATCTCAGAATTAAGTTTTTATCATCCACGCACAATTGGCAACGATTTTGTTACTTCACTGCCATTGCTGTTATCCCTGTTGTTCGAGAATTTTATGCAAATTTTCTGGATGTTGAAGATTCTGAAGTCTTTGTTAGAGGGATCGGAGTAGGATTTACTCCAGAAAGAATCAACATATTCTATGGCCTGCCACCGACGATTGAGTGCTATTATTCTGGATTATCACCATCTGAGGGTGATTTGGATATAATTATTTCCTATTTGACTGACGGTACTGGATCTTGGAAGATCAGGAACGGCAAAAGGGTAAATTTCAAATCTTCCATGCTGAATGGTATTTCAAAAGCATGGCACTATTTCATTTCTGTGAGATTGTTACCTTCCAATCATCTGAGTGAAGTAACTAAAGATCGAGCGATCTTGAACTACTGCATTCAGGAGAGGAAGCCTATAGACGTTGGCAGTATTATTTATGAATCTGTGGATTCTATTGCGAGATCCAGCACTTCTGTTGGATTGGGATTTCCTTCTTTGATTTATTCGTTATGTGTTAATGATGGAGTCAGTGCTGATACTTCTGAGGAGAAGTTAAAGACTACAAAGACAATTGGGCAGGTGAGTGTTAGTATCTATGATCGTCTTCGAGGGAAGAGATCGACCGCTCCTTCTACTTCTGCATATACTCCAGGTAGACCTTCTACTTCTCGCCCTCTACTTCAGATTGAGCCACCATCTAGTTTCGGGAGTCCATGCATGATCAATTTTTAGAGCGACAGCAGGAGTTGTTTCGTACTCACCGCAAGGCATAGATACTATCGACAAGAAACCGGATCATCTTTCCGACTATACCCGCAGGAAGAGTAGTTACGATGCGAGTACGATGAAGCCCTAGTCGATTTCCGAAGGGTGAACATGATGTAAGTTTCCCTACTTTTCCTAGCTTTACACCATTTATTAATCCTAAGGACGTTGAGTTTTCCTTTGATGATGATGATGACGATGAGGCGACAGCTAGTGATTAGTAGTAGAGAGATCTTTATGTAGTGCTACTCTGTTGTTAGTTTGTTTTGTTTGGATTGTTTATTAGTTTTATGTTTGATGTATGTTGTTTAGTTTATGTACTTGTGTGGATGGATTCTGTGGTTAAAACATTTTTAGTATATTGTGTTGAGACTGATGTTAGAGTTAATTTATATGTTTGTTTTAGTCTACTGTTTAGAACTTAGTAATTTTGCTCTGCTTTAATTTTTGTTTCAAATTTAGTATAATCAAAAATTAGCCTGCTTACTTTTTTATACATGCTTCAATTTTATCTTAATTATTCATAAAAGCATGTTTAGAATGTTATTTTTTCTTTTTAAGATTGTTTTTACATACTTTTAAAAATTCTTATGATTTTCTTTCTCTCATACTTTCAAAATTTTCATAGTGTACCAAAACTTAAGTTTGGGGGAAGGAAAATACATTCAAATTTAAATTTTATTGATCCTTAAAGAGCTAATATTTCCTTAAGAATAAAAACTTTTTAACATAACTTAAGAAATTAAGAATTTATTTGAGACCACTTTTATTTTTGAAATTATAAACAATTTAGTGAAATTAACTAAAGTTTTACTAACTTTGATTGATTTTAAGAATAGAATTATTTAACTTAAGGACGAATAAGATTAAAGAATTTTTCTATTCATGATAGAAATGATAGAATTTAGAAATATTAAGTAATAAAAAATTATCATTTGAAAAAGAAAAGATTGGAAATCTTTTTGAATTCTTATTTATGTTATAATAATTAAGCGAAAATGTATAAGTTTTAAAAATATAAGTTAAGGATAGTTAAGTTCAAAACCATTAACAGGCTATCCAGATATAGTAATCCTCTTTATATATAGAAAAAAAGAGAAAAAAAAAGAAAAAAAAAAGAAAAGAGAGGAGAAGCTTGAGGAAACGCCTAATCAAAAATTGGCTTCACTTGAATTATCTTATAGGAAGAAAACTAGTTACATATCTTACTTACTTTTTTATACATGAATATTCATTTAAAAACGATTTTTCAAGAAAATCTTTTTCTTGTAAATAATCTATGAGATCTTAATATAATAAGCTTCTATTATTTTCAAAATGATTGAAAAGTTTGAACTCTTATGATTTAGTAGTTGAATATTCTTTAAATTCTTAAAATTAAACCTAGTTAGTGAAATTAGGTTAATAATTTACTAAAGACTTTATAAAATCAAAAATTATAAGGAATCTTAAATATTTATCTTTTATTCCAAAGGTTATATTTTATATAGTAAAAAGAGTTACTTGAGGACAAGTAACATTTAAGTTTGGGGGATTTTGATCCATGAAGAAAAATACATATTTTTATGCCTTGATTTTTATAAATTTCTAAGGATATTATGCTTTAATTTAAGGTATTTTTGTGTTTTTGGATGTAGGTGATGAAAAAAGGTCTAGAAAAGGAAAAGGAGCAAAAAGGAGTAAAAATGGAGAAAAATACAAAGAGAAGAAAAAAATATGGCCTGGCGCCTAGGCGCCAGAAACTGGCTCCTAAGCGCCAGACTCGATACAGAAACTGTCAAGTTTTTGACGACTTTTGGACGGTTATTTTGACGGAGTGAGCAGTTATTGGACATTCTAGAAGACTGGCAGTTGTTTCTTGATAATAGGACATGTGATACATTGCATTTGGACGCTCCAAAACGGTTCTAAATGCGAAGAGGTGCGAGCCAAAGTGAAGAGGTGCGAAGAACCGGACGCGGTGTCCGAAGGCTCAGGGAGCCGTATCTCGGCGCCTAGGCGCCGTACCGACCTTCTAGAAAATTCATCGAATTTGGACATGTTTTTAAGAGGTGCCTCAAGGCAACCCTTGGAGCCTATAAATAGAAGATTCACAAAACCACTTTTGAACTATCTCGCCGTCGGCGGTAATGATCTTGCCGTCGGTGGGATAGTTAATTAATTTAAAATGAAATTTGGCGCGCCGATCTCGCTGTCGACGGGATTGATCTCGCTTGTCGGCGAGATTAGGTAAATTGCTTAATATTTCGCTCCGTCCGTATAGTTTCGATTTCTTCGTATAGATTCAAATTTGTGATGACTCTAAAAAGTAAAATGAGTAGAATTCATTCTATATTTTAATTTTTTAATAAATTTAATAAATAGATCATAATTAATAACTACTATGGGTTGCCTCCCATAAAGCGCTTGGTTTAACGTCGTCAGCCCGACCTAATTTAATTAGTAACAGGTTGACTGAGCATTAAAACCTCTTTAAAATTGGGTCTTATCCCTTCAAAATAAGGTTTTAAACTGTGTCTGTTTACTTTAAATCTATGCCCAATTTTTGGATCTTCAATTTCTATAGTTCCATATGAAAATATTTGAGTTATAGTGAAAGGCCCTAACCATCGAGATTTCAATTTCCCAGGAAATAATTTTAATATTGTATTATAAAGCAAAACTTCTTGCCCTGGCTCAAAATTCTTCAAGTTAATCTTCCGATCATGCCATAATTTCACATTTTCTTTATAAATTCTATCATTATGATAAGATTCATTTCTTAATTCATCTAATTCATTTAATTGCAACAATCTTTTCTCACCAGCTTCTTTCAGATTGTAATTAAATTCTTTAATTGCCCAATAAGCATTATGCTCTAATTCAACTGGTCCCATAAAATATAATCCCCAAACATCAAAAATCTCAACTTCTAATATAAAATTTAGAGGCATTTCATTTCTTTTAGATATATTACCTACTCGTTGGCATCTATCGCAAGTTTTGATATATCTATAAACATCTCTAAAAAGAGTAGGCCAATAAAATCTAGATTGTAAAATTTTATAAGCAGTTTTATTTGTTCCAAAATGTCCTCCAAAATCAGAATCATGACATTTCTGAATGATTTGTTATGTTTCTTCATAAGGCATGCATCTTCTAATTATAAGATCCTTACATTGCTTATATAAATATGGTTCATCCCAAAAATATGTTTTAGCATCATGAATGAATTTTTTCTGTTGTTGCAAAGTTAACATAGGTGGTAAAATATCACTTACAATATAATTTACTATATCAGCATACCATGGTACTTTCCACTCATTTATATTATATAATTTTTTGCCAGGAAAACTGTCAATAATTTCATTATCAGTATCAGATAATTCATTATATTCTAGTCTTGATAAATGATCTGCTATTTGATTATCAGTTCCCTTTTTGTTAATGATTTCAAAATCAAATTCTTGCATTAGTAATATCCATCTAATTAATCTTGGTTTGGAATCTTTCTTTTCCATTTGATATTTAATAGCAGAGTGATCAGTATGCACAATACATTTATTCCCAATTAGATAAGGCCTAAATTTATCAAAGGCATAAACAATTGCTAATAGCTCTTTTTCAGTAACTGTATAATTCAATTCAGCATTATTAAGAGTTTTACTAGCATAATATATGACTTTAAAAATTTTATGATATCTTTGCCCAAGTACTTCTCCTATAGCATAATCACTAGCATCACACATAAGTTCAAATGGTTTCTCCCAATCGAGTGAAACTATTATAGGTGTTGTGATTAATTTATCTTTTAATAATTCAAAAGCATTTAAGCATTCAGTTGTGAATTCAAATTTCTTTTCCTTTTCTAAAAGTTGGCATAGAGGTTTAGTAATTTTTGAAAAATATTTTATGTAGCGTCTATAGAATCCAGCATGTCCAAGAAAACTTCTTACCCCTCTCACTGTAGTTGGAGGTGTTAATTTAGCTATAACTTGAATTTTTGCAGGGTCTACTTCCATGCCATTTTCTGAAATTTTATGCCCTAATACAATTCCTCCCGCAACCATAAATTGACATTTTTCCCAATTTAGAACTAAGTTAGTTTTCTCGCATACTTCTAATACTTTTTCAAGATGATTCAAGCAAGCATCAAATGATGTTCCAAATACAGAGAAATGATCCATAAATACTTCTATTCCATCATTAATTAATTTACTAAATATAGACATCAATACATCTCTGGAATGTTGCAGGTGCATTACATAATCCAAAAGGCATTCTTCGAAAAGCAAATGTTCCATAAGGACTAGTAAATGTAGTTTTCTCTTCATCCTCAGGAGCAATATGTATCTGATGATAATCGGTATATCCATTTAAAAAACAAAAATATTTATGTCCGGCTAATCAATCCAACATTTGGTCTAGAAATGGTAATGGGAAATGATCTTTCCTAGTGGCTGCATTTAATTTTCTATAGTCAATACATATACGCCATCCAGTCACTTGCCTTATAGGTATTAAATCATTATTTTCATTAGCTTTAACGGTCACTCCTCCATTCTTAGGAACACAGTGAATTGGGCTTACCCAAGCACTGTCCGAAATAGGATATATAATACCATTACCTAACCATTTTAATATTTCTTTATTGACTACTTCTTTCATTATTGGGTTTAATCTCCTTTGAGGATCTACTCTTGGCTTATGTTCATTATCTAAAATAATTCTATGCATACATATTAAAGGACTAATTCCTTTAATATCTGCTAAAGTCCAACCAAAAGTTTTCTTATATTTTTTTAATGTGTCTAATAGTTTTTGTTCTTGTGATTCATTCAATTCAGATGATATAATAACTGGTAGGGTTGAATAGTTACCTAAGTAAGCATATTTTAAATGATTAGGTAGAATTTTTAATTCGAGTTCAGGAGGTCTAATAATTGACGAAACTATATTCTTTTCAACGTTTTCAGTATTATCCAACATTTCAAATTTTTCCTGTATATAATCCAGTTTTTCATTATCTGCTTCTTCAATTAATTCTATATTTTCTTTTTCTAACTTTTCTTCATAATATTCTTTAAAATGTTCATTTTGCAAATGTTCAAATATTTCCATACGAAAACATTCATCATCTTTTTCTAAGGCAGGATATTTCATTGATTTTGCTATGTTAAAAGTTACTTTTTGATCGTTTACTCTCATAGTCAATTCTCCTTTCTGAACATCAATCATAGCTTTTCCAGTGGCTAAAAAGGGTCTTCCTAATATTATTGGAATTTCTTTATCTTCTTCCATATCTAAAACAATAAAATCTACCGGAAGATAAATTTATCCACTTTTACTAACACATCTTCAATAACTCCCTTAGGATAAGTCACAGAACGATCAGCTAACTGAAGAGTTACTAAAGTAGGTGAAATTTCTCCTAATTCTAATCTTTTAAAAATTGATAGAGGCATTAAATTTATGCTTGCTCCTAAGTCACACAAAGCTTTTCCATAAAATTTTTCTCGAATAGCGCAAGGTCTAGTGAAACTACCAGGATCTTTTAATTTTTCAGGAAGCTTTTTCTGAATAATTGTACTACACTCTTCGCTAAGTGCAATAGTTTCATTATCTGTAAATTTTCTTTTTTTATTTAAAATTTCTTTCATATATTTTACATAATTAGGCATTTGTTCTAATGCTTCTACAAAAGGAATATTTACCATTAATTTTTTTAAAATTTCAAGGAATTTAGCAAATTGCTTTTCTTTTTTATGTTGTTTAAGTCGTTGAGGAAATGGTGATGGTGGTTTTTCTATAGATATTTTCATAGGGATTAATGGATATTCTACGTTTTGATCTTGGTGATCTTTTTCTTTTTCATCTTCCACTTCCTCATTTTTACTTTCTGTTTCTTTCTGATTTTTAGTTTCTAACTCTTTTTCACTTCGTAATTGTATCGCTTTAATTTGTTCTTTTCCTTGGTCTTTAGGATTTATTTCCACGTTACTCGGAAAAGTTCCAGGAATTCTACTGTTAAGCGCAGTAGCAATATATCCGAGTTGAGTTTCAATATTTTAAATTGTTGTTCCTTGATTTTGTAATTGATTTCCTTGAATTTGTAATTGATTTCCTTAATTTTGCAAGTGCTGACCTATACTTAATATTAATTCTTCTATAGATAACTTCTTATCTTTAAATTGAGTGTTATAAAATCCTGGTGGATAAGATGGTTTATAATTTGTATTTCCTTGATTAGGTGGATTTCATATAGAGTTGTTCATCCATTGTTGATTAGTTGCATTGTTATTCCAATTAAAATTTGGATGATTCTTCCAACCAAGATTATAATAATTCGCATAAGGATTGTTGGGTCTATTATTAATAGCATTTATAGTTTCATAAGGAGATTGAGAATCTATAATTTTTCCAGATGAGTTTTCTTCTAATATAGTACGAGAGTAATTCATTCCAAAATGATCTAATTTCTTTGATATAGCTGCAATTTGAGAAGCTAACATAGATATTGCATCATTTTCATGAACACTTGCTATCTTTTTAGGATTTATTCTTTCATCAGGTCAATGAAAATTGTTAGTAGCCATTTCTTCGATTAACGCATAGGCTTCATCAAATGGTTTTGACATTAATGAACCTCCAGCAGCAGCATCAATGATTGATATAAGAGATCCTACTAATCCATTGTAAAAGTTTGTATAATTAACCAATCTGCTAATGCATTGTTGGTATATTTTTAGGTTATGTGTTTTGAAAAGGGGTTGCCTACTGAAGTTATCGGCGAATTTTAAATTTAATTTAAATATATATATAATTTGGAAAGTAACATTTGATTTTGAAAATAATTTTAAGTTAAAATTTTAAGATATGAAATCAAACCGATCTCACATCCTAAATAGTTTATATAAATGAGCACTGCATCACAAGCTGTGTATCTATCCCGAAGAACAGGCACACTACTTGATGATGGGGCTCGATTAAATAAACTAGAAGATTTGTGACATCCATTTAGTTTGCAAACCAATTTTATAAGCTGACAAATTCCCCTATTTAATGCAAAGGAATTAAACAGGGTTTATATTAACTGGGTTCTTAAAGTTCCCTATAAGGGCAAGCCCCTATAATTAATTACATCTTAAATGACAGGAATCATTTAAGAAAACTCTCGATAAGGATCAGTGGTTTTGCTCTCAAGAATTTCAAAGTTTAAGTTTTTTAAAGGATTGGATTTTGGAAATTTTAAAAGGGATTAGCTCAAATTTGGAACAGATATTTTCAGGAGTCCAAAGGAAGAGAAGTAGGAGAAGTTGAGGATCCAAGAAGAATCTTGGCAACTTCCCAAACTATCCTATTGTTTGGCTCCAATTTTGGAGTTTGTTTAATGTTATAATCTTGCCAATTTTAATTAATTAGGACTTTATATTTGTATGATATAATCACACAAGTAGCCTTGAAGATGTGAGGGTTTATGTCGTACCAAACGACTACCTCGGAATCCTAAAACTGGTTAGGGCTTAATTTACATAACATGATTATGCAAATGCCTAACAAAGAGTTGAGGATTTATGTTTCACTAGGCAAACTACCTCGAAGTCCTATGGCTTGGTTGTTTAATTCTAAGAAGGGTTTTGCTGATGTAGATTCAAGTTTTGCTGACGACGATGGTCGTGCTGCCCACTATGCTCTGAGCTCCTTGTTCTTGTAGAGTTTTAGTTTTAGAAGATGAAAATCAGGAGATGAGAGAAGTCTTTTGGTTTAGAAATCTTAAATTCCAAATATTTTTAAGATTTTAATTAAAACAAATCTTAAAGTTGTTTAAACAGAACCGATTAAGATCCCACGGTTTCGTCATCCTGACACCGTTATTTTCATCGAATTCACTTAGTCCAGATGAATTCGTTAAACTCAACTGAATGAGTTCCACACTTTCATTTAGACCGTGGGAAATCCCGTTAGCAATACGTGGGTTACATCATCCGAGGTATTCCCGATCATTTAACGAGACGTTTTAATTTAGTTGCAATTGTAGTTTTGTTATTCTGTTTGTGATTAAATTTTGAGTTGTTTTATATTTTGGAATGTTGTGGCGGCGAATTTTATCTTGTGGTGACTTTTAATTTAGTTTTGGTTTCAATTTTTTGGATATCCTAAAAGTTTCAGTCTTCATGCAACAATCTTGTTTAACATGCAAGAAAAAGTAAAGTGCAGTGCATGTAAGTAAATTGCAATAAAGTAACTTACAATAAAATAAAAGCGTACCTGGAGGGTCTTCCCGTCATTCCAAGCTGCACTTAAAACACATATTAAGGCATTTAAATATTTACAATAAGTACCTAGGTAAAGCTAAGGGAAAGGTTTTGGTTGTCTACCAAATTCCTAATCTTATTACTAGTCATCTCCTGTGACGTCTAGGTTCTTGTATTTTGTTTAAAGATGATTTTCTCCATCAAAGAGCAATTAAACTTAATTGTTTTTCTAAAACATCACATCATATTGAGGAAGTGCTTAGGACGAGTCCTAAACATCTTTTCAATACTTCCGAGATTATTTTGAGTCCAAGTAAATTTAATTGCACAGGTGAATTAATCATCTAGGAGTTTAGTTAAGCTTTGTCTCTTGCTCAGTGAACTTGGGCATTTGATTACCTGATGAATGAAGTGACATCTCACTTAATACTCTATTTAAGAGTTATAATAATTAAAGCCTTTAGGGACAAGTTGGATTGTTGAGAATTTTAATAATTCTTAATTTGAAGTTTTAGTTAATGGTTTAAAGTGATTTAGTTTAATTATGAGGTTTTAATTAATAATTTTAAGTTTGGAATAGTGTTCAAATTATTTTTGGTTTAAATCTTTATACTTTAAGTGATTTTAGTAGTTTAAATTTGTTTTACTTTTATTATTTAGTGATGTTAATTTAATATAATTCAAATTTAATTTAATTGAATTGAATTTAATTTAATTTAATTTAATTTCAGTATTTTAAATTTAATTTAACTTAATGTAATTTAATTTTAATTTTAATTTAATTTTTACTTAATTTAATTTAATTTAATTTAATTTTTACTTTTATATTATTTAATATTTTGAGCTTTCCTTTAATTTAAGGGTTATTTATTTTTATTTTTTTTTTTATTTACTTGGTTTGGATTATCATTTTAATCTTAATTAAGGGTAAAATATTATTGAAGTGATCTATTTAGGAATTTTTTTTGTTAAATAATTAATATTATCTCAAATTATATCCTTATTTTTAATAATTCAAATTTTCATTAATTTCCAATTTTTAAATTGTTTAAATAATTAAAGTTTCATTTTGGTTTATTAAAAGTGATTAATGGGTTCCTACCTTTTTAATTTCCCAAAGTTTCAATCATCCAAGAAAGATAAAATCAAATATTTTACCCTCCATTTTAATTAAACCTAAAATTTTAATAAAGGGGTTTAAATTCTTTAATTACCTTTATGCCCTTTTAAGTTTATTTATTTCATAACTCACTAAATTGAGTTCAAATGAACTTAAAATTTTTATGTCACCTCACTCACATGTCAATTAAGACATTAGAGGAGAAAATGTGATTTTTCTGAATTTAATTTATTTATATAAATACTTTTAGTGAAAAATAAGGGATTTCAAGGGAAATTCAACAACATGACCAAGGTAAGGGTTCTATCCTTAAGAAAATTATGTAATATTCCTAATGACCGAAGGATCACTTAAACCAATTTTAGTGATTTTTTAAATTATATTTTATTTATTATAATTATTTTTATTTTTTGGAGTGTTAATTAATTATAAAATAAAATTAAAGTTGAAAAATGGATTTTATATTTTTCTTAAATCTTTCTGACCTCAAGGAGTTTAAAGAAACAAATTTTCTAATTTTTCTTTGATTTATTGGAATTAATTTAGTGAAAAGGTTGGAAAATACATTTTTTAATATTAAAAATTGTTTTAAGCATTTAAAATTCAATATCTTTACTTTGAGACTTGGAAAAAATATTTAGTTTGTTCCTAAGTGATTAGGAGTCAAAATATGACATTTTTATGATTTTTAATATTTTTATGATTTTTATTATTTTTTAATTATTTAAAATATTAAAATATGATTAAAAATGGAAAAAATTTAAAAAATTCCAATTTTAATTTTTATAGACTCCTCTGATATCAGAGAGCCCACAAAACCAATTTGGTGATTTTTTGAAATGTATTTTTGGAGTTATGAATTTTTAAAGTTTAATTTTGATCATGTAGTTTAATTAATTCATTTAGTGGGGCTAATCATTTCCAATTGATCTCAAATTTTTATGCAAGGTTCTCTGTATCCTAAAGATCAATGGAGAATTGATTTCAAGTTATTTTAATGTGTGGTTAACTCTAATTAATTAAAATTCAATTTTAGGTATTTAGGCTAATTAGGGTTATTCTTATGGAATTAAACCTAACCATAATTATCCTAAGGTCCTCTGGTCCTAAGAAAATTCCTCAAACTTTCCTAGAATTTTCTAAGCAACATGCTAATTATTGGAATTAAAATACCAAAAACAGTGGCATAGATTTGAAAAATACATAACTTTCCATAGAGATGGCCTCTGACCTTGAAAAATTTAGGAAATGTTCCCAAGATCAGAGGCTTCAAAAGCCCTATTGTCTCATGCCATGGTAAATTTTCTATGCAAATGGAGAATCAAAATACTGAAATAAGTAAATAATTAATTAAAAATAAAATACTCATCAAAATAACTTGATTTCTTTTCCACATTGTTCTCCTCTATCCACTGAGCAAGATGGTATTTTTAGTTTATTATTGTGATTTTTCTATGCAAAGATATGAATTTTTTAAGTTCTGACTATTTAAATAAATAGAAAAAATCCTATTTATCTACATATCTGACTCAGCGCCAAGACCACGCGGCGTGCTCCAATTCGACACCGCCATCTGAGTCAGCCGCCACGCGTCTCGCTATCTCGCTCCTTCCTCTGATCCGACGCAATCTGAGTTGTTCAACCGATACACGCGCGATCGGACGGTGCCTGGTCATCTTCTACGACTGATGTGCACCCGTGACCGTCCACACTAAAACCCTAAGAACTCTCTCATTTCTCAATGGATTTTCGTGTTCTTATGCTCTATGGATTCGTCTTGAAGAGGTGAACACATCCATACGGTTTACATGCCATGAAATTAACTAAAATGAAATGATGAATTGTTGGAAGCTCAGGAGGAAGGAATGATCCATACCTTTGCTCTGAGAAGTGTAGCTTCAATCAGAGAGTTGTGTCACCTTCGATTGCACCCAAGAAAGCTCTAGATGAAGTCTCTAGCTCTAGGGAATTATCTAGGTATGAAAGTTTCCACAGCCTATTTCCAAGCTTGGAGGCTAGAGCAACTGGGTGGCATGGAGAGGGGGCTTTCACTGGGGAACTCCTTCTCTTGGTCCTGTGTAGTTGTGGGTGAGTTTAATTTGGATTTGGTGGAGGTTTGGGAGATGTCCTAATTCTGGGCTGAGAATTGAGCTCAAAAATTGAGCTCAATCAATGGAGTTTAGGGCAGGAGAGCACTGAGGATCAATTGCTCTAGGTGAGGAGAAGGTCCTGGAGCAATTTTGGCAGAGTTTTGTTTAGGTCTGGTTCAATAACCTTTTTGGCCGAGAGGTGGTATGTTTTAAATAGAGGTGGCTGGAGGGCTTCCTAGGGGGGTTTAGTGGCTTGGATCAACTGCTCTGGTGAGTAGAAGAACAGCCATGGTGGCCATTAGGCATGGAACAAGTCAACAAAGCATAATTCAAAAATTGGCTCACATGGGTGCTCTCAGCCTAGTGGTTTCCAGTGGCTGTGGTGGCTGGCCGGCCAGGGTCAGGTCACCTTCAAGGTCAGGGAGGTCAGGGCTAGGGTTTAGTGCAGTTAATTGGCCATGGACATGTGTAAAGGAGTTGAATTAAAATGGAATAGGGGGAAGGCTATTTTGGCCAAATGAGTCAACCCATGGTTTTGGGCTAGGTTCACCATCCAAGGCCTGGTTTTGGGCTGAAAAGAATCACTTGGGTCAGCCAAGAGAAAATGGTGTGGTCTCCATCCATGGTGAGGTGGCTAAACTTGGTTTAGTGTGTAGCATGAATGGGGTTAAAAGTGCTTAAGGAAGGCTTAAGAAAGTAATCCCCTCCTTTGCCATTATTGGGTTGGTGAGGTGGAAAGGGGCTCCCAAGGCTTGCATATGGCTTATGCATGGCTCCATGGCTCCATATGGCTTAGAGATGGCTTGGCTTGGTTTCATGAAAGTGGGTTTTAAGGATTTAGGATATTTAGGGGTAATTTGGCACATGGCTTGGTTTAGAAAATTTTAATGATGAATTTGAAACTTAGGGAGTGATTTAAATCAAAGAGAATGATGAGGGAAAATTTCATGTGGGCTTTAGGATAGATTTTGGGCTTTTGGATTTATTTTGGATGGGCCTTTAGAAAGGTTTAAGGAGGTGGGTTTTAGGTTTGAAAACAAATTGGTAAATGGAAGTTTTGTAAAAGATTGGGCCAAAAAAATGTTGGGTATAGTTTAGGGATGTATCATGAGTGATCTAGAATAGATTTGAAATGATTTGGAGTTGAATTGGGTTTTATTTGGGATTTTTTGGTAAAGGGGCCAAAGTGGGTCAAATTGGGCTAACTTGGGCTAAGGTTGGGCTAAGGTTGGATTTGATGTAAAATTAATGTTGAGAAATGTTTATGAAAGTGTCACAAAGAGTTTTCAACTTTGGTTGGGCTTTGATTTTGGGATTTGGGCCCATTTGGGTTAGGTTTGGGTTTAGGCCAAAAATGGGGATTTTGACTTTGGGTTAGTTTTGGGTGGAATTTAGGTTCAAATTTGCGGCAAATCTTGTTAGTGTTTTTTTTGTGGGGATATTAGAAAGGTTTAGGAAAAGATTTTGGGTTAATTGGAGTTGAATTGGGTGGTTTGGGCTAAGTTTAGGTCATGGGCCAAAATTGGGCTTTTAAGCTTCAAATAGGAATTAGATCCAAATTTTAATCAAATTGGGCTTGTATTTGGTCTAAATTGATATTGGGGATATTGAATTAAAGTTTAGAATTGAATTGGACCAAAATTGAGGTCAATTGGGTTGATTTGGTTAGACATTGGGTTTACTTTGGTTAAAAAAGGGTCAAATTTGGGGTTTTGGTAAAAGTGGATCAAATTGACAAAATTGGCCTATGGTGTAGTTGAACAAAATCAAATTGGAGATATTTGGGATTTTCTGAAATTTTCTGGGAATTTATGGAATTTATGGAATTTATGGAATTTTTGGTTAAGAATGGCACTTTGGGTATTTTGAGGGTATTGGGAGATATTTTTGGAAATTTTGGTATATTTTGCTAAGGATAATCAATTCGAGTGGAGAGAAATGTTTAGGATTGGTTTTGAGGAATTTTGGGTAATTTAGGTAATTTTGCAAATTTTGGGTAGTTTCAAGGACATTTGGTAGGTTTAGCAGGTGTAGAGCCCCGGGGGTCAAAAAATGAAATTTTGGAAAAATGAAGATTGATCAAGTTTGAGTAGAATGGAATCACTTTGATTGAGCCATGAAGCCATATCAAGCCCATAAGAGCCCTAAGAGGACTCATTTTAGGCATTCAATATGTTGTTCCTAACCCTCTTAGCCATGGGCTTCGGGGTTGAGGACCATCCATATGGATTACCTATATGAGTCAGGAAGTCAAGCTAGGTATGAATGGTTTTAGGATTTGGAATGTGTTTGAAAGTGTAATGTGTGCGGTCAACCCTCACCAGACCAGGCCACCCAGGGTAGTCCTAAGGCTAAAGAGTCCTATATGGAACTCATCCTTTAAACCTCCGCATTTCATTTTAACCCTCCAAGTGACTTGGGGGGTTTACAATCAAACTTATGGGGTTTAAATGGAGTTAAGAGGTGTTTGGAAGTTCTAAGTGGTGGGTTCCATTTTTAGTCCTCTAAGATAGTCAAAGGGAAGCCCTATGGCTAGATCCTAAGCACTAAGGAGATAGAAGAGAAAAGACCTCATCAAAAATGAGGTCAATGTGCATGATATGGGCATTTCCTAAGAAGTTCTTTAAATCTCTCCCAAGCTTCATATATAGATTCTCCATCAAACTGACTAAAAGATGTTATATCTTTTCTAAGTTTTACAGTTTTCGAAGGAGGAAAATATTTGGATAAAAATTTTTGTGATAATTCTCCCCAAGTTTTAATAGATCCAGGTGCTAATGAATTTAACCACATCTTAGCCTTATCCCTTAAAGAAAAGGAAAAAGCCTACATCTAATAGCATCATTAGATACTCCTTCATATTTAAAAGTAGCACATAGTTCCTAAAAACTAGCAAAATGTAAATTAGGATCTTCATTAGGTGAACAACTAAATTGATTATTATGTACCATTTGGATAATTGCAGGTTTAAGTTCAAATGAATTAGCAGCTACATCAGGGTTTTGAATAGTTAGGTGAATTTCATCTAATGTAGGGTTGGCATAGTCTCTTAATGGTCTTTGTTGATTTATATTTTCAAATTCTGAATTATTTGTCATTTGTGTTAAATTTATAATTTCTCTCTTTTGTTTTCTAACTCTTTTAATTGTGCGCTCTAATTCTGAATCGTAAGGTATTAAATTTTCATTTCCAAATTTAGGCATACAATTTTTAAATAATATTTAAAATAGTCCGTTACTCTAATAATTATTTTAATAATTCTATTAATTATCTTAATAATTACTTTACTTCCCTTCCCCGGCAACGGCGCCAAAAACTTGATCCACTTTTCGATATTTATACTTACAATTGTAATATGAAAAGTTAGCAACGGCACCAAAAACTTGATCTGCACTCAATATATACTGATGATTTTGTTATGGATTTTATGATTTATATTGTGGATACTATGCAAGTATATGTATCGTTATCAAGTAATATAGGGCTCTAATGGAGTCCTAGATATCGATCCCACAGGGAAGTTAGAAAATTTCAAAGACAAATTAAAGTAAACTAGTATAAGCAAATTAAGAATACTTAGACTAAAATAAACTAATGCTTAAAGGTTGAATATAAGATTTTAGAAAAGTATCTTTCTCCTTGTCTTAGAGAATTAAGTGAATGAAGAATTAAATAAGTTTTTAATTGTATTTTGCTAAATAGGAGCATTCCTATTCTTTACCCTTTGGTCCAGGTGCAAAGAACATTGACTAGTCTTATGTTTGATTATTGAATCTGCGGCTAGGCTGGGAGGATACCGACTACCACTTCAGAGCTCCCACGTTCCCCTCGCCTGAGGGCTAACATCTACAATTCAGCTCTCAAGCAATAAGACCAAATTGAATATTTTTGTCTGCCACACTAAAATATCCAATTATACACCCGATAGTTAATATTTCCCAATTTATTTGTATCCTCCTTCCAAAGCTTTTGACTTCCCTGAATCTTCGATGTAATCTTTACTATAGTTGATACTTCAACATATGTTAACAAATCAATTAGCCAGATTGAAAGTAAATTAAGATTAAGTTAAAGATTAGCACAATTTCTATTTTTATATTTTTAGGGACAATTACTTTAATTCATCATTTCAAGAAATCTCGATAACAAGGAGAAAGACTAAGGAAACTACTCAGAATGCATGGGAAAAATAACACAAAGCATGGATTTCATTAAAGTTAATAAACAAATAGCAAATATACTTATCTCAATTCTTCTCCCCAAGCAGATTCTTGAAGTTCCTTTGACTCTTCCTTCCAGTACAGCACACCAAAATGTTAAACACTTTATCTACTCACTCAAAAGACTCTTAAATTACACTTAACATCCACACAAATGACACAAAACTGACACACAACTGACTAAAATTTGTTTCTATTTATAGAAGGGGTCAAATCTCCAAAGGTAGCTTAAGCACCTCTTCAAAAAGCGTCCAGGTTTAATGTATTTTGGCTCTTTTCAGTTGTCTCGCCGTCGGCGGGCTTCTAGAAGATAGCTAACCGCTCCAATCTCGCTGTCGGCAGGTTCGATCTCGCCGTCAGCGGGCTCCATATAATATATTAAAAATCTTTCGGGAAAAACTCGCCGTCGGCGACCTACATCTCGCCGTCGGTGGGACAGTTCAATTTTTATCAAATTGAGTCTTTTTTGCTCCAAATTCGCATCTTTTGTGCTTTTTACTTTCAGTACTTATAAATCTTCATTCTTGCAATAAAATAAAGAAAATACCTTTCTTCAAAGTGCAATTTCATATTAAATTGGTATGAAATTCTTAAAATATTTTCTAGTGATCAATATGTAATCTCTGCAAAACAAAGTTAGCTCATCCTAATAACATGTAAAGTGAATTTAAGCAATGTCTTACATTTTGCCTTCCGTAGCCCAAGAAACAGGGCTAACATATCCACTTTAGTTTGTTATTATTTATTTTATTTAGGACAACCCAGTCAAGGTGCGCTTGGCTTTCCGTCATCCTGGGGTTATAGGGTTCCCTAATCTACTTGACCCAAAGAGGTGGTTGAGCCAGTTCCAACCAAAGGATTCCTATCAACAACCATAGTTTGTGATGTCCCAGAGGTCTTGGTAGCTCTGAGTAGCAGGGTTAAAGTTGTGTTCGATGATATTTATTCATTAAAGTTTTATTTATGTTTTAATGTCTTTTCAGATTTTAGGGTGTTGGAAATCTTAGGTTGCTTAAGACTTCTTCGCAGATTAATTTTTTTTGGTAATTTTCATTTTAATTTTGATTTTGAAATGACCCGAACAAGTTCACATCATTATGTTATCTCTATGTCATTGGGTTTGGGGTTTGATTAGTCATAAGTGATCAGAATGTATTTTGTTAGTAGTCACGGGTCGTCTTCTCTGAAATTTCTTCTCAAACCAGATTGTACTTCATGGTTGAAGTTTAAGTTTTAATAATTTTTAGGGTGAATTTTTATGTTATGTCTTTTATGCTTATTTTGTACGTCAGCTTATATCATCTTCGGATGTCTTAAGTATGCTTTTATTCTCTTATGAGAAGTCAAACTCTCCTTAAATTAGATCACTTAAGTTTAAGTTGGGCCAATTTAGGTTTACCATAAATTGATTTGGGTTAGTTTAAGTTACCCCAAGTTAGGTCGGGTTGACTCGGTTTGGTTTAGTTGGTTTGGGTTAACTCGAGTTAGGTCAGGTTAACATGAGTCTGATTTAAGATTGATTTGGGTTAACCAAAGTTGGGTCAGGTTGACCCAGGGTTGGTTAGTGTTGATTTGGGTTAACTCAAGCTAGGCCGGGTTGACCAAGTTTGGTTAAGTTGATTTAGTTAACCTCAGTTAGGTTGGGTTGACTTAAGTTTGATTAAGGTTGATTTGGGTTAACCTAAGTTAGGTCAGTTTAACCCAAATATGATTTAAGGTTCATTTGTATTAACCCAAGATACGTCAGGTTAACCCAGGTTTAGTTAAAGTTGATTTTGGTTAACCTAAGTTAGGCCAGGTTAACCCAAGTTTGGTTAAGTTAGTTTAAGTTAACTCGAGTTAGGTCGGGTTAACCCGGATTTAATTAAGGTTGATTTGAGTTAACCTGAGTTATGTCGGTTGACCCATGTTTGATTTAAGGTTGATTTGGGTTAACCTGAGTTAGAATGGACCCAAGATCAATTTAAGTTAAGCTTGGTCGAGTGAAGTCCTAGTCGGATTAGACTTTGTTTAGGGTTTAGCTAAATCAAGCCTTAAGTTGGGTTCAACTTGAGGTAGGTTGTATTTTAGGGTTTGGTTAACTCAAGCCTACATTAGATTAGACTTAAGTGAGGTTTTTAGGGTTTATGGTTTGAAATAGGTTGGAGTATACCAAATATGGGTTAGAACTAGGCTAAATCTATTGTTTGATTAAGTTAGGTCTAGGTTAGGCTAGACCTAAATCAAGTCTAAATTTAGTTTGGTCTCAATTGGGTTAGACCTAACTCAAGTTAGAGTTAAAGTTTGAATTGGACTCAATCTTGGAAGGGTTAGACCTAACTAAATTTAGAGTTGAATCAGGTTTGAGTTTGGTTTAGATTTAGGCTAGAACTAAGTTGAGCTTAAAGTCTCTTAGGTTGAGCTAGGTCTAAGTGGGGTCAAACCTTGATTGAATTTAAGTTTAAATTGAGTTACTTAATCTAAGGTTTGTTCATTAAGGAGATTCCATAATGATGAGGTTCACCTCATGTCTTCATTAAGAAGAGATGTTAAGGTATTTTATGTTAATTTTAATGTTTAAGTTGGGTTTTCGAGAAAAATTGGGCTAAAATATAAAATATTCAATTTTACACATTTACCCTAAGCATTTTAATTTCATTTTAAAATTATCAGAGGTGAAAGTAGCCATTTTAATGCTAAGGATTACAACCCTAAATTTTATTTTTTAATTTCCATTTTGATTTTGATTTTTCTAGTTTTCATTTTATTTTTTATAATTATTTTTAAAATAATTATAATTTTGGTAGGAAATTAGGCATTTTGATGTCAAGGGGTCCTCTGACTTTAGATAAATCACATTTCTGATGACTGAGGGAATAGTCCCTGAATTTTACTATTTTTCTTTGTTTTATATTTAATATTTTATAATTAGTGTACCTTCAGGGTATTTAATTAATTAAAATTGAATATAATATAATTATTTTATTTTATCATTTTTATTATTTTTTCCTCTATTTATTAAATTCAAAGCTATTCTTATTTTATTTTTATGATTTTTCTTCGCAAAGTAATGAATTTTTGAAGTCAGAGAGGATTTTTTTATTTAAATAATTCAAAAGGCTTGATTTTTCAATTTAAAGCAGTCAACACTGCATCAGCCTCGTATGCATTGAACTCCCACGCGACGCTGCCTAATTTGTTGAACTTTACATGCAGGAGCACGATTGCATGTGCCCCTCCACAGTTTAGTCGTTAGGGTTGATCTCCGCTGCCCGCTCTTAATACATATAAATGGATGGCATTCGTACATCATCCCCGCAGGTTAGAAGACTGAGAACTGTCTATAATCAAACCTTAGGTTCTTGCTTTACACTCAACCAAATGTGGTTTGATCCTATAACTTCTTGTAAGTGACACAGATCTATATATATGGTTAAGTGGATATGCATTGTTCATTGTCTTCATAAAAGACCAACCTGGGAGCCATCATATGGAAGTTGAGTGAGTCAATTGGGCTTTACACTCAATTGGGCTTGACAGAGATGATTTCCATGATGTCACAAAGCTTCCCCTTGATTAAATTCACGCTAAAATTTGTCCTAGCTATGAGCTAGACCAAGTTGTGGCTCAAGTTGATGTTGGAGTAGGTTAGGGAGTGCAAGAAGCTCAACTTTTTGATTGGGGGCAAGGTTTAGGGGCATTAGGAAGCTAATGGGAGAGTTAGATTGTGGTTTTAATGAAGTTGATGTCAAGGCCTAAAAAGACTCTAAAATTCAATTGAAAATAGAACTGTGTCGTGATGGATATGACCTGAGGATGAGTTGCTCTGGCCTTTGGGTGTGTTTTTTTAATGGAACAAGAAGTTTAAGTGGCTAGCTAGAGAATTCAGTGTTGTGGGGAGCTCTCAGGTTACCCTCATTTTATAACCATAGAAGGTCGATGATGGAGATTCGGCCAGCTTGGGACACTCTGATGGCTCCTCAGAGAACGAGCAGAAGAATTACAAGAGCATGGGGCAGTGGAACAAGAGCTTTTTCCACTTTTGATGTCTTGGCCAAGGTGAGCTCCAATGGTGGTGGAGGAAGCATCGCCAAGTCATGAGAGGATTTAAGAAGTTTTCAGTGGGGTGTTTAGCTCAACAATGGTTTGGTTTGACCCACCCATGAAGTGATTATGGTGGGTTTGGACGTAGGTGCCATATGGTAGCCCCCCTTTGTGAAAGTACATGTTACTCTTTTAGTGTGTCACCGTCGGACTCGTGACGCTGTTGTCGTCTCTAATTCTTTGTTGTTATTTTTGTTGTCGAGGAGTCGTCACTCTATTTATCTGTAACATCACCCTAGTTTCCAAGTAACTTCTTCTTTTAGATCATGTGAAGGATCTTGATATATCAAGAAACTTAAGGGAGGAAGGAGAAGGGTAAATGAGATTGGAAAAAAGAGAAACAAAAGTGTAGGGGAATTCATTGTGATAACATTGTAGAGAAAACTCTTTACTATTTTTCTTTTGAGATACTAGTACAAGGAAATTCACATGAATATCCCATAACCAAAGATTTAGATATGATATCTATTTTGAGTTCTTTATTCTCCTATAGGAGCAAGCTCCCACAGTAAATTACATCTTAAACAATTAAGATCGTCTAATAAAACTCTTAATTAATGTTAGCATTTGATCTCGAAAAATTTTTAAGTGTCAAGATCAAGAAAAGAAATGTCAATGTTCAATATTAAGGGTAATATGTTTCTAAGGGTCAAATACTACCCTGAAGTTATGGTTTTGCTTTGTTTTGTCATTGTTGTTTTGTTTTGTATTTTTCGTTGTTGTTTTGTTTTTTCACTGTTGTTCTGTTGTTCGCATTTGGTTTTGTTGATGTAATTTTATTTTTTTGAGATTCACCATTCAAGCTTCAGATTATTGTCCCTGTAAAATAGAGTTAGAACATTATATTATCTTGTAAAGTAAATCTAAAACAGAGTTCCCTTATGTCATCATCAAACCTATAAAACATAGTTTGAATAAAATTATATCTTAATTATTGACAAAATTTAATTGGTTGTATACATATATATATTGAATTGTCTATATATATATATATATATATATATATATATATATATATATATATATATATATATATATGGAGAATTGCTACTGTGCTTCATCCTCCTAGCAGAAAGAAATCGTTGGTCGACAGAAGATCGTGAACTCGGCCCTGACCAATATTCCAAGAGAAGATCAGGAAAACCTGAATGTAGAAACTGAATCTAGGGAGGTTGTGAATCTTGACCCTCCTAGTGATGTTAGAGTGGGGGAGACTGAGGATGTGCAGACTGTGGAGGAGCAGGAAGGTGTTGTTGTGGGTGTTGTCACTAACCAAGTCACTAATGAAATGGAAATTGCTCCTCTTCCAGGGGAAATCAGCGAAGTTGAAAATGGGATGGATTTATCTGGGGGGAAGATTCAAGTTGTGAATGATGAAATGAAGTCTGGATGGCAAATCCAGAAAAACAGTAAAAGAAGGAAAAGCAAATCAGAGATACAAAGTTTGCTGGAATCCCAGCCCTCAAGTGATCCTCCTGATAGCCCCTCTTCTGCTCCTAGGACTAGGGGAAAAGGGAAAAACCTCTTATTATGATTAACTTTATGTGTTGGAATATAAGAGGGGCTGCTCATCCCTCCTCTATCAGCAGAATTAATTACTTTGTTAAATATTACAAACTATGGTGTTTTGCTTTGCTAGAACCCATGGTTAATAAAAATACTCACAGCATTATTAAAAAGTTTCCTAATTTCCACTGTTGGATTAATCTGAGTAATAAGATATGGGTATTTTCTAGAAAGGAGCTACACTGTTCTATTTTGGTGGATCATCAGCAGTTTATGCACATTTAGGTTTCTATTGGAGATCATTTGGTTTTGTCACATTTATTTATGCTAGATCTTCTCCTGTTCACCAGCAGAACCTTTGGAATACCTTGGTTAACATTGCCCCCAGTATTTACTCTTTCTGGGTTGTTGGAGGGGACTTTAACTGCCTTTCTTCTGCTGCAGAAAAGAAAGGTGGTGCTACACCTAGCTTGGCTTCCATGAATAGGTTTAATCAACTCCTTGCTGACGCTGCTCTTTCTGATCTGGGCTTCACTAGTCCATCATTCACCTGGAGAAGGGGTAGAATCTGGGAGAGGCTTGATAGAATGCTGGGGAACACTTCTTGGCTTCAGCAATTTCCCTATACAATTGTAACTCACTTATCCATGGAAGGTTCAGATCACAGACTATTGCTCATCTCTATTAACAACACTGATAATACTACAGGTGGCATGTTCAGATTTCAGAATATGTGGACTAAGCACCCAGATTTCCTGGCTGAACTTAAGAAGGTTTGGGTCTCTCCAAAAGATGGCTCCTCTTGGGGTAATCTCTGGGAATTACATAAAATCACTGCTAAGCATTTCAGGAGGTGGAATTGGACAGTGTTTGGGAACATACAGGAAAATCTTAAGAAGGCTGAAGATGATGTGGCTGCTACTGAAGCTGGTTTTCTTAATGTGGAGTGTAGTGAAGCTGCTCCTTACAATGCTCATGATCAGCTGCTAGTTCAGGTAAAGTATCAGGAAGAATTTTATAAACAGAAAACAGCTACTGCCAAATTTATTGAAGGGGACAGAAACACTCATTACTATCATGCATACATTAAGTACAAGAGGAAGTGTAATATGTTCTTTCCATTACCGATGAGGCTGGAACTAAGCTCCATAATGCTGAGGATATTGCCTGGATGTTGTTAAACACTTTACTAAAATCTTCACTCAGCCCAATAGATGTTCTACCCCCATTTATGATAGTTTGCTCCAGGATCAGCTCCCATATGTACAAAATCTTCATTTAATTGACATCCCTGGGGAAGATGAGATCAAGAATGCATTAGAGTCCATTGATGGTGCTAAAGCTGCAGGACTGCGATGGTTTCTCTTCCAATTTTTATAAAGCCGGTTGGACAGTAGTTGGGAAGGAGGTTATTCAAGCTGTACAAGACTTTTTCCAGGGTATTGATATTCCAAAGTACTTTTCTACTTCCACCATTGTGTTAATCCCCAAAAATAAGCTGAGAAAATCTTGGGGAGACTATAGACCTATTAGGCTTACATCTGTAATGTCCAAAATTATCAGTAAATCATTATGACAAGATTGCAGCCACATTTGAATATCCTCATTAGCTCCAAGTCAAGCCGCATTTGTGAAAGGCAGCATCAATCTCAAATAATATTTTGTCGGCTCAAGAGATGGTATTGGATTTAGATAAGAAATGCAGAGGCAACAATGTCATCTTTAAACTTGATATAAGAAAAGCATATGATACCATCAGTTGGGATTCATCACTCAAACCCTATGTGCAAGAGGTTTTCAGCCTAGCTTTGTTCAAACTCATCCAAAGGTGGCTAGGTAATAATGCTCATTCTCGTTATGGTGAATGGTAGATGCCATGGGTTCTTTAGTGCATCTAGAGGTATCAGACAAGGGGACCCACTCTCCCCTACCATTTTTATCCTTGCATTTGATTATTTATCCAGAATATTGGATTTTGTTTTTACCCAAACACCCAGCTTAGCCTACCATCACAGGTCCAATTTTATTGTCAGCCATTTATCTTATGCAGGTGATATTATTATCTTTTCTAAGGCTTCTAAGGCTGCTATTAAAACTGTAATTAAAACATTAGCACACTTCAAGGAGGTTTCTGGCTTGGAACTTAATCTACAGAAATGCCATTTCTACCCGAGCTCTAATGTTAGCCCTATGGTGAGAACCTGGATTGTTGATTATACTGGATTTCATTCTGCTAATTTGTCTATCTGTTACCTAGGTGTTCATTTGATTAAGGGAAGATCTAAACAAACTCAATTTCAAGAAATTACTGAAAAAATCAAAGCTCAAATTTCTGGGTGGTCTAATTCCTTTTTATCAAATCGGGGAGGCTAACATTATCGAAGAGCATATTAATCGTCCTTCCATCCTATGCTCTACAGATGTTTATCATGAAAAAGAGCACACAAATAAGTATTGGAAGAATGTTTAATAAATTTCTGTGGGCTGGTCAACATAGGCAGATCCATTGGTTATCCTAGAAACAGCTATGTAAACCCCTACAGGCTGAGGGGCTGGGGTTTAAAAGCTTTGAACAGCTTAGCTTCATCAATTTATGTAAACTGTGGATTAGATTCAGAGCTAATGACACCATTTGGTCACACTACATGCATGGTAAGTACTGCAGAAAGGAACATCCTTCTTTGGTGGTGCCCAAACAGGGTAATTCTAGACTATGGAAAGCAATGCTTAAGGTCAAAGATAAGGCTGAACAGACCTTTGTTTGGGAGCTGGGAGAGGGCCAAATTAACTTTTGGCTTGATAATTGGGTGTGGGGTGGGGAGAAACTCTCTTTTCCTCACAATGTGGATGGCCTCTCTATTCCTAACTGTTATGTTAATACTTTTTGGTCTGAGAATCAATGGAATTCCAGAATTCTGAGGAACATTTTAACTTCTGATCAGCTACAGCAGGTTCTCTTGACTCCCTTCCATCTTGATAGAAGAGATAAGCTTATCCCTAAACAGCAACACTTTGTTGACCTCATTTTTTATGAGGTCTTCTCTTCCTTCTTTAGTGCTTAGGATCTAGCCTTAGGCTTTTCCTTTGACTATCCTAGAGGACTAGAATTGGGACCCACCCCTTAGAAATTTGAACCACTTCTTGCCTCCCTATAAACCCCACAAGCTTGATCGTAGACCCCTAATCACCTAGAATGTTGAAATCAAATGTGAAGGTTTAAAGGATGAGTTCCCTATAGGACTTTTTGGCCTTAGGACCACCCTGGGTGGCTTGGTCTGGTGAAGGTTGACTTACACACTCACTACACTCACACTCTACACTCTCACACACACAATCCAAATCCTAAAACCACACCCATACCCAACTTGACTCCTTGACTCATGTAGGTAATTTATATGGATGGACCTTAACCCCTAAGCCCCTGGCTAAGAGGGTTAGGAACAACATAGTGAATGCCTCAAATGAAGTCCTCTCATGGCTCATATAGGCTTAATATGACCTCATGGCTCAATCAAAGTGTTTCCATTTCACTCATATTTGATCAATCTTCTTTTTTTCAAAATTTCAATTTTTGACCCCGGGAACCCTACACCTATCAAACCTACCAAAAGCCCTTGAAATTGCCCAAATCCTCCAAAATCTCCAAATTACCCAAAATTCCCCAAAACCATTCCTAAACATTTCCCTCCACTCAAATTGATCATCCATAGCCAAAAACACCCCCCAATACCCTCCAAATACCCAAAATGCCCCTCTTAGCCAAAAAATCCAAAAATTCAGAAAATTCTCAGAAAATTCCAGAAAATCCCAAATATTTCCCATTTCATTTTGTCCAACTACACTATAGGCTAATTTTGTCAATTTACCCCACTTTTACCAAAACCCCCAATTTAGCCCATTCTTAACCCAAGTGAACCCAATGTCAAACCAAACCTACCCAATTGACCCCAATTTTGGTCCAATTCAATTCTAAACTTCAATTTAATATCCACAATATCAATCTAGACCAAATCTAAGTCCAATTTGATTGACATTTGGGTCCAATTTCACTTTTGACCTTAAAGCCCAATTTGGACCCATGACCCAAACTTAGCCCAAACCAAACCAATTCAACTTCAATTGACCCCAAACCTTTTCTAAACCTTCCCTAACATCCCCATAAACAAAACACTAACATGATTTGCCCAAAATTTACACCCAAAACCCCACTCAAATTCAACCCAAAACCAAAAAGCCCAATTTTGACCTAAACCCAAACCTAACCCAAATAAGCCCAAGTCCCAAAACTAAAACCCAACCAAAGTTAAAACCTCATTGAAACACTTCCATAAACATTTCCCAACATTAATTTTACATCAATTTCAACCTTAGCCCAACATTGGCCCAAATTAGCCCAATTTGACCTACATTGGCCCATTTACCAAAGAAACCCATATTCAACCCAATTCAAACCCAAACCACCTCAAACTTGTCTCAAATCACTCATGACACATCCTTAAACTAAACCCAACATTTATTTGGCATGGCCCTTTGCAAAATTTTCATCTAAAAGCCCACTTCTAAAGGACATTCAAAAGCTCATTCCTAACCAAACTCAAAAGCCCAAGCCCATCCTAAAGCCCACATTACAATCTCATCTCATCCTCACTTAATTAAAATCATTCCTAAGTCCTAAATCAGCAATCAAACTTTCTAAACAAAGCCATATGACAAACCATCCAAATTTTACCCCAAAATACCAAAATTTCTTAAACCCATTTCCATGAAACCAAGCCAACTTTTCCCAAGCCAAATATGAGCCATGAAGCCATGCATGAGCCACATGGGAGCCATGAGAGCCATGGAATCTACTTTCCACCTCACCATACCCAAGATGGCAAGAGGAGGAGGCCCTTTCCATATTCCCTAAGGGGATTAGCCACTTCCATGACTCCACTAAACCTTGCTTAAACTTAATTGTACTTGGATGGTGACCCTTCCCCACTAATTAAGCTGACCTAAACCACTTTATCTTCAGCCCAAACTAGCCATGGGAAGGTGCACCTAGCCCAATCCATGCATTTGACCAAACTTAGCCAAAATACACCCTTACCCCATTCTACTTTGATTCAAACACTTTATACATGGCAAAGCTCAAATGCTTGCACAAACCTCCAGCCCTGACGCACCTGAACCTGAGGGTGACCCATGCCTGTCGGCCAGCCGCCTGGATCGCCGGAAAACACCATGGCCGAGACCTTGGGAGGAGTCAAACTTTTCAATTCTGCCTTGCTGAGTTGTCCCAGCCCAATTTGACCTACATGGCTGTTCTTCTCTTGCATGGAGCAGTTGATCCCAATCCTTAAACCCCCCTGGGAGGCCCTCCACCCTCTCCTATTTAAACACCACCTCCTCTCGGCCATGAGAGGTGCTGAACCAAAACTTACTGAAACCCTGCCAAAATCATCCCAGATCACTCTCTACACATAGAGAACTTGATCCCCACCGAAATCCCTCCGCCATTTCCTCTCTGTGAGCTCAATTTCGAGTTGAAATTCAAGCCCAAAACCGGGACACTTCACCACAGGTGAGCCAATCTCCAAATTGATTGGTCCTACACCTTCACCGCGACCAAGAGGGGAAGTTTCCCGACAAAGCCCCCTCACTGGGCCAGCCATTGCTTCCAGCCTCCAAGCTTTGTGATCGGGCTTGGTCGAAATCATACCTAGACAATTCACCAGGCTAAGGGACTTCATCTGGAGCTTGCTTGGACCCAATCGAACATGACACAACTCTCAGATTGAAGCTTCACTTCTCTGAGCAAAGGTATGGACTCACTCTTCCTCCCGAGCTTCCAGAGATTCTTCATTTAGTTTGGGTCAATTTCAATGCATGTTTACCATATGGATGTGTTCGTCTCTTCAAGACGAATCCATAGAGCATAAGAACACAAAAATCTGTTGAGAATCGAGTGAGAAATTAGGGTTAGAAGGTTGAAGGTCACGGGTTCACACCAGTCGTAGATGATGACTGGGAACCGTTGGATTGCGCGTGTATTGAGCAGACGGCCAGGATCGCGCCGGACGGAGCAATGGGACATGAACCGCGGGCCCCTGGAGCGCTGAGTCGGATGGCGGCGCCGAATCAGGAGATGACGCGTGGAGCTTCGGAGCTACCGAGGTTGACGCGGTGTCGCGTGGATAAGTAGGAAAATAGGGATTTTTCTTATTTATTAAATACCCAGAACTTTAAAAATCCATAACTTTGTGTAGAAAAATACTAAAAATAAAATAAAAATACCCTCTTGCTTAGTGAACAGAGGAGAATAATGTGGAAAAGAAATTAAGTAATTTCATTAAGTATTTTATTTTTAATGATTTATTTACTCTCTGCACTATTTCAATTCTCCATGCATATAGGAAATTCACCATGGCATGAGACCATAGGGCTTTTGAAGCCTCTGAACTTGGGAACATTCCCTGAATTTTCCAAGGTCAGAGGCCATCCCTATGAGGAGTTATTGATTTTTCAAGATCATGTTACTGTTTTGAGTATTTTAATTCCAATAATTATCATGTTGAGAAATAAATTCTATGAAAATTTGGTGACGTTTCTTGTGACCAGAGGGACCTAAAAAAAATAATTTTTGAGTTAATTCACTTTGAACAACCCTAATTGGCCTAAATACCCAAAATTGAACTTTAATTAGTTAGGGTTAACCATTCATCAAATTAACTGAAAAATAATTCTCCACTGTCCTCTAGGGATAGGAGAACACCACATAAAAATTTGAGATCAATTGGACTTGGTTAGCCCCACCAAATGGATTAATTAAGCCCCATGAATGAAATCAAACTTTAAAAATTCATAACTCACAAAATACTTTTAAAAAATTCACAAAAAATGGTTTTGGAGCTTCTCTGATATCAGAGGAACTTAGGAAAATTAAAATTGTAATTTTCTAAAAAAGTTGATTTTTATCATTATTTTAATATTTTTAATAATTAAAAAATAATAAAAATCACAAAAATATTAAAAATCACCAAAATGTCATATTTTGAATTCTAAACACTTAGGAACAAACCAAATATTTTTCTTAAGTTCCTAGGATAAGATATTGAATTTTAAAGGTTTAATGTAATTTTTAATTTTAAAAATGTATTTTTCAATATTTTCACTAAAATAATTCTAATAAAACAAAGAAAAATCAGAAAATTATAAAAATTAGTTTTCTGGTTTCTCTGATATCAGAGAGATTTTTGAAAAATATAAAATTTATTTTTCAACCTTTATTTTATTTTTAAATTAATTAATGCTCCAAAATTCAAAATAATTATAATAAATAAAATAAAATTCAAAAAATCACCAAAATTTGTCCAAATGGTCCTCTGGTCATTAGGAATCCCCCATAATTTTATTAAGGATAGAAAATTTTCCTTGGTCATCTGATTGAATTTTCCTTGAAAATCCCTATTTTCCACAAAAAAATAATTATATAAATAAATTAAATACAAAAAAATCACATTTTCTCCTCTAGAGTCTTAATTGACATGTGAGTGAAGTCACATAAAAATTTCAAATTCATTTAAGCTCAAATTAGAGAGTTATGGAATTATTAAGCTTAAAGGGCAAAATTGTAATTTAAATTTTCAAACTTTAATTAAAATTTTAGGCTTAATAAAATGAAAGAATAAAATATTTGATCCTAATCTGATTTGGATGATTGCAATTTAAATAATTAAAGGGTAGAAACCCATCAATCAATTTTAAGAATAAACCTTAATCAATCAATTAATTGAATTTGGAAGATTAATAAAAATTGAAATTATTAAAATAGGGATATTATTTAGAAGACATTTGTTCTTTAATTTAAGAATCCCTAAATTAATCACTTCAATAATATTTAATTCCCATTTAAAATGATAATCCAAACTCAAGATTTAAAATACTAAAAGACTTAATCAATAAATTAAATTAAAATTAAAATATTCAAACTAAATTAAATCAAAATTTCAATTAAATTAATACTTTAATAATTAAATTAAATCATCTTTAAAACATAAAAAATAAAATATTGAATTAAAATTAAAATAAAATTAAATTTAAATTTAAATTAAATTAAAATTAAAATTAAATTAAATTAAATTAAATTAAATTGAAACATATTAAATTAAATTAAATTAAATTAAAAAAATAAAATCAAATTAAAATAAAATTAAAATTAAATTAAAAATTAAAATAAAATTAAAATTAAAACTAAACCAAATTAAAGTAAATTAAATTAAATTAAATTAAATTGAATTAAACATAACATCACTTAAGATATAAAGAATTTGAAATAGATCTAAAACAACTTGAACACTATTCCAAACTTAAATCCATTAATCAAAAATTAAATTAAATCACAAATCACTTAAACATCAATTTGCCCTCAAAAGCTCTTGTTGTCATAACTCCTAAACGGAGTATTAAGTGAAGTGTTACTTCACTTATAGGATATTCAAATGTCCTAATTCACTGAGCAAGATAACAAAACTTAAACTCCCTGATGATTAATTCACTTGTATAATTAAATTCTCTTGGACTTGAAACAATCCTAGAAGTATTGAAAAGATGTTTAAGACTCGTCTTAAGCACTTCCTCAATATGATAAGAGGTTTATAAGAACAATTGAACTTAATTGTTCTTTGATGAAGAAAATCATCCTTAAACCAAAATACAAGAACCTAGACGTCATAGGAGATGACTCAACTATAGGATTAGGACTTTGATAGACAATCAAAACCTTTCCTTAGCTTTACCAAGGTACTTGTTGAAATAGTTAAATGCCTTAACATGTGTTAAGTGCGACTTGGGATGACGGGAAGACCCTCCGGGTATGCTTTTATTTTATCGCAATTTACTTTATCGCAAATGCACTTTACTTTTCTTGCATGATAAACAACTGTTGCATGAAAACAAAAACCTTTAGGGTAGTCCCTAAAACTGAAACCAAAACTAAATTAAAAATCACTGCAAGATAAAATTCATCGCCACAATATTTCAAAATATAAAATAACTCAAAATTTAATCACAAACAGAACAACAAAACTACAATTGCAACTAAATTAAAACGTCTCGTTGAATGATCAAGAATACCTCGGATGATGTAACCCACGTGTTGCTAACGGGATTTCTCATGGTCTAAATGAAAGTGTGGAACTCACTCAGTTGAGTTTAGCAAATTCATCTGGACTAAGTGAATTCAATGAAAATAACGGTGTCGGGATGACGGAACCGTGGGATCTTAATCGGTTCTGTTATAATCAACTTTGAGATTTGTTTTAATTAAAATATTAAAAACACTTGGATTTTAAGATTTCTAAACCAAAACACTTCTCTCATCTCCTGATTTATGACTTCTAAAACTAAACCTCTGCAACAACTAGGAGCTTGGAGCACGGTGGGCAGCACGGCCATCGTCATCAGCAAAACCCGAGTCTACTTCAGCAAAACCTTTCCTAATTTTTAAACAACGAAGCCATAGGATTTCGGGGTAGTTTTCCTAGTGCAACATAAATCCTCAACTCTTCGTTAGGCATTTGCATGATCATGTCATGTAAATTAAGCCCTAACCGTTTTAGGACTCTGAGGTAGTGGTTCGGTACGACATAAAGCCTCACATCTTTGAGGCTATTTGTATGATTATATCATACGAATATAAGTCCTAATTAATTAAAATTGGTAAGATTGAAATATCAGATAATATTAGGATTTTTTTAAACTCGAAGCCAAACAATAGGATAGTTTGGGAAGTTGCCAAGATTCTTCTTGGATCCTCAACTTCTCCTACTTCTCTTCCATTGGACTCCTGAAAATAATTGTTCCAAATTTTGAGTCATTCCCTATTGAAATTTCCAAAAATCTAATTGCTTGAAAACCTTAAACTTTGAAATTGTTGAGAGTAAACCAGTGATCATTATCGAGAGTTTTCTTAGGTGATTCCCGTCACTTAAGATGTAATTAACTATAGGGGCTTGCCCTTATAGGGAACTTTAAGAACCCAGGTAATATAGACCCTGCTTAATTCATTTATATTAAGCAGGGGAATTTGTCGGCTTATAAAATTGGTTCGCAAACCAAACGGATGTCACAAATCTCCTAGTTTATTTAACCAAGCCCCATCATCAAGCAGTGTGTCTATTCTTCGGGATAGATACACGGTTTGTGATGTAGTGCTCGTTTATATAAACTATCTGGGATGTGAGATCGGTTTGATTTTATATCCTAAAATTACTTTCAAAATCAAATACTACTTTCTAAAACCATATATACATATTTAAATTAAATTTAAAATCTAAAATTCGTCGACAATTTCTGTTAGGCGACCCCTTTTCAAAATACAACACTAAACCTAAAAATATGCCGACACACTTACAAAAGCTAGGGTCTTTTATTTTTCAGAAATTTTATTCTTGGGATCAAATTAGGTGGGGGCCTGAGCTGTGGAACAATCTACTGTCACCATCCATGTCTTTATTTTGCTGGAGAGCTAGGCATTTGTTGTTGCCCACTAATGATATCCTTAAATTAAAGGGTCTTAGAGGGCCTTCCTGCTTTCACTTATGTATGCAAGAGGAGGAATCTGGGGCTCATTTATTCTTCAGGTGCTCTTTCTCTCAAGAGGTTTGGACTCAAATCATTAGCAGAATCCAGGTGGAAACATTGAATTTAAGTTGGCTGGATCTTTTGGTGTGCTGGGTGGACTGGCATAAGGTGAATCTCCTGGTGGTTCCTTGTGTTGTGTCCTGGTTTATCTGGATGTGCAGAAATAAGGTATGGTTTGAAGGGTGTTTTGTCCCAGCTTCCCTTGTTGCTGCTCATTACTTAACCTACTTTCAGAAACTCACTAAATACCACAAATTTATGGATATTTGCCAAGTAGGTTCTGGGACTTCTTCCTCATCCTCTCTGGTAGTTGGTTGGTCCCCTCCCATTACTAATTGGAACAAAGTAAACACTGATGGAAGCTTTAAAAATCAGCAGGCTGGGATTGGGGGTATTTTTCAGAAATGGGTTGGGGCAATGTCTGTTGTTCTTTTATTCTCCCACTGATGCATGTGATGCTCTTGAGGCAGAAATGATTGCCATCTATTGGGCCCTTAGAATTGCCAAAATCTGTGAAGTGAGGCTCCTCATAGTGGAATCTGACTCTTCCATTTGCATCAGCTTCCTGCAGGGTACTGAAATTGCTCCTTGGTACATTCAGAGATGGCTGAACAGATTGAAGGGATTGATTGAGAGTAACAATGTAAAATTTTCTTATATACCTAGGGAGGGCAATGCTCCTGCACATTGGCTAGCCTCTCAGGGATATTGTAATGGTGAAATTTTGGTAGATACTACACCTCCCCTCCCCGGCTATTTTGGTGCATGGAGACAGCTTTAGGTCTTCCTTTTGTAAGAAGATAGATGTACCGATTATGGACATTAATATATCACTTGCCTATTAGGCAAGTCTTTTGAAATATATATATATATATATATATATATATATATATATATATATGACAATTTGGTCAAGATGACTATAGCTCTGTCATCCCGGGGTTTTCAAATCTACTTAGTTCGAAGTTGTTTAAACTATGACCAGAAGATTCTTGTCAGCAAGCACAGATTGCATCATACAATAAATCTTCTTAGATCTCAACACGAGGGTTCAATTTACGTTCAGTGATGTTTGTTTGTTAAGGTTTCATTTAAGTTTTAGTGTCTTACTCAGATTTTAATGGTTAAAAAAATTTAGGTTATTTATGATTTATTAACTGATTAAGTTTTATTATTTTATTATTTATTTTTGTTTGGGATGACTCGATCAGCATCCCAAGGTTCTGTCGCCCCAGTCATTAAGTTTTCAGTTTAATTAGTCACAAATTACTAGAAGATACTTTGTTAGCAACCATGGGTTACCTCTTCCAAAACATCTTATCAAACCAAGTTGCATTTTAATGTTCAAGTTTTAGTTTTAGTGTATTTAGGGTGAATTTTTAAGGCTAGATTTTATGTTTAGTAGGCTTTATGTTTTTTGTCGGTTGTCTTATTTGTTTTACTTAGATGTGAGTTTAGGTTTAGGTTTAGTGTAGCTTGAACCTAAGAAAGATTGTTTAAGTCTAAGGTAGGTTAGATTAAGGGTTTAGGTTCAATGTCAGTTGAACCTAAGAGAATTATGTTAAGTCTAAGGTAAGTTAGACTTAGGGTTTAGGTACAGTGTAGGTTGAACCCAAAATATTTTGGTTAAGTCTAAGGTAGGTTAGACTTAGGGTTTAGGTTCAATGTCAATTTAACCTAAGAGAGTTTGGTTAAGCCTAAGGTAAGTTAGACTTAGGGTTTAGGTTCAGTGTAGGTTGAACCTAAGAGATTTTGGTTAAGTTTAAGGTAGGTTATTGATCCACCTAAAAATTACTTATTTTTAGTGTACATTTTGTCATCATTTTATGTACATATTTTTAATGATATTACACTTTAAAGAAAGGTATTTTGCAGGTTTTTATTTCAGAAACAACAAAAGGACCTTTGGAGAAAATGAAGCAAAAGAGGTGTAATTTGGAGCCAAATGAGCAAGGAAGAAAATTATGATCTGACACATATCGATATATCTTTCTACGATTAATTTATTTTACAATTATCATGTGTTTTTTAATTAAACTACACATTAAATAAAGGTTTTTCATGCTTATTTTGTAAGTCTAAATGTTAGGAGTAAAATGCAACCGAAACAGGGAGAAACGGAGCAAAACAGAGCAAAACGGTGAAGCTACCAGCAGGGTGGCTCCTTTGGCCCGCAAACTGGCAGCTAGGCGTCATCGACGATGAGAAAATAGCTCTTAGGTGCCCAAACTAGCGCCTAGGCACTAGAGACAGTTAGAGATGGTTTTGGATGGTTTTTGGTGGTTTCCAGATGTTCTAGAAAGTTCTAGCAGGCAATGCACGCCCCAATTAGGTATTCAATGAATCTAGACACATTTTAATGAAGAGATATGTCACTTGGAGAAAAATAACTGGCTCCTAGGAACCAAAATCAGTGCCTAAGCTCCATAGTTATTCTGTAAAAGTTTTTTTGTATGTGGCTGAGTTTTGAAGAGGTTCTTGAAGTAACCCCTGGTCCTCTTTGAATCTCTATAAATAGGGATTAATTCTACAACCTAGGGGAGTCATTTTGTAGCCATTTTAGAGTCATTTTACATAAGGTCCATAGGGTGTGAGTGTGTTTTTTTGAGTAGAAGATGTAGAATTCTACATTCTTTGGAAAGATTTGTGAGGGATTTTGAGAGATATAAGTAAGGAATAGACGAGAAGCTCATGGATCAACAGGAGACTTTGGTTGAGAGATTTTCTTCTTTCCTTCAGAGGGCAAAAGCTAAGTATTGTATTTTTAATATCTTGCAATTGTTGTAAACACTTTCTAGTGTATTTTCTTTGATTTAAACGAATTTTTCAGTTGCATTTTATCCATGCTTCATAAGTAATTTCCTTTACTCTTTTCTTTTAATATGAAGTAGTGGCATGTGTAGAAAAATTATTTTTATGATATAATTATTTTTATTTTCATGTGATAAGTAATATCTATATTGCTTTATCGACATAACTTAGGTGGCAATAGGTTATGTTAAAATCTTTTGCAAGTGAAACTAAGACTCAGGAGAGTGGTGATCTCGCAACTTGAGTGCACTCACATCGACCAATTTGCTTGTAAAATAGTTAGGTGACACTGTAACTTTTAAATAAATATAATGTAATAATCTATTTCTATTAAATGCTTCTAGGTGATAGATAGTTGCATAAACTAAAAGAATACTAAAGACATATATTCCTTGTTGGCACTTAATTTATTACATAATTCTATCAATTCTTTTACTTCTTATGTCATTATCTTCATTTTACTTTTCTTTTGCAATGAAATAGATGCATGTTTAGGAATCTAGATTTTCTTAGATATTCTCTTATTTTATTAATGTGATGGTATTTTCATCAGCTCTTAATTTACTTTGCAAACCAATTACTTCTATTATTAAAATTTGTGGAGAAAACTTATAGACCCGTCCATGAGCTAAGATTTCTTAACTAGTGAGTACCACATTCTTGGAAGATCAGAAGTGTTTGTTCGAGGGGGAGTGCAAAGAGATAAGTAGATAAAATTTGATGGGCGTAGAATTGAATGTTGCTAGAGTGACAGGCTAGATTCATCAATTTGATCTAATGGGAGGAAAAAGGGTCACTGGTAGGTGATGCGTCGGACTTATATTTTGCAAGAATTTATGACTCAATTTTATATATTTATAATGATTTTGTTAAGTCCAAGCATTCAACGCAAGTATACGTATCGTATCAAGTAATACAGAGCTCTAATGGAGTCTTGGTTATCGATCACACAGGGAAGCTCGAAACTTAAGAAAGTGTTCACAATATAACTAATGTAGCACTAAAATACGATATTTAAATCGCAATTAAAGTTTACTACTTACTTCTACTATGCAGGAAACAGTGAAGATTAACTACATTACTTCTAATACTTTAAAAAAAGAATTAACTACAAACACACTAAACTAGGTATTTAAAAGGTTTTTGATTTATAAGAATAGTATATTTCTTCTTGCAATGAGAATATGATGTGTGGATTTATATGGAGCAAATAATTATGTTATTGTGCCAAATAGGAGCATATATAATTCTTTACCCTTAAAAGAGTACCCCCTCTTCTAAGCAAGAAAAGAACATTGACATATCCTATTTTTAGTCACTAAATCTAAGGCTAGGCTGGGAGGATACCGACTCTCACTTCGGAGCTCCCACTCACCCTTCACCCGAAGGCTAACCTTTGATATTATTTACTAATCTTAGAACCAATTTAGGGATTTTGGCCTGTCACCCTAAAATCTCCACATTGAAGTCCATCAAAACATATTTCCCTATTCATTTACACTCAATTCCCATGAACTACGCAATTCATCTATAGAAATTGAATGGATCTTTCATTATTGTTGTAGGACATTAAATCTTTTCAAACTTAATGTTCAATAACATATTTAACATTTCAATTGGCCAAATCAAAATTTATATTAAGTTCTAAATAAAAAACCATCACAATCTCTTCATTACATTAAAAGCACATCAAATCCACATCAATCCATCATCACATCTCTATGCAAGAAGAAAGATTAGGGAGACTACTCAGAATTCATGGAGAAGATACAATAAAACATGGATTTTATATATAAAATAAAAGTCATACAAACCAGAAAAGAAAATACAAATTATCTCTTTCTCTTCCCCAATGTAATTCCCTTGAAGTTCCTTTGAATCCTTTTCTCCCTTTTCTTTAAAACACTTGATTCTCTCTTTAGAATGGAAATGAAGAAGCAATCTCTCACTTTACTCCTTCTCCTTCAATCCTTAGAGAAGAATTCCTCTCAAATCCTCACTCTACACTCATTTTTCCTAAACCCTAACACTTAACACTCACTAAAACTACTCTAGAACCACTGAAGAAGCCACCATTTTCATCCAAAAATAGTTACTTATAAGATAGGGATGAAATCCCAAGAGTTTCCATAGGCATCCCTTCAAAAAGTCGCCAAAACATTACAAATTTGAATTCTACAGACTTCGGGCACCGGTGGTGCCAGATAGGGTGCCGGTGGCGCTCTATCATTCCATTTAATTCTTGAGTCTCTGGATTTGGGCACCGGCGGCCCCCATTCTGGCCCCGGCAGCGCCAGAACACCTTTTCACCATTTTGCTCCTTTTTTCTCCTTTTTGCTCCGGATTCGTTCCTTTTTGCTTCTTTTCACTCCAATAACCTAAAATCATCATACTTGCAACAAATCATAAAAAATACATTTCTTTAAAGTGCAATATCACCAAAAATGGGTAAAATTATATAGCAAAAAATGTATATATTTTTTTGCATCAGAATCCCCCAAACTTTAACTATTACTTGTCCTCAAGTAATCAGTTTACTACATAAAATATAACTCTAGGCAATGTACTTTTCAACTGCAAGACACTAAAATTTTTCATTCAAAAGAATATATTGGTTATATTTTCAGAAATAAATTTAGTAACTCAGGTTAACACTAAAGGTGTAAGAATATTCAACATTCAAGATTGAGAGTTCTAGTCTTCTATTTATTTCAAGATGAACTATAATTTGTCACATTAAGAGTGCCTCAGAAGACTATGTGAAAAAGGAGTTCATGTAAACTTCATTAGAATGTAGGCCAGTACTTAAAACATAAATTCAGAAATGAAATCAAGCTCTCCCTTTAAGGTGATTCAAGTGAAGCCAATTTTTTATTAGGCATCTCCTCAAGCTTCTCCTCATAAACATTTTTCTTTCTTTTTCTTTTTCTTTTCTTTTTCTCTTTTCTTTTAGGAATTTTTTTTCAATCCTCTTTTTTTTCATTCTTTTCTCTCTTTTTTTTAATGAGGATTACTATATCTGGATAGTCTTTAATGATTTTGAACTTCACTCTCCTCTTTCTAAATTTCAAACCTAAAACACTTCTTTACTTTATAGTTAAGTATAAGCTTTATTATTCATCATAAAGTTACAATCTCTTCTTAACACACAATACTTTAAGTCTCTTAACATTTCAAATATATAGTTTTCTTTACTTTAAATAGTTAACTATAATCAAATCCTTTCATACCAAATATCTTACTTTTATAAAATCAACCTTTATCACCAAAAATTTTCATCCTATCCTTCCATAATATTCAACTGAAATAAAAAATTTTAGTTACTTACAGTGAGGTTCAACTGCCAGAAGTTGTGCTAATAATTTTTGAAAATATAATAATTGAGAACAAATAAAAGTTAGTATTTCTCTACCCTCCCCCAAACTTAAATTTTTCAGTAAATTTGAAATAGTGGAGAGTAAAAGAAAACTAACCTTTCTGTGCTGGGATCTTGAAATCTTCAACAACTATCTGGTATTAAGCAAAATTTACAACTAGTAGGCATGAAACAATTAGTAGCAGTGATATAACAATTTTAAATATTTGCATGGGTAAATAAATTAACTTTAAACATCTAAACATCCAAGAGAACACTACAGTACTAAACAAACTATCACAGTACTACACAGTCCAGCTAACAATTTTAATGTTTCAATACAACATAACAATACACCAACAAAGTTACACAACATATGAAAAGTAAATACTACATCACACCAATACAACAACAGGGTTACACATCACATGAAAATAAATAACTACCGCATCATAATAATACAACACAACAGAATAAGAACAACCAAAATAGAAACAAACAATCTACTAGTCTCCATCACCAGCAGAAGGGTCATCAGCAGGGTTAGGTCTATATAGTGTATAGCTGGGGCAAGTAGGAAATATCACATCGGACTCCCACCTCATAAATCTGACCTGAGCATCATAATAAGCAATATTAAACTCAACTTTCCTCTACAGATAATCTTCATTCACATCACACCTCGCCTCAAATACATCCATCCGACCATGGAGTCTATCCACACTAGCACTTTGTAGTCTCACCTGCTCCATAATATCAGATAAGGTACGTGGCTCAGAAGTAGATGGAATATCATAACTAGTAGTAGGAATATCAGTACTCCTACGCTCAACACTGGCTCCCACATGAGACTCATAAGTACAGATAATATTCTTTGTAATTTGTCTCAATGGTATAGCCAATTCTTCAGAACTACTGAACTCCACTCTAAACTGCACACATAAGACATGAATTAAAGTAAGATGTCCTAATCCTCCAGTGGTCTCTCCTCTAGCAATCGTCTGAATATTCTTGTAGATAATAGCTCTGATATCAATCTTTTTCAACTTCTGTATACAATAGTTCAGAATCGCTCTATCTTTTGTAACTTCGCTGTAGTGATAAGATAGTAATAGTCTTGCAGAAATGAAATAATGCCAAACTTTTGAAGCAACATTCAATGTGGAGGCGGGGAAATTAATCAACTAGTTTTAACTTACTTTCTATTCTCCTTACCCGTCAGTCACAAATGATATCACTTCTCTCATATTCTCCCCTCAAGTGTCAAAGTTTTAGTATTCACACAGAAATGGTTCTCGAGTCTGATAGAAAGCATTGATACACCAAGGAGTAAACTCAACCATTTTTCCTCTAACAAGCACATACTCTGTCTCAGTCCAGGGTACATTAGAATAAAACTCTCTGATAACTCCCATAACAGCATTCGCAGTGAAATAACAAAATCGCTCCCAGTTTTGCTCTGCAAATAACTGTTCTACAGATCCTCCAAGACTATCAAAAGCTCAATCCTGGATACACTTCTTGTTGTAGAGATAAGAGTTATAGCGAAGTTGGGCTTTGATGTTAACGAATTTCTCCTCTTCAAAATCCAATTTTCTCTTTCCTTTATTCAACCTTGAAGCCATGTGAATTTCTAAAATTTGCAAGAAAATTCCAACAAATCCCAAATTTACAATGTAACAAACTCCAAACACTATTCTAAACAAGTAAGAGAAAATTTCATCACGGAAACTCAAAATCTCTTTAAAACTCCAAAAATTCCACTATAAGCAATGTGAGAGATTTCCATGATGAAAATCCAAAAATTTTAACTTAAAGTGAAGCTCTTACCAAGAGAACTGTGGATCCGGTGTCGAAAAGCCTTGAAATATTTTTAAATTTGAGATCTAGAAAGCCCTAGATCTTCAAAATCGCAAAAATGGAGGAAGAAGACGAAGGAAATGGAAGAAATTGCTAGTCCCAGGGTAAAAATTACAAAATCGAGGGTTTTTGGCCTTTTACTGGGTTCAGGCTATCAAACGCCGATAGCGCTCTATTTAAATTAAATTTCCAAACTCTCTAGATTTGGGTGCCGGCGGCGCCAGTCCAAAATTTTTTCTGAGTCCAAAAATTTTTTCATAATTTCTATCGTTTCGACATCCTCAATGATGTTTAACAATTCAATAGGTATTTACATCATCCCATAAGCAATAATTAACACAATTCTTCACACAAACAATACACAACAATCTTATATATATAAAATCCAAGTTACATCATAGACACCAAATATGTTCATTCAAACCAACTATTCTTAGATATTTAGTGCAGCAAGTACTCTACGATAGGCAAACACTAAGATCTAAGCACACAATGAAAGCAAGCACATTCAAATCAAAGTTCAAATTTTAAAGAAAATACTACACAAACCAAACATAACTAAGCAAAGCAAACTAAACACACAACAAACATAAGTAGAATCCATCAATTACTCCACATCAGTTTCAGAACTATCCTCTCCTCTAATGTCTTCAATTGATTGATGATGCACAAACAAGTTATAAAATGGATGAAATGGAAATTCGTCATACGATTCCTTAGCAATCACCATGTTTTTCTTCATCAGATTGATCAAGCGCATCTCAATTCGACCAGTGTGATCGAATTTCTCTTTCATTCTCCAATCTATATGATCGAATAAATCAGAAATGTTATTGATTGCATTCATAATGTTTTGTACCTCTTTCTCCAACTGTTTGATCCTCTTTAATATCATTCTGGAACCTTCAAGAAAATAGGGTTGAATCGGTTATGAAGTCTGTGTTGGTTGATCAGCATGCAAATTCATATCATCTTCATCTCCAACTGTCTGGTAATCATAGGGATTAGTTGGATCAATAGGCCTCCATGGAAGAAGAATATTTTCCCAACTTTCATAAGGAACCTATGACTGACCACATAACAGAAATATGGTGGAGGGATTTCCATGCCCATATTTAGATCCATGCACAATTAATCCCAGAACTGATTTCACAATAATATTACCAATATCAACCGGCCTCCTAGTTTGAATATAGACATTCAAAATGGCAATTTCCTTGGTCACTTTGCTAATCTTCAATGTCAGAAATAACTTTACTGAAATAAAGTAATGCTACTGCTTCAATACTGGATTGAGAGATGCAAATGGGAAACTAATGTATCCATTCTCTCTAACTTCTCATTCTCATCCGTCAGATATCGATACACATAATTCATATTATCCCTCATGGCATTAAAATTAGAATAATGGCAAATAGGTATGTTCTCGATCATAAAGAGATCGTTAATTCATGCAGGAGTGAATTGCACAAATCTACCACGCACAAATACAAACCCTTGGTTGATTTCGTGAAGGTTTGCATAAAATTCTTTCACGACAGGAACAACAATGGCAGCGATAGTGTAGCAAAGCACTTCCCAACGTCTCTCCTTAATAATTTCTTCAATTCTAGTAGTAGGAATTTCCATACCTCAATTTATGAAGCCCCTTTCCTTAATAATCCTTCTTTTCATTATCACTTTGTAGAACAAACGCTGCGCTTCAAAACATATGAACTTCCGTCGGTTGAAAACATGAAATTGAAGGGTTTCAATGGGATAGGAATCCATAGGATATGAATTGGGATTAGTGGTTTTCATTTTTCTGGAGTTAAGGAGTCAAAAATGGAGTTTAGGGAGTTATAAGGATGAAGATCCCGCCAAAGACCGCCAAAACTCACATTTTAAACTTAAAAACCATCAAGCAATTTTTGGGCGCCGGCGGCGCTCGATAGGGCGCCGGCGGAGTTCGATAGGGCACCGTCGGCGCACAAATAGGCAAGTTCAGAGTATAGTCTGTGATATAGCACCAGCGACGCCAGTGATCAAATATTCTCACCGAACTTTGTTTGGCCCAAAATATTCAAATATCTCTTTTCGATCCATCATTTATCAATTTTTAAAGTATTTACGAGTAATTAGGATTCAAAAATAACTATCTAAAAAGCACAACTACATAAAACAATCAAATACACCACAAAGATACATATGGGTTGTCTCTCATAAAGTACTTGGTTT
Organism: Papilionanthe hookeriana x Papilionanthe teres; assembly: GCA_022702705.1. Taxonomy (NCBI): domain Eukaryota; kingdom Viridiplantae; phylum Streptophyta; class Magnoliopsida; order Asparagales; family Orchidaceae; genus Papilionanthe; species Papilionanthe hookeriana x Papilionanthe teres. Next base: position 136,840,738 of record CM040429.1, on the reverse strand, counting down.
AACGTCATCAGCCCGACAAACCATTCAGTTAATCGAGATGACTCAGCATTAAAACCTCCTAGAAGTCAGGTTGAAACCCATCAAAGTAAGGCTTTAATCGATGCCTATTAACCTTGAAAATATTTCCAGTATAAGGATCTTTAATATCAACAGCTCCAAAAGAATGAACTTTTATAGCTGTAAAAGGTTTTAACCATCTAGACTTGAGCTTTCCAGGAAATAACTTTAATCTTATGTTGTATAATAAAACTTTTTGTCCAAATTCGAAGTTCTTTTTCAATATCTTCCGATCATGCCACAATTTCCTTTTCTCTTTATAGATCATATCATTGTGATAAGATCATTTCTAATCTCTTCCAATTCATTCAATTGCATAATTCTTTTCTCTCCATCCTTTTTCAAATTAAAATTTAACTCTTTTATCGCCCAATATGCTTTATGCTTTAATTCAACTGGTAAATGGCAAGTCTTACCAAATACTAGTCTATAAGGAGACATTCCAATAGGGGTTTTAAAAGCAGTCCTATAAGCCATAAAGCAATATCTAATCGAGTAGACCAATCTAATTTATGATTATCCACAGTTTTCTCCAAAATTCTTTTAATTCCACGATTAGATACTTCTGCTAAACCACTAGTCTGGGGATGATAAGCAGTAGAGATTCTATAGATAATATTATATTTCTCAATTAATCTCTTAATTTGATTATTCCTGAAATGGGATCCACCATCAGTTATGATCATTCTCGGCATTCCATATCTTGTAAATATATTTTTCTTTAAAATTTTTGAAACACTCCGAGCATCACATCTAGTTAAAGCAATAGCTTCAATCCATTTCGAGACATAATCAACGGCAACCAATATATATAAATTTCTAAATGAAGGAGTAAATGGTCCCATAAAATCTAATCCCCATACATAAAAAATTTTAACTTTCAAATTATAATTTAGAGGTGTTCCATTTCTTCTAGAGATATTACCTACTCTCTGACATCGATCACATGAGTTAATATATCTTTAAACATCTCTAAAAAGAGTAGGCCAATAAAATCCAGATAGTAAAATCTTAAAAACAGTTTTATCAACACCAAAATGACCTCCAAATTCAGAATCATGACATCGTTGAATAATCAAATTTTTTTCTTCTTGTGGCACACATTTCCTATTAACCAGATCCTTACACTCTTTATATAGATAGGGCTCATCCAAAAAATAAAATTTTGCATCATATTTAAACTTCTTTTGTTGTTGTCTTGTTAAATCAGGTGATACAATATCACTTATAATATAATTCACAATATCATCATACCAAAGCAAATTGCTTCCCATAATAGTATAAAGTTGCTCATCAGGAAAAATTTCAGTAATTTCCTTTTCAAATTCAGATAATTTATCATAGTCTATTCTTAACAGATGATCAGCTATTTGATTATCAACACCCTTCCTATCAACTATCATAAAATCAAATTCTTGCAGAAGAAGTATCCATCTAAAGAGTCTAGGTTTTGCATCCTTCTTTTGCATTAAATATTTGATAGTCGAATGGTCTGTATGCAAAATACTTTTAGCTCAAATTAAAAAAGGTCTAAACTTTTCAAAAGCAAATACAATAGCTAATAACTCTCTTTCAGTAGTCGTATAATTAATTTGAGTCTCATTAAGAGTTTTACTAGCATAGTAAATGACTTTGAAAATTTTATCATTCCTTTTTCCCCAATGCTACTCCGATTACATAATCACTAGCATCACACATAAGTTCAAATGGTTTCTCCCAATCGGGTGAAACAATTATTGGTGCAGTGATTAATTTTTCTTTTAATAATTCGAAAGCTCTTGAGCATTCTTCATTAAAATCAAACTTTCTATCATTTTCTAACAATCAGCATAAAGGTTTAGTAATTTTAGAGAAATTTTTAATATATCGCCTGTAAAATCCAGCGTGTCCTAAGAAACTCCTCACCTCTCTCACAGTAGTGGGTGGTGGCAATCTCTCAATCACTCTAATTTTAGTAGGTCAACCTCCATACCATGTTCAGAAATTTTATGCCCACGCACAATTCCTCCTACAACCATAAATTGACATTTCTCCCAATTCAAAACTAGATTTGTTTTCTAACAAAGCTCCAAAACTTTTGCCAAGTTTTCCAGGAAAATTTCAAATGAAGTCCCGAATATAGAGAAATCATCCATAAAAATATCTATTCCTTTATCTATCATATTACTGAAGATAGACATCATACATCTCTGAAATGTTGCAGGTGCATTACACAGTCCAAAAGGCATTCTTCGAAAAGAAAAGGTTCCATAAGGACTAGTAAATGTTGTCTTTTCTTGATCCTCAGGAGAAATAAGTATTTGATGATAACCAGTATATCCATCCAGAAAATAGTAGTACTTGTGTCCAGTGAATCTATCTAGCATTTGATCGAGAAAAGGAAGAGGAAAGTGATCTTTTATGATGACGGCATTTAATTTCATATAGTCAATACAAATTCGCCATCGATTAATTTGTCTAGTGGGTATAATTTCATTACATTCATTCACTTCAACAGTCACTCCTCCATTTTTTTGGTACACAATGTATTGGACTCACACATGCGCTATACGAAATAGGATAAATAATTCCGGCATCCGACCATTTTAAAATCTCTTTCTTAACTACTTCTTTCATTATAGGATTCAATCTCCTTTGCGGATCAACTCTCGGTTTATGTTCTTCATCTAATAGAATTCTGTACATACAAATCGAAGCACTAACTCCTTTAATATCTGCCAAAGTCCATCCAAAAGCTTTATTGTATCTTTTTAAAGTTTCTAACAACTTCTGTTCTTGAAAATCGTTTAACTCCGAAGATGCAATAACTGGCAAGGTAGATGATTCTCCTAAAAACATATACTTTAAATGATTAGGGAGAATTTTCATCTCAAGTTCAGAAGGTTTTATAATATATGGAATTAAGCTTTTATTTCCACCTTCCATAGTGTCTAATACTTCGAATCTCTCCTGAACATACACCAAATCTTCATTCTTCTTAATATCTAAATTTTCTTTACCTTCAATTTCTTCTCCAAACATATTTATATATTTTTCTTCTTTTTCAAATATATTTTCAAAATGATCATTTCTCAAGTAATAACAGACCTCCATCCTAAAACATTCATTATCTTTTTCCATTGAGGGATACTTCGTAGATTTTAAAATATTAAAGGTCACCTCTTGACCATTAACTTGCATAGTTAATTTTCCTTTTTGAACATCAATTACCGCTCTTCCAGTAGCTCGGAATGGTCTTCCCAAAATGATTGGAGTTTTTTTTATCTTCCCTCATATCAAGTACAATAAAAACCACAGGAAAGATAAATTTATCCACATTCACTAGCACATCTTCCACCACTCCTTTAGGGTAAGTAATGGAACGATCGGCCAACTGAAGAGTCACAGATGTAGGAGAAATTTCTCCTATTCCCAACCTTTTGAAAGTTAATAAAGGCATCAAATTAATACTAGCTCCCATATCACATAAAGCTTTTACGAAAAAAATTTCACCTATAGCACACGGAATAGTGAAACTATCAGGATCTTTAAGATTTTTTGGAAGCTTCTTCTAAATAATTGTACTACACTCTCAGTTAGGTGCAACAGATTCATGATCTATAAACTTTCTATTTTTTCTCAGGATATCCTTCATAAACTTGGCATAGTCAGTCATCTATTCCAATGCTTCAACAAAAGGAATATTTATCATTAATTTCTTAAGGATTTCCAAAAAAATTTTAAATCTGTTATCTCTATTTTATTTCTTCAATATTTGAGAAAATAGAGGTGGTGGTTTTTCAGTAGTTGTCTTTATTGGCATAGGAGGATAATCCAAGTCTGGATAAATCTTGTTTGAACCTTTTTCAATTTCCACCTTCTCCTTTTCTATTTCAACTTCTTTTTGCATTCTAGTTTCTAATTCTTTTACACTCCTTAATTGAATAGCCTTAAGTTGTTCCTTGTTTTGATCTTTTGGATTGATCTCAACATTACTTGGAAGTATACCAGAATGTCTATTATTAAGTGCAGTGAAAATATGTCCTAATTGATTTTCAATATTTTTCATAGCGACACCTTGAGCTTGTAATTGATTTCCCATATTCATATTCATTTCTTCAGTAGACAACTTCTTATCCTTAAATTGTGGGTTACTATTAAATCCAGGAGGATAAATTGGTCTAAATTAGTATTTCCTTGATTGTTTGAATTTCCAATTAGATTTATATAATTATTAGCCCAATGCGGGTTAACATTAGCATTATTATTATTCCAATTCAAGTTTGGGTGATTCTTCTAACCAGGATTACAATAATACAAATAAGGATTGTTAGTTCTATTAATAGCATTTAAAGTCTCATAAGGTGTTTGAGATTCTGTCATCTGTCCAAATGAATTTTCCTCCAACACTTGAGGTGGTTGAGAATAATTCATTTCATATTGATTTATTTTCTTAGAAATTGCTGCAATTTGAGAATCTACCATAGTCATCATATCTGAATCATGAACACTAGCTACTCTCTTAGGATTTACCCATTCAGAGGGCCATTGAAAATTATTAGTAGACATTTCTTCAATTAATACGTATGATTCATCAAAAAGTTTTGACATGAATGATCCACCAGCAGCAACATCTATAATAAATCTCAGTGATCCTACTAATCCATTATAAAATGTTTGAATTATTAAACAATCAAGTAAAGCATGATGTGGGCACTTCCTTAGAAGATCTTTAAATTTCTCCCAAGCTTCATCTATGGACTCTCCTTCAAACTAACAAAAGGATGTAATATCATTTCTTAGTTTAGCAGTCTTTGATGGAGGAAAATATTTTGATAGAAACTTTTGAGATAATTCTCCCAAGTTCTAATAGATCCAGGTACTAACGAGTTTAACCACGCCTTAGCTTTATCCCTTAATGAAAAAGAAAAAAGTCTAAGTCTGATAGCGTCACTAGACACGCCATCATATTTAAAAGTAGCACACAGTTCTAGAAAACTAGCGAGATGTAAATTTGGATCCTCATTAGGTGTTCCTCCAAATTTATTATTTTGTACCATTTTGATAATAGCAGGTTTAAGTTAAAATAAATTAACATCAACATCAGGATTTTGAATAGTTATGTGAATTTCATCTGTTATTAGGTTAGCATAATCTCTTAAAGGTCTTGGCAAATTTCCAATATCATTTCTTTGATTATCTTGATTATTCACCATTTTGCAAGATTTTCAATTTATTTTTGTTGTTTTTTAATTTTTCTGACAGTACGCTCTAACTTCTAATCGTAAGGCACTAAACATATTGATCAAATACTACGCATATACAAACACAAATACTTTAATAAAGATTAACAAACACACATTTACACACTACAAAATAAAGGTTTTCTATTACTATATTATTAATAAATACCATTTATACTTTCGTACTTTCTTTCTTAACTCCGTTACCTTCCTAACTTTCTTTCTTAACTTCGTTACCTTCCCCGGCAACAGCGCCAAAAACTTGATGCGTCTGACTTATATTTTGTAAGAATTTATTAAATCAAATTTATATATTTATAATGATTTTGTTATGTCCAAGCATTCAACGCAAGTATACGTATCATATTAAGTAATACAGGGCTCTAATGGAGTCCTGGTTATCGTTCCGACAGGGAAGGCACGTTCCTTATAATATATAGCGTAATGCTGAAATCCAATACTCAAATCACAATTAAAGTTTAAGTTTACTTCTACTAACAAGATGCAAAAAAAAGTAACAGTTATGGAAACCACAATTACTTCTAATATCTTTAAACAGAATTAACTAACAGACACACACTAAGCTATGAATTTGAAAGGTTTTGATATATATGAAAAGTGTCTTTCCTCTTGCAACGAGTATATGATCTATGAATGATATAAAATGATTATTTATTATATTGTGCCAAATATGAGCATAAAAGTTTCTTTACCCTCAAAAAAGTACCCCCTCTTCCAAGCATGAAAAGAACATTGACATATCCTAAGTTCAGTCACTAAATCTAAGGCTAGACTTGGAGGATACAGGATGTCACTACGGAGCTCCCACTCACCCTCACCTGAAGGCTAACCATCGAGTTTAGTTACCAATCTTAGGACCAAATTGGGGATCTCAGCCTGTCACCCTGAAACCTACAATTTGAAGCTCATCAAAACACATTTCTCTATCTATTTGCACTCAATTCCCATGAACTATGCAATTCATTCATGGACATTGAATGGATTCTTCATTATTGTTATAGGACACTCCTTTCAGAGTTAATGTACAACAATCGATTTTAACAATTCAATTGGCCAGATCGAAAAGTAAATTAAGTTTGAAATGAAAAACCATCACAATTTCTTCAATACTTTAAAAGCACTTCAAATCCACATCATCACGTCATCACATCTCTATGCAAGAAGAAAGAAAAAGGAGACTACTCAAAATTCATAGGGAAGACACAATAAAACATGGATTTTATATATAAAAGAAAATTCATACAAACCAAAAAGAAAATACAACTTATCTCTTTCTCTTCCCTAAGAAAATCCCTTGAAGTTCCTTTAAATCCTTTTCTCTCTTCTTTATAACACTCAATTCCCTCTTTAGAATGGAAAGGAAGAAGCAATCTCTCATTTTACTCCTTCTCCTTTACTCCTTAGAGAAGAATCCGTCTCAAATCTTCACTTCTACACTCTTCTCTTCCAAGCCCTAACTCTAAACACACTCACACACTTCTCTCCCTTACCAAAACCTCTTAGAACCTCTCTTTTTTTTTCCAAAAATGATTACATATATTAGAAACGAAATCTCAAGAGTTTCCTTAAGAATCCCTTCAAAAAGTCGCCAAAACTCTTCAAATTTGAATTGCGCCGACATTGGGCGCCAGTGGCACTCTATCGTCAATTAATTCTTGGGCTCTCGGGAAAATGGCGTCGGCGGTGCTAGAAGCTGTTTTCTCCCATTTAGCTCTGAATTCGTTCCTTTTCACTTCTTTTCACTCCAATCACCTAAAATCATCATACACGTAATAAATCATGAAAAATACTCTTCTTTAAAGTGCAATATCACTAAAAATGGGTAAAATTATATAGCAAAATAGTATATATTTTCGGTGCATCAGTTACCAGTCTCGTCAAACATTTTGAAGAGAGGTGGAATAAAGCCTTTAGGATATTGGGTAGAATAAAATTCTTTTAGATAAGGTCTACCCTTCGGAATCAATGATCCAGCCCTCACCTAGGCCATTATTTTTTTTCCTTTTTGTTCCCTACGTTGTGTAACTTCTTTTTCTAGAATTCCATTCTGAGCGAAATCATTTTTCTTTTGAGTACTTACTTCAATTTCTATCGATTCTTCCTTGTCTTCAATAATATGCACTACCTCTGGTCAGACAATTTCAACATTAGACATTGGGTTTGTCAGTGTTGAACTTTGTAAAACCATTAGTGCATTCATCATTTCCTCAACCCTCTTTTCGTGACGATTGATTTACTCATCTCTCTGTTGTATGACTTTTTGTGACTCTTCTTTCATGTCTTCTTCAATGATGATACATCTCGCACTGCTAAAGTAGCTCATGTCTCTACCATGTTTATTTCAAAAGATTTTTTTCTTTCAACTTTAGAAGTGCTTTCTAGTCTTTTTATTGAGAATTCTTTAATATCTGCTCTTAAACTCTTTAGTATTTATTCAATTAAATTAAAAGGATTTGTTTCATAAGTATTTTCTTGAGGAGTGATAGTTTGCATTACCCACAACATCGTGGATTTATTCTGGTAGTTTACTTTTACATACGTTATTACTGAGTATGGGGACAAGGTACCTCTAGAAGCATATCATCATGTTGTGGGTAAGAACATCTACAGCTCACAACATTTTCACAAGGATTTTTATCTTAGTAGATGTTTCTTCTACCTGCAAAAGTAATTTGTTTTGTTTTAGTAAAGAGAATGGACAATCTCTTGTTTTAGCTTTCGAAATGGTTGAATCCGTTACTCTTTGTCTGAGATGAATTTTAGTTGGTACTCGAGTTGTTGTAGTCTGTTGACTTTCCAGAGGGGTCTCAGTATAGTATCGAAGTAAATAGATTCTCTGACGAATGGAAGTTTCTTGTGCAAGTATTCTTATCTTCATTGTTTCAGAAACTACACATCCCATTCTATCTAAAATTTGGGAGAGTAAACATCCTTCCTTTCACGCAAGTCTTTTAAAGACCAAACGTATCACTTGAATCGATGAGGGTCTTCTTTCTTCTGAAAAAGGAGATTGAGGTGTAATAGTAGGAACACAATGGAAGCTACTTTCATCTTCTTCAAGTGATATTGGAAAGAACTTGTTTTCTTTTAAGAAAGTATTGTAAAATATATTTTCTTTAGATTCAGAAACTTCAGCCTTGTTAGCTGTCTTAATTTCATTTTTCTTTCTTTTTCTCATGGCAAAACGGTTTATATTTCTTCGTTGTGTATTAGTTAACTGTCAAGTCTTAGAACTAGACCCAAATTTGTATACAGTTTGTGAAAAAAAATCTTCTTCCTCTTCATGCATATTTTCATTCCTTTTCGATCAACTTCTTCATTGATCTTGAAAAAAGTTTGTTTTGCAGAAGTTGTTTCTGAAGAGTGGTTTTCAGAGGATGGAGGTCTTCATGAGAATTAAAATTGAATTCTTTAAAAGGCTATATAACTTTTGAAGTGTTTGTCTTTGTCATAACATATGGTGGGCCACGAAGCATTAATTTGACATCATCGAATCCAGACCCAAATTAAATCAGTAATTTTTTATATCAATTAGTCTTTACAACTATAAAATTTTAGTCTTAACACTAGGAAAAGATCAACTTCAGAGGATCCATTACAGAGGTTCAGAAGATTCAGGAGTGTAAAATGTAAAAATTTGTTAGAGACTCATTTATAAACTGGGAATTTATTCTTTTATGTCATTTAGTCTTGTCATTATGGAAGATTCCAAATTCAATATGTCATGAATAACTCTTAGAATCAAGGAGTTAGAATTAGAAAAAGAGATGATCTGATATGTCAAAAGGCTGAACATCTTCGGATAGTGAACAAATAAATTAACGAGAGATGGGGAAAGAGGATACTCCACAGTGGATTCGCTACTCTCTTATCACGTCGGACTCATGCTATTGTCGTCGTCGCCAATTCTCTGTCATTATCATTGTTGTTGATGAGTTGTCGCTTTATTTATCCATAACATCGCCCTAGTTTCCAAGTAACTTCTTCTCTCAGATCATGTGAAGGATCTCGAGATTTCAAGAAACTTAAACGAGGAAGGAGAAGGGTAACTCAGATTGGAAAATAGAGAAAACAAAGTGTAGGGAAGTTTATTATGAAAAACATTGTTGAGAGAACTCTAGAGTGTTTAACGTTCGAGATACTCATACAAGGAAATTACATGAATATCCCATAACCAGAGATTTAGATATAATATATATATTTTGAGTTCTTTATTCTCCTATAGGAGCAAGATGCCATAGTTAATTACATCTTAAAAGATTAAGATCGTCTAAAAAAACTCTCGATTAACGTTCAAATTTATTTTTGAAGAAATTTTTTTGTGTCAAGATCAAGGAAAAAAATTTCAAATTTCAATCCTAAGGGTAATATGTTTTTAGGTGTCATATAATACCCTAAAGGTTTTGTTTTGTTTTGTTTTGTTATTGTTGTTTTGTTTTGTTTTGTCATTGTTGTTTTGTTGTTTTTGTTTTGTTTTGATGATGCCGTTTTGTTTCTTTTAGATTTATCATTCAAGCTTCAGAATATCATCCCTACAAAACAAAATTTCCACATCCTAATAATATGTAAAGTAAATCTAAAACAAAATTTGCCTTGTTTCTTTAGTAAACCTGCAAAACATTGTTAGTAGAAAATTATATCTTAATTGTTTATTAAATTTAATTGGTTCTATGTGTGTGTGTGCGTGTGTGTGTGTGTATATATATATATTAGTCAACTCGGTCAAGATGTCTATGTGTTCGTCTTCATGGAGTCATCGGGGTATTAAAATCTACTTAGCTCAAAAGGTGTTTAAACCAGGATCGAAAGATTCTTGTCAGAAACTATAGATTGCATCGTCCAAGAGATCTTCGTAGATCTAAACACTGCGGTTCATGCTACGTTCGGTGAATTTTTTTTCATTAGGGTTTCTTTTAAATTTTAGTATCTTTATGGGATTTTAGGGTTTGGAAAATTTTTTAGGTTCTTTATGATTTATTTATCGATTAAGTTTTGTCATTTTCTTATTTATTTTTGTTTGGGATGACTTGATCAAGATCTCATGGTTCCACCGTTCTGGGTCATTAAGTTGCGGTTTGATTAGTCATAAATGACTAGAAGACACTTTGTTAGCAACAATGGGTTACCTCCTCCAAAATATCTTCCCAAACCAAGTTGTATTTTAAGGTTCAAGTTTAAGTTTTAGTGTCTTTTAGGTTGAATTATTAAGACATGATTTTATGTTTAGTAGCTTTTAATTTTTATGTCGGTTGTCATATTTGTTTAACTTATATGTGAGTTGAGGTTTATGCTCAGTGTAGGTTGAACCTAAGAAAGATTGGTTAAGTCTAAGGTAGGTCAGACTTAGGGTTTAGGTTCAATGTAAATTGAACCTAAGGGAGTTTGGTTAAATCTAAGGTAACAGTGTAGGTTGAATTTCAGAGATTTTGGTTAAGTCTAAGGTATGTTAGACTTGGGGTTTAGGTTCAATGTCATTTGAACCTAAGAGAGTTTGGTTAAGTCTAAGGTAAGTTAGACTTAAGGTTTAGGTTTAGTGTAGGTTGAACCCAAGAGATTTTGGTTAAGTCTAAGGTATGTTAGATGCAGGGTTTAGGTTCAATGTCAGTTGAACCTAAGAGAGTTTGGTTTAGTCTAAGGTAGGGTTTAGGTTTAATGTAGGTTGAACCAAAGAGATTTTGATTAATTCTAAGGTAGATTATACGTAGGGGTAGGCCTAAAGAAATTTGATTTAAGTCTAATATATGTTAGACTTAGGGTTTAGGTCTGATGTAGGCTAGACCTAAGGAAGTTTTAGTTAAGTCTAATGGAGGATAGATTTAATGTTTAGGAACGATGTAGGTTGGACTTAAGGAATTTTTGGTTTAATTCTAATGTAGGTTAGAATAAAGGTTTAGATTAGATGTAGGTTGGACCTAAGGAAGTTTGGTTAAGTCTAATATCTATTAGACTTAAGGTTTATGTCCGATGTAAGCGGGACCTGAAGAAGATTGGTTAAGTTTAATGTAGATTAGACTTAGGGTTTAGGTCCAATGTAGGTTGGACCTAAGGATGTTTGGTTAAGTCTAATGTAGATTATACTTAGGGTTTAGGTCTGATGTACGTTGGACCTAAGGAAGTTTGGGTAAAATCTAATTTAGATTAGACATAGGGTTTAGATACAATTTAGGTTAGACCTAAGGAAGTTTTGGTTAAGTTTAATGTAGGTTAGACATAAGGTTTAGGTTAGATGTAGATTAGACCTAAGGAAATTTAGTTAAATCTAATGTTGGTTCGACTTAAGGTTTAGGCTAAGATTTAGGGTTGACTTAGGTTCAATTTGGGTTAAACTTAAGATTTAGGTTGACTTAGGTTTAATTTAGGTTAAACCTAAGGTTTTAGTTGATTTATGATCAATTTGGGTTGAACCTAAGGCTTAGGTTGACTTAGATTCAATTTTGGTTGACCTTAATGTTTTGGTAAAGCTTAATTTGGCTAAGTCTTAAAGATTTGATTAATTCTAATTTGGGTTAGACTTAATTAGGATATATGGTTGATTAAGCTTAATTTAAGTAGGGCTTAAAAGGTTTAATTAGGTTTAATTAGGGTTAGACCTATTTAGGTTTAATTAGGCCTAATGTAAGTAAGGCTTAATAGGTTTAGATAGTTCTAATTAGAGTTTTTGTTTGTGGTGACATGAGTCCCTCCCTACAACTCATGAATTAAGAATTCTCACAACACCGAGGTCTACTTGATATGAATTAAGCGTAAATGAAATCTTTAAGGGTTAGACCTAATTATGGTTTGTTTGATTAAGCCTAATGTAAGTAAGGCTTAAAGGGTTTAATTAAGTCTAATCAGGGTTAGACCTAATTAGGGTTTAAGTTTACTTAAGCCTAATATAAAAAAGGCTTAAGGAGATTAATTAGGTCAATTTAGGGTTAGAACTAATGAGGGTTTAAGGTTATTTAAGCCTAATGTAAGTAAGGCTTAAGGAGATTGATTACGTCTAATTAGAGTTTGAGTTTACTTAAGCCTAATGTAAGTAAGGCTTAAGGAGATTAATTAGATCTAATTTGGTTTAAACCAAATTAGGTTTTAAGTTCACTTAATCCTAAAATAAGTAAGCCTTAAAAAGATTAATTAGATCTAATTAGGGTTATAGCTATTTAGGGTTTAAGTTCACTTAAGCCTAATGTAAGTAAGGCTTAAGGAGATTAGTTAGTTTTAATTAGGTTTAGATCTAATTAGGGTTTGTGTTTACTTAAACCGAATGTAAGTAAGGCTTAAGGAGATTAATTAGGTTTAATTAGGGTTACACAAAATTAAGGTTTATGTTCACTTTAGCCTAATGTAAGTAAATCTTAAGAGGATTAAATAAGTCTAATTAAGGTTATACCTAATTAAGGTTTAAGTTAACTTAAGCCTAATGTAAGTAAGGCTTTAGGAGATAAATTAGGTTTAATTAGGGTTAGACCTAATTAGTGTTTAAGTTTACTTAAGCCTAATGTAAGTAAGGCTTCACGAAAATAATTAGGACTAATTAAAGTTAGACTTAATTAGGGTTTAAGTTTGATTAAGCCTAATGTAAGTAAGGCTTAAGGGGTCTAATTAGGTCTAATTTGTGTTAGAACTTATTAGGTTTTAGGTTTGATTAAGCCTAATGTAATTAATGTTTAATAAGTTTAATTAGGTCTAATTAGGGTTTAATTTTACTGAAGTCTGATGTAAGTAAGGCTTAATGAAATTAAATAGTTATAATTAGGGTTGGACCTAATTAGGGTTTGAGGTTATTTAAGCCTAATGTAAGTAAAGCTTAATGAGATTAATTAGATCTAATTAGGGTTAGACCTAATTAGTTAGACCTATTTAAGGTTTAAGTTTACTTAAGCCTAATGTAAGTAAGGCTTAAGGAGATTAATTAGGTCTAATTAGGGTTAGACTTAATTTGGGTTTGGCTTCAGGAGATTAATTAGATCTAATTATGGATAGACCTAATTTGGGTTTGAGTTCACTTAATCTTAATGTAAGTAAGGCTTAAGGAGAAAAATTAGGTCTAATTAGGGTTAGACCTAATTAGGGTTTAAGTTCGCTTAAGCCTAATGTAAGAAAGACTTAAGGAAATTAACTTAGTTTAACATGGTTTAAACTTAATCGGGATTTAGTATAAACCTAGATTCAAGTAAAATTAGGTTCAACTAATTGGACCCAAAACCTAACTTAAGTTCATGACTACATTAAATATAGTTAAGTCATATGTCCAAAATTATATTTTTAGGTTAAATTGTAAATTTTTGAATTAACAAATCAAACCCTAAGATCTAAATTCTCATTTTAAATCCTTAAAAAGATTAGAAAACTGGTTTTATTCACTAAGTTAATCTTTAAAGAGTTTCTAACTAAATCTAGTTTTAATTTCCAATTTTATGATTTTTTATAATTATTTTCAAAAATAAAAATTGGATATTTTATATTAAGGATTTTTCCTAATCCTATAAAAATCAGAGATTGTTCCCCATAATGGAAAGATCAATCTCTAAACTTTTTTTCATTTTTGGATTCATAATTAATTTTAATAATTAAATAACTTCATATAGTAATTAATTAATTAAAAATTAAACATAATTCATTAATTTCAATTTTTGTTTTTATAATTTTATCTTATCTTTGCTAAGTTTAGCGATATTTTTATTTTATTTTTCTGAATTTTCTATGTCAAGTTATAAATTTTTGAAGTTATTTGAGATTTTTCTAGAATCAATTAAATAGAAAAAAACACATTTTCCAACTTGTGCTACGTAGTGCTGAATCAAACCTCGGACGAGTCGCAACTTGATCTTTGATATTTATTCTTACATTTTATGAGTTTATACTTTATACTTTCTTTTAATTATATCTCTTTCTTTACAACAACGCTAGAAACTTGAAGCTAATGCAAATGAGAGTTTAATTATTATTATTATAGAATGAGATTCTACGCAAGTATACGTATCGTTATCAAATAATATAGGACTTTCTGATTAAGCTCCAAAATATCAGACCCACAGAAAAAAATGTTAAATATTTTTAACAAAGAAAATAGAAAATTTAATTTTTACTTTTTAAGAACGATCTTACTCAAACACAAGATAATATTCTAAGAAAGAAAGTTTGATACTTTTTGGTACTTTCTTTTAATTTGAAATGAAAGAAAACAACTAAATTTAACTAGATTTTTGCATGATGAAAGCAAATGCAAATAAAATATATTTTTTCTTATTATGAATCAGTAACAATTCATGTAATTATGTTGAGGAAGTATCCAAAATGTGTTGTACCAAATATGAGCAATTATATTATTTACCCTTACTAGAGATGCTATAAAGAACATAGGTTAATCTAATGCTTTAGTAATCTTGAAGACGGGCTAGGCAAGAAACATACTAACTCTCACTCTAGAGTTTCCTCTTCTTCGTTCACCTGGGGGCTAACATCACGTATCAAGGCATAAAACACTAAATCGAACTACGGGCTTTATTATGTTACTTTAAAGTCCTCTAATTCTACACCCATCAAAGTATATCTCCCTATTTGTTTGCACTCAACCATATAGACTACATTCTCACCCATATAATCTAATGTGATTCTTGCCGATTCTTGACTAAGACAATACCATATTGTTTCTTACATGCTCTCATAACACATATTAACATCTTAATTGGCCAAATCAAGAAGTAAATGATATGCAAGATTTTGAATCATCACAACTTCTTCCAACATTGATTTCTTATATTTCACACAACTTCCAACAATAACTTAATTACTTCATCATTTTAAGGAAAAAGATTAAAAAGACTACTCAGAATTCATGGAGAAAATACAATCAAATCATAGTGAAAACACAAGTAGCCCTAATTAAAAATGAAATGTAGTAACAAAGATAAAGACTTATCTAAAAATCCTCTTCACCAAACTCTTGAAGTTTATTTAAAAACTTCACTTTTCCTTGCAATCTTCCTTAGAGGTTTGCGCCCAACACTAAGTACTCCAAATGTCTCTTCTAATCCTATTATAATCTTACTAAAGTAAGTAGAAATGATGAAGTGGAGTGGCGTGATATTTGAAGAACTATCCCAAACACTAAACATAAACCACACGCCCTCCAACAACAACTAATTTCAGATCTTCAAGTCTTCTTTATATAATTTCCCAATATGTGCTTTGGTATCTCCTCAGATTATGTTCAGATTCAATGAATCCTCCAAGAGATGCATCCTTTTAGGAGTAATTTAAATTAATTTTGGCACCAAAATGAAGTTACCCACGTTTGTACCAAAGGATCCCTCAAACACCTCTTCCAAATGGCACCAAAAATTATTTAAATTATCCAAAGTAACTGTCGCGCTCGGCCGCGAGCCTCTGGCGCGTAAGCGTCAGGTTCGGGTGCTTAGCCGCCATAGATTAATTTTGTACATTTCTTCATTTTTACTCTAAACTTAGTTGTTTTTCACTCCTTTAATCACATTTATCCATATAATCATACCTGCAAGAAAAATACAAAAAATACCTTCCATTAAAGTGCAATATCATCAAAAATAAGTACAAAAATGTGTATAAAAATATTAATATTTTAGGTATATCAAAATCTCCCAAACTTAAAATGTTACTTGTCCTCAAGTGACACTATAATCACATAAAATCAAACAAGCAAATTATGTGAATGAGTTTCTTTAGAAGTTTCTAAAATTTTGTTCTAGAAATGTAGTAGTCTAATTTAGAAAAAATTTTAGTAAATGAGACCAATTTAAAGTTTAGAAATCTCTTAGGTAAAAATTTATGAAAAATATGAGTTCCAATCTTATTCAGAAATACCTGTAGATTTTTTCAAAATATAGGGCTTAGGCATTTTATTTTCTATACTTAAAGATACTAACTATATTATATTCATAAACTTCAAGATTTTCTCAAATCTTATACGCTAAAAAAATCATGTGTGGGACCAATTTTTGATTAGGTCCTTTAATCCTCATGCTTCTCATTCCTTTTTCACATACTATTTTTCCCTTTTCTTTTCTTCTTTTTTTTTTCTTTTTAGGAAAGAATTACTATATCTGGATCGGCCTTTAATAATTTTGAATTCCACCATTCCTTTCCTAAATTAAAAGGTGTATATCTTTTACTTAGAAATATAATAAAAGTTTTGTAAATTATTTTCAATAAAAGAAGTTTAATTATTAAAAAATAAAAGTCAAATCCTTCTATTTTTCCCGAAATACAACTTTTCCTAATAAAGATAGTTACAATATATTTATCATTTCTTCACTAAGAAATTTTTAACTCGAAATGTTTTATCATTACTATAAATTTTAACTCAATTCTCATACTCATTTCAATATTCAAAATTTTACTTCCTTAATATAACTTCATACACATAATCATCTTTTCAATCAAAACCAAATTTATTTATAGCACAACTGAGAATAAATAAAATTATAGTTTTTAAAATTATTTTTCATCCCCCCCAAAACTTAAAGTTTTTGTTATGATAAAACATTTAAGCATAGTAAAAATATACATGGGTAGGAATTGAAAACTATAAGTATCATGCTTGCAGAATTTTTTATATCCTAAATATGCAAGTATAATAATTAAAAATAAGAGTAAAAAAAATCAATCAAATTTTAATTTTACATTTTATATAAAATAAATTCAAAAGACTTCTAAAGTAATGGAGGTAGTAAAAGCAAATTCACACATTGTTGAACAAAAATCTACAACAACATACAGAAAATATATATGGTAGTAAATTTAAAAGTTAAACATGAAATTAAATAGTGGCTTTTAATAGTGTTCTAAACCTTCCTAGTAGTTTCTGGAAGAATTTCTACAATATCAAACAAAATACACTACAAATTTGCTAACACATTTACTATCACAAAACACTAAAAAATTACATCACATAACACAAACAAATAACATCCACAAATAACATAAAGAAACTATAGTAGTTCACCAACCAGTACATCAGATCGTTCAATCACAATTACAACATAAAAGTCTAAATAACAACCTCAAATAAAAAGTTCACAACACACACAAAATAACACAAAAGTCCAAACATAAGATCAATCCTAAGCCTCATCATCATTCTCATCATTATCTCCTTTGTTTCAGGCATGTGTAGGCCTGTATGGGGTATAGTGTGGATGTGGATGTAACATAGCACTATGATTTCCTATAATCAGTCTGTCCATATAACTGTGATAACTCTCCTCATACTCACTATGCTTCTACAGAAAATCCCCTATACGATCTACTTTTCCTTCAATATCATGTACTCAATCCACAGTATAATTAATATTATTTTTTGTTCTATTCAATAGTTTTGTTTACGAATTTGTAAACTGACCTGATGATGCATGAGAAGTTGAAGCACGAGATGTGGAAGCAGCAAAATTAGAAGCACCTGAAGCTCTAGAGAATCCTCTTCTCCAACCAAAAATAGAATGCTCAGCGTAAGTCTTCACATTCACACTAGTAATCGGCTTAAGAGGCTGAAGGACCTCTTCTCGGTTATCTATTCTCACACTAGCCTGCTCACATAATGAATGAATAAGAGAAGCAAATCACATACCTGCAGTAGTAGCAGCTCTGGTAGAACTCCAAATACACTCATAAATAATCGCTCCTATTTCAATTAGCTTCTCATGCTAGATACAAAAACTTTAATGTGCCTCTTTCCCTTGTGACTTCACTCAGATGATTGGAGGGAATCAGTTTGGATGATATAAAGTAATGTCATGCCTTAGAAGTGGCATTCAGATTTGACACAGGGTAGTTAACTCTTCTTTCAATTGTTATTTTCCACAGTCCTCTTCCATCAGTCAAAGCAGAGATAATTTTATCCAACTCCTCCTTCGTAGGATTATAATTAGAATAAAATCATAATGCAGTAAGTGGCAGCAGGTAAAACTCGTTAATTACCTTGGGCGTGAAATGAATTAACTGCACTCAAACCAACATGAAATTTTCTTCTGTCTCGGGGAGATTTGCATAAAACTCCCGCTCAACAGAAATAACAGCTACGGTCGAGAAACAAAAAAAATCTTTCCCAAGTTCTTCTAACAATCATATCATTTGTCTCACCACCGGGCTTGTCAAAGCATCA
The DNA here is from genome assembly GCA_022702705.1 of Papilionanthe hookeriana x Papilionanthe teres. Taxonomy (NCBI): domain Eukaryota; kingdom Viridiplantae; phylum Streptophyta; class Magnoliopsida; order Asparagales; family Orchidaceae; genus Papilionanthe; species Papilionanthe hookeriana x Papilionanthe teres. Next base: position 136,822,315 of record CM040429.1, on the reverse strand, counting down.
CTCCTGAATCAATTTATGTGACTATAGTGTCTGCACGTAATGATCATGAGCCTTCGAACTCATAAACTTGTCTAAATCAAAAGTGGTTCTCCCCTTGCTCCTTTTTGTTTTTGGTGTCATTTCTAAAATTTGCATAATACTATTTGGTGTTAATCTTACGAGCATTATGTATTGTGTTCTATGTTTTTTGATTAAATACTATAAAATTCTATGTATTGGTGTTAATATTCAGAAGTGGCAGCTTTATTTGTTAAGCTAAGATCATGTAGAGACATTTTAATTCTAATTCTTTTCATGGTAATTGGTGCATGGGTCATTATGGTTCTATTTGGATAAAACATAGATCCATAGTATTTTCTTTGTGGAAAGACCACCTTATTTTTGCTTCATTATGGTAACTGGTGCATGGGTCTTCTTTTTCTATGATTTTTGGATTAATAGTCTTTCATTATTTGAGGTTTTTGGTAATTCTGTTTTCATTTGGTTCCAATTCCCTAGTAAAATCAAAGTTCAGGTTATTTTAATTAATGGTAATTTGATATTTGTTAAGCATTAGGCTGCTCCTAATCAATATTTACATCTTATTTATTGCATTCATGTTATTGTTATATGCTTGGATTAGACTCAGCAGAATTCATTTTAGATGCCTTTGGAGGACTACCTTGATGCTAATACTGATCGGTGATTAGCCCTGTTGTGTGAACAAATTAGGGTGATTTGAACCTACCTCAGGAGTTTTTTTTGCTGCCATTCTGGGATGATTTACTCACGTGCTATCCAATTATATTCTCCATCTTTATCATGTTTAATATATGTTGAAAGGGGTGAACATTGGTTAGTAAGGCTATATGTTGGAATGCGCATTTGAGAAGCACCTATTATGATTCTTTCTTATGTTATTTCATTGTTGTACCTTTGCATATGTGAAAGATATTGCATTTATTGGAAAATATACAAAGGTGGGAAGAATTGGGGGGTTGGGGACTTCACATCCTTTTTGAAGCTTCTTTTGTGCTTGGTTTTGGCTTTTTTTTGCCTTGTTTAAGGCCGGGTTTTGCCATTATGCTGGCTCTGTTTTTTAGCAGGTGGTTGCTCGGGTTGGTGTCATTTCATGTGTGGCTTTGAGCCTATTAGCTGCTCGGTTTTACCCTGTGTGCTGGCCCTGTTTTGAGCATATTTTTGGGATATTATGGGGAGTCTTAAATGGTTTTTATTTTAAATGAGCTTCAACATGCTTTTGTATATGCATTTTTCTATTTCTCAGTGATCTTCACCTTATTAGAGAATGGGGAAAGTTTGGAAAATATTAGATAGAATCATTGTAGTCTTTATACTGATTTGTGTCACTTTTGATTGAAGATTGGGATTGTCATAAATATCCTGAAGAGTGGTATGTATGTAAGTGCCCCAACATTGGGGTTCTGTCCAGATTTGATGGCCCTACTCTTGTAGGGCAACCACTGGTGGTGATAACAACCTGGGGTCCTTGCTCTCTTAGGTTATTTTTCTTCTCTGGAGGGTGTTTTAGAAGAGTGATATGTATGTAAGTGCCCCAACATTGGGGTTCTGTCCCGCTTGGATGGCCCTACTCTTGTAGGGCAACCCCTGGTGGTGATAACTACCTGCACTTTATTCACATTCTATGTATGGAACAACTGCAGTTCTGTCCAGATTTTAAAAAGAGCTGATAACTAGCTGCACTTTATTCTCCAAACTGCACCTGTTGGTTTTTGCTCCAGTTTTATTCTGCACATTATGATTGTTAATTAATTTTGAGAAGAGAAGAGGTTGGCTTAGCCTATGTATACATTTGATTTGACTCAATTAAGAATCAGGTAACATATTTTATTCAATTAGTTGCATGCAATGCTTCATATAATGATATTTACATGCTAGATTAATAACAATTATTATATATAAATTCTAGTTCAGCCCCACGTTTAGCCCAATGTTTTTGGAAATTCTTAAGTTCAACTAGATCAATGCAAGTAAAATTTGGACAACATAAAATGTTGATTGTTAAATCTTCTCTGGAGGGTGCTTTTCTAGAATTTTCACTTGTATTTGAACAGCTACAGCTTGCATTTACAGTTTTAAAAAAATTCTTTAGGAATCCAAACCTTCCTACAGGGTTCAGCATTGGCTTTCAGTTCAGAGATACTTAGCATCATTCTTTTTTTAAAAATTTGAAGGGATATTAGCTTTGTCAGCTTTAGCTTTCTCTGCTGCTTCTTGATCCACTTAGAAAAGTACCTATTTTTAGTGTGCATTTCATGCTAACTTTATGCACATTTTTAAAGATATTAGACTTTAAAGGAAGAAATTTTGCATATTTTTGTCTTCAAGTATAAAAATATGATTTTAGAGAAAATGAAGCAAAAACTATGCAATTTTACGCCAAAATGAGCAAAAAAAAATTCTTACTTAGCACATATTGATATGTCTTTTTATGCTTAATATCTTTTATTTCTCACATATTTTTGGATGAAATTATACTTTTGAGAAAGGCCATTTTTATGTCTATCTTGTAGATGAAGATGTTACGAACGCAACGCAACTGAAACGGACTTGAAACGGAGCCAAACGGAGCAAAACAGTGGAGCCGCCCAAGAGCCAGTGACGATGAGAAAATGGTTCCTAGGCACCATAGAAAATGGTTCCTAGGCACCAGAATCAAGGCCTAGGCGCCAGAATCATCCAGAAACGATTATTGGACAGATTCTTGACGACTTTGGGAGATATTTTGAAGGTGTTAAGTAGTTTATAGACCTTCTAGAAGCCTAGAAGTTATTCCTAATATATAGGACATGTGATACAATGTATCTGGACACATTGGAAAGGTTTTAATCGCGAAGAGGTGCGAACTAAAGTGAAGGGGTGTGACTGTTTTGGGCACAGAGTCTGGCGCCTAGGCGCCAGAGTTGGTTTCTAGAAGATTCAATGAATGTGGACTACTTTTGAAGAGGTGCCTTAAGCAACCCTTAGCCATTTTCTATAGAGAAAATCGCACCCTATAGTCTCTCTTTCTTCTCCCTTAGTCATTTTAGTCATTTTAGAGTCATGAAGATGTAGATTTCTACATCTTATGGAGATATTGGTGAGGGGTTTTGAGATATTTATGTAAGGGATGTATGAGCGGCGCATGGATCGGTGGGAAACTTTGGTGGAGAGATCTTCTTCTTTCCTTCAGAGGGAAAAAGCTAAGTATTGTGTTCTTCATTCTCTTGTAATTGTTGTAAATACTTTCTAGTAGATTTTCTTTATTTTAAGCCAAGTTTTATGTCGTCATTTATCCATGCTTTGTAAGTGATTTTTTTTTACTCTTTCTTTTAAATGAAGTAGTGGCATGTGTAGGAAAATCATTTTTATGATAGAATTAACTATTAAATGCTTCTAGGTGATAGATAGTTGCATAAATATAATAGAATACTAATGAAATAAGTTCCTTGTTGGCACTTAAATTATTACATAATTCTATCAACCCTTTTACTTCTTATGCCATTATTTTCATTTACTTTCGTTTTGTAATGAAATATATGCATGTTTAGGAATCAAGATTTGCTTAGATATTTTCTTATTAAATTATGGTGATGATATTCATACTGGATCTTCATTTACTTTACAAATTGATCACTTGTATTGTTAAAACTCGTTGAAGAATTCTGAGACCTATCCGGAGATGAGTTCTTAACTAGTAGATATCATATGAATCCTTGGGTAATCGAAGGCTTTATGCGGGTTATTCAAGGTGAAGTGCAAATAAATAGGAAGATATTATTTATTGGGCATAGAATTGATTAGATTTTATAGTGATAGACTAAATTCTAATAATTTGGTTTATAGAAAGGGAACAGGTCACTGGTAGGGCAGACCATAGCCACCCTTGGACATCTAGAAGTGTGAGCCTAGATTAACCCATTCTACTAATAAAATATCCTGAACCGATCTATAGATTAGCCAATATTCTCTATGCCTGGACCAAAGGGTAAAGAATAGGATTGCTTCTATTTGGCACTACTACATAAAATTCTAAGCTTCTCTTTCCTACTGATTATATATGTAATTGCAAAAGAAAGGTAGTCTTTAACATCTCAAAATTCTCCAAACCAATTTATCCATAAGATATCTTTTTATTTAAGAACTTTATTTAGGATTAGTTATTATAAAAAAACATTGTAATCGAAATTCCAAATTTAGGCCTTATAGAAATAGACTGGAATTAGCCTAAAGGATTGCTTACCTCGCTTCTCTGTGGGATCGATACTGGGGTTATAAAAGAAAACTCTATATTACTTGAAACGATATGTATACTTGATTAGTACCCCTAGTGTGTAAAATATTTTCTAAAATTTTACAACATTTTGATTTTGCACACTAGCCACTATTTATAAATTGAGTCAAGTTTTTGGCCAACTTTTGGAAGCAAAAATTACTGCGTTATTTGCGGTCAGGTCATGTTTTTGGCACTGTTGTTGGGGAAGCTTCGGTAAGAATTTTAGGAGAATTTTAGTTGAAATAATTTGGTTTAGACTTGGAAAACTGTAGTGTCATAAAAACTATTTTTGTGTGAAAATGTGTTTTGTTATATAAAAAAGTTTTGTAAAAAAAAAGAAAAAAAAATTGTTTGTGTGAAAAATAAGGTGTTCGTGAAAATGTTTTGTTGTGTTGAATATATTTCATCCATTATTTGTTTAATTTTTAATGTATTGTTTGTTGTGTTATGTATGCAAAATAGAGGATCTACAAGACTTGTGCATTATGATTCCGAGTTTGAAAAAAATAAAAAAATAAAAATACAGAAAGGACTCGAAAAACTAGTAATGGAAATGGAAAACATTCAAGATAATAACTTGGGAAATTATCATACTTCATTGAGGGATTACATAAATCCTATGACAAATGAAATTCACTCAAGTATACAAAACCCTGTCATAGAAGCTAACTCGTTTGAAATAAATTCTGAGATTATCCAACTGGTGCAGAACAATCAGTTTGGAGGAACTCCTTTGGAGGATCCCTATTTACACTTATCTAGTTTTCTAGAACTTTGTGCTACATTTCGTTATAACGGCATGTCAGACGATGTTGTTAGACTAAATTTTTTTCCTTTCTCACTAAGGGATAGGGCTAAAATATGGTTATACTCATTAGCACCTGTCTCTATTAAAAATTGGGAGGAGTTAACTCAGAAATTCCTAGCTAAGTATTTTCCACCTTCAAGGACTATTAAACTTAGAAACGATATTATATCATTTTGTCAATATGAAGGAGAATCAATATACAAATCCTGGGAAAGATTTAAGGAACTCTTAAGAAAGTGTCCACATCATGCTCTTTCCAATTGGTTAATCATTCAAACTTTTTATAACGGGTTAGTAGGATCCCTTAGATCTATAATTGATGCTACTGTTGGTGGTTCATTAATGTCAAAATCATTTAATGAAGCGTATGCATTAATTGAAAAAATGTCTACAAATTAATTTCAATGGCCCTCTGCAAGCGAAAATCATAAAAATATAGCTAGTGTTCATGATACAGATGTGATTACAATTCTTGCATCTCAGATTGCCGCAATATCAAGGAAGTTGGACCAATTTGGAATGAACCAGCCTCAATTTACTTTTGTAGGTAAGGAAAGTTCATTAGGGTGTATAATTAATTCTAACTTATCATATGACTCTTTAAATACCATAAACAACCCATATTCTAACTTTTACAACCCGTGTTGGGAGAACCATCCTAAACTTAACTGGAATCATACTACTGATGGTGGAAACCAAAAATGGGAAAATAATCATGTGAATCCTAATGGAAGATGGAATAATCTGGGGAACACAAACTATAAACCTTCATATCCACAAGATTCTAACAATGATCAACAATTTGAGGATAAGAAGATGTCTATGGAAGAAGTGTTAAGTCAAATGGGAAACCAGTTGCAAAGTCAAAATGCTGCGATTAAAAATATTGATAATCAACTGGAACAAATTTTTAATTCACTTAGCAATAGACCCTAAGGAACACTTCCTAGCAACATTGAGATCAACCCTAAAGAGAACACTAATGAACAAGTAGAAGCTGTCCAATTAAAAAGTGGAAGAGAGATAGAGGATGTGGTTAGAAAAGAGAAAGATGTTGTGAGAGAAACAAATGAAACTAAAATACCTAAAAAATATGTTTCTAAGTATTTGGAAAAATTAATTTCTCCAACTAAAATCAGTTTGGAAAGACCACCACCTCCATTTCCTCAAAGTCTTAGACAGCATGAGTTGGATAAGAAATTTTCAAAGTTCAAGTACTTAAGAAGTTAACGATAAATATTCCTTTCACTGAAGCTTTGGAACAGATTCCAAGTTATGCAAATTTTATGAAGGAGATATTAAACAAGAAAAGGAAAATTGGGGATTACGAGACAGTTGCACTGAGTGAGGAGTGCAGCGCTATACTTCAGAAAAATTTTCCTCAAAAATTTTAAGATCCTTGTAGCTTTACAATTCCTTGTGCAATTGGAGAAAGATTATATGGAAAAGCTTTATGTGATTTAGGAATGAGCATTAGTGTGATGCCTCTATCTATATTTAGAAGGTTAGGTTTAGTCGATATTTCTCCTATTACTGTAACCCTTCTGTTAGCTGATCGATCTATCATTTATCCAAAAGGAGTTATAGAAGACGTGCTTGTTAAAGTGGATAAATTTATCTTTCACATGGACTTTATTGTATTAGATATGGAGGAAGATAAAGAAATTTCAATTATTTTAGGGAGACTTTTCCTTGTTACTGGACAAGCTATGATAGATGTGCAAAAAGAAAAGTTGAGTATGAATATTAATGACCAGGAAGTAAATTTTGATGTATTAAAGACTATGAAATATCCAGCTGAGAGAAAAGAAGATGAATGTTTTTGGATAGATGAAATTGATTATCTAAGTAAAGATCCTTTCCAAGAAAGTTTTAAGAGTAAGTTAACAGATGAGATTGAAATGGATTTTCATGATGATTTAAAAACTTTTTTTAAAGAAGACTGTAGGTATGTTCAGGAGAGATGTGAAATGATGGACGCTACCAAAAATAGTAAACTTTTAATTCCATTTGTTGAAAAATCTCATGAACTTAAGATGGATGTACCCCATACAATTTTAAAGCCTACCTATTTTGGGAATTCATCAACACAACCAGTCTTTATATCTTTACATGCGACTCAATCACAAGGAAAACATGAATTGAATGATGAACATGATAAAATTATTGAACTAAGACTTGGAAGCGAATTTGAGGATAAATTTAAAAAGAACTTTGAGTTGAGAAAAGAGGATAAGAATATTGGAAGACCATTGGAAGAAATTCCTAAGGAATTAGAAAAACCTATTTCCTCAACTAAGATAGATCCTTCATCATTTAATAATTATAAAGGGGAAGAATTGGAAGATAACTTGAAAAAGAATAGTGACATAAAAGAATTTGATCCTGAATCTGAATTATCTAAAGAGAATCTGATACAAAATTTGGGAGATATTGAAGTATCTTATAAAGATCCATTTCTTATAAATTTCAGGGATGATATCAATATGCAAATTCAGAAAATCAATAGAAGAATATTGAATCTAGAAAGAAACTTGAGGAACAATGATATAAATCAAATTGAAAATGAAGTGCTAAATGAAAATTTAAAATTTGAGGATTTGTAGGAATCCCTGGATCTGGAAATGATTGAGCGATTGATCGAGGATTACTTAATTGGAATTTTGATCCAGGAGGAATCATTTGTCGGGCCCGCGACATTAAAACCAAGCACTTTATGGGAGGCAACCCATAGTTATCAGTGTGCTTTGATTTAGTGTGCTTGAGAGTCATGATTGTTTATGTTTATGTTTTGTGTTTGCTTTAGTGCGGATTAGATTATTGTTATGAGGTTATGCCTTGGTCTTGACTAAATTTGTATATGACTTCTGGTAGTAGCAGGCTGACGAGTCTGTTATAACTCAGAACTGGAGCTGAGCATTACTTTGAAGCATGTAGAGTTTGGACTTAGACCACTCCATGTCAACTCTATTACTTCCTTTATCTGACTTTGTTTTCACTAAGTAAGGTCATGAAATTGCTTAATGAACAACACCTGGATGGACTACACTATTTTTATTTATCAGATTATCGTTATTAGTGTAGTTTCTTTCGTTAGAAATTGAAAGTAAGGAGGGGAAATGTGAGTAGAAAGGAGATCAAATTAACCTCAATTGATATTCATGTACGAATCTGCGAGTCTATGTATTTTAGTTTGTGTGTTTGTGTTTGTGTTTGTGTTTGTGTTACAACAATTTAGAGATTTGAAGAACACTTAAATATATTCTCATGCCAATGTTTGTCCCGCTTGTTAGACCTTTCTTTAGTTTAATTTTATTCTAGCATGTTTAGTTTAGATTTACTTTTTATTGTAAATTGTTATGTCTTGATAAATATTTGTACATGTTTTTGACAAACATTTGTGGTAGATAGAATTTCTGAACTATTTTTCTTCCTTCTTATATTTTCTGTGCTGAATGTTATACATGTTCAAATTCATGTTTGGGGGTAGGAAGAAAATATATTTTAAAGTTAATATACTTCCTTTAAGTTTCATATTATAACAAGCATGTTTTAGGCTAGATTTAATTTCTTCTGCAATCATTCTATCATGGTTATGCATATATAAAAATTTGATAGGATATTGTAGTAGTTAGTAGATTTATCTTTTATTTTTCTTCCTCCTACATTTTATGGAATTAATTGCAAAATATTTTAAAATTCAAGTTTGGGGGGGAATGAAAAACAATTTTCAAAAACTTAAATTTTATTTGTCCTCAAAAATTCTATAAATAAATTTGATTTTTGATTTAAAAATAATTATGTGTATGAAGTTATATTAGGGAAATAAAATTTTGAATATAGAAATGAGTAAGAAAATTTAATTAAAATTTATAGTAATGATGAAAAATTTAAAGTTAAAATTTTCTTAGTGAAGAAATGATAAATATTGTGTAACCATCTTTAGTAAGAAAAGTTGTATTTTTAGAAAAATAGAAGGATTAGAATTTTGTTTTCAATATTTAAATTTCTTTTATTGAAAAATAATTTTCAAAACTGTTATTATTATATTTCTAAGTAAATGATATATATCAACCTTATGCTTTAGGAAATGAAGTGGAATTCAAAATTATTAAAGGCCTGTCCAGATATAGTAATCCTTGCCTAAATAAAAAAAAAGAAAGAAAGAAAGAAAAGGAAAATAAAAAGAAAAAGAAAAGAAAAGAAAAGAAAAGTATAGTATGTGAAAAAGGAAGGAGAAGCTTGAGGATTAAAGGACCTAATCAAAAAATGGTTCCACACCTGAGCTTTTTAAAGTATAAGATTTGAGAAAATCTTAAGCTTAAAAATATAATATAGTTAGTATAATTATTTTTAATAAAGATTTTTAAGTAAAGAAAATAAAAATTTCTAACCCATATATTTTGAAAAATTTACAAGTATTTCTAAATTAGATAGCAACACATATTTTCATACTCTTTCATCTAAGAGATTTCTAAACTTTAAATTTGTCTCATTTACTAAAATTTTTTTTCTAAATTGGACTACTACATTTCTAGTACAAAATTTTAGAAACTCCTAAAGAAACTCATACGCATGATTTGCTTATGTGGTTTTACATGATTATAGTGTTACTTGAGGACAGGTAACGTTTAAGTTTGGGGGAATTTGAACCACTTTAAAATCTACCTATTTTTAGTGTGCATTTCATGCTAACTTTATACACATTTTTAAAGATATTAGACTTTAAAGGAAGAAATTTTTCATATTTTTGTCTTCAAGTATAAAAATATGATTTTAGAGAAAATGAAGCAAAAACTATGCAATTTTGAGCCAAAATGAGCAAAAAAAAGAAAGTTCTGACTTAGCACATATTGATATGTCTTTCTATGCTTAATATCTTTCATATATCACATGTTTTTGGATGGAATTATAGTTTTGAGAAAGGTTCTTTTTATGTCTATATTGTAGATGAAGATGTTAGGAACGCAACGCAACTGAAATGGGGCGAAACGGAGTTGAAACTGAGCCAAACGGAGCAAAACAGTGGAGCTACGCACAGAGTGGCGCCTAGGCGCCAAATCCGGCTCCCGGTGCCAGTGACGACGAGAAAAAGGCGCCTAGTCGCCAAAATCAAGGCCTAGGCGCCAGAATCATCCAGAAACGGTTATTAGAAGGATTTTTGATGACTTTGGGAGTTATATTAACGGTATTAAGTAGTTTCTAGACCTTCTAGATGCCTGAAAGTTATTCCTAATATATAGGACATGTGATACAATGTATCTAGACACATTGGAACGGTTTTAATCGCGAAGAAGTGTGAACCAAAGTGAAGGGGTGCGACTGTTTTGGCAAGGAGTTTGGCGCCTAGGTGCCAGAACATGGCACCTAAGCGCCAGAGTCGGTTTCTAGAAGATTCAATGAACGTGGACTACTTTGTGCCTTAAGCAACCCTTGGCCATTTTCAGAGTTCTATAAATAGGAGCCCATTCTACAGAGAAAATCGCACCTTATAGTCTATCTTTCTTCTCCCTTACTCATTTTAGTCATTTTAGAGTCATGAAGATGTAGATTTCTACATTTTATGGAGAGATTGGTGAGGGATTTTGAGATATTTATGTAAGGGATGTACGAGCGGCGCATGGATCGGTGGGAAACTTTGGTGGAGAAATCTTCTTTTATGCTTCAGAGGGAAAAAGCTAAGTATTGTGTTCTTCATTCTCTTGTAATTGTTGTAAATACTTTGTAGTAGATTTTCTTTGTTTTAAACCATGTTTTCTGTCGTGATTTATCCATGCTTCGTAAGTGATTTTCTTTACTCTTTCTTTTAAATGAAGTAGTAGCATGTGTAGGAAAATCATTTTTATGATAGAATTAACTATTAAATGCTTCTAGGTGATAGATAGTTGCATAAATATAATAGAATACTAATGAAATAAGTTCCTTGTTGGCACTTAAATTATTACATAATTCTATCAACCCTTTTACTTCTTATGTCATTATTTTCATTTACTTTCATTTTGTAATGAAATATATGCATATTTAGGAATTAATATTTGCTTAGATATTCTCTTATTAAATTATGGTGATGATATTCATACCGGATCTTCATTTACTTTACAAATTGATCACTTGTATTGTTAAAACCTGTTGAAGAATTCTGAGACCTATCAGGAGATGAGTTCTTAACTAGTAGATATCACATGAATCATTGGGTAATTGAAGGCTTTATGCGAGTTATTCAAGGTGAAGTACAAATAAATAGGAAGATATTATTTATTGGGCGTAGAATTGATTAGATTTTAGAGTGACAGACTAAATTCTAATAATTTGTTTTATAGAAAGGGAACAGGTCACTGAGTAGAGACCAACCATAGCCACCCTTGGACATCTAAAAGTGTGAGCCTAGATTAACCCATTCTACTTAATAAAACATCCTGAGCCGATGCATAGATTAGCTGATGTTCTTTATGCTCGAACCAAAGGGTAAGGAATAGGATTGCTTCTATTTGGCACTACTACATAAAATTCTAAGCATCTCTTTCCTACACATTAACTATGTAATTGCAAAAGAAAGGTAGTCTTTAACATCTCAAAATTCTTCAAACCAATTTATCCATAAGATATATTTTTATTTAAGAACTTTATTTAGGATTAGTTATTTAAAAAAAAATATTTTAATCGAAATTCCAAATTTAGGCCTTATAGAAATAGACTGGAATTAGCCTAAAGGATTGCTTACGTCGCTTCTCTGTGGGATCGATACTGGGGTTATAGAAGAAAACTCTATAATACTTGAAACGATAGGTATACTTGCGTAGTACCCCTAGTGTGTAAAATATTTTCTAAAATTTTACAACATTTCTATTTTGCACACTAGATGCTATTTATAAATTGGGTCAAGTTTTTGGCTATCTTTTGAAAGCAAAAATTACTGTGTTATTTGCGGTCAGGTCACTTCTCCATATGAATTGAGTTGTTTCTCCTTTATTGTGGTAGAGTCCTTTCTCTTCTACATAAATATATAAGAATTGGGTGGCATAAATGTAAAGAGGAAGTTTAGTTGTCAATACATAAATATATAAGAGTTGTGTGGCATACATGTAAAGTTTATTAGTTATGAAAGGATGGTTACCTTGCACATGTGTACCCTTTCTCTGCTGCCAGAATTATGAACAATTAATTGTTAATAGTATTATGAAATATTAATTAAAATTTTGCTGCAGTTTTTTTTAAGGATCGTTTTTTTGGTATCCAGTAAACTTGCATAGTTGGTGATGAATGATAGTTGGGGCTTCATGTAGAAGGTTTTTTTGTAAATGCAAGTTGTAGGAATTGTGATTTTATGGTATTTGATGTGCTGTGATTTGCAATGGCAAGGTGTTAGAAGTTCATATAAATAGAATGTTATAGAGCTTCATGTAAATTATTTTCTATTACAGTAATAAAGAAATAATATTCTTTTCCCGTGGATATAGGTCAATTCGACCGAACCACGTAATTTGTTGTTTCCCTTTTCTGATTAATTATAATATTTGTGTAAATTTTCTATCTTATTGCAATTTGCAGTTTATATACTTCTGTTTGTGTGGTATATACATATGTGAAATTTTACATCATATGCCTCAAAATAGATATAATTAGCCAAAAATTCGGACGATATGTTCATTTATAGAAACTTGCATCCCAGATGAAATTATAAATAATGAGGGATAACCTTCAGAATTAGAGGACTAGTTATTGAATTTAGGCTTTCTGAAACTGATTTGAACCCATGTTTGGGCATGGCTCAAACCAGTATCACTCAAATATTTGGTGATTTGCTTATATATATACCACACATGTCTTGTGCATTTACATATTTGTCAATTTACAGTTTATTTACTTCTGTTGTTTTCAACTCAGATTTCTTCCAATGTGAATTTTTGGCTTGGGGTTAATGTTACAGAAATGATGTGTATAAAGGAATGATATAATTTATATTGAAATTTAGGGCCTCGTTTCAAATTTCTATGGTACAACAAAGGTTGGTTGAACTTGCATAGTATATTTGGTAATGTTGAGGATGAATCATAAATTCATCTCTTTTGTTGGCATTTTCAAATGCCTTCACTATGCTGAGCTAGTAATACTTCACTGTTCCGATCTTCAAATGCCTCCACTGTGCCTAGATATCTAATTTTATAATGTCTTCAGTGTGCCGAGATAGCTAATTGAGAACACCTTCAAATGACCAATTTATGATAATGGAGATCTTTAAAGCTTTTTAACTATCAAACTAGCAATATTTGTTAATTTTTTTTAGCACCAAGGTTCTCTATACCAGCAAATTCATCTGTGATACTCTTCCTTTACTGCTTCTATGAATTAAATAGATTCAGGAAGGATTGAAGGAATTATTGAAGAATGAGGATGCTAGAAATGGGTGAATAAATTTTATACATTATTAATTTGCTTCATCTCTTAAATTTGTTTCATTTCAATAACATGTGCATTGTGGAGCAACTTAGATGGCCAAACATACCCTTTCTTAATGACAACAGTTGCCCGCACAATTCGGTAAGTAGATTATCTTGATTTTAACGATTTTATAGCTGATCTAATCTCTTTTAAATAAATGCAGGACCATGAGTTACAGGTGTTCGGGGAAGTCCGCGCAAGCGATGTGCCGTTGTGGACTACCGGCCTTACTACTTACATCACGTCAGCAACGTAGCTATGGACGACAGTTCTATGGTTGCCCAAGGTGGAAAGACGGAATGGACAATTACAGGTTTTTCAGGTGGGCAGATGGACCTCCAGAATCGACTTTATCCCAATTAGACAACGTTGCACGGTGTTCCACGGTATCACAACCGGAGAACATCACTTCTGGTTCTAGTGTTTTGAATCCACATAATGTTGGTCGGAGTTCGATTGTGCACCAGAACAATGGTTCTCATGAGATGTTGCTTTTGCATTTTAAATTGAATGTTATAATCCTATTACTGGTTGTAGTTTCATTATGTACTTTTATGTTAGTTAGGTATCTTGAACTCTATTTTAAGTGAAGTGAGCAGCAAAATTTAGTTCTGTTATGAATTTGGTTTGTCCCCGCATCAACTGCTCAAAGTTTATAGTTATGTTAATTTGGGTTGAAAGAAGTTGATCGATTCGTTTTATATAGCTGCTCCTGCAAATTTTCCTTTATTTGAGTTAACTTTATGTATTAAACAAAATTAAAATTATGGAACAATTTGATCTGTAATATAATTTATGATCAGCTGAAAAGAATTTGAACAGTCTCGTATCAGCAAATACCGTTAATTTAAAATATATTTCTTATTTTGAATTGTTGCTTATTTAAATAATATTCTAAAGATAAGAGAATAAACAAATTTCATAATGGAATTTCTCATAAGTTTGAAAATAAGATTTCATATTACAAAATTAGAATTTAAATTATAAACAAGATTTATATTTGGAAATATTTTTTTGTTAAAAATTATTTTGTAAAACATTTATGTAAATGCACAACTACATATAATATTATTTTAAACATATACAAATATTTGTCATGAGTTTCAAGTGTTGGCGGCTCCACTTTTGGCAATAAAAATGAGTGAAATTTGTTATTTTCTACAAACAATTGCGAATCATTGTTCTCGAACCGTAAAACCAAAGCAATGTAATGAACTTATTCGGTTCGGGGTATAATAGACGTTTATCCACATACGAACTGCAAATCATTTGTTTTCCAAACGCATATAACCAAAGCAGACAAACGAACTATCTAGATCAATTCGTTGATCAACAGTTATCGAGATAAACCGTTTATCAACATAAGTTGGATAAAACATTACTGTCCAACCATACCCTAAATCTACCTTTTAAGGGAATCTACCTCTCTTTTATCGATCACATTTGAGCCCAATCATTCTTTTTTTACTTCATTGATATCATCTTGTCGAACCTTCTTGTCGACAATCTATCGCCCGTTTGGGATACGATGATTCACCCTCTGCAACTATGACCTAGTTAGATTTTTAAAAAGGATGTTCCTCTGAAGACAATATGGTTATTTCCAAGGCCTCAATCATCAATGCGCTATTGTTCATTTGTATATATGAGGGATTCACCCTCTCCCGTAAGAAAACAATTTAATAAAAATAAAAGATTATCACAAATTAATTATTTTAATAAAGATATTAAATATTTATTATTATAAACTTTTCTCTAAAGTAAATGAAATTTAAGTATTTTAAAAATTTTAATATTTGGTTAGGTGAACATAAAATATTGGTAAAATTTTAGTGAATATTAATATCTTAGGCATTTAAAATTCACTCAAATTATGTACCTTCCAAATGCACATAAATTGTAATCTTAAACTTCATTATCTACGCCTACAATCACCCATTACCGACGCTCACTACCACTACTTGTTGCGGACCCCTACCGTCACATTGTTACTAGCCCCGATAGATCATATTTACATTGATATTATTTTATTTTTTTAATCAATTAAAATATATAAAATTTCAATAATCAAATAATTCAAATATATTTCAAATACATTGTATTATAATTACACTGCAATTAAGTAAAACTTATTATAAACCAAAAGACACCTAAATCCCTTGTCCCCATTTTATCTTATCAATATAAATAATAATTGCCATCCCTAAAGACAAAATAATAATAATTGAACCGAACCCGAGAAATGGATTCCGGCGACGGCCACGATCCTATTTCCCCGACCACTTCTTCCCCGTCAGGCCATATAGTAACCATCCCTTTCCCGGGCCGCGGCCATATAAACCCCATGCTCTCTCTCTGCCTCCTTCTCTCCCCCAAAACCCTAACCATCACCATCATCGTCACAGAAGAATGGCTCAACATAATCAGCTCCGATCATCCATCCCCATCTCTACCTTCCAACCTCCAGATCTGCTCCATCCCCAACGTCCTTCCATCCGAACGCACGCGCGGCAGCAACTACGCCGAATTCTTCAACTCCGTCATCTCTAAAATGGCGGATCCAGTTCAGCGAGTGCTTGACGAGCTCAACCCGCTGGCCGATGTTGTCGTCGGGGACGCGCTTTTGCCGTGGGTTGCTGGAATATGTCAGAAGAGGAATGTTCCTGCCGTGTCTTTGTGGACGTAATCGGCATCTTCGTGCTACGCTTTGTACAAATTCGATCAACTTGATGCCGCCGGCTGATTGCCGGAAGATTTCTCAGGTGAATGCCCTCATTTGGTTGTGTGTGTGTTTTCTCACATTCTCGCTGCTTTAATTTGAGAAATTTACATAGCATTAAATTTTTATATATTAGCAGATCTAATAGCTAATTATAATTCTTTAGTGTTATAATCATATCACAATTATATATATATATATATATATATATATATATATATATATATATATATATAATAAATTAGAGATTTTTATTTATAGCAAATAAAAATTTTATATTTAACATTAAATAATAGAAAATTTTATACTTCTAAAAAGTATAAAATAATTTTAGATTCCTACTAAGTACAAGAAAATTTAGACGGTATCGTAAATCAAGTATTTTTTTTTTTTTAACTTGCGGTTTTCATACAATTTCTTATATTTTTTTTATTATAATTTTATTTCGGTCATATAAATAAATCAGAAGTTTCTAACTTAACATGTTCCAATAATCATAGTACTTGTTAAAGTGTTTTTTTTGGAAGATTTATATAAGTACCACAATTTCTATGTATCTATACATCTAACACTTGATATTTATAACACTTCGGTTTCATAAAAATATCCAAAAAAATATTTACTTCACTTTTCAAAGGTTATAAATAGTTGTGATTATGAAGTAATATCAAGGATTTGAGTGTTATGTTTTGGGATGGGAATATTGAGGGCTTCAATCGATTTAAAAACAAAGCCGCAACACTGAAAATACGTGTTTTCACTTCTTTTTTCTCATTTTTATTTTAAAATGAATCGTCAGCTTGTCGATCTTCATATATTTCTCTTATTTGATTAAATTTTCCTCCTGAATTAGATCAGTGATTCGAATTGGAGATGAACTAAATAAGAATAGATATATAATAGAGTGATAAAGAAGAGAAAAAACAAAACGTGGAGAGACAGCATGTGACAAGCATTGCAAGGATGGGGCAAGTATGTCCGCTCAAACAAGATTGGGTTGATGCACGTTGAACTAATATCCGCGAAAAATTATCTACATAGACTACCCATAACCAGAGAATCATGTATGTGCTTGTTCTGAGGTCAAGTGCACTCCTAAAGGAACGTATTCCTACTAGTTAATTACATCTTAAAGGATATCTAAAAATACTCTCGATAAAAAGGATTTCACTTTATATTATCATGAACTTAGGGTATAAGTCATCAAAGGAAGTTTATTCCGTGTGGGAATGTACATATGTTTCTAAGCTCTTGCTAAGCCATTGGGCAAAGAATGAGTCTCTCACATCCCAAATAGGTAGCCGCTCTTCGGCATATGGAGCCTATAAAATAACCTAAATCATTTTAACGGGGATATCTCAATACGTCAAAGCATGTCTGGGTCATAAGGGCTGAGAACAAATCGTCGTATTCCAAACGGGCGACAGCTCATTTTCATCATGTCGTCAAGATGATAACAACAAAGGCAAAGGAGTGACGGGGCTCAACAACAGGATGGGTATATTGATCCTAAAAGATAGAGATAGTTGGGTCAGGGTACTACAGACTCATCATGCCAATCCACCCGGTCACGAAGGTAGTCGACTCAACACGTCCAGATATCCCCGGTCAGCAATCGGTGAATTGTGTAGTCCACGGGAGACCTTGGTAGCCCTATGATCAAAAGAACGAGACTCTATCTAATGACTATTGCCTGGAGCTCCAAGAGGTGGGACACATACCCGCCGAGATGTCAAGGATGTCTCGGGAAAAGAGAAAAAGTGGATGTTCAACTAAAAAACTGAAAACACTCTGAACAAAAGGACTTACACCCCATCGGGTTGGGGAGTCTTCCAACACTCTAGGCACATTAGACAATTTTCAATATAGATAAAAGTATGTTGGGTCAGTCAGGTTAGAGAAGAACGGGGACTCCTCGGGACATGCAATATAAATATAATTATCTAGAGCGGTCATTAATTATTATGGATGCCCTATTAATATGACTGGTTATGACCATGCATGCAGCCCGTTTAAAATCCAGCCTGAAGGCCACGTAGGAAAGTAAAATTTATAAATTTTAAAGTTTCCTGAATATTTTAATCCAAAATATTAATTATCTTAAATATTTTATTTAGGATTATTGTAGAAAGCTTTATAATTTTAAATCCTAAAGAGCTTATATTGCATCATGATTCGTACAACCCACAGAAATAAACAAGGAAACTATCTAAACATGCAATAAGGCACAAAACAAGACAAGACAAAATTAAATAATATGAAAGGCCGATGTCGTTGGGTCGACAACATATCCCAAAAAAGAAAAATCCGATCGGACTCCGCATATATAAGCTGGGTCCTAATTCCATACATGAATGTCAAATGCAGAATTAATATATGGAACACAAGCATCTGCTCATGATCCCTTCAACGTAGTTCTTGCATCAAAACACCTTGGCATCCGTGCATGTATCTTATTTCCGCTACAGAACTCTCCTAGACTCTAAAAAGTACATAACAAAAGTGAAAAAGGACTCAACCTACAAGGAAAACAACGTTAGTAGGAAAAGTCATGCAACATGTATAATGAGTCCTGCTTATAAGTGGGGGAGTTGAAAAGCGCATGCAAGCAAAATGGTCAGAAATCATTACGTGCTCCCCCATAACGGTACCTGTGTGTGTGCACATAAGTAGGCATGCCTCTCTGCAGAAAAATGGCTTAACACCCTACCATGCATATCTAGCATGCAATCACACCAAAAGCATAAAATAGGAAAGATGTCTAGCTAGGCAACCAATCCAATAAAGAACAATAGTCAAACATCAAAAAGACTACCTAGCACAATTGAGGCAGGTTTGCCATTTCTATAAATTTCTTTTTAAATATTTTAAGTTTTCTAATTTTCTTACGGCTCCTCTCATTTCAGTGTCACACGATACTAGTTTCTAAGTCACAACGACCAAACTACTCATAATAAGAAACTAAAGAGTTATGTGGTCTGAAATTATAAAGGAAGCACAAAACACAGTTTCACTATTATTGAAATGTAGCAAAACAAGAACACTGATTATAGACTAGAAATAGAAAGCATGAAACACGATATATAAGAAAAACGAAATAAACATAGTAAAACACGACACAACAAGATTCAAATCAAAACTTTGTCGATTCCAGTAAAACTTTCCTAAAAATAGAAATTTAACGTTGTTCCCCGATAACAATACTAAAACTTGATACGACCAACAAGTTATGAAGTATTAGCGATCCACGCAAATGAACATATCGGTCAAGTAACATATGGATCTGAGTTCGTGTATCGATCACACAGAGAACTTTTTAATTTTCACTTTGAAAAGGTTCTAGCCTGAAGTGTTTGACATTTGGTGATTGTAAAACTTACTAATGGTACATAGCGTAAAGCCTAAGTGAAAATAGTAAGAAAGCTGTGAGGTTTTCTATCAATTGTAATATTCTCTCCTGAATTTGGTCTTTAGGAATCTAAGTTTAACTATGTGATAAAAATTTATGGGTTTCATTAAGAATAATCTCCTCATCCCCTCCTGGACATCTAAGAAGGTTTGGAAATTATACAAATTTAGTTGCCTATATCAAGTGATTATATCAAGATCATGTATTTCCTTACATGATCACGCTAGCCCATAAGTAATATTCATATTCTCTCAAGTCCATATAAGTTAACCTAATTTGTTCTACTAGCCTTTTTCTGCACAACTAGATCACAAAACATTTTAATGTAACAATTGGCTGGATTGAAAGTCAATGAAGTTTTAAAATTTTATTTGTGGCTCACATTTAATTAAATAACTTATCAATAACTTATGTCATTAATCTTATAACATAAGTTCTTTATTTTCTTAACTCATAACTTATGTTATAATAAATGTTAACTTATAATAACTTAAGTTATTTATTTATTTAACTCATAACTTATGTCATAATAAATTATAACTTAAGCTATTTATTTTATAACTCATGATAACTTAAGTTATTTATTTTCTTAACTCATAACTTGTGTCATGATAAATGATAACTTAAGTTATTAATTTTTATAACTCATAAAAACTTATGTTATCTATGCCATAACTTATGATAACTTATAATATTTATATTTGTAACGCATGTAACCCCTAAAATGAATCGAAGTTACTAACTTATGTCATTGATTTTGATAATAAAAATCAATTAATTTATTAAATTATTATAAATCCTATTGGTTAGTAACCCCCTTGATGGATGGTAGTTAAATAGAGCATAATTTAAATAATGGGTCATCTCTTTTCCCAACACACCACGTACATTTCCTTCTATCAGAAAATACAGAAAGTTAAAAGAGATTAGAGAGAGAAACTCCATCTCTTCAAGATTAAATTTTATCATTATGATTACAGGTATGTGTTACTTTATTATAGATATGTGAAAATCATGAATTTAAAAGATCTTGGCTATTATGTATTTTTAATATTTGTGTCATAAATTTCTAACATAAATTTCTAACATGTGGTTTCAGAGTCTTGATTATTAAATTTATGATTTTTCATATAATTTTATTTATATTAATTGTATTAAATTTCCGATGCGAATTAGATCTTGAATTAGATCACTAAAGTAAATTGATGTGATTTAAATTATTGTTTATTTGATGTCGATGTTATGTTTAATTTGTTAGTCACCAAAGTGACCAAATTAGTAAGTTTAATAGACGTCAAATTAAATAAATTCAATTACTCAAGAGTTTGTGATGCTTATTATGAAATAATTTAATATTTTATTACAAAAATATTAAAATTCATTGAATATAAAATATTTTTGAATCGTCCAAAGGTTGATCATTTGTTTTATAATCTTTGAATATAATTGTAGTCTATTATATACTTAATTAAGATATGTTTATATATCTAAAGATAATAAACATGTCTAATTTGAGTATAAACAATTACCAATTATTAAATTTAAGTCAAGCATCAATTATGTTTATTATCGTGTATTGTTATATCACCCAAAGGAGATTTCGATCTACTATTATTACTTATAATTATTATTTTAATCGATTTTTATATGAATATACTATGTAAGTTTAATGTTCGAAACATTAATGTACGAGCATGTTTTATTTATTTGCAGTAGCTACTCATGTTTCTCTTCATTCGCAAGCTACATCTGTTCAAACATTCAATGAGCTTAATTTCTCTGAATGACGTAAGCAAGTCCAATTTCACCTTGGTGTTCTAGATCTTGATTTGGCACTCACGGCTGAGAAACCTCCTGCTCTTACTGATTATAGCAGTGCTGAGCAATAATCTTTGTATAAAGCTTGGGAAACATTGAACAGATTAAGCTTAATATTTATGTGAATGACTATAGAAAACAACATTAAGTGTACATTTTGTAACACTGAAAGTGCTAAGGAATTTATAAAATTTGCTGAGAATTGTTCTCAGTCTGACTCTGTTGATAAGTCTCTTGCTGGGACACTATTGAGTACGTTAACCAACATGAAATTTGATGGTTCTCGTCTTATGGATGAGCATGTCGTTGAAATGACGAACATAGCGACGAAGACTTAAGACCACAGGAATGGAAGTGAATGAAAATTTCCTAGTGCAATTTATCATTAACTCCTTGCCTCCTAAGTATGGTCCATTTCACATAAACTACAACACTATGAAAGATAAGTGAAATGTGAATGAACTACAATGTATGCTCATTCAAGAGGAAGCAAGGCTTTAGAAAAGAGCAAATCATTACGTTAATCTCATGGGTCACCAAAGAAGAGCTGCAAAGAAATCTGGAAAGAAGAATGGAAAGGGCAAGCAAGGATCACTAAAGCTTAATGTGTCGTCTGCCCCAATTCATAAAGAGGAACATAAAGGAATTAAATGCCACTTTTGCAGAAAGCCTGGACACTATCAAAATGAGTGTCAAAAGTGCAAAGATTGGTTCAAAAAGAAAGGTAAACCTTGTGTTTCTGTATGTTTCAAATCAAATTTGGCAGAAGTTCCTTATAATACATGGTGGATTGATTCTGGTTGTACCACTCATGTTTCTAATACGATGCGAGGATTCGCATACCCAAATCATAAACTCGAATGAAAAGTTTGTCTTCATGGGAAACCGAGTCAAAGCACCAGTAGAAGCTATTGGAACATGTCAGTTAATTTTAGATATTGGACATCATTTAGACCTTTTTTAAACACTTTATGTCCCTTTTGTTTCTCGTAATTTGATTTCATTGTCTAAACTTGATTCTATTGTATACTCCTTTAAATTTGGAAATGGTTGTTTCAGTTTGTTTAAACACAGTCATCTCATAGATTATGATATTCTTTGTGATGGCCTATATAAGCTTAAAATTGATAACCATTTCGCTGAGACTTTGATGACTTTGCATCATAATATTGGTACTAAACGTGATTTTATGAATGAAAATTCAGCTTATTTTTTGCATAAACGTTTGGGTCATATAACCAAAGAAAGAATTGAAAGATTAGTCAAAAAATGAAATTATTAATGAATTAGATTTTTCTGATCTTAGCCTTTGTGTGGATTGTATTAAAGGAAAACATACAAATCACACACTTAAAAAAGCTGCCACAAGAAGCACACAGTTCCTTGAGATTATACACAGTAATATTTTTGGACCTTTTGATGTTCCATCTGTTGGTGGAGAGAAATATTTTATGACATTTATTAATTACTTTTCACGTTATTGGTATGTCTATTTATTGCATTAAAAACCTCAAGCGATAAATGCCTTAAATGTGTATATAACGGAGGTTGAGAGACAATTAGACAGAAAAGTGAAAATTATAAGGTCTGATAGAGGCGGTGAAAATTATGGAAGCTATCATGAATTTGGGCAATGTGCAGGTTCATTTGTTAAATTCCTTCAAACTAATGGCATGTGTGCTCAATACAGTATGCCACAAATACCACAACAAAATGGCGTTGCAGAAAGACGAAACCGTACTTTAATGGAAATGGTTAGGAGTATGATGAGTAATTCTTCTTTACCCTCATCATTATGGATGCATGCCTTAAAGATCATCGCATATTTGTTAAACGAGGATTCCTAGTAAGGCAGTTCCAAAGACTCCTTTTGAACTGTGGATAGTAAGGAAACCTAGTTTAAGGCACCTCCATGTTTGGCGTTGTCCGGCAGAAATAATAATATATAATTCACATGAAAAGAAACTAGACTCAAGAACAATTAGTGATTTTTTTATTGGTTATCCAGAAAAATCTAAAAGGTATAGATTTTATTATCCTAACCATAGTACAAGAATCATTGAAGTCGGAAATGCTAAGTTCATTGAAAATGGTGAAGTTAGTGGGAGTTTGGAACCACATAAAGTGGAGATCCAAGAAATTAGGGTTCGAGTTTCTTTACCGAAATTTCTTCTCGAGTTGTTATTCCTACGAGTTGTTGAACAGTTTGACAACTTACGAAGCAACAAATAAATGATCAAACACCCGACAATGAAACTGTCACTAATGAACATGCATTAGATGAACCACATGAAGTAGCACCTAGAAAGTCTCAAAGACAAAAACAATATGCTATTTCTGATAATTATGTGGTTTATCTACATGAGTCTGAATTTGACTTCGGAGTCAATGAAGATTCAGTTTCATTTTCACAAGCCATAAAAGGTGAAAATTCTTCTTAATGGTTAGATGCAATGAAAGATGAGTTGAAATCGATGGATCACAACAAAGTTTAGGATATCGTTGAATTGCCTGAAGGTTGTAAAAGAATCGGGTGTAAATGGGTCTTTAAGAATAAGTGCGACTCGAATGACAATATTGAACGATATAAAGCTAGACTTGTTGCCAAAGGTTTCAGTCAGAAAGATGACATCGACTATAAAGAAACATTTTCTCTGGTTTCTAAGAAAGATTCATTTAGAATTATCATGACACTAGTAGCTTATTTTGATTTGGAGCTACACCAAATGAATGTGAAAACTGCCTTTCTGAATGGGAATTTAGGTGATGAGGTCACATGAGTCAGCTTCGAAGGATTTTCGGTTGAAGGAAAGGAACACATAGTGTGTAAACTTAAGAAATCAATATACGGACTTATACGAAGCTTCCGAAAATGGTATCTTAAGTTCGATGATACTTATCACGTCATTTGGATTTAAAGAAAATGCTTGTTGATCGATGTATATATCTAAAGGTCGATGGGAGCAAGATAATATTTCTTATTCGTATGTTGATGACATCTTGCTGCTTCTTAATGATCTTGGTTTATTATATGAAATCGAGAATTTTCTATACAGAACTTTAAAATGAAAGATATGAGTGAGGCATCCTATGTAATTGGAATTGAAATATTTCGTGATAGATCACAAGGATTGTGAAAGTCGTCTTAGAAAACATATATCGAAAGAATTCTTAAGAGATTCAATATGGAAGGGTGCTCGACAAGTGTTACTCCGATTCGAAAAGTAAATTCGAACCTTACAGTGTCCAAAGAATGATTTGGAATGTAAACAAATGGAAGAAATTCCTTATGCATCTATTGTTGGAAGTTTAATGTATGCTCAGACTTGTACCAGACCAGGCATTAGCTTTGTTGTCGAGATGCCGGGCAGGTATCAAAGTAATCTATAAATAGATCATTGGAAAGCTGCAAAGAAAGTTTTGAGGTATCTACAAGAAACAAAGAATCACATGCTCACTTATAGAAGATCTAAAGATCTTGAAGTGATAGGATATTCAGATTCAAATTTTGTTGGATGTGTTGCTACCAGAAAATCAACATTTGACTATTTGTTCCTTTTGGCTGAAGGAGCAATCTCATGGAAAAGTCATAGTATGATTATCATAATTGCTTCCATTATGGAAGTTGAATTTGTGACTTGCTTCGAAGCTACAATTCAAGGTTTATGGCTACGGAATTTTATTTCAGGACTTGGACTTATCGACAGTATTGCCAAGCTGCTGAAAATTTATTATGATAACTCTGCAGCAGTCTTCTTTTCCAAAAATGACAAGTATTTCAAAGGTGCTAAACACATGGAATTAAAATACATTGTCGTTGAGGAAGAAGTTCAGAAACATATGGTGTCAATTGACCATATTAGCACCAATCTCATGATTGCGGATCCTTTAACAAAAGGGTTATCATCGAAGACATTTAACGAACATGTCGTAAAAATGGGCATTACCAAAACTCTTTATTAGTTTTATGCTCTTCATATTTTGACACGTTGAATCTCAATTTTTTCTTATTTCGATATTTATAAGTCTTGTTTTTATCTTTAATGTACGAGCTTTATGTTGCATGATATTAATAAGATTTGTCTTCAATAGACGTTATGGGACCAATGATGTTAATTCTCATTATGTTAAGAATGTAATTGATATTGTGATACGAGAGTGATCTGTATCGATAAATTGATGCACAACCGCCATGATTCATATTAATTTCACACTTATTAAATAATTTATGATTTAACCAATATAATGAAGGATTTATCTTACATTTTATGCGTTATGTTATGCACTATTAAAATTAAGTTAGCCAAGTGGGAGAATGTTAAATTTTTATTTGTGGCTCACATTTAATTAAATAATGTATCAATAAGTTGTCATTAATTTTATAACATAAGTTTTTTATTTTCTTAATTCATAACTTATGTTATAATAAATGTTAACTTATGATAACTTAAGTTATTTATTTTCTTAACTCATAACTTATGTCATAATAAATTATGACTTAAGCTATTTATTTTTATAACTCATGATAACTTAAGTTATTTATTTTCTTAACTCATAACTTATATCATGATAAATGATAACTTAAGTTATTAATTTTTATAACTCATGAAAACTTATGTTATTTATGTCATAACTTATGATAACTTATGATATTTATATTTGTAACGCATGTAACCCCTAAAATGAATAGGAGTTACTAACTTATGTCATTGATTTTGATAATAAAAATCAATTAATTTATTAAATTATCATAAATCCTATTGGTTAATAACTCTCTTGATGAATGGTGGTTAAATAGAGCATAATTTAGAGAATGAGTCATCTCTCTTCCTAACACGACGACGTACGTTTTCCTCAATCGAAAGTATGGAAAGTTGACGAGGATTAGAGAGAAACTTCTATCTCTTGAATCAAATTTTATTATCATGAATACAGGTATATGTTACTTTATTATAGATATGTGAAAATCATGAATTTAAAAGATCTTGTCTATTATGTATTTTTATTATTTATGTCATAAAGTTCTAACATAAATTTCTAATATGAAGAACAAAAAGTTAACTTATCAACATTATACATTTTTAATTGAATTACATTATATGCATAAAACACGGAATTCCTAAATTACTAATCCAAAGGAGAAAGAAGAATATACTCACTACTCATATTTTTGAAACAATAAAATACACTTTATTCATCAAAGCAAATCAAAATACAATGAGTTAGGAATAAAAAACTCGATGGAAAATAGAGAGAAGATGTTATAGTGGACTTTTTTACTCCTTCACAAGTTTGATTAGATTATACAAGCAATTTACACACAAAATTATCACACACTCTTATCATAAGGATTTCTCCACACTTATTAGTTTTTAAAACACTCAATTTGACTCTCGATTCTATGAATGGTTCGACCAATGCAATAAAATACTCTATTTCATGAAACGATCCATTCAAACCGTTCAAATGATCAATACACGTGAACTGCCAGCATAGGTGCTAGTCTATGGTGTCTGGGTACTAGGCTCTAGTGCCTAAGGGTTGCAAATCCAACATCCCTTTTTGCAGCACTCTATTCTTCATGTTTATGGCATTTGTCGCCTATGCACCGGTTTGTTGGGGATTGAGGCTAGACCATGGCGCCATCAAACTGGCGCCTATATTTTTACTTCTCTCTCATGACTGGTTTGAAAGCTTGCTTGGGCGCTTAGGCACTGCTTGGCTTGTGTCTGGGCGCTCTCCAACACTTGGCACTAAAATCTCCATCATTTAATCTTTCATTAACTTTTTATGTAGGTCCTACAAAATACATCACAAATATCTTTCAAAAGTGTAAAATTAATATAAAATTAGCTTAAAATAAAACATGAAAAATCACATCTCATTTTCACATCAAATACTAAATTTGGATGTTGGCAAGATTTTGTAAATCCGAATTTATAAGTTTTAAATTTGTTATCAAACAGATCTCAAGTTTCATAATGATAAAATTATAGAACGGATTAATATTGTGTGAGATTTAATCATTAGTAACTTCCACAACTTAAGATATTGGCAAATTAAGCTTATTTCTTTTGTGTTAGATGTATAAATACATAAAAATTAGGTGATATTTTTGTAAATGCCCTTGTATTTAATATTAATAAAATATTTATAATCTGCTTCTTAATTAACATCCAAATCCAATGCAGGGGTTGAAGCACTATCTTACCTCCCGGACGTCTCCTCAACCAACATCGCCGGCCTACTCCCAAACGCCACCAACCTCGACCTCCTCCGCGCAATGTCCCGCAACTTCTACTGGTTCCACACAGCTCACTCTGTCCTCGCCACCTCCTTCGACAACCTCGAGCCCTCCGTCATGGCCAAAATCAGATCAGATTTCTCCATCCCAATCTACCAAATCGGCCCCCTAATCCCTCACCTCCTCCTCCCCTTCCCTCCTTCCTCCCCTCCTTCCTCCCCCTACCTCCCATGGCTCGACTCCCAGCCGGAGTCCTCCGTCCTCTATGTCTCCTTGGGGAGCTTTCTCTGCATCTCAGACTCTCATTTGGAAGAAATCGCCAAGGGGCTCATGGAAAGCAAGGTGAAGTTTCTATGGGTTTTGAGAGATAAGCTTCTTTGTGTGGATGAAGATACGGGCCTTGTTCTGCCATGGTGCCATCAGCTTAGGGTTCTCTGCCATTCCTCCGTCGGTGGGTTTCTGACTCACTGCGGGTGGAATTCGACGCTGGAGGCTGTTTTCGCCGGAGTTCCGATGATCACCTGCCCCTTCTTTTGGGACCAGGAGCCCAACAGTAAGCTTGTTGTGGAGGATTGGAGGATTGGGTTGAGGCTTAAGGAGGAGGATGATGAAGAGGAGATTGTGAGGAAGGAGTTGGTTGTGAAGAAGGTGAGGAAGCTGATGGATTTGGGCGATGAGGAGAGTAAGGGGATGAGGGAGAGGGCGGCGAGGTTGAAGGAGATGTGTGGTAAAGCTTTGGAAGTAGGAGGGTCTTCGCAGCAGAATCTGGATGCCTTCTTAAAGCAGGTTATAAGTAGGAAGGTTTACTAAATTGAAAACATTGCGATACCTTCTATTTATATGTTGGGAAATTTTACGCAGAAGACAACTTTTATATATTTACATATCTAACACTCAAAAGTTTGATATTTATATTTAACACCTCATTATCCTAACTTTTATATATTTACATATCTTACACTTAAATAATGATGATATTTTAATATGATAATAAAGCTCTGAGTGGTATGCATGTCCATATGAATATTTCAATATTAGGTATATAAATACATAAGAATTGCGTGATATATAAATTTCACATGTATTTATAAAATTTGGTATCATAAATTTATGCATAAAAGTGTGGTCCTGTTTTGCTTTAAAATAGTTAATAATAATGATATTTTTTATATATGCAAAAGGATAATGTGATATGTGTAATTGCCGTGAAATAGTTTGTTTGGTTTAATTATGGCTTGGAGATGTAGAAAATTGAGTTAGAGTGTTGTTTTGACCTCACTTTTGTGATGGTTCATTTTGAATGGCATTCATGATCTGTCATTAAAAAAAATGTCTAACAACATTGACTCCTTAAATCTCATCAAAAATTCATAAACCTTAAAATATAGGGCAAAACCCTAATAGACTCTTTTATGCTCAGATCTTGATGACACTCTAGGATGATCATAAGGATGGCAGTAAACCCTAATTTAGGATCACGTGGATCATTTGGTCAACCATAGACCTAATTGGTCAAGTTAAAATGATCAATTTTGGACCCAATGACCATCACAGAGACCATTTGATCAAACATAGACCTAATTGGTCAAACTTTAGTAAACATGGTCAAATTTGGACCTAATGACCAATCCAAAGACCATTTGGTCAATCATAAACCTAATTGGTCAAACTTTAGTTAAAATTGTTAATTTTGGACAATGATCATCACATAAACCATTTTGGTCAACCATGTAACCTAATTGGTCAAACTTTAATCAAAATAGACCACCATGATTAACCTTTTTGTTAACATTGTCAAACCAAACCCCATCACCAAACCCCATCACCAAACCCAATGACCCCATGACTAACCAACCATTACAAGGTCAAATGAGTCATCATGGTCAACCTTGAGACCAAAATGGTCAAACTTTGGTAAACTAGTCAACTTTGGTCAAACTTGGTCAACTTCACCATTTTTGTCAAATTTTAATCTTTCAATCAAATTATTTTATTCTCTTAATTAAGTAATCATTTAATTAATTAGATAGAGTGAAATTAAGGATCATTAGACCTAGATTTTCAGTTTAAAATCATGGTCCAAGCCATGGTAATATAAACCCATGGCAAACCTAAACCCATGCTTTACCCTTAAACATTAAATCCAACTCATGGCCTATGGGTATTGAGTCATCCATGACCCATTAGTGCTTACCATGACATAGGTAACCCATTAAAAACCTACGAGCCATCATTTTTGACCTAATTCAAAGGTCATCATGAAAGAAGGGATATGGATATGTGTCATTCCTCCCTAAATCCAATGTATGACTTGTATGCTTAGGTGGAATGAGTTAGCCAGCTCCATCTCAAAATCCTCACCACCTCGCCATCTCCCCAATGGAAGAAAGCCAAATTCATGGCTAAATTTTTACCTTAATGAAGGCTCATCATGGATATCACTTAGGGAAGCTCGTCCATGGCTATCTTCAATTAGAACCTTATCTCCAGCCATCATGAGACTCCTCACCTTCATCCCCAATCAATTCCATGCTTATCCAAGCTTAGCCATGGCTCATCCATGGCTATAAATAGGCTAACCCGAGAGCCTCCCATAGAGAGAGGCCTCTAGCTACAGTTCTCACTTCCAAAAACCTTCAACACCAAACTTGTTCCCCATCCCCTGAGCAATTAATCCTCCACCATTTTAACTTCTGTAATATAATAAAAAGCTACAATTTCTCACCTAAAAACTAGGAAATTTTTTTAGCTCAACATAAAACTCTTCCAAACTTCAAATTAACCTCTTCAAAACCATCACTGGCCCAAAAGAAGAAGTTTCCAATCAAAATTAGTCCTTCCAGCAAGCTTTAAACTATAGTTAGGTGAAACCATGAGGCCATTTCAACTCGGATATAGCTCGGCCTAATTTCACTCTAAACTGAACCCAGGAGAGGCTTCGCAAGGAACTAGAGATCATTACTATCAAACTTGCTAAAGGCTTCACCACATCAAAACTAGGTATGGACATTTAACCCAAAATTTTTCTCGAGTTTGGACCTTTATGAAGAAGATCACCGCATTATACCTACATATCCATATGGATATGTTCGTTTTGATGCGATGAAGCTTTTGGAACAATCTCCATGAAGTTTCGTGGAGGTTTGAGAGTGATCTTATGCCCTAAACATGAACGGTTTACGAGATATCACATTTTGGGGAGGACAGTCGAATGCCATCCATTTCTATGTATTAGAAATGGACGACGGTGATTTAGCCGAACAGCGGTTTCATCCATACAAAACAGTTGAAACCGCGGGCCACGTGGCTTCCCGCTTGTAAAGTGTATCCGATAAAACCGAGCCACATGTTGCTTCGACGCGTCCGAGGTTCGAGTTAGTGTCGCGTGGATAAGTTTAAGTATGAATTAATTAAATCTAGAAAATTCTATTAAACTTTAAAAAATCATATCTTGACAAGGAGAAAATCATAAAAATATTTCTGGATTCAAAAGAATAAGGAGACTATTTTGAAAGTGAAATTTGAAATTGATAAATTATATTTAAATTTTAATTAAAGTAGTTTAATTATAAAAAATTATTTATAACCCCAAAAATTATGAAATTTTTAGAGATTAATCTTTTCACTCTTGAAAACATTCCATGATTTTTTTCAAGGTTAAGAAAATTCATAGAATCAAATTTAATAAATTTCATCAAACTTTATAATTATTTTCAAAAATAATAATAAAAAACTAGAAAATTGGTTAGAAAATTTAGGGTGATGAAATTAAACCCTAAAATGACAAATTTTAGTCTCTGGAAAATTTTAAAATGACATTTTTGCTTCTTTGGGTTAAAATTGTAAATTTTTAAATTTACATATAAAACCCTAAAATCCCTTAAGCTTGGATATTTACCTTGAATGACCAATAAGGTCCCTAGCCCTTAGGTTTAATTTCCAAAATTAGACCTAGGGTGAACCTAAACCCTAACCAACATTGGGTTTAGTCATACCCTAAACACTTTGGTCCAAACCATATGGACCCAAATCAAAATTGCAATCCTTGGATTTAACCTAAATAAACCCACATTATACTTAAGCCCAACTTACTTGAACTTAAGTCAAAAGAAAATCTTTAGGTAACCAAAATTTACTCAAATCAAATTTAGACATTTGGGTTCAACCCAATTGAACCCAACCAAACCAAATTAAACTCTAATTAAGTCTAATCCCTATTAGGCTTAATTAATCACCTTAAACCTTAATTATATTAGGTTTAATTCAAATTAAACCCCAATTAGGTCTAACCCCTATTAGATCTAATTAATCACCGTAAACCTTAATTACATTAGGTTTATGTCAAATTAAACCTTAATTAGGTCTAACCCATATTAGACCTAATTAATCACCTTAAATCTTAATTACATTAGGTTTAACTGAAATTAAACCCTAAACTGGTCTAAACCCTAATTGACCTAATTAATCACCTTAAACCTTAATTACATTTAAGTCAAATTAAACCCTAATTAGGTCTAACCCCTATTAGACCTATTTAATCACCTTAAACCTTGATTACATTAAGTTTAAGTCAAATTAAACCCTAATTAGGTCTAGCTCCTATTAGACCTAATTAATCACCTCAAACCTTAACTACATTAGGTTGAAGTCAAATTAAATCCTAATTAGGTCTAACCCCTATTAGACCTAATTAATCACCTTAAACCTTAATTACATTAGGTTTAAGTCAAATTAAACCTTAATTAAATCTAAACCCTATTAAACCTAATTAATCACCTTAAACCTTAATTGCATTAGGTTTAAGTCAAATTAAACTATAATTAGGTCTAACCCTAATTAGACCTAATTAATCTAATTAAACCTTACTTACATTAGGTTTAATTAACCTTAAACTATAATCAGGTCTAACCCTAATCAGACCTAATTAATCTAATTAAACTTTACTTGCATTAGGTTTAATTAACGCTAAACTATAATTAGGTATAACCCTAATTAGACATAATTAATTTAATTAAACCTTACTTACATTATGTCGGTATAACCCTCATTTGACGGCAAGTATGTTGGTTCTCTCACGAGGTGCATTGAATGTGGATGATTTTTGAAGGGATGTTTGGGCAACTCTTGAAAACTCTTCAACTACTTTAAAAGAAACAATTTTAGGACAAAAAGGGGTGTACATGAGTATCTGGGGCATCCGTGAGTGTTTGTTAGAGTTTTGGATGCCCTAAGAGTTATAGAGACAGAGTTAAATTAGTGTTAACTGTGAGGAATTCTTCGAGGGATTGTAAGAGTGGAAGGAAAGTGAGTGATTTTTCCTCTTTGCCGCTTCGAAGGAGAATTCTATGTGTTGTAAAGAAAGGAAGTGATTTAGAGGAACTTCAAGGAGTTTTCTTATGGAGGAATTCGAGATAAGTTGTGTTTACTTATTTTAGTTTGTATAACTTTACTTTTATATATGAAATCCAAGTTTTATCATATCTTCTCCATGAGATCTGAGTATTTTCTCTATATTTATCCTTGTTTTGAGATTTTTTGTGAAATGGTGATTTGAATTAGTTGTGCCAAGAGAATGTTAAAGAAATTGTGATAATCTTTTCACTTCAATCTTAATTTACTTTCAATCTGACCAATTGATTTGTTAAAATATGTTGATTTTTACAACTAAAGTGAAGATTACATCTAAGATTCAGGGAGGTCAAAGTCCTTGAAAGTAGGGTGAAAATAAATAGGGAAATATTATTTATCGGGCATAGAATTGGAGATTTTAGAGTGATACACTAAATTCCTCAATTCGGTCCTATCGTTTGGGTGTTGAAGTGTAGATGTTAGCCCTCAAGCGAGGGGAACATGGGAGCTCCGAAGTGAGAGCCGGTATCCTCCCAACCTAGCTGCAGATTCAGTAACCAAGCATAGGATTAGTCAATGTTCTTTATGCCTGGACCAAAGGGTAAAGAAAATGTATGCTCCTATTTGGCACAACACAGTTTTTAAACTAATTCAATTTATCTGTTCACTTAAATTTCTTAACAAGGAGAAGGATGCTTGCTTATATATTGAACCTCACTTTATTAGTAAAATTAGTTAATTGTTAGTAGAATTAGTTTATTGAAATTACATCTTATTTTTTATTGCATATTAGTGACAAATAGGCAATTTGAACTACAAGGTTGTGATTCTATATTGGTTTCTAAAATCCTAGTCCGTATCCTCTGAAATATTCCCTGTGGGATCGATATCCAGGACTCCATTAGAGCCCTATATTACTTGAGCAATATGTATACTTGCGTTGATAAGAGTAACTCTGCGATTATTGAATATTTTTATACACTTCTATATCAAATTCTTGCAATATTAAGCTTAAACAAAGTGCGTAGAGTGGTTCAAGTTTTTGGGTCCGTTGTCAGGGAGTATAACATAATTAGAGTAATGGACAATTTAGGACTATTAGAAAACTTTTTAGAACTGCAACTTATTATCATACTTAGTCAACTGTTTTCTGTGTACTGATTTCAAATGTATGTGTAAATTTGGACCTGAAAATCTTATACCCTACGATTCAGAATTAGAATGCACTATGAGGAAAATTAGAAAACTGAGAAAAGAACTTAGAAATCCTGACACAATGGAAAACAATGTAAACAACCAAGGAATAGAAAATAAACATCAATCTAGACCTCTAAGAGATTACGCTAACCCTACATTTCATGAAATTCACTTAACTATCCAAAACCCTGATGTAGCTGCTAATTCATTTGAGCTTAAATCTGTAATTTTCCAAATTGTACAAAAAAAACAATTCGGTGGAACTTCTAACGAAGATCCTAATTTATATCTTGCGAGTTTTCTAGAACTTTGTGCTACTTTTAAATATGACAGAGTGTCTGATAATGATGTCAGACTTAGACTTTTTCCTCTTTCACTAAGGGACAAGGCTAAGGTTAGCACCAGGATCTATTAGAACTTAGGGGGAACTTTCACAAAAATTCTTATCGAAGTTTTTTCCACCATCGAAGACTACTAAGCTTAGAAACAATATCACATCTTTCAGTCAGTATAAATGAGAAACAATATACGAATCTTGGGAAAGATTTAAAGATCTTCTTAGGATATATTCACATCATGCTTTACCAGATTGATTAATTATTCAAACTTTTTATAATGGATTAGTAGGATCTCTTAGATCCATCATTGATGCTGTTGCTGGTGGATCACTAATGTCTAAACCTTTTGAAGAAGCTTATCCTTTAATCGAAGAAATGGCTACCAATAATTTTTAATGGCCAGCTAAAAGGGTAAATCCTAAGAAAGTAGTCAGTATTCATGATTTGGATGCTTTAACTATGATAGTTTCTCAAATTGTTACTCTTTCAAAGAAAATAGATCAATACGGAACGAATTATTCTCAAACACCTCAAGTGTTAGAAGAAAATTCATTGGGACAAATTGTAGATGCTCGATCTTCATATGAAACTTTAAATTTGATAAATAATAGATAAAATAACCCTTATTCAAACTACTATAATTCGGGTTGGAATAATCATCCAAACTTTAATTGGAATAACCATGGTAATGTTAATCATGTTAATTCTCAGTGGGGGAACAATCCTGTAAACCCATAAGGAAATGTAAACAATCAAGGTAATCCCAATTATAGACCTTCTATCCACCAGGTTTTTATAATAATTCACAATTCAAGGAGAAGAAGTTGTCTAGGGAAGAACTAGTTTTAAATATGGGAAATCAATTACAAAATCAAGGACCTGCTATTAAAAACATAGAAAACCAATGGGGGCATATTGCTACTGCACTGAGCAATAGACTTGTTGGAACTTTACCTATAAATGTTTAAGTAAATCCTAAGGATTAAGGAAAAGAATAGATAAAGGCTATTCAATTAAGAAGTGGAAAAGAGTTGGAAACTAGGGGTAAGAAAGAAACTGTAGTTGAAAAGGAAAAAGTGGAAACTAAAGGAGAAAATGAAAGTTTATATCCTGATTATCCGCTGAAACCTATGAAAATTACTGTTGAAAGACCACCACCACCATTTCCTCAAATACTGAAGCAACAAGACAAGGGAAAAAGATTTGCTAAATTGTTAGACATTTTAAAAAAATTGTCAATAAATATTCCTTTTGTTAAAGTTTTGGAACAAATGTCTGATTATGTTAAATTTATTAAGAATATACTCAACAAAAAGAGGAAGTTACTAGATCATGAAACTGTTGCACTCAGTAAAGAGTGTAGTGGTATAATTCAGAAAAAGCTTCCTGAAAAACTTAAACATCCTAGTAGTTTTACTATCCCGTGTGCTATTGGTGAAAAATTTAATGGACGAGCATTATGTGATTTGGGAGCTAACATAAATATGATGCCTCTATCAACTTTTAAAAGATTAGAAATATGAGAGATTGCACCAACTTCTGTAACTCTACAGTGAGCTAATCGATCCACTACACATCCTAAAGGAGTTGTAGAAGATGTTTTGGTTAAGGTACATAAATTTATCTTTCCTGTAGACTTTATCATTTTAGATGTGGCAGAAGACAAGGAAATACCTATCATTTTAGGAAGACCATTCCTAGCTACAGGAAGAGCCATGATAGATGTTCATAAAGAAGAATTGACTATGCGAGTAAATGATCAGGAAGTGACCTTTAACATCTCAAATTCTAATGAAATATCCTTCAATAGAAAAAGATGATGAATGTTTTAGAATGGATACATGTGATTATTTGAGAAAAGAATATTTCAAAGAAAAATTTGAAGAAAATGAAGATATGAAAAATGATAAATATGATGAAATTGATAACAAAGAATCTGATTATATTCATGAACAATTTGGAATGCTCAATTCAACAACACTAAAGAATGCAATCTTAGTTCCATCTATTGTAAAACCCCCTTACTTGAATTGAAGACTTGACCCACTTTTTAATGTTTACAAAAATAGCAACGGCACCAAAAACTTGATCCCGCTTAATATATATTTAATTTTATGATGGAATGTATAATGTGGATTCTCCGCAAGTACACGTATCGTATCAAGTAATACAGGGCTCTAGTAGAGTCCTAGTTATCGATCCCACAATGAAGTTTTAAAAGATTTGTAACAACTAAATTTAAAAGGATTTACTTACTAATATAGTATACGGAATTTAGAATACTTAACTAAAGCGATCTAAAGTAAACTAATGCTTTAAATAAAGTTGAATTAAAAAGTTTAGAAAAAGTATCATTCCCCTTGTTTTTAGAAACTTAAGTGAATGATGAATTCAAATAGATTTTTTTATTGTATTGTGACAAATAGGAGCATTCCTATTCTTTAACCTTTGGTCCAGGTGCAAAGAACATCGACTAGTCCTATGCTTCGATTACCGAATCCGCGGCTCAGCCGGGAGGATACCGGTCGCCACTTCGGAGCTCCCACGTTCCCCTCACCCGAGGGCTAACATCTACACTTCAACTCTCAAACAATAGGACCAAATTGAATATTTTAGTCTGTCACACTAAAATGTCCAATTCTACGTCCGATAAATGATATTTCCCTATTTATTTGCACCCTCCTTCCAAGGCTTTTGACTTCCCTGAATATTGGATGTAATCTTTACTATAGTTGATAATTCAACATATTTTAACAATTCAATCGTCGGATTGAAAGTAAATTAAGTTTTAAGTAAAAGATCATCACAATTTATTTTAATATATTAGGCACTTCTATTTAATTTCATCAATTCACATAATTTCATAAACAAGGAGAAAGACTAAGAAAACTACTCGTAATGCATGGAAATTAAACAAAGCATGGATTTCATTTAAAGTTAACAACAATAAACAAAGATACTTATCTCAATTTCCTCCCCAAGCAGACTCCTTGAATTTCCTTTGACTTTTCCTTCTACTACAGCACACTTCTTAACTCACTACTTACACTTACTCACACTAGACTTCAACTTAGACTCAAAAGCACACTAATAGAATACACTAAGACTCCTAAAATAGACACACTACATACTAAAATTCGTCCTCTATTTATAGAGTTAGACAAAGGTCCAAGGGGTACTTAAGCACCTCTTCAAAAAGCATCCAGGTTCAATGTATCTGGCATTTTGAACGGTCTCACCGTCGATGAGAAACGACCTCGCCGTCAGTGGGCTTCTAGAAGGTCTTCAAACCGCGCGATCTTGCTGTCGGCTGTTGACCTCATTTTTGATGAGGTCTTCTCTTCTTCTCTTTAGTACTTAGAATCTAGTCTTAGGCTTTTCCTTCGATCGTCTTAGAAGACTAGAATCGGGACCCACCTTTTAGAAATTCAAACCACTTCTTAACTCCCCGCAAACTCCACAAACTCGACCGTAGACCCCTAATCACCTAGAGGGTTTAAATCAAATGTGGAAGTTTAAAGGATGAGTTCCTATAGGACTCTTCTGGCCTTAGGACCGCCACAGGTGGCCTCGGTCCAGTGAAGGGGCTGACTTACACACACACTACACTTATACACTACACCTACACACTACACTTCCACATACCTCCTAAAACCACACCCATACCTAACTTGACCTCCCGACTCATGTAGGTGATTCACATGGATGATCCTTAACCCCTAAGCCCTCGGCAAGAGGTTAGGAACAACATAGTGAATGCCTCAAATGAGTCCCTTCATGGCTCATATGGGCTTGATATGGCTTCATGGCTCAACCAAAATGACTTCTTTCCACTTACATCCACCCAATCTTCAATTTCCCAAATTTTCAATTTTTGACCCCAGGACCCTACACCCGCTTAACTTACCCAAAACCTCAAATTACCCAAATTTCTCAAAAATTTCCAAATTACCCAAAATTCTCCAAAATCAATCCCAAACATTTCCACATCACTTAAATTGATCATCCATACCCAAAAATATCAAAAATTCCAAGAAAACCTCCCAATACCCTCCAAATACCCAAAATACCCTTCTTGGCCAAAAAATCCAAAAATTCAGAAAATTCCCAGAAAATTCCAGAAAATCCTAAATATTTCCAATTTCATTTTGTCTAACTACACCATGGGCAAATTTTGTCAATTTACCCTACTTTTGTCAAAACCCCCAATTTGACCCATTTTAACCCTAAGTGAACCCAATGTCAAACCAAACCTACCCAATTGACCCCAATTTTGGTCCAATTCAATTCTAAACTTTAATTCAATATCCCAAATACTAATCTAGACCAAATCCAAGCCCAATTTGATTGACATTTGGATCCAATCTCACTTTTAGCCTTAAAGCCCAATTTGGACCCATGACCCAAACCTAACCCAAACTCACCCAATTCAATTCCAATTAACCCCAAATCTTTTCTAAATCTTCCTTAACATTCCCACAAACAAAATGCTAACATGATTTGCCCAAAATTTAGACCCAAACCCCACTCAAACTCAACCCAAAGTTAAAAGGCCCTATTTTGACCTAAACCCAAACCTAACCAAAATGAGCCCAAACCCCAAAACCAAAGCCCAACCAAAGTCAAAACCTCTTTGAAACACTCCCATAAACATTTCTCAACATTTATTTTACATCAATTTCAACCCTAGCCCAACATTAGCCCAAGTTAGCCCAATTTGACCTACATAGGCCCACTTACCAAATAAATCCAAATTCAAATCAATTCAACTCCAAATCACACCAAATTGACTCCAAGCCCTTCATAGAACATCCCTAAACCAATTATGACATTTATTTGACAAATTACTTCACAAAATCTTTACCCAAATGCCCATCCTAAAATCAAAAAGCCCATTCCCCTTAAACTTTCCTAAAAGCCCACTTCACCACATTCAAAAGCCCAAATCCATCCAAAGCCCACATGGCATTTCCCCTCATCATCCATTTAATCAAAATCACCCCTAAGTTTCAAAATCATCAATTAAACCATTCCAAATCAAGCTTCATGCAAATTTTCACCAAAATATCCAAAATTCTTAAAACCCATTTCCATGAAATTGACTCAACTTTCTCCAAGCCAAAGACAAGCCATGCAAGCCATGGACAAGCCACATGAAGCCATGGAAGGCTTGACATGTGACCATTCCATTAATGGTAAAAGGAGGGGCCCCTTTCCTAATCTTTCATTAAGTATTTTTTACCTTAAGCATGTCACACACTAAACCATGTTTAGCCACCTCATCATGGATAGAGACCACACTACTCTCCCTTGGCCGACCCAACCGATCCTCTCAGCCCAAAATCGAAGCCATGGGGAGGTGCACCCAACCCAAACCAATGAGTTGACCAAATTAAGGCCAAAATGACCCCCTCCCCATTCCATTTTAATTCAAAGCCTTTACACATGGCAATTGCCGATTGATTGCACAAACCTCCAACCCCGACCCACTCGGACCCGAGGGTGACCCATGCTCGCCGGCCAGCCGCCCGGATCGTCGGAAAACACCATGGCCGAGACCTCGGGAGGAGCCAAAGTTTGGAATTCCCACTCGTCGAGCCGCCCCATGCCAAATGGTCACTATGGTCGTTCTTCTCCTCACCGCAGCAACGTCGATCCCATGCCTCAACTCCCCCGGAAGGCTCTCCAGCCTCTCCTATTTAAACCCCTCACCCTCACGGCCATGGAGGAGAGTTACAAAAACCTTGCCGAAACTCTGCCAAAATTGTTCCAAACCCTTCTCCACCCTTAGAGCAGTTGAGCCCCAGTGTCAATTTGCCCTAATCCCCACTGATAAAATCCAATTTCCTAACTGAAATTCCACCCAAAACCAGGACACTTCTCCACAGTGAGCCAATCCCCAAATTGATTGGTTCTACACCTTCACTGGACCGAGGGAAGGTGTCCACCGACAAAAGCCCCATCTCCAAGGCCACCCGGTTGCGCCGGACTCTCCAAGCTTTGTGATCGGGCTTGGTCGAAATCACACCTAGACAATTCACCGCACCGGAGACTTCATCCGGAGCTTCGCTGGGATCCAATCGAAGGTGCAACAACTCTCAGATTGAAGCCACACTTCTCTGAGCAAAGGTATGAGCTAATTTTTCATCCCGAGCTTCTAGAGATTCTCCATTTCGAATGCTTTAATTTCAATGCATGATAGCCGTATAGATGTGTTCGTCTCTTCAAGACGAATCCATAGAGCATAAGAACATGAAAATCCATTGAGTATCGAGTGAGATCTTAGGGATTTATTGTGGACGGCTCTCGGGTGAGGACGCTCGGGGACGATGAACGGATGCCGTCCATTCAATACACGCGCGGACGAACGGCTCAGATGGCGTCGGACTAGGAGACGGTACGAGAACCGCGGGGCCCGGGCTGCTGACTCAGGTGGCGGCATCGAATGGGAGCGCGACACGCGGCGTTTCGGAGATGCCGAGGATGAGTTGGCGCCGCGTGGATAAATAGAAAATTAGGGTATTTTTGATTTATTTAATTCCCTAAACTTCAAAAATTCATAACTCTGTGTAGAAAAATCAGAAAAATAAAATAAAAATACCCTCTTGCTCAGTGAACAGAGGAGAATAATGTGGAAAAGAAATCATTTAATTTCATCAAGTATTTTATTTTTAATAATTTATTTACCCTCTCGCACATTTTTAATTCTCCATGCATGTATACAATTCACCATGGCATGAGACCATAGGGCTTTTGAAGCCTCCGAATTTGGGAACATTCCCTAAATTTTCCAAAGTCGGAGGCCATCCCTATGAAGAGTTATTGATTTTTCAAATTCATGTCACTCGTTTTGAGTATTTTAATTCCAATAAATAGCATGTTGTGAAATAAATTCTAGGAAAATTTGATGATGTTCCTTATGACTAGAGAACCTTAGGAAAAATAGGTTTTGAGTTAGTTCATTTAAAACAACCCTAATCGGCTTAAACACCCAAAATAGAGTCTCTAATTAATTAGAGTTAACCATGCATCAAATTGACTTGAAATCAATTCTCCACTGACCTTTAGGATCAGAGGAATCCACCATAAAAGTTTGAGGTCAATTGGACTTGGTTAGCCCCACTAATTGGGTTGATTAAGCCACTTAGTCATTTTAAACTTTAAAAATTCATAATTTTTAAAATACCTTTCAAAATTTCACCAAATTGGTTTTTGAGCCTCTCTGATATCAGGGGAACCTAAGAAAATTAAAATTTCAATTTTCTAAAAAAGTTGATTTTTAATAATATTTTAATATTTTTAATAATTAAAAAATAAAAAAAATCACAAAAATAATAAAATTCACCAAAATGTAACATTTTGAATTTTAATCACTTAGGAACAAACCCCATATTTTTCTTAGGTCTATTTAGTAAGATATTAAATTTTAAAGCTCTAAGGTAATTTTAAAATTAAAAAAAATGTATTTTCTAGCATTTTCACTAAAATAATTATAATAAACCATAGAAAAGTTAGAAAATTGTAAAATTTGATTCTCTGATTTCCTTGATATCAGAGAGATTTTTGAAAATTATAAAATTCATTTTTCAACATTTATTTTATTTTTAAATTAATTAACACTCCAAAAATTAAAATAATTATAATAAAAATAATATAATTCAAAAAATCACCAAAATTGGTCCAAGTGGTCCTCTAGTTATTAGGAATGTCTCCAAATTTTCTTAAGGACAGAAACTTTCCCTTAGTCATGTTATTAAATTTTCCTTGGAAATCTCTATTTTTTACCAAAAATAATTACATAAATAAATTAAATATAGAAAAATCACATTTTCTCCTCTCATGTCTTTATTGACATATGAGTAAAGTCACATAAAAATTTCAAGTTCATTTAAGTTCAATTTAGTGAGTTATGAAATTATTAAGCTTAAAGGGTAAAGTGGTAATTAAAATTTTTAATCCTTAATTAAAACTTTAGGTTTAATAAAAAAATTAATAAGTAAAATATTTGATCCTAATCTGACTTGGATGATTGAAATTTAAATAATTAAAGGGTAGAAACCCATTAAGCAATTTAAAATGATTAAACTTTAATTAAATGATTGATTAAATTTGGAAGAATAATAAAATTGGAATTATTAAAATAGGGATATTATTAGGAAGAGATTTATTCTTTAATTTAAAAATCCCTAAATTAATTATCTCATTAATATTCAATTCTTAATTAAAATGATAACTCAAATTTAAAATATATTAAAAGGCCTAATCATTAAACTAAAATTAAATTATTAAACTCTTTTAAAAAAAATTAAATTAAAAAAAAAAAATAAAAATTAAATTAAATTAAAAAATTAAATTAAATTAAGTAAATTAAATTAAATTAAATTAAATTAAATTAGAATTAAAAGTTGAATTTAATTAAATTAAACTAAATTAAATTAAATAAACAAATTAAATTAAATTAAATGAATTAAATTAAATTAAATTAAATTAAATTAAATAAATAAAACCAAATTAAATCAAATTAAGTTAAATCAAATTAAATTAAATTAAATTAAATTAAATAAAATTAAATTAAATTAAATTAAATTTAAATAAA
This sequence comes from Papilionanthe hookeriana x Papilionanthe teres, assembly GCA_022702705.1. Taxonomy (NCBI): domain Eukaryota; kingdom Viridiplantae; phylum Streptophyta; class Magnoliopsida; order Asparagales; family Orchidaceae; genus Papilionanthe; species Papilionanthe hookeriana x Papilionanthe teres. Next base: position 136,779,125 of record CM040429.1, on the reverse strand, counting down.
TTAAATTAAATCAAATTAAATTAAAATTAAATTAAATTAAATTAATTTAATGTAACATCAAATCAAACTAAATTGGATTAAATTAAATTAAATTAAATTAAAACTCAATTAAATTAAATTAAATTAAATTAAGTTGAATTAAATATAACATCACTAAAGACATAAAGAATTCAAAATAAATCTAAAATAACTTGAACACTATTCCAAATTTAAACACATTAACTTAAATCAAATCATTCGAATACCAATTTACCCTCGAAAGCTTTGGTTATTATAACTCCTAAACGTAACATTAAATGAAATGTTATCGCACTTATAGTGATATTTAAATGTCCTAGTTCACCGAGTAAGATAACAACGAAACTTGAATTCTCTGACGATTAATTCATTTGTATAATTAAACCCATTCGGACTTAAAACAATCCTAGAAATATCGAAAAGATGTTTAAGATTATTCTTAAGCACTTCCTCAATAAGATAGGACATTTATAAGAACAATTGGACTTAATTGTTCTTTGATGAAGAAAATCGTCCTTAAACCAAAACACAAAGAACCTGAGACGTCATAGAAATGACTAGCTATAGGATTAGGAATTTGGTAGAAAACCATAACCCTTACCTTAGCCTTTACCTAGGAACTTGCTTAAATATTCTAATTGTGTTTTAAGTGCGACTTGGGATGACTGGAAGACCCTCCGGTACGCTTTTATTTTATTGCAATTTACTTTCGTGCAATTTACATTATTGCAATTTATTTAATCGCATCGCACTTACTTTTCTTGCATGATAAACAACTGTTGCATGAAAACTCACACCTTTAGGATAGCCCCTAAAACTGAAACCAAAACTAAGTTAAAAGTCATTGAAAGATAAAATTCACCGCCACAACATTTCAAAATATAAAACAACTCAAAATTTAATCACAAACGTAATACAAAACTACAATTACAACTAAATTAAAACGTCCCGTTGGATGATCGGGAATACCTCGGATGATGTAACCTACGTGTTGCTAACGGGATTTCCCACGGTCTAAATGAAAGTGTGGAACTCATTCAGCTGAGTTTAGCAAATTCATCCTGGACTAAGTGAATCCGATAAAAATAATGATGCCTGAAGGATGGAACCGCGGGATCTTAACCGGTGTCGTTATAATCAACTTTAAGATTTGTTTTAAATAAAACATAAAAAACACCCGAAAATTAAGATTTTCTCTAAACCAAAACACTTTTCTCATCCCCCGATTTATAATTTCTAAAACTAAACCTCCGCAACAACAAGGAGCTCGTAGCATGGTGGGCAACGACGGCCATCGTCGTCGCGACACTTCGAATCCACATCGACAGAAACTTTCCTAGAACTAAACAACCAAGCCATAGGACTTCGAGGTAGTTCGCCTAGTGCAACATAAATCCTCAACTCTTCGTTAGGCATTTGCGTTGCAAATTAAGCCCTAACCGGTCTTAGGATTCCGAGGTAAGTCGTTGGGTACGACATAAACCCTCACATCTTCGAGGCTATTTGTATGATTCGTCATATAAATATAAGTCCTAATTAATGAAAATTGGCAAAATCAAAACATTTAAATAAATATTAGGACTTTCTTAAATCCAAGCTAAACAATAGGATAGTCGGGAAATTACCGAAGTTCACTTCGAATCTGTGATTTCTCCTACTTTTCTTCCTTTGGATTCCAAAAACAAAATGTTCCAAATTTGATCCATTCCCTATTGAAATTCCAAATTTCAATTCCTTGAAAATCTTAAATTTTGAAATTCTTGAGAGCAGAATTATTGATTATTATCGAGAGTTTTCTTAGGTGATTCCCATCACTTAAGATGTAATTAACTATAGAGGCTTGCCCTTATAGGGAATTTTAAAGAACCTGAGTAATATAAACTCGTTTAATGTTTTCATATTAAGCGGGGAATTTTGTCGGCTTATAAAATTGGTTCGCGAGACAAAACGGATGTCACAAATCTTCTAGTTTATTTAATCGAGCCCCACCGTCAAGCGGTGTGTCTATCCTTAGGGATGATACACGGTTTATGGTGCGGTGCTCGTTTATATAAACTATTTGGGATGTGAGATCGGTTTAATCTCATATCTTAAAACCTTCAAATTTAAAATTATTTTCAAAATCAAATACTACTTTTCAAATTATTTATTTTAATTAAATTAAAAATTCACCGACAGCTTCTGTTAGGCGATCCCCCCTTTAAAATAACACACAACCTAAAAATATGCCGACATCGGCAGGCTCGGGCTCGCTGTCGGCGAGGTAGTAGCAAACCTTTAAGAAATTCTCTTTATAATATCGCCGTCGGCGGGCTCGATTTCGCCGTCGGTGACTTAGTTCATTTTGCATGTATTTCTTCCTTTTTGATCTAAATTTGCTCTATTTTATGCTTTTTTTCTTCCATCACATATAAATCTTCGTTCCTGCAATAAAATAAAGAAAATACATTTCTTTAAAGTGCAATTTCATAAAGAATAGGTATGAATTTCTTAACATATTTTTCTATGATCAAAATCCCCCAAACTTAATTATTACTTGTCCTCAAGTAATTTTTATACTAAATAAAAACAATGATTTTTGTAACAGAATTTTTTAATTCGAATAAACTATGAATTAAATTTAAATAATACTATAGTAAAGTTAAATAGAAATATTTTTAAGTAATTAAATTAACTTTATATATATAAGATTATTTAGTTATCAGATCTAAGATTTCTAGCTTTCTATTTATTTCAGGAAAGACAATATTAAAAAGAGTAATTTACTTAAGATATTTATATGGTAGGAAGTTCAAGAAAATACTATTTAGTAAAATACTAATCCATATATATAAGTTTAGAAATAAATTTGAGTTTTACCCTTTAGGTTGATTCCATCAAGCTCAATTTTTGATAAGGCATCTCCTCAAGCTTCTCCTCACTTATATTTTTCTTTTCTTTTCTTTTTTTCTTTTTGGATTGATTTTCAATCCTTCTTTTTTTCTTTTTCAAGTGAGGATTACTGTATCTGGATAGCTTGTTAATAATTTTGAACTTCAACTTTCTCTTCCTAAATTTGAAACTTAAAATATTTTTTTGCTTATATGTATTTCATAAGCCTTTACTTCATTGAGTTTCAATCTCTTCTTTTTCACCTAAATACTTAAGAATTTCAATTTTAGAATATAGTTTCCCTTACTTTAAATAGTTTACTATATTCTTATTCCTTTTAACCAAATATCTTATTCTATTAAATTAATTTAGATTTCTAGAAATATTCTATTCAACTTTCTATAATAATTATATAAATTAATTCAAGTTACGTAATTAAAAATTATTACGTAAAATCAAATAATAATAATTTTTTTTTAACATAGAAATCGAGAACAATTTAATAATTAAATTTGTATTTTTCCTCCCCCAAACTTAAATTTTTCTATCTATTTCTAAATGGTGAAAAGGAAAATATACAATGAATTGACATCATACCTTTGAGCTTTAGGTATTTTTTTCCTTGAAATTTTTGTAGGCTTTTTCATTATTTAAAGAACCTGTACTGTTAGTATTCTTTCATATATATAGTGTTTAAAAGAGAGTGCTGGGTAAAGAAATTTTTAAATAAGTATAAAAACACAAATAGATTAAAACTTAATCTACTATTACACATCCAATCAATCAAGTTACTAAAACAATCTAAAATTAAAGTTCACAATTTTTAAAACTTAAACAACACATTTAAAGAAAAACTAACATACTACCTTAAAGAGAATTTGCATACTAATTTAACATATATAAAAAGTCTAACATAACAGCTTAAGCAATTTAAAACAAATACACCAACTCCACAATCTACGTAAAGTACATAACAATTACACACAAAGTAATAAAGTTCTTAAAATAATAATCAATCTAAACAAACCAAATAAAGTCTCTAATCTTCAAGCATCAAAATCCCAAACTATATCATCTCCCCGATCTCCAGGCCGAGAAGGTCGAGAGATGTCGATACCGTGTGTAGCGGGGCATTCGTGAAAGACAACATCTAATTCACCTCTCCCGTAACGACGTTCAACCTCATAATATGCTATTTCGTATTCTAAATGTCGCTCGGAGATATTCACTCGTCATAATCATGTCTTCTCTCCAAGCCTCCAATCCTTTGGTCCATATGCTCAAACTTCCTTTCCATGTTCTCTCCAAATTTTTCAAAACTCTTTCTGTGTAGGGTCGCCTCATTCATCAGATCATGAAGGGTAGGGGTGGTGTACTGAGGGGGGTCATAACTAGGAGAAGGTATATCTCTACTCGATGAAGGCTTATAACTCCTCATCCCTGATCTCCATCCTTCGTGGGATTCATACGTCTTAATATTAGCCGGAGTGATGGGCTTCATTGGTTCCACCCATTCCTCATCATCTCTAGCCTCAACTCCAGAGAGTTGGCGAGTGCAGAAATCGGACTGGGTGTCCTAGTCCTCCTCCACTTTCACTTCGTACGATGGCTAATATATTCTTATAAATAATATTTCCCACATTTATACTTTTCTTATTCTGAATACAATAATTTAGAATTGCTCTATCTCTTGTTACCTCACTGTGGTGATATGTGGGTAATAAGGTAGAACAAATGAAGTAGTGACAGGCCTTAGATAATGCATTTAACATTGAAAGAGGAAAATTTACCCTTTCACGCTGCTTTATTTTCCAAACTCCTTTCCCGTCGCTGAGAAAGTTTATCACCTCTTCCAAGTGGTCCTTCCATTGTTCCAAAAGTATCATAGCCATCGGTATGCGTGTCACGTACCTCATAAAATGAATTAATCCTAAGAAGACCGAATTCAACCAAAAATCCCGTTACTTTGATCGGTGCATCTTCAATCGTAAGTCGATTGGCATAAAATTCCTTGACAACTTCTACAAGCAGTCTCGTTTGTGGTGTAGCAAAAATTTTCCCATCCTCTTTCCATAATTATTCGTTCCACTTCTCCGCCCGGATTCTTGAAAACTCGATCCTGTATGTATTTTCTTGCTTGAATGTTTTGAAAGTATCAAGTTTGTGCTCTTGCATTTATGAATTGAGTTTCGTCGTAATCCAACCTTCGTCTTTGTCGAGGAGCCATTTCGTTCGATCTATGAAAATCACAAAAATTCTAACTAAACTTCCAATTATTACTAAAATGGCTTCCTATAGCAACTAAAATCCATTTAAATCGATCTCCATGAATTTCTTCCAAGTATTTTCTCCATATTTCGAATTTTTCCAAAATTTCCCAATGTAGAAGAAATTCATGGTGAAAATAAAAAAATTTTGCATAGGAGTGAAGCACTTACCAAGGGGAGATGAAATCTGATGTCAAAAACTGTTGAAATCGCCTTAAATCCAAGATCTCACGAGCCCTAGGTTGGTTTTTTTCGAAGTTTTGAGGAAGGGGATGATGAATATTGTCGGTTGACTGGTCAAATATATAGGACATTTCGCGATCTCACTGTCGGCGAGATTTTTCTCGCCGTCGGCGAGCTAATTAATTTACCAAGGACAAAGTTTCTCGAAAATCTCGCCGTCGGCGAGCTTCCAAAAAATTTAAATATTTAAAATTCTTCAATCATTTTCAACCTCGATTTGGCCCTAATTAATCTTCCGATCACTTAATTTGATAATTTAGTATGAAGACTAGATACTTATACTCACAAAAAGTTCACACAAACAATATAACTTTATATATGAAATCCATAATACTTACAAACTTCACACTTTTAAACACTAGCACTTAAGACTTCAATACTTCAAACTCTCATAAATACTCAGCATTGCAATCCACACCACAACACTCTAAATGTTGAGATATAATAAATACATATAATTTCATTAAATCTGAGATGATCAAATTTAAAGTTTAAATCATAGTAAAACCTAAATCAAAATCAACACATATATACACACAAATATAACATAAGATAGAAATCTTTACTACTCCTTAGTGTCTGAACTAACATCCTCTCTGATATTCCCGATGTGACGCAGGTGCACAAATAGATTGTAAAAAGGCCTGAAAGAGAATTCTGCAGTAGATTCTTCATCAATCCACCCTTTTTGTCTCAGTAAATGAATAAAACTGGCCTCCAGATGTCCAGTATGATCAAAGTGCTCCTTCATCCTCTAGTCAATGTGATCAAACATATCAGAGATATTATCGATGGAATTCATCACGTTTTGCAACTCTTTCTCTAATCCTTCAATCTTTTTCAGAATGAAATTTATTTTATCAGTAAAGGGCCTCACTAAAGGATTGTTCTGTGATGCTCTATCAGAAATAATGGTAATCTCATCATTGTTATCCAAAGTTGGAAACATATCCGTAGGATCGAGTGGTTTCCATGGCAAAAGTAACTTTTCCCACGCCTCATAAGAAACTTGGTACTAACTGCATAAAGCAAATATAGTCAATGGGTGTCTAAGTCCATGAACTGACCCATGCACAATCAATCCCAATGCAGACTTTACAATAATTGATCCAACATCGATAGGTAGTCCAATTTGAATACAGTAATTTAATATAGCGCATTTTTTGAAACCTTATTTACCCTCATAGTGGGTAATAATTTTGATAAGATAAAGAAATGCCAATGCTTTGAGACAGGGTTAAGAAGTGATGCAGAGAAACTGACATACCCGTCTTCGCGCAACTCCCAATCATCAGGTTCGTCGGTCAGGTATCTATAAATCTCGTTCATATTGTATCTTGAAGGAATAAAGTTTGAATAATGACAGACAGGGGTATTCTCTATAGAAAATAATTCATTTACCCTTGAAGGAGTAAATGTTACCCATCTTCCTCTGACGTAGACACTTCCATTGTTGATCGCATGTAGATTGTGAGTAAAACTCTTTAACTACAGGAATAACTACAATGGATGTTGTATAGCAAAATACCTCCCAATGCCGCTGCACGATCATTTCTTCAATTTTTGTGGTGGAATTCTCTACTCCTCTATTGACAAATCCCCTTCCTTTAATAAGTCGCTTCTTCATTAAAACTTTGTTGAAAATACGCTGCGCCTCCGAACTGACGAATTTTCTTCGGTTGAAAACTCCAGTTTTTGTGGTTTCTAAGAGTTTGGTGGCCATTTCAGATTGAAAGGAATGGTCTCTAGTCGTTTCTAGTGAAGAAAACAGTGTAAAAATGAATTTGGGATGGTTTTCTACAAAGAATGGCTTTAGAACCGTCCAAAACCGCACATAAAACTTAAGATACTAATTTTTCAACTGCCTCATCATCGGTGGGAAGTTTCTCGCCGTCTGCGAGCTAGTTATAAAACTGATTTAAAGATATGGCACACAATCTCGCTGTCGGCGGGCTCGGGCTCGCTGTCGGCGAGATTCAATAAAATTGCCCAATTTTGCTCTGGTCCGAATATTTTCTGATCTCATCATATAGGTTTGAATTTGTGATGATTCTAATTAAAAATTGAATAGTAAGATTTATTTTAATATTACAGACTCACTAATTTGTATATAATTAAAATAAAAGACTACTATGGGTTGCCTCCCATAAAGCGCTTGGTTTAACGTCGTCAGCTCCAACCTAATTTCGCTTAGTAATCGAGTCAACTAAGCATTAAAACCTCTTTAAAATTTGGTCTTCTACCTTCGAAATATGGTTTTAATCTATGTCCGTTTACCTTAAATCTATGTCCCGTTTTTGGATCTTCAATTTCTATGGTTCCATATGAAAATATTTGAGTTATAGTGAAAGGTCCTAACCATCGAGATTTCAATTTCCCAGGAAATAATTTCAATCTAGTATTATATATCAAAACTTCTTGTCCTGGTTCAAAATTTCTCTGATTAATCTTCCGATCATGCCATAATTTCATCCTTTATAAATCCTATCATTATCATATGATTCATTCCTTAATTCTTCTAATTCATTAAATTTCAACAATCTCTTCTCACCAGCTTCTTTAATATTATAATTAAATTCTTTAATCGCCCAATAAGCTTTATGTTCTAATTCAACTGGTAAGTGACAAGTTTTTCCATATATAAGCCTGTAAGGAGTCATTCCAATCGGAGTTTTATAAGCAAACCCGTATGCCCATAATGCAGTGTCTAGTCTTATAGACCAGTCCAATCTATTAGGGTTTATAGACTTTTCTAAAATACGCTTAATCTCTCGATTAGAAAATTCAGCTAATCCACTAGTTTGTGGATGATAAGCGATTGATATCTTATGAATAATATTATATTTTTCTACTAGTTTGTGAATATATTTATTTCTAAAATGAGTTCCTCCGTCAGTGATAATCACTCTCGGCATTCCAAATCTAGTAAAAATATTTTCCATTAAAAATTTTGAAAAACTTTAAGCATCACACCTAGGTAAAGCTTGCGCTTCAATCCATTTGGAAACATAATCAACAGCTACTAATATATATGAGTTTCCAAATGAAGGAATAAAAGGTCCCATGAAATCTAATCCCCAAACATAAAAAATTTCAACTTCTAATATAAAATTCAGAGGCATTTCATTTTTTCTTGATATATTTCCTACTCTTTGGCATTTATCGCAAGTTTTTATATATCTATATACATCTCTAAATAGAGTAGGCCAGTAGAATCCAGATTGTAGAATTTTATACGCAGTTTTATCTGTCCCAAAATGTCCTCCAAAATCATAATCATGACATTTTTGAATGATTAGTTCAGTTCTTCATAAGGCAAGCATCTTCTAATAATTAAATCCTTACATTGCTTATATAAGTATGGTTCATCCCAAAAGTATGTTTTAGTATCATGAATGAATTTTTTCTCGTTGTTGCAAAGTTAACATAGGTGGTAAAATGTCACTTACAATATAATTTACTATATCAGAGATACCAAGGTATTTTCCACTCATTTATATTATAAAGTTGTTCATCGTGAAAACTATCTATAATTTCATTATCAGTATCAGATAATTCATGATATTCTAATATTGATAAATGATCAGCAATTTGATTATCAATTCCCTTTTTATTAACGATCTTAAAATCAAATTCTTGCATTAATAATATCCATCTAATTAATCTTGGTTTAGAATCCTTCTTTTGCATTAAATATTTTATAACAGAGTGATCAGTATGCATAATACATTTAGTTCCTATTAGATAAGGACGAAATTTATTAAAAGCATATACAACTGCTAATAATTCTCTTTCAAGAATCGTATAATTTATTTCAAGCATCATTTAGAGTTTTACTAGCATAATATATAACTTTGAAAATCTTATCATATCTTTGCCCAAGAACTCGCTCCTATAAGATAATCATTAGCATCACACATAAGCTCAAATGGTTTCTCCCAATTAGGTGAAACTATTATAGGTGTTGTAATTAATTTATCTTTTAATAATTCGAAAGCATTTAGGCATTCAGTTGTAAATTTAAATTTCTTGTCCTTTTCAAGAAGTTGGCATAGAGGTTTAGTAATTTTTTAAAAATTTTTTATATAACGTCTGTAGAATCCAGCATGTCCAAGAAAACTTCTTATCCCTTTCACCGTAGTTGGAGGTGATAATTTAGCTATAACTTGAATTTTTGCAGTGTCTACTTCCATGCCCTTTTCCGAAATTTTAAGTCCTAATACAATGCCTCCTGCAACCATAAATTAACATTTCTCCCAATTAAGAACTAAATAAGTTTTCTCACATACTTCAAATACTTTTTCAAGATGATTTAAGCATGTGTCAAATGATGTTCCAAATACAGAGAAATCATCCATAAATACTTCTATTCCATTATCAATTAATTTACTAAATATAGACATCATACATCTCCGGAATGTTGCGTGTGCATTACATAATCCAAAAGGCATACTTTGAAAAGTGAAAGTTCCATAAGGACTAGTAAATGTAGTTTTCTCTTGATCCTCAGGAGCAATTTGTATTTGATGATAACCGGTGTATCCATCTAAGAAACAAAAATACTTATGTCCGGCTAATCTATCTAACATCTGGTCAAGAAATGGTAAAGGGAAGTGATCTTTCCTTGTGGCTTCATTTAATTTTCTATAATCAATACATATTCGCCATCCAGTAACTTGTCTTATAGGGATAAGATCATTATTTTCATTAGCTTTTACGGTCACTCCTCCTTTCTTAGGCACACAGTGAATTGGGCTTACCTAAGCACTGTCAGAAATAGGATATATAATACCATTATCTAACCATTTTAAAATTTCTTTCTTGACTACTTCTTTCATTATCGGGTTTAATCTCCTTTAGGATCTACTTTAGAGCTTATGTTCATTATCTAAAATAATTCTACGCATACGGATTGAAGGACTAATTCCTTTAATATCTCGCTAAAGTCCAACCAAAAGTTTTCTTATATTTTTTTAAGGTATCTAAAAGTTTTTGTTCTCGAGATTCATTTAATTCAGATGAAATAATAACTGGTAGAGTTGAAGAATTACCTAAGTAAGCATATTTCGAATGATTAGGTAACATTTTTAACTCAAGTTCAGGAGGTTTAATAATCGATGGAACTATATTTTTTTCAGTGTTTTCTGTATTATCCAAAAATTCAAATTTCTCTTGAATATAATTTAGTTCTTCATTTATATCAGCTTTTTCAATTAATTCAGTATTTTCTTTTTCTAATTTTTCTTCATAATATTCCTTAAAATGTTATTTTTGTAAATGATCGAGTACTTCTATTCGAAAACACTCATCGGCTTTTTCTAGAGCAGGATATTTTATTGATTTAGCAATATTAAAAGTAACTTTTTGGTCATTTACTCTCATAGTTAATTCTCTTTTCTGAACATCAATCATAGCTTTCCCAGTGTCTAAAAATGGTCTTCCTGAGATGATAGGCATTTCTTTATCTTCTTCCATATCTAAAACAATAAAATCAACAGGGAAGATAAATTTATCCACTTTTACTAAAATATCTTCAATAACTCCCTTAGGATATGTAACAGAACGATCAGCTAACTGAAGGGTTACTGAAGTAGGTAAAATTTCTCCCAATCTTAATCTCTTAAAAATTGATAGAGGCATTAGATTGATGCTTGCTCCTAAGTCACACAAAGCTTTTCCATAGAATTTTTCTCCAATAGCGTAGGGTATAGTGAAACTACCAGGATCTTTTAATTTTCTAGGAAGCTTTTTCTGAATAATAGCACTACACTCCTCACTAAGTGTGACCGTTTCATTATCAGTAAATTTTCTTTATTTATTTAGAATATCTTTCATGAATTTTACATAGTTTGGCATCTGTTCTAAAGCTTCTACGAAAGGAATATTTATTGTTAATTTCTTCAGAATTTCAAGGAATTTAGCAAACTCTTTATCTTTTTTATGTTGATTTAGTCGTTGAGGAAATGATGGTGGAGATTTTTCAACAGAAATTTTTATTGGTATTAAAGGATTTTCTAAGTTCGGATCTTATTGATTCTTTTCCTTTTCGATTTCCACTTCCTCTTTTTGACTTTCAAGTTCTTTCTGAATTCGAGGTTCTAATTCTTTTCCACTTCGTAATTATATCGCTTTAATTTGTTCCTTTCCTTTGTCTTTGGGATTTATTTCCACATTACTAGGAAATGTTCCAAGTATTCTATTATTAAGCGCGGTAGCGATATGTCCAAGTTGAGTTTCAATATTTTTAATAGTTCTTCCTTGATTTTGTAATTGGTTTCCTTGTATTTGTAATTGATTTCCTTGATTTTATAATTGATTTCCTTGATTTTGTAAATGTTGACCCATATTTAATATTAATTCTTCTATAGATAATTTCTTATCTTTAAATTGAGGGTTATTATTATTAAATCCATGTGGATAACTAGGTTTATAATTAGAATTTCCTTGGTTAGAGGGATTTCCTAATGGTTGTGTTATGTTTTTCATCCATGGTTGATTAGTTGTATTATTATTCCAATTAAAATTAGGATGATTTTTCCATCCAGGATTATAATAATTCGCATAAGGATTATTGGGTCTGTTATTAATAGCATTCATAGTTTCATATGAAGGTTGAGATTCGATAAGTTGTCCAGATGAGTTTTCTTCTAATATAGTTGGAGAGTAATTCATTCCAAAATGATCTATTTTTTTGATATAGCAGCGATTTGCGAAGCTAACATAGATATTGCATCATTTTCATGAATACTGGCTATCTTTTTCAGATTCATTCTATCAGCAAGCCATTGAAAATTATTGGTAGTCATTTGTTTGATTAGTGCATAGGCTTCATCAAATGGTTTTGACATTAATGATCCTCCAGCAGCAGCATCGATGATTGATTTAAGAGATCCTACTAATCCATTATAGAAAGTTTGAATAATTAACCAACTGGTAACGCATGATGTGGGCATTTCCTAAGAAGTTCTTTAAATCTCTCCCAAGCTTCATATATTGATTCTCCATCAAACTGACTAAAAGAAGTTATATCATTTCTAACCTTAGCAGCTTTAGATGGTGGAAAATATTTGGATAGAAATTTTTGTGATAACTCTCCCCAGGTTTTAATAGATCCAGGTGCTAACAAATTTAACCACATTTTAGCCTTATCCCATAAAGAAAAAGAAAAAAATCTAAGTCTAATAGCATCGTTAGATACTCCTTCGTATTTGAAAGTATCACATAGTTCTAAAAAACTAGCAAGATGTAAATTAGGATCTTCAGTAGGTGAACCACTAAATTGATTATTTTGTACCATTTGGATAATTGCGAGGTTTAAGTTCAAATGAGTTAGCAACTACATCGTGGTTTTGAATAGTTAAATGAATTTCATCTAATGTAGGGTTGGCATAATCTCTTAATGGTCTCTCGTTGATCGATATTTTTATTTTCGAGAATATTCGTCATTTGTGTTAAATTTATAATTTCTCTTTTTTGTTTTCTAATTCTCGTAATTGTACGCTCTAATTCTGAATCGTAAGGTATTAAATTTTCGTTTCCAAATTTACGCATACAATTTTGTAAAATAAATTTTAAAATAGTCTGTTACTCTAGTAAATAATTTCTTTACTTCCCCTAGAATGGCGCCAAAAACTCGACCCACTTTTTAATGTTTACAAAAATAAGCAACGACACCAAAAACTTGATCCAGACTTAATATATATTTAATTTTATGATGGAATGTATAATGTGGATTCGAGCAAGTATAAGTATCGTATCAAGTAATACAGGCTCTAGTGGAGTCCCAGTTATCGATCCCATGTGAAGTTTTAAAAGATTTGTAACATACTAAATTTAAAAGGATTTACTTACTAATATAGTATACAGAATTTAGAATACTTTACTAAAGCGATCTAATGTAAACTAATGCTTTAAATAAAGTTGAATTAAAGATTTTAGAAAAAGTATCCTTCCCCTTATTTTTAGAAACTTAAGTGAATGATGAATTCAAATAGATTTTTTTATTGTATTGTGACAAATAGGAGCATTCCTATTCTTTACCCTTTGGTCCAGGTGCAAAGAACATTGACTAGTCCAATGCTTGATTACTGAATCTGCGGCTAGGCTGGGAGGATACTGGTTGCCACTTCAGAGCTCTCACGTTCCCCTCACCTGAGGACTAACATCTACACTTCAACTCTCAAATAATAGGACCAAATTGAATATTTTAGTTTGTCACACTAAAATGTCCAATTCTACGTCCGATAAATAATATTTCCCTATTTATTTGCACCCTTCTTCCAAGGCTTTTGACTTCCCTGAATATTGGATGTAATATTTACTATAGTTGATAATTCAACATATTTTAACAATTCAATCGTCAGATTGAAAGTAAACTAAGTTTTAAGTAAAAGATTATCACAATTTATTTTAATATATTAGGCACTTCTATTTAATTTCATCAATTCACATAATTTCATAAACAAGGAGAAAGACTAAGAAAACTACTCGGAATGCATGGGAATTAAACAAAGCATGGATTTCATTTAAAGTTAACAACAATAAACAATGATACTTATCTCAATTTCCTCCCCTAGCGGACTCCTCGAAGTTCCTTCGACTTTTTCTTCTAGTACAAGACACTTCTTAACTCACTACTTACACTTACTCACACTAAACTTCAACTTATACTCAAAAGCACACTAATGAATACTCTAAGACTCCTAAAATAGACACACTACATACTAAAATTCGTCCTCTATTTCTGAGGTAGACAAAGGTCCAAGGGGTACTTAAGCACCTCTTCAAAAAGCGTCCGCATTCAATGTATCCGGCATTTTGAACGGTCTCGCCGTCGGTGAGAAACGACCTCGTCTGTCGCGTGGCTTCTAAAAGGTCTTCAAACCGCGTGATCTCGCTGTCGGCGGGCTCGGGCTCGCTGTCGGCGAGGTAGTTGCAAACCTTTAAGAAATTCTCTTTATAATCTCGCCGTCAGCAAGCTCGATTTTGTCATCGGCGATTTAGTTCATTTTGCATGTATTTCTTCCTTTTTGATCCAAATTTTCTCTATTTAATGCTTTTTTCTTCCATCACTTATAAATCTTCGTTCCTGCAATAAAATAAAGAAAATACATTTCTTTAAAGTGCAATTTCAAAAAAAATTGGTATGAATTTCTTAACATATTTTTTTGTGATCAAGACTCTTCCAAATTATTTGAAGTATGCATTTTTAGGTGAGTTGTCAACATTACCAGTAATTGTATCCTCGGACATAAATGAAATTTAAGAATAAAATTAATGGATACATTAAAAAAGTACAAACGAGCTTTTGGTTAGACTTTGGCTGATATAAAGGGAATTAGCCCTTCGATTTGTATGCACATAATTTTATTGAACGATAAACATAAACCAAGAATTGAACCACAAAGGAGACTGAACCCTATTATGAAAGAAGTAGTTAAAAAAGAGATTTTAAAATGGTTTGATGCTGGAATTATATATCCTATTTCAGAAAGTACTTGGGTAAGTCCAATTCAGTGTGTTCCTAAGAAAGGAGGAGTGGTTATTGAAGCAAATGAGAATAATGAATTAATACCTATCAGGCAAGTTACCGGGTGGCTATTTGTATTGATTATAGAAAACTAAATGCTACCACTAGAAAAGATCATTTTCCTCTTCCTTTTCTAGACTAAATGATGGATAGACTTACTGGACACAAGTACTACTGCTTTTGGATGGATATACCGGTTACCCTCAAATTCCTATTGCTCCTGATGATCAAGAGAAAACTACATTTACTAGTTCTTATGGAACTTTTGCTTTTTGAAGAATGCCTTTCGGATTATGTAATGCACCTGCAACATTCCAGAGATGTATGATGTCTATATTTAGTAAGTTAATTAATGATAAAATAGAAGTATTTATGGATGATTTCTCTCTATTTAGAATATCATTTGATGCATGCTTAAATCATCATGAAAAAGTTTTGAAGTTATGTGAAAGAACTAATTTAGTTCTAAATTGGGAGAACTATCAATTTATGGTTGTAGGAGGAATTGTACTAGGGCATAAATTTTTGAAAAATGGCATGGAAGTAGACACTGCAAGAATTCAAGTTATAGCTAAACTACCACCTCCTACTACAGTGAGAGGAGTAAGAAGTTTTCTTGGACATGCTAGTTTTTATAGGCGTTATATTAAAGACTTTTTAAAAATTACCAAACCTTTAAGCCAACTTTTAGAAAAGGAAAAAAAAATTGAATTTACTGAAGACCGCTTGAATGTCTTTGAGTTATTAAAGGAAAAACTAATCACAACACCTATAATAGTTTCACCTGACTGGGAGAAACCATTCGAATTAATATGTGATGCTAGTGATTATGCTATTGGAGCTGTTCCTGGACAAAGATATGATAAAATTTTTAAAGTTATATACTGCACTAATATAACTCTTAAGGATGTTCAAATTAACTATACGGTTACTAAAAAAGAGTTTCTGGCTATTATGTATGCTTTTGACATATTTAGATCTTATTTAATTGGGACTAATTGTATTGTGCATACTGATCACTCTGCTATTAAATATCTGATGCAAAATAAGGATATCAAACCAAGATTAACTAGATGGATACTTTTGATGCAAGAATTTGATTTTGTGATAATTGATAGAAAGGGAACTGATAATCAAATTGCTGATCATCTGTCGAGATTAGAATATCATGAATTATCTGACACCGATAATAAAATTACAAATAGTTTCCCTGATGAAAAACTTTATAATATTAATGAGTGGAAAATACATTGGTAAGCTGATATAGTTAACTATAATGTAAGTGATATTTTGTCACCTATGCTAACACTGCAGCAATAGAAAAAATTCATTCATGATGCGAAAGCATATTTTTGGGATGAACCATATTTATATAAGCAATTTAAGGATCTTATTATTAGGAGATGTGTGCCTTATGAAGAAACTGAACTGATTATTCAAAAATGTCATGATTTTGAATTTGGAGGACATTTTGGGACTGACAAAACTGCGCATAAAATTTTAAAAGCTCGATTTTATTGGCTTACTCTCTTTAGAGATGTTTACAGATATATCAAAACTTGTGATAGATGCCAACGAGTAGGTAATATATCTAGAAGAAATGAAATGCATCTGAATTTCATGTTAGAAGTTGAGATTTTTTATGTTTGGGGATTACATTTCATGGGATCATTTATTCCTTCATTTGGGAACTTATATATTTTGATTGCAGTTGATTATATATCAAAATGGATTTAAGCACAAGCTTTACCTCGTTGTGATGCTAAAAGTGTTTCATGATTCTTAATGAAAAAACATTTTTAAAAGATACGGAATGCCGAGAGTGATTATCACTAACGGAGGATCCCATTTCAGGAATAAAAATATTCAGAGATTGGTAGAAAATTTTAATATTATTCATAAAATCTCTACTACTTATCATCCTCAGAACAGTGGATTAGCTGAAGTTTCTGATCGAGAGATTAAACAAATTCTACAAAAAACTGTTAACCCTAGTAGATTAGAATGGTCTACGAGACTAGATACTGCATTATGAGCATACAGGACTGCTTATAAAACTCCTATTGGAATGAATCCTTACAGACTCATTTTTTGAAAGACTTGCCACTTACCAGTAGAATTGGAGCATAAAGCATATTGGGCGATTAAAGAATTCAATTATATTTTGAAAAATGCTGGTGAGAAGAGATTATTACAATTGAATGAATGGGATGAATTAAGAAATGAATCTTATGATAACGAGAAAATTTATAAGGAAAAATTGAAGTTAAGGCATGATCAAAAGATTAACCAGAAGAACTTTGAACCAAAATAAGAAGTTTTGCTTTATAATACAAGGTTGAAGTTATTCCCTGGGAAATTGAAGTCTCGTTGGTTAGGACCTTTTACTGTGACACAAGTTTATACTTACAGAGCTATTGAAATTGAAGATCCAAAGACTGGGAATAAATTTAAAGTAAATGAACATAGATTAAAACCATATTTTGAGGGTAAAAGACCAAACTTTAAAGAGGTTTTAATGCTCAGTCAACCTGAATAACACCTGAATAGGTTGGGCTGACGACGTTAAACCAAGCGTTTTATGGGAAGCAGCCCATAGTTATATTTATTTGTGAGCATTTGTTTGAATTTATCATTAGTATGTGGTAGTATTGAATTTTATTGCTTGTATTTACCCATTGATCATCATGAAATTTGGATCCATAGAGAAAATTTGGAATGCACTTGGACCACGACGTTTTTGTGCAAATTTTGCCTTGGGCGTCGACGGCGTGCTCAACGTCGCTAAAGGCGGGTTTTTTCTGAGAACCCTGAAATTTAAATGCACAAATTCCGCTGACAGCGCCATCGAGGCCGCCGACGGCGAGATCGGCGAGTGGACAGTTTCAAGAGTTTGAATTGGCAGTTTTTTGCGGTTTTAGGCGAAATTTTTCCCCTATAAACTTCCAGAGGTGGTTCCTAAAATCTTCATTACCTAAAAATGAATTGAAACTCCATCGTCCCAAATGGCTTCCAGTTCTACAGAGTACCCTAGATTTCGAGTGTACAACTGGAGAAAGTTTGTTAGTATCGAGGCACAACGACTCTTCAACAAAGTGATGTCAAAGAGGATTCTAATTAAAGAAAGAGGCTTTGTGAATCGAGGATTAAACAATCCATCGACAGTGATTGAAGAGATGATAGTGCAACGACGATGGGAAGTATTTTTCTGCACTACTGCCGCAGTAGTCGTTCCTCTAGTATAGGAGTTTAACGCTAATTTGCTTGGAATCAACCAGGGAAGTGTCTATGTGTGGGGTAGGTTGGTAGCTTTTACTCCTGCACGAATTAATGAATTTTATATGATTGAGAATGTTCTTGTCTGTCATTATTCCAATTTCATCCCGACAAGAAATCTGATGAATGAGATCTACCAATATTTAACGGACGAGACTGAAGACTGGGAAATAAGAGATAACGGGTATGTTAGTTTTTCTGCTACACTTCTAAATCCCGTATCAAAACATTGGCACTTTTTCATTTCTACAAAGTTATTACTGACGATGAGGATCGGTAAATTTACCAAAGAAAGTTCTATTTTGAATTATTGTATTCAAATGGGACTCCCAGTTGACATTGGATCGATAATTGTGAAGTCTATTTTAGGCCTGATCTTTCAAGGATCAGCTCATGGGCTTGAACATCCTTCTACAATTTTATCATTATGCAGTCTATTCCAAGTTTCATATGAGATTTGGGAAAAGGTACTTCTACCTTAGAAGCCTTTAGACCCAACCAAAATGTTCCCAGCAAATGAAGATGAGAATGATATGGGCATTATTATGAATCAATCATCACAAAACTCAATTCTAATTCAACCTCTAGTATCAGACAAGACGCTAGTGATCTTACACAGAATCAAGAAACTGGAAAAAGAGGTACAAAATGTGATGAATGCAATTAACAATATCTCTGATTACTTTGATCATATTGATTGGAGGATGAAAGAACATGTTGATAACTCTAGACATTTCGAAGGAAGTTTGAACACTTAATGAGAAAGATGGGATGGATAGAAGAAAACTCTACTGAAGAATTCACTTACCAACCCTTCTATAACCTTTACGTTCATGTTCAATCGATGGGTGATTTTAGAGGAGAAACTAGCACTGAATCAGAGGAGTAGTAGATTTGCTTTACTTTGTATGTTTCTATATGTTTAGACTTGATTTGAATTTATTTGTTTGCTTGCTTTCGAAGTTTGCTTTTAGATCTCAGTATAGTTGATATTTAGATTGGAATGTTTGTTTTGAGCATTTAGAGTGTTGTGGCTTGGATTGTGATGCTAAATTGATGAATTGATGTTGAGAAAATACCTAACTTATGTGTGTTGTGTAAAGTGTATTGTAACCCTTGGATTTTATATATAATTGTGATGTTTTGTGTTGTGAACGTTTATTTGTGTTAATACATCACTTATTCACTAAAATGTATGCTTAAAATGATCGAACGGATGTCGACGAGGCTTGAAATTGATCGAAATCGTAAAAATCTAGAAAATGAACAATATTTAAGAACCTCACCGACGACGTCCTCGAGGCCGCCGACGGCGAGTTTTTTCCAATACTACTGCTATTTAATTCAATAGAGCTCGCCGACAGCACCAAGAACCTCGCCGACGGCGAGATCTAAAAAATTACCTTTTAACCGCAATTTTGACATGTGAAACGCCACTATTCATCATCTCTAACCTCCAAACAACAAAAATCTCGACCTATGGCATTATATATATTAGATTTGGGGCGATATCAACTCATTTTAACACCGGATTTCATCTTCCCTCAGTAAGAGCTTCCCTCCTATGTAAAAATTTTTTATTTTCACCATGAATTTCTTCCACATTTTGGAATTCTGAAAAAATTGAAAATGTGGAGAAAATACTTCAAAGAAATTCTTGAAACTTAATTTATAATCCTTAAAGTCACCTTTGGAAGCCATTTTATCATTATTTTGCAGTTTAGTTTAGATTTTTTTTGTAAATTTAATAGATCGAAAGATGGCTCCCCGACAAAAGAGGCGACTTGAATTTGACGAGGCTCAATTTGTAAATGCAAATGCTAAGTCAATGTACAATTCTATCTTCCAAGGAAAGAAATGTATACAAGATAGAGTTTTTAATAATCCTAGAGGAGAAGTTGAACGAGTTATTAGAGAGAGGAAGTGAGAAAACTTCTGTTACTCTACAAAAAAGTCTGTTGTAGAAGTTGTCAAAGAGTTTTATACCAATCTAACTCAGATTGAGCAAGTGGGTTTTTTGTTGATTTTAATGCTGCCTGCATAAATTCTTTTTACAAACTTCACAATTTTTACTCTAGCGAGTATGAAACGTTTGGAACCATGGAGGGTCCGTTGAATGATGTCATTGACTTTCTCACTGATGGTAAAGGGACATGGAAAATTAAGCAGCATGAAAGGATAAATTTTACTCTTTCCATGATGAATGCTACAGCCAAAGCATGGAATTATTTCATTTTTTCTACTCTGCTACCTACCTACCACCACTGTGAAGTGTCGAGAGATAGAACGGTTCTGAATTTCTATATTCAGAACAATAGAAGCATTAATATGGGGAATATAATTTATAAGAATATTTTTCCAATGGCAAAGAGTGAATCAAGAGGAGGACTAGGACATCCTGGCCTCATTTATGTACTTTGCCAATTATCTAGAGTGGAAGCTAAAGATGATGAAGAATAGGTTTACCCTATGAAACCCACTAGTAAAGCTAACTTGAAGACATATGAATTCTATGAAGAATGGAGATCTGGGAGTACAAGTAAAGCACCTTCCACTAGTTGAGATATCCCCTCTACTAGTTATGACCCTCCTGCCTTTAGCTCCCCTACCCTTTATGATTTGATGAATGAGATGACCCTGCAGCGGAAGAGTATTAAAAATTTAGATGAAATACTTAAGAGAATAGATCAGAGGATTGAAGCATTAGACCGGAGACACGATCATGATAGTGAGTATCTTCAGTAGCATTCTGATTTTTAGATTGTCTATTATGATGCTCAGGCTAGACACTATAGAAGTGAGCCTGATGTTACTTTTCCCGAATGCCCCCGATATACTCGCTATCAGCCCAATCTACCTGCTGACCAGGGAGATGAAAACATAGTATGGGATTTTGATGTTTGATCTTAAATTTGATGATTGTGATGTATGGGTATTTTTTGTTGTAGTATTTTTATTATGTTATTTGTATTTTGTGTACTGTATTATTTTCTGAGATGTGTATTTTGTTTGTAGTTTGTATTTCATTTCTGGATGGATTGTGATATGTAGATTATAATTGAAATTGTAATTGTGAACTCTAAGAAAAAAATAATAGACTGTTTGTTATTGTGTTGTGAAATGCAAATGCTATTTAGTATTGTACTGTGTAGTGTAATCAATTGTGGTTGTTAAATGTTTAATTTATGTAATTATTTCAAAATTGCATTACCCCAACAAATTCTCTAATCTGTTATATGTGTAGAAAAGTTCCTAATATTACATGCCAGTTGAAGTGAAAAATTTTTAGAAGAACCTGTAAAATTTTAGAAAGATGAAAATGCCTAAAGTGCAAAGGTATGATTTATATTTATAATTTTTCTTTCTACCTATATTATTTCTATTATTGAAAAATTTAAGCTTGGGGGGGGGGGGGGCGGGGGGAGGGAAGAAAAATATTAACTGTTATGTGTTCTCAATTAAAAATATTTTCAAAATTTATAAATATGATTTTTGTGATAAAACTTAATTCAGTTAATTATATTTAAATTTTATTTAAATATTGTAGAAGATTCAAAGAAATATTTTTGGTAATGAAAATTAATTTTGTAGGTTAAGATATTTAGTATAAGAGGATAAGACTATAATTAACTATTTTAAGTAAAGAAAACTATATTTTGAAATATTAAAAATCTTAGAAATTTAGTTGAGAAAGGAAAAAATGGGGCTCAATGATGTAAAGACTATGAATTATATATAAGGTAAAGGAATGCTTTAAGTTTCAAATTTAGGAAAAGAAGAGTGAAGTTCAAAATTATTAACAAGCTATCCAGATATAGTAATCCTCACTTGAAAAAGAAAAAAAATGATTGAAAAAATAATCCCTAAAAAGAAAAGAAAAATATATATAGGATTGAAAAACAATCCAAATGAAAATAAAAGAAAAAGTAAGTGAGAAGAAGCTTGAGGAGATGTTTTATCAAAAATTGGCTTCACTTGGATTAACCTAAAGGGAAAACTAAATACATTTCTGAACTTATATTTATGGAGTAGTATTTTTACTAGTAGTGTCCTCATGAATTTCCTATCATCTAAATATTCTAAGTGAATTGATATGGCAACATATAGTCATTCTTGAAATGAATAGAAGACTAGAACTCTTAGACTTGATAACTAGATAGCCTTACATCTACAGAGTTAATCTAATTACTTGAAAATTTTTCTAAGGAAATCGCACTATGATATTTATCTAAATCAAAATTATGGTATTTTTGAATTAAAAATTTACTACAATGAATCATAACTTTTATGTAGTACTAAAAATTACTTTAGGACAAGTAATAGTTACGTTTGGGGGATTTTGACCAACTAAAAATATGTTAAGATTTTCATGCCTATTTTATATTGATTTTGATGATATTGCACTTTATGAAAAGGTATTTTTGATGTTTTGTTGTCGTTATGTTGATTTGTGAACATTGAAGCAAAAAAGATGCAAAAAAGGAGCGAATTTGGAAAAAAAAGTACCAAAATATGAAGATTTGACTTTGAGTGCCGACGGCAAGATCAATGGCGCCGACAGTGGATTTTTCCTGAGAGTTTAGAAAATAAATTACAAAGAAAGTTACCGACGGCGAGCTTGACCCCGCTGACAGCGAGCCTTAACAAAGAATGTCCAAAACCTAATATTCTAGAAGGCCACCGACGGCGAGATCGAGGCCGCCGACGAGGAGATGGAGGCCTCTGATGGCAAGTATGTTGGTTCTCTCACGAGGTGCATTGAATGTGGATGATTTTTTAAGGGATGTTTAGGCAACTCTTGTAAACTCTTCAACTACTTTAAAAGAAACAATTTTAGGCCAAAAAAGGGGGTGTCCTAGAGTATCCGGGGCGTCCGTGAGTGTCTGTTAGTGTTTTGGTGCCCTAAGAGTTATAGAGAGAGTTAAATTAGTGTTAATTATGAGGAATTCTTCGAGAGACTGTAAGAGTGGAAGGAAAGTGAGAGATTCTTCCTCCTTACTGCTTCGAAGGAGAATTTTGTACGTTGTAAACAAAGGAAGAGATTCAAAGGAACTTTAAAGAGTTTGCTTGGAGAGGAATTCGAGATAAGTTGTATTTACTTATTGTAATGTGTCTAACTTTGCTTTTATATATGAAATCCAAGTTTTGTTGTATCTTCTCCATGAGATCTGAGTAGTTTCTCTATCTTTCTCCTTGTTTTGAGATTTTTTGTAAAATGGTGATTTGAATTAGTTTTGCTAAGAGAATGTTAAAGAAGTTGTGATAATCTTTTCACTTCAATCTTAATTTACTTTCAATCTAGCTAATTGATTTTTTAAAATATGTTGATTTTTAACTCTAAAGTGAAGATTACATCCAAGATTCAGGGTTCAAATAAATAGGGAAATATTATTTATCGGGAGAAAAAGGATTCATGTAGCCGACCCCACTTAGTGGGATTAAGGCTTTGTTGTTGTTGGGCGTAGAATTGGAGATTTTAGAGTGACACACTAAAATCTTTAATTCGGTCTTATCGTTTGGGTGCTGAAGTGTAGATATTAGCCCTCAGGCGAGGGGAACGTGAGAGCTCCAAAGTGAGAACCTGTATCCTCCCTGCCTAGCCGCAGATTCAGTAACCAAGTATAGGATTAGTCAATGTTCTTTATGCCTGGACCAAAGGGTAAAAAATAGGTATGCTCCTATTTGGCATAACACAATTTTTAAACTAATTCAATTTATCCATTCACTTAAATTTCTTAACAAGGAGGAGGATGCTTGCTTATATATTGAACCTCACTTTATTAGTAAAATTAGTTAATTGTTAGTAGAATTAGTTTATTAAAATTATATCTTATTTACGATTGCATATTAGTGACAAATAAGCAATTTGAACTACAAGGTTGTGATTCTGTATTGGTTTTTAAAATCCTAGTCTGTAGCCTCTAAAATATTCCCTGTAGGATCAATATTCAGGACTCCACTAGAGCCCTGTATTACTTAAGTAATACATATACTTGCGTTGATAAGATTAACTCTAGATTATTGAATATTTTTATACACTTCTATATCAAATTCTTGCAATATTAAGCTTACGCAAAGTGCGTGGAGTGGTTCAACTTGCAAAGAAAATAATGTCAGAAAAAGAAGTATTGTCGGTTTAATTTCTTAATTTAGTTTTTAATTTTAGACAACCCGGTCAAGATGTACATGCCTCCGTCATCCCAGGGTTGTCGGATGCCTTGATCTACTTAGTCCGAAAGGTTTTTAAACTAGGACCGAAAGACTCTTGTCAACAACCACGATTGCATTGTCCAAGAAATCTTCGTAGATCAAGAACGCTGGGGTTCAAGTTGCATTAGGTGATCTTTGTTCATTAAGGTTTCATTTAATTTTTAATGTGTTTTCCGATTTCATGTTGGAAAATTTTAGGTTATTTATGATTTATTAACCAATTAAAATTTTTCATGTGTCATTTCAATTAAATTTTATATGTAGTTTTGATTTGTTTATTTAAGTCTAATGTAATTTAGACCTAAAGAAAAGAGTCAAGTTTATTTAGATCTAATGTCTGTAAGATCTAATTATACTTGATAATTTAAGTTTCAGTGTAGTTTGAATCTAATGGTTTCAAGTTAAATCTAATATGAATTAGATTTAGGAATTTAGTTTCAATGGCTTTTGAATCTATGGGTTTTAAGTCTAGTGTAAATTAGATTTCGAAATTTAGATTCAGTGTCGTTTAATTCTAATATTTTTTAGTTAAATTTAATATGAATTATATTTAAGAATTTAGATTCAATTTCTTTTGAATCTAAGGGTTTTAAGTCTAGTGTAAATTAGACTTGAAAATTTAGATTCAATGCATTTGAATCTAATATTTTTGAGTTAAATCTATATGAATTAGATTTAAGAATTTAGATTCAATTTTTTTTTAATCTAAGGGTTTTAGTCTAATATAGATTAGACCTAAATTAAGTAAACTCTAACATAAGTTAGACTCTAAAATTTTAGATTCGATGTCTTTTGAATCTAAAAGTTTTTAAGTCTGATATGAATTAGATTTAAATTTTAGTCTGAGGTTCAGATTGATCCATAATTTTTGGTTAAATTAAACTTAAGTTGAACTTAAATTTTGATTGGATTAACCTCAATATAGATTGAACTTAGAGGTTTGATTTACTTGAGTTTAATATGGGTTGAACTTAAATTTAAGTTAATTTGGGTTCAAGTTAGGTTGAACCTAAGTTAGAAGTTTTGACTTAAGTTTAATACGTGTTGAATTTAAGTTTGGGTTAACTTGGGTTCAAGTTCTAATTTGGGTAAAGTTTAATTGATTAATTAAACTTCATTATGGTTAAGTATAATTGGGTTATGATTAACTAAACCTAATTTGGGTAAAGTTTAATTGATTAATTAGACTTAATAGAGGTTAAGTCTAATTGGGTTATGGTTAATTAAACCTAATTTGGGTAAGGTTTAATTGGAATAATTAGACCAAATTAGAGGTTTGACTTAATTAGGGTTTATGGTGTTAAGCCTAATATGGTTAAGGCTTAATCAAGTTTAATTAAGTATAATCAGGAGTTAGACCTAAATAGGGTTTATGATGTTAAGCCTAATGTGGCTAAGGCTTAACTTGGTTTAATTAGGTATGATTGGTGTCTTAGACCTAATTAAGGTTTATTAAGTTAAACCTAATGTGATTAAGGTCTAACTTGGTTTGATTAAGTATAATTAATGTCTTAGATTTAATTAGGATTTATTAAGTTAAACCTAATATGATTTAGGTCTAACTTAGTTTAATTAGGTCTAAATGGTTCCTTAGACCTAATCAGAGTTTGTTAAGTTAAACTCAATGTGATTAAGGTCTAACTTGGTTTAATTAGGTCTAAATTGTGCCTTAGACCTAATTAGGTTTTGTTAAGTTAAACCTAATGTGATCAAGGTTTAACTTGGTTTAATTAGGTCTAAATGGTGCCTTAGACCTAATTTTGATTTGTTAAGTTAAACCTAATGTGACCAAGGTCTAACATGGTTTAATTAGAGGTCTAAATGGTACCTTAAACCTAATTAGGGTTTGTTAAATTAAACCTAATGTGATTAAGGTCTAACTTGGTTTAATTAGGTCTAACTGGTGTCTTAGACCTAATTACGGTTTATCAAATTAAACCTAATGTGATTAAGGTCTAACTTAGTTTAATTAGGTCTAAATGGTCTCTTAGACCTAATTAGGGTTTATTAAGTTAAACCTAACGTGATTAAGGTCTAACTTAGTTTAATTAGGTCTAAATGGTGTCTTAGACATAATTAGGGTTTGGTTTGACTCTATTTGAAGTTAGACTCATGGTTGACTTATTCCAATGTGGAATAGACTAGGTATGGTGAGAATCTGAGTCTTAAAATATTTTTAGGGTTTTAAATATTAATTCATAATTAAAAATTTTAACCCTAAAACAAAAATGTCATTTTAAATTTGCAAGGGGCAAAAGTCTTGTCATTTTAGGATTTATGTCTATCTCCCTAAATTCCTTAACCAATTTCAAATTTAATTTCCTTAATTTCTGATTTTCATAATTATTGTTAAAAATAATTACAATGATTAATAGAAATTAGGAAATGTTATTCTAGGGAATTTTCCTAGCCATAGAAAAATCAGAGGATGCTCCTAATGACTTAAAAATTAATCCCTAAAATTTTCATATTTTTGTGATTTATAGATAATTTTTAATAATTAAATTACTCTAAGGAGTATTTAATTAATTAAAAATTAAATATAAATCCTTAATTTCAAATTTTGTTTCCACATTATTCTCCTCATTATTCTGAGTTCAGGGGTATTTTTATTATATTTTTGTGATTTTTATTTATTAGGTTATAGAATTTTTTATTGTTTTAAGGTTAATCTAGATTTAATTAAATCCTTATTAACTCAAAATTATCAGGGAAGGCCCCGTGTCCTCGGATATGTCGATACATAGTAGATCAGCTGCAAGACTAAGAATAACGGATCAACTGGGATTAAATCAGAGCCGTCCATTTCCAAAACACGTTAATGGACAACATTCGTTCATCCCCTTCCTCTGGTTTAATCCTGCAAGCCGTTTATGGTTTAGGGACAAGATCTCACTCGATTCTTGATGGATTTGAACGATTTTGGTTCTTATAGCTTCATCTGAAGAAGACGAACTCATCCATATGGTGATTTTAGGGTTGTGAATTGATTTGTTTTACAAAGTATCAAATTCGAGCTTGGCTTGAGTCCAAAGATCCATACCTTGGCCTTAGTGGATGAAACTTCAATTGGATTGGTTCTACAACTTCGTCTTGACCTCAGAGAGCTTATTCCTAACTCAATTTGAGATGAAATTAGGGCTAGATATGAGTTCGATCAAAAGGTCTCACGGCTTGGAAATTGAAAGTAAAATATTGGGTTAGAACCTATGGGAAGGATCAATTTCGATTGGGCTTCTCTTCGTAGGGCTCTAGGAAGCTTTCAGTAAAGTTAATTTGAAGTTTTGAGAAACTTCTTTCAACCCCAAAAATTCTCTTGTTTTTGGTAGAGAAATTAGGGTGAACCAGTAGGTTTCAAGACCAAATTTTGTGGGGGATCAGTTGCTTAGGTCCTAGGGAAGAACTTTGAAGTTCAAAGTTTTAAAAATTGGGCAGTGTAAATTGATCTCCTCTCTTATGGTGAGCTCTCGAGTTAGGCTTATTTATAGCCATGGAGGGGCAATGGGGGAGCTTGGATATGGATCAATTTACTTGGGAAGCTCATGATTGTATGAGGATAAGTTTTGAGCTTAAGGATAGCCATGGATGGATTTCCAAAGCTTGCCATGATGAGCCTCCATTAAGGCTAAATTTTGATTTTCCTTTTGGTCCCCTTCTATTGGGTGACCTAAGAGGTGGATAAGGTTCTCCAATTTGATCTGATTTCACCTCCCCCATGTATGCTTACCAATTCATTCAATGAATTTGAAGAGAGCATGACACATAAGCCACATACTCATCCTTTACATGGCTTGGTCATGATGGTATTTAACCATGGTAAAAGAGTTGGTTTAAGTCATGTTCTTTTCCCATTAGATAATCCATGAGATGTGTGAGATGGCATTTGGGTTGGCCAACCAACTCACTTTATAGAGGGGGTGTATCATGTTTTAGTTTTAGAAGGGAATGAAACATAATCCCTCTCCATGCTCATTTTTCATAAAATGTCATGATGAGACCAATTATGATGGGAAGAATGATTTGGATAAGCTTCTCTTCAATCGGATTAGAGGGGAGGTGAGTGGTGACTCACCCACATCATTCTTTGAGTATAACATGAAGGAATGACACCTTTTGCATCTATTCATGAGGTTGTCATTGATTGATTTTAACCTTGGTTACCATGGTGGATAATGAGTTTGTCATGGGGTTAGCCAAGTCATGGTGAAGTCAAATGGGTTATGGGTGACCCATGGGTGGCCTTTCATAAATTAAATTTAGTTCAAAAAATTTAATGATGGATTTTTGATGTTATGGGTGATATCATAATTTCAATTTCAAATTAGGGTTATTTAATCATAATTCCATTTTAATTAATTATGTAATTAATTAAAAATATAGAAAATTATAATACTAACCCATAAATTAATCAAAATGATTTTGAAGGTTAATCATTTGATTGATTTCATTAATTTGGTTCAAAATTGAGTATTTTGACCAAATTTAACTAAAATTGACCATAGATGACCAATCCAAGTTCAGGGTTGACCCAAGTAATTTATTTAACCTTGTCATGGTTAATTTAATGATGGGGTCATTAATTTTGTAATGAGACCATATTTGACTAGGGTTGATCAAATGATCATGTTTGATCATTTTAATGTCTTAAATTGATTAAATGAGTGAGGTTTGACCAATTTGGTGTCTAGGTTGACTTGGTGGTCAATGGGGTTGGCATTGGGTCAATGTAGTTGTCATTAGGTCATGAATTGACCATTTTGACCTAATTTGACCATTTGGGTCGAAGGCTTACCAGTTTGGTCAATGTGGTGATCATTGAGTCATGGACTAACCATTTTGACCTAATTTGACCATTTGGGTTAAAGGTTGACCAGTTTGGTCAATGTGCTGGTCATTGGGTCATGAATTGGCCATTTTGACCTAATTTTACCATTTAGGTCAAAGGTTGACCAGTTTGTTCAATAGGAAGGTCATTTTGTCATGGACTGACCATTTTAACTTAATTTGATCATTTAGGTCAAAGGATGACTAGTTTGGTTAATGTGGTGGTCATTGGGTCATGGACTGACCATTTTGAACTAATTTGTCCATTTGGGTCAAAGGTTAACCAGTTTGGTCAATGTGGTGGCCATTGGATCATGAACTGACCATTTTGACCTAATTTGTCCATTTAGGTGAAAGGTTGACCAATTTGGTCAATGGGAAGGTCATTGGGTCATGAACTGACCATTTCGACATATTTTAACCATGTGGATCAAAGGTTGACCAGTTTGGTCAATGTGGTGGTCATTGGGTCATGAATTGGCCATTTTGACCTGATTTGACCATTTAGGTCAAAGGTTGACCAGTTTAGTTAATGGGAAGGTCATTGGGTCATAGATTGACCATTTTGACCTAATTTAACCATTTAGGTCAAAAGTTGACCAGTTTGGTCAATGTGGTGGTCAATGGGTCATGGCTGACCATTTTGACATATTTTTACTATTTGGGTCAAAGGTTGACCAGTTTGGTCAATGTGGTGGTTAGATCAGGGTTTCTCATTGCTGATTTGGTCATTTTAGGATGTCATTAAGATTTTAGGGTAAAAAGGCTTCATTAAGATTTACCCTACACATTAGGGTTTAGTGACCATTGGTAAGATTTAGGAGGTCGATATTGGTAGACTTCCTTTCTCAAAAATGGTTTATAAATGACTCTCACAAAAGTGAGGTCAACATCACCTTAAACATTAATTACATTAGGTTTAAGTCAAATTAAACCCTAATTAGTTCTAACCCCTATTCGACCTAATTAATCACCTTAAAACTTAATTACATTAGGTTTATGTCAAATTAAACCCTAATTAGGTCTAACCACTATTAGACCTAATTAATTACATTAGGTTTAAGTCAAATTAAACCCTAACTAGGTCTAACCTCTATTAGACCTATTTAATCACCTTAAACTCTAATTATGTTTGGCTTAAGTCAAACTAAACTATAATTAAGTTTAACCCTAATTAGACCTAATTAATCTAATTAAACCTTACTTACATTAGGTTTAATTAACCTCAAACTATAATTATGTCTAACCCTAATCAATCCTAATAATTTAATTAAATATTACTTAAATTAGGTTTAATTAACCCTAAACACATTAGGTTTAATTAACCCTAAACTGTATTTAGGTCTAACCCTAATTAGACCTAATTAATCTAATTAAACCTTACTTACATTAGTTTTAATTAACCTTAAACTATAATTGGGTTTAATTATAATTAGACTTAATTAACCAAATTAAGCCTTAATTACATTAGGCTTAATTAACCTTAAACCTTACTTAAGTTTGACCTAAGTTAGACTTAAATGCCCATTAAACCTTATTCAAATTAAGATAAACCCCATCAACCTAAAACTTTAGGTTCAACCCAAATTGAACCTAAATCAACTTAAACCTTAGGTTCAAATTGAACCCAAGTCAACTTAAACCTTGGTCCAACTCAAATTGAACCTAAGTCAGTTTAAGCATTAGGTCCAACTCAAATTGAACCTAAGTCAACTTAAATCTTAGGGTCAACCCAAATTCAACCTAAATCAATTAACCTTAGGTTCAACCCAAATTGAACATAAGTCAACTTTAAATCTTAGGTTTAATCCAAATCGAACCTAAGTCAACTTTAAATCTTAGGTTCAACCCAAATTGAACCTAAATCAACTTAAACCTTAAGTTTAACCCAAATTGAACCTAAGTTAACTTAAACCTTATGTTCAACCTAAATTGAAACTAAGTCAACTTAAACCTTAAGTTCCAGTTGAACCAAAGTCAACTTAAACCTTGGGTTCAACCCTAATTTAATTTAAGTCAACTTAAACCTTAGATTCAACCCAAATTCAACTTTTAGGTTCAATTTAAATTGGACCTAAGACAATTTAAACTTTAAAATTAAACCTAAATTGAACTTAAAAAAGTTAAACTAAACCTTAACTATTTTAGGTTCTACTTAAATTGAACCTAAATTTTAGATTCTTTCTAAATTGAATCTAAGTAATATCATAAATTAACTTAAAATTTAGATTCTACCTAAATTGAATCTTAATGACATCAAATCTGAGGTTCTACCAACATCGAACCTAAATCATTCTACACATTAAGTTCTACCTAAATTGAGCCTAAGTCGCCTTATACTCGACCTAAATTGAATCTAAGTAACTTTAACTTTAGGTTCTTCCAAAATTGAATCTAAATAAACCATAACTTAGATTCTACTTAAATTTAATCAAAGTAACTTTAACTTTAGGTTCTACCTAAATTGAACCTAAATAAACCATACCTTCAATTTTATATAAATCTAAGTAACTTTAACTTTAGGTTCCACATAATTGAACCTAGATCACCCCATAACTCTAGGTTCTACCCATGATAAATCTAAATCTTAAACTCTAACTTAATTAAACCTCTTTTAGGTTCTACCCACATTGAATCTAAATCTTAGGTCTAATTTATTATACTTTAATGAAATTCCTTAGGTCTAATCGACATGACACCTAAAATAAACGACATGATTCTTTTTAATTACAATCTTAAAATTAATTAAAGTGATTCGTGAATAGTGACATAAAAATTATTTTAAAAGACATTAAAACTTAAACTCAAACTTAAAAATGCAACTAGGTTTGAGAAGATATTTTGAAGGAGGTTACTCATGATTGTTAACAAAATATCTTCTAGTCATTTGTGGTTAATCAAACCGTAAACATAATGGCTTGGGATGACTGAACCATGGGATCTTGATCAGATCATCCCAAACAAAGCAAATAAAATGAAAATAACAACAAAAATGAATCAACTAATAAATCATAAACAACCTAAAATATTGCAACCTTTAAAATTTGACAAAATACACTAAAACTTAATGAAACCCAATTCAACAAAGATCACCGAATGAAACTTGAAACACGGTATGTTTTGATCTACGACGATTTCTTGGGCGATGCAATTATGATTGTTGACAAGAGTCTTCCAGTCCTGGTTTAAAAGCCTTTCAGACTAAGTAGATCAATGAATCTGACGACCCTGGGATGACGGAGCCATATACATCTTGACCGGGTTGTTTAAAAATTAAAATTTAACCAACTAAATCAACAATTTAAGAAATAAAAATGAAATTATTTCTGACACTATTTTTCCGGCAGGATGATCCATGAAAAAAATATTTATTTTTATGCCTTGATTTTTATCAAATTTTTAAGGATATTATGCTTTAATGAAAGGTATTTTATGTTTTTTGATGTAGGTGATGCAAAAATGTTCAAACAGAAAAAAAAGATGAAAAAGAATGAAAAAGGAGCAAAAATGAGCAAAAAAGGAGCCAAAATGCAAAATTGCCAAAATAATGAGCCTGGCGCCTAGGCGCCAAAATCCGGCGCCTAAGCGCCAGCTCGATACCAAAACTGTGACTGTTTTTGAAACTACTTTGGACGGTTATTTTGACGGTTAGAACGATTATTGGACCATCTAAAAGATTGGCAATTATTCCTGGATTATAGGACATGTGATACATTGTATTTAGACGCTTGGAAAACGTTTGGATGGCGAAGAGGTGCGATCCAAAGTGAAGAGGTGCAAAAAACTGCACGCGGAGTCTGGCGCCTAGGCGCCAGATACCGGCGCCTAGGTGCCAGATGCTGGCGCCTAGGTGTCAGTGCCAGACACACTTTCTAGAAGATTCATTGAACTTGGACACATTTTGAAGAGGTGTCGTAGGCAACCCTTGAAGCCTATAAATAGGAGGCTATTCCTATAGAGAAAAACGCCCACCCCAAGTAGCCCAATAAGAAATCCAAAAATTGGAGAGATAATTTTAAGGGCCATACTTTTAGTTTACTTTTCTTTATAAATTACTGAGTTTATTTTATTTAGAGTTTGTATTGAGAGTTTGGAAGAGTTGGTGCTTTTGAAGTCTATTTCGCTTTGGAGTCAGTAGGAACCAGAGGTTCAGTTGGAGAAACACTTGAGATAAGTATTTGTAATTTTATTTAAAGTTTTATTTATATATTTTGTTATTTAGATTCAATATGTTATGAGTAGTTACTTTACTTTCTCCTTTCATTTAAATTGTAAAAATCTGTTGAAGAGTTTTGAGACCTAGAAGGAGATGAACTCTTAACTAGTAGATATCACATGAATCCTTGGGTAGTCGAAGGTCTTGTGCGGGGTATTCAAGGTGAAGTGCAAATAAATAGGAAAATATTATTCAATGGGCGTAGAATTGATAAGTTTTTAGAGTGACAGACTAAATTCTTGTAATTTGATTTATAGAGAGGCAACGGGTCACTAGTAGGGCCGACCATACCGCCTCGGACATCTAAGTAGTGTGAGCCTCAGTATAAACTCATTCTATCGACAATACATCTAGACCTGATCTATAGATTAGCCAATATTTTTTATACTATCGAGCGAAGGTAAAGAATAGGACTGCTTCTATTTGGCATAATACCATAAATTTATATTCTCCACGAATATTATATTATCTAAAAAGTCTTGGATTAATTGAAAGGAAGAAAGTTGTTTGCTTATTATTATTTACATCACTCATTATTTTAGTACCGCTTTAATTCGCTTTTAGTAAATTAAATATTAAATTTAAAACTTTAAAAGAAATACATAAAAATAAAATTTAAATATTTAAAAATCTATAATCCTCCTCGTGGGATCGATACTCGGGGTCTTTATTTAAAGCTCTATATTACTTCGAAACGATACGTATACTTGCGTAAGTATTCTACAGTGCGTAAAATATTTTCTATAAAATTATATTTATATACACTAGCCGCTATTATTATTTGGGTCAAAGTATTGACTATAACATATTTTTGAGAGCATAAATTACTACGTTGTTCGCGGATTGAGGTCGCAGAATTACTGGAAACAAGTTTCGTTTTAAATTTACTTTGCATGTTATTAGGATGTGATAACTCTATTTTACAGAACGACATTCTGAATACGGGACAATGAACTTCAAGACCAAAATGACAACAAAACAAAACAAAACAACGACATTAAAACAAAAGAAAACAACAACATTAAAACAAAACAAAATAAAACAACAATAATAAAATGCAAAACAAAATAAAACTAAAAAATTATGGTAGTACGTGACACTTAGAAACATATTACCCTTAAGATCAAATATTGATGTTTCTTTCCTTGATCTTAACACTTAAAATTTCTTAGAGAACCTAATGTTAAAGTTAATCAAGAGTTTTCTTAGGTAATCCTAACTGTCTAAGATGTAATTAATTATAGGAGCTTGCTCATATAGGAGAATAAAGATTCAGAAAATGTAATATACCTAAATCTCTGGTTATTAAATTTTTCATGTGGTTTTCTTCATATGAGAATTTCTAGAATCAAACACTCCAGAGTTTTCTCCATAATTTTCACCACAATGAAACTATCTCGACATTTCCTTTTTCTACTGTTCTCTATTTTGATTAGTCATTTTCTTCTTTCTCCGAGTTTCTTAATGTCTAAGGATCCTTTATATGATCCAAAAAGAATAAGTTACTTGGAAATTAGGGCAATGTGATAGATAAACAGAGTGACGACTCCTCTACAAACAACGACATCAACAATTGACCGACATGAGAATTGACGGCGACAGCAGTGATGAGCACCCGAATGCCTTCATGTTTTGAAGGAGAAATAATAGCATCATGAGTTCAATCAGGGTCTGCCACATGTACATGCAAAACTCCATTTTAATACATGAATGGGTCTGTTTGTATAAGTGTCGGGCCTTGATAGAAAACTACATCAAGATTTCTGATGTAGTAATTTTTCTGTTTTGAAGTTTTTGAATTTATTTTGAATGAATGTGATATTACAATTGATTGATTATTTTGTGTTGTGGTCATCTCAAAGTAAATTTTAAATTTTAAATTTTTATTTCTTTTTAATTTTAATCAATGTATCCAAAATTTCTCCCTTTAGATAAAACTGTTCGTATTGTAATGTCGGTGTTTATTTGGACTTAATCTTAAGAATATTTTGAATACTTTTTTGTGTGATATGTTTTTTGGTTTTTTATTGATGGAATGTTGATAAAATTTTTTGGGTTTTTTGACAGGAGAAAGTAAGAATAACATAAGAAAATGCCACTTTGACTTTTCTTAATCTTTTGATTTTATTACAATAGGTATTGTAAATTTTTCTCACCTATCAAATAAAAGAGTTACTTTGGCATTTAAATGGCAATTATTTAGAAGGATCAGTTTGATTATTAGTCAAATTTGATTGGAGCGTTTACATACATACCACCCAATTCCTATGTATTTACATATCCAACGCTTGAGCTTTGATTTTTACATTTATACCACCCAAATGTTTTATAGGGATTTTGCCTACATAACACTTAAAACCTTCCTATTCACCTGTCCAACACCTAAACTTTGCTATTTACTAAACTATCATCCTAATTTTCCAATTTATTCACCTGTCCAACACCTAAACAAAGAGAACTTTATTCTTGGGGTACGGTCGCCCAATTAAATCCCGTCCCACATAAAAAGTACATGTTAGTAGGACCCATTTTTCAAAAAATATAAATTTATTAAATGAAATAATAATTATGTGGCTCAACGTAATTGGAGGTCGTACCTACGGCCTCCTTATGCAACAAACGCTTCTTCGGAAAAATTATTACATATATTCACTCTATGCAAAATTGCATATGGTCTCCCAATTCAATCCCTCCTTACACAAAAAGTGTATAGTAGTAGGCCCATTTTACAAAAATTATAAATTTATTAAGTAAAAAAAAATTAGATCATTTAAACAAAAAGTGTATGGTAGTAGGCCCATTTTACAAAAATTTGTCAGACTATCATAAGAAGTGCCTTTTTTAGCAACTTAGGTCATAATTCGATACAGAGATCAGTTCATATTTCATTTTTATCATTTTCATATCAACGTCTTCTGGATGGTTTGGTAGCTTCCCCAACTCCTTTAATTAGAAGAACTTTTGGACATAGGTATGTTTCTATTTTTTTCTCAATTGTTCCAAACATTATCTTGAAATTTTAAAATTTTAGGTAGATGTTAGCTTTTTTATATTTGTCTGAGGCATCAATCTACTCTAATAGATGAGAATGAGAGCTACTTCATTACTTATAAATTTGGTGAATAGTGGATTGTAGTGAAAATCAAAATAGAAAAATGTATGAACATATGAATTAGAAGACTATCAAACTAGACAAGGTCAAAATTAACTTTTTCTGTACTTAGAGAAGTTGAAAAGATTTGTTCATCGATAAAATGTCTAGTTTTTAAATTGCACTACAATTTATGTAATGATTCATCTAAAATCCACAAGCCAGTTATAACTGATGTTGATATATTGGAAATGATCACTCATTCTCATGGCGGAAGTAGGATAAAGGTAGTGATTGTAGAACAGAATAGTAATGAAGATATATTATTTTTGTTTAATGGAAAGACTAAGGATAATAATCAGTTTCTGTCTTCCAGCACTTAACAGTGAATGCAATTGTGATATTGTATTTGATGTTTTTTATGTTGGATTCTTAATATGTGAAAGTGGAGATAACAAATTTTTATTAGTTGGCTCACCTTTTATGGATTCTACAACTCTCATGCAAGTCTTTCGCACCGACACAATTTTTAATAAGTTTACACTAAACATTAAATTTAGTGAAAAAAACATAATTATAGTCATTTGTACATATCGAGGATGTCCTTGAAGGGTTCCCGGATCAGTATGCTCAGATGTTAATTCATTCAAAGTTAAATGAGTAGATGCCACTCATTTGTGCCATGGAATTAATAGATCAAGAAAAAAAATTTTTACAATTACCTGGGCAGCACATGAGATATAGGATTTAGTAAAGGAAATCTGAACATTCCTCCTAATCTCATCAAAAACAACTTGCAAACCACCTATAGGTTATCATTACCATACATGAAATTATGGCGTTCAGGGGAATAAGCAAGAGATTATATTTAACTCAGTAGATGATAATTATATGTGGATGCCTACTATTGCATCGGAGCATATTAATAGAACTTGGGTTCTCACTTAGCATATATATGTGACAGTCACAACAACAACTTTAAGAGATTTTATGTGAGCTTTAAGGTTTGTAGTGATGATTTTCTTGTTGGCTGTAAATACCTAATTGCACTTGATGCATTCCACCTTAAATCAAAATACTTTGAAGCACTTCTATCTGCAATCTCTCCTGATGGCTAAAATGGACTTTTTTCTCTTGCCTTTGTTGCTGTGGAATCTGAATCAAAAAGATAATGGGAATAGTTTTTATGAAATTTGTTACAAACCATTGGTGGTGACATAAATCATATAGATTTCATTTCAGACATGGAGAAAGGACTTGGGGAGGCTATTAGAATTATGTTTCTAAACTCGGAGCATAGAGTACGCCTACGATAATTATGGAAGAATATGAAAAAGTTCTTCCACTGTATGATAGTCATATACTGAAAAATTTGGTGTGGACTACTTCTAATGAATTAACCAAAAAAGAGGTTGATGCAAAGCTTAATAGGTTATTCAACATAAGTATTGTTGTGCATTCTTATTTGACTATATTACCATACAAGCTTAGCAACTTTAAGCAAGAGAGCAACAGCAACAACTGTAGATACAAAAATTTTAATTCATGCAGTAGAGATAAGCAAAATTACATAGAAACTCTAGTCATCTTTAATATCTGCTGAAAAATGTTCTCGGCCAAGAGAAAGGACAAAAAAAGCATCATTTCAGCAATGTCTGCTACAGCCTGGAGCTCTGAATATCACAATTATTTAAAGAGAGGACCACAAAGAAGTATCTCGGTGCAGAACAAGATTTTAGTATCATTGATTTTTATTGTAATTACTATGACTATTCCTTGTACTTGCAATGATAAATGATGCTTTTTACACCATTAATGTACTTTTGCACTTATATATATTGTTTGGACCAAAGTGATATATGAAATTTTTTGTTTTGTCCCAGCCATTTTATGAGAGAATTTTGAGATTTTGAATCACTAGACATCCACCGAATTTTTTTATGGATATGTGAATGAGTACATATCTAATACATTCTTCTTTGAGGTAGTGGATAACACAATAATATGAATTTGTTAAGACATCTATTTCGTAGGGAAGTTGTCTTTCAAATAATTGGCTTTTCATCTCTTCGGCTCCTGCTATACAGCCACCTCCAAGTCCTAATTTCCACTTAGGACCTTCGGCTCAGGATTTTGAAGAATTAATTAAGAATATAAAAGGAACTAAAATTGCTACATTAAATAAAGAAGAGCAATTAACAGATCAATCTGAAAATTCTGATAATGAAAAAATTAAAATTGAACAAATCGAAGAACAATTTCAAAATGATAATTCAGAATTAGAAATATTTAAAATACATAAATTAAAATGCAATAAAGCCTCATCTTCATATCAAACTCGGCAGACAGGTCGTTACTACTATCCTCGACATACTCCTGCAGATATTTTATATGAAGAAGATAACAATAAATATCAAAATGATTATAATCCATCAAATATTTATGAATGGGACATTGATGGCATGATAGATCGCCAAATACAAATTGTATTACAGAGAATGATGATTTATGCCTCAGCTGCACAGAGTCATAATAATCGTGCTCACCAAATAGTAACCCAACTAACTTGTGGGTTTACTGGCCTTCTCAAAGGCTGGTGGGATAATTATTTGACTCAACAACAACGAGAAGAATTTTTAAGTCCTACAATAATAGGAAATCCTAATCAAGAAAATACTGATGCCGTTTATAAATTAATTATTAATATTTTACAACATTTTACGGGCACTGTATCTGACAATGGAGAGCAAATTCGTTCTCTTTTACAAAAATTAAGATGTCCTACTTTGACACATTTTCGTTGGTATAAAGATGTCTTTCTAATTAGAGTAATGTCTCTACCAGATGCTAATAGTACGCACTGGAAACAAAAATTTATAGAAGGATTACCTAATCTTTTTGCCGATAAAGTAAAAAGACAATTACAAGATATTAATATAAAGCGTATTCCATATGAAAATTTGACATATGGACAACTAATTAATACATGTGTACAAGAAGGCTTAGCCTTATGTACAGATCTCAAATTGAGATATCATATTAAAAAGGAAAGGTTAACAGAAAGAAAACAATTAGGTGCTTTCTGTGAACAATTTGCTTATGATATTCCTAAATTTCCTAAAGAAAAAGAAAAATCTTTTCATAAAAAGAAGAAATATCATAAGCAACGCTTTGAAAAATATTCAGAGAAAAGGTCAAAAAATTCTCATAAGAAAAATAGAAATAAAGAAATCAGAGAAATAAAATGCTATAAATGTGGCAAGACTCAACCACTATGCAAATAAATGCATAGTTAAAAAGAAAATAAATGAGCTTAATATTGATGAAAATATTAAGCAATCTATTTTCAAAATTATATTAAACTCATCTCCTGAAAATTCGGAGACGTTTGACAATTTAGACGATATTGAGGACAATTCCTCTTATTCATCAGAATTTGATGAAAATAATTGCACAGAATCTGAGTGCAAATATAATAATGAAAATTATTACAAATTCATAGTCGAAATGAACGGCTTATTTACTTTATCTTCTTCAATGAAATAAGAGATACTTAAAGTTGCATCCCAAATTGAGGATGAAAAAACCCGAAGTAAGATGTTAAAAATAATTATTGATTCTAGAGGAGAATCCTCCTCTTCTAATACTATTCCTTTTCAAGGATATTCAATGAAAGAAGCTTTAAATAAAGCTTTAGTTTTAAATACTGATAGTAGACCTACTACTATTAATGATTTAAAAAATGAAGTTAATATTTTAAAATTCGAAATGAATATTTTTCGAAAAATCAAGAAAAAATAAATAATAGATTATTAAAATTAGAAATAAATAATATTACACCTACCGAAATAACAACGAGAAAGAGATAACAATTTAGAACAATCTTTTTAAATTCCTTACAAAAAGCTATTATGCATAAATGTCTTATAACCATTAATTTAAATATAAATAGAGAATATACATTATCTAATCTTATCGCTCTTGTTGATAGCGGAGCGAGATATGAATTGTATTCAAGAGGAATAATACCTTCAAAATATTTTGAGAAAACCACGCAACAGACTAACTTCGCGTCTGGAAATAAAATGGAAATTAAATATAAAATCTCTTCTGCTAATATTTGCAAAAATGATATTTGCATTAATACTCCTTTTTATTAGTTAAAAATTTAACTCAACATATTATTTTAGGAACTCTATTCCTTTATAAAATTATGCCAATTAATAAGATTAATAATACTGGCATCTATTCTAATAAATTTGGAAAAACAATTATTTTTGAATTTATAACAAATCCTACGTAAATTATTTTAAATGAAATAAATAAATTCAAGTTAAAACAAAATCAAATTAATTTCTTACAAGAAGAAATTACTTTGTTAAGTATAGAAGAAAAATTAAAAAATAATTTCATAAAAGAAAAAATTTCTACTTTACATAAAAATATGTTAGATGAAGTTTGCGGTGAAAATCCAAATCGCTTTTTGGAATAGAAAAAAGCACTGTATTACTTTACCATACATCAATAATTTTGATGAAAGAAATATCAAGACAAAGGCACGGCCTTGTCAGATGAATCAAGAATACTTAAAAATTTGTAAAGAAGAAATTAATGAACTTCTAAATAAAAAATTAATAAGAAAATCTAGCTCACTTGGAATCGTACCGCATTCTATGTTATGAATAATGCTGAAAAAGAAAGAAATAAACCTAGATTAGTTATTAATTACAAACCTTTAAATGAAGTTTTAAAATGGATTAGATATCCTATATCGAATAAAAGAGACTTACTTAATCGTCTAAGTAAATCTCTAATATTTTCAAAATTTGATTTAAAAATCCGGATACCTGCAGATTCAAATTTTTGAATCAGATAGATATAAAACGGCCTTTACTGTTCCGTTTGGTCATTATGAATGGAACGTTATGCCCTTTGGATTAAAAAATGCTCCTTCTGAATTTCAAAAAATTATGAATGAAATTTTTAATCCGTATTCTGATTACATATTAGTATATATTGATGATGTACTCGTTTTCTCTAAATCAATAGAGGAACATTTTTAAACATTTGCAGACATTCCAATGGCTTGTCAAAAATAATGGGCTAGTAATCTCTGCACCCAAAATCAAATTATTTCAAACCGAAATAAGGTTTTTAGGACATAATATTGTCCGGAATACAATTATTCCAATTGAGAGAAGCATAGAATTTGCTTCTAAATTTCCAGATGAAATCATTGACATCCGTCAATTACAGAGATTTCTGGGTTCGCTCAATTATGTAGCGGACTATTATAAAAATCTTGCTTTAGATGCTGCTATTCTTTATAATAGATTAAAGAAACATCATAATCCATGGACAGAAAATCATACTAAAGCTGTCCAATTAATTAAGCAAAAGGTAAAAATGTTACCTTGTTTACATATTGCAGATCCGTCTCTCCC
The DNA here is from genome assembly GCA_022702705.1 of Papilionanthe hookeriana x Papilionanthe teres. Lineage (NCBI taxonomy): Eukaryota > Viridiplantae > Streptophyta > Magnoliopsida > Asparagales > Orchidaceae > Papilionanthe > Papilionanthe hookeriana x Papilionanthe teres. The sequence goes on along the minus strand of CM040429.1, from coordinate 136,737,136 downwards.
TAAAATAGTAGAGACAGATGCATCTAATCTTGGTTACGGAGGAATCTTAAAGCAAAAAGCTTTCAATGCCGAACAATTAGTTCGCTTTACATCTGGCAAGTGGAATATCACTCAAGAAAAATATTCGACCATCAAGAAAGAAATGCTTTCTGTAGTTAAATGCATTACCAAATTTCAAGATGATTTATTAAATCGTAAATTTTTATTACGAATTGATTGCAGCTTCAATTAAGTATATATCGCAAAAAGACGTAAAAACCTTGTTTCTAAACAAATCTTTGCTAATCGGCAAGCGTAATTATCTTGTTTTGAATTTGATATAGTAATATATTACAGAAATACTAATTCTTTACCTGACTTTCTCACTCGTGAATTTTTGCAGGGAGAAAGACAAGGAGGGGTGGATAACCCCTCATACACGTAATCGAATGATACCCTATAGGGGTAGCCCCACTTTTCGAGGGGGGAGAGGTAGGGGTCAACCTAATGTGACCCCACGAAAATTTATTGATTTAAAGCAATATTTATATGGTAGCCCAATGGCTTCTACATCCAATCAATCTCCTGATTTACAAATTCAAGATGTCACGGAATTCGTGCAAAAATCTTCAAGAGAGAAAATCCTCGAAATTAATCTAGAGGATTATGAAATTAATGATCCTTGGAAAATCCAAGAAAGATACTTAGGCACAATTGCTTACCCACAACATCATCTTGATAGGGAATCATATGAGGCAATCCTCATTTCATTACAATGTGTTGAAATTCAACACAATTATAATGAACCCAATAAATCCATTGCATATAAGCAAAGCGACAATAAATCGCATTTTGCATCACAAGGATTGGGGTTTAACTCCTTATCAATCCAAACAAATTGAATTTATGCATCCTATATCTAAACAAAAGAAAATATTCTTTTCAGTAATTATTGGACTTATGTTCAAGCTATGAATCATGCATTTTTACTTATTAATCCAAGGCATAAGCATTCCTGGCTATTTGTGCTAATGCCTGAAATTTTAAATAAAGAAATACCAAATTGGTTTTTAAAATGGTGGGATAAATTCGGAGCCACCAATGAAATCCTTCCAGAATCTATCAATAATTTATATCCAGCATGGGTGAATTCATCTCCACAGCTCGGCAAAATAAAAAATGAATTCTTAGCCGAAGGAATGTGTGAATTACTATTCTTTTGCCAGGCACAAATTCCATGGATCTTCGCCTGGAATCTATGCATTCAATCAGATGAGCTCAACACTAGATGTCTATGGAGGAATTTCTTTATCAAGTGGTGGTCTGCAATTATTATTGATGACAAAGTAATTCAAATTAATAAAGTCATCACATCTAATGGAAAAGATGATCAAGAAAAAGGAACTCAGGAGTTCTCTCTAAAAGAAATCCATGATCAAATTAGAAGAAAATATCCTCGAGAATCTCCTGAACAAATTAAAAGAAGAATTCAAGAAATTTATCAAAAATGTATGAAAGAATTATTTGAAAATGACATGACAATCTCAAATCAAGGATCAGATGAAGATGAAGAGAGGTGGGAACAAATGGTGACTCGCCTCGGTTCGAATTAATGACGAGAGGAAGAAAAGTCAACATAAATGGGCCTCACTCAGGTCACCTCGGAAGAAAATTAAGGCAATAATTATGGTGGTTGAAATAAGTAAAGTTGGTGGAATAAGTAATCGAAATAATTCCAGTGGTTGTAATAGTATTCGAAATAATTTTCTGCTTTATGTCACATCCAACGGATGTGTTATCTTTCGATTAATTATATCGTAAGTGTTTTGAAGTCCGCCTCTGCTATAAATAAGGGCGTTGTATCTTTGTTCAAGTGTGCAAGTTTCCTTAGAGTTTCCTCAGTGTAATATAAAGTGTCTGTCTGGTGTTCTCTTCAAGTCCGGTGTTCTGTAAGTTTTTAAATTTTTATAAAAGTTTTATATATATTTCTGCTTTTATTATATCTCTGTTAAAATATATATATATATATATATATATATATATATATATATATATATATATAATGACTTCGCAAAATTAAAAACTTTCATAAACAAAATATTCATTTCTAATACAAACATTCTGAATGACAAGATAACTAAAATAAACACATACTTATGACAACATTACTACATAATTTTTGAAAGTTCTTGCTTCAAACTAAATACATGGACAATAACTTTACAACTCATTAATTTCAACACTAACATTGTTATCTCTAAAGTGATAACATAATTAGTATGACCACAACATTGATCAAAATCAATATCTTAATAAGAAATTTCAAATCTTCAAAGTTCATCTTCATTATATCATCGATTGCTGACATTTCTACATTAGCATCATCCAATTTAACATCAGTTTCGTCATCCATCCATTTGAAATACTTGCAATCGTTCTCTGATTGAGTTCTTATATATTCTTCCATAACTTTTGTCTTTATAGGATGTATGAACTGCACACACTAGTCACAGTTACAGTCAAATTTTTTATTATTGATTCCCTGTGAAGCTGATGAATGGTTTCAACTTATACTTGTTATATCCTATTATAAGACAAAGGATTAGAACATAAATGAGATATATAAAAGCATAGACATACATATATAAACAAATTGAAACAAATTTATTGCTATCAAATCTCTTTTATAAGATGAAAAGGTTGATGCCCTTGATTGGAGTATGCTTCTACATCCAAAAGCATCATATATATATATATACTCTTCAAATAATGTATATATATTTTTGTTAGAAACCTAGTTAGTGTTGGTGGTATGGATGACTTCAAAGCTATAACTCGTCTTGCAAAACAATGTTAAGAAAAAGTTTGATTTTCCTTGACCGAAGCATCTAATTATAAATTATAATAATTATGCTACCATTTACATTACTCTAACCTTGTGTTTCACAAAGCATTTTAAACTTGATTTTCTCTCTTCAAGTTTGTCATTTAGAGCAAGTGGTTGATTTTTTTGCAAAACATTTGGGACCCATTCACTTCACAAAATTATGAAATAAATGAAAACTGGAGATCATCTTGAGGCTATAATTGGAGATTGCAATTAGCATATGATTATATTAAGCATTTGAGTATTGATCCATTTGATGTCTTTGCATCCTTAACAAAATCCACCAAAAACTAGAGATCAACTTCAACCTACACTCAGAAATCCAAGATCATGAAGATTCCTGATATATACCATATCCTGTTCTTCATCAATCAATTCAAAATTAGATTTATAGTGGTACAATAAATGTAATATTAGATTTATAGTGTTAGTTTAGTAAATAGCAATGTTTAGGTGTTAGACAGGTAAATAGTAAGGTTTTAAGTGTTATGTAGATAAAAACCCCTATTTTATATCATGTTAAACATACTATCATTTTAACTATTAAGAAAATCAAATATACTCAATGCATAAATAAGGTGTCATGGGTGTAAAAATTGAAGTTTTAAAAGTTAGATATATAAATACATAGGAATTGATGGGTATGTATGTAAATGCCCCAAATTAAATTGGCCAAACCATTGTATTAGTTTGTGCTTATCATGCAAAAATGCTATCTAAAAACCTTAATGTTTCCAGCTATTATGTCTCAAGTACTTTATGTTTCATGATAATTTATTCAATAAATTTTTAGGGAAAAAAATTTGATCCATATAAAAATGAAAATATCATTTCTCATCAAATCTTAAAAAAAAAAAAAAAGCTTTATCATAATTGTTCGCAATAGTCTATTTATTCAAAGTTAACAGCATTAAAATAGTGCAAATGATAAACAGAAAAAAAAAATGTTTAATAACTCAAAACATTCACATTTACATTATATATATATTAATCCATAGAAGTGGTCATACAGTTGTTGAAGAGAGTGAATCTGCCAGCTCCTCCAAAAGCTCTTTCTGCTCCATTGCGGCACAGGACTGCACCAGCAGATTTATTAATAATATAGGAAGATCTACATAATATCACTCAATTCCCATGCATTTATATATCTAGCACCAAAACTTCAATTTTTATCTAATACCACTGTACCAATGCATAAAAATGTACATTTCACTCTTATAGAGAATAAAATATTGATATTCCTGATGTGATATAAAAATATATAGTGGCATCTACGTCAATGCTTATATTTACTTGTATTACAAAAATGATGTCAAAATATGTACTTTCATGGGACTATGCAATTCACTTTAGAAGAGTAAATATCAGTAATATTTTTACAATCATTTTAAAAGATTAGGATTTATATTAAGGGGCGGAATCAATCACTTTTTTAAGTGCAGTTTGCCCTCTTAGACCAAACATGAGACAGGCTAGAGTTCAGGATGAGATAATTCAAAAGACCAAATTTTCAAGGGTGACAAGCTACATGACTCCGTCCCGGTTATACAAAGAAATATAAAATTTAGATAAATATATGATTATGTAAATCCCCATAGCATTAAAGCTAGGTACCAGATTCCAATAAATAATAATAACAATGACCTGTACAGCCGTCTCAATGTCACCCGAAAGGAAGGACGTAAGCTCAAAATTCATCTTAAGACGATGGTCGGTTACTCTGTTGTCCTACAAAAATAAATATATTTTATACTAACAAATATAACTAGAGAAATTTTAAACTAAAAATTAGCTGTTTAAACTCCAAATAAGAAAAAAAAAGCACTAGTAAAAAATAATAATAACAAAAACTATGGGTAGAAATTCAAGTTAATAATTTACGAATGGAGTTAATCACAATAGTAAATAATACAATAATAATAAAATTTATAAAAGAAATTTTCTTTTCTTACCTTGAAATTGTATGTTCTGATTTTCTCGGAGCGAGCACCTGTTCCAACCTGCGTTATGCAGATAATTTCAGATTGATTTGAACTAACATAAAACATAACCAAACTAAAATGCAAATAAACTAAGGGGATTTTCATAAATACCACATAAATCATATGTATTTATGTATCTAACACATAAGCTATAATATTTATTTATATAACATTTTATTGTCGCAATTACATCAACACTTTGACAACGAAAAGATAGTATTTCATTTTAGAAAGTTAAGTCATTTGATGTTAAATATTCGTGTCGCATAAGTAAATATAGAAATTTTGGCATTACTTTTGTAAATACATCAGAATTATGTGGTATACATGTCAATCCCCTGCTAAACTAGAACATTGAAGTAATATGTTAAACTCCAATAATGTGCCTCATTCAGAGAAAAGCCGCTTAAGAATATGAATGTGGACTACATGTAGCATAAACCAAGTAAGAATTGAGGACAATATTAGAGAGGAAATAAAGTAAAAACAATGTTTTCTTCTTACTAAAATGGGCGTTTACCATACCAAATAATTTTTATGTATTATCTAACACCCAAACTTTAATATTTACATTCCTAACGCTTAAATCATCACGTGAAAAATATCACTTTTACATAATTTTTAAAAGACATACACTTTTTTATGCATCAAAATTATATGCAACAAGAAAATGTACGGATGCAAACTTCCCTTAATGCAATTAACATAGATAGAAGAGATAAATGAGGAGATAGGAAGACAAAAATAAGGTCGATTTATTTTTTAGTTTGAAGGGAAATAACATTTTCTTGTTTTCCATATTCAGCTCAAGTTGAAAAAGAGAGTAGTTTGCACTCGATCTCAACGACATGACTAATTAAATATTTCATTTCTTAATAGCATTTTGTGCTTTGAAAATTTTCGGGTTTTGTTTTATTAGGATTATTTCAAGCATTTTTATATTTTGATTATAATTAATCCTTGGTGAGTTCAATTAGACCTTATTCATAACAAGCATATTTATGAGCAAGTGCATGTTATATGCAAGCCAAGTATTAGCATGATATGTAGTGTTGGTTAAGAATGGGAACCTGCAATTTTCTTTGGTTCCTTATTGATTCCTGTTGCTCCCTTACTTTGATCTCATAACTGCAAAAAAAGGAAATTAAACAACAAATAAACTATAAAGAAAAGAAACCAATAAAATCTCCATCTAAAAATTGCAAACAGGACTGAAAAATAAATGTTAACAGCACAGACTAAAAGGGCCAATTTTGAGCGACAATCAACATTGAGTGAGACAAAAGAAGGAAAATTTACATACATACCACCCAATTCCTATGTATTTACAAATTTAATACATAATTTACATACATACCATTTTATCTATGCATGAAAAGGCGTGTTTCACCTTTTAAAAATTAAAATACTTGTATTTTTAGTGATATGAAAGATTTGGGTTATTTAAATGTAAAAAAGTAAAATTTAGGAGTTAGATATGTAAATACATAGGAATTGGATGGCAGGTGTTAGACACGTAAATACATAGGAATTGGATCGTATCTACGTAAATGCCCCAAGAAAAATATGTTAAAACAGGGATAGGACCTCCTATCCTGATTTCCCTGCAGGACTGTAGCCTCTTTTTCAGTTTCCCTACACACCCTCCTATTTTGTTTCCCTGCATGACCTTAGCAAATAAGTGTGTAAGTGAGTCAAGCCGACTCATGAGCTTGCTCAAGTTTGGCTCAATAAGTAGCTCGTGAACTGAGCTCAATGAACTAACAAGCCAACCTCAAGCTAGCTCCAACTCGACTCATTAGCTTGTGAGCTGGCTTGCTTAAAAATATATTAATATAATGTATTAAAAACATATTAAATTTAAAAACTTTATCTTTAAAGTAATAAAATTATTTTAAAAAATAGTATTTTATATTTAATATTAAATAGTTTCTTATTGTTTCTCTCCTAATTACTTATTTTATAAGTCATTTTATTATAACACAATCTTATATTAATATTATTTTTCTCTCTTTTATAATAAACACAAGCCAGCTCGAGCTCGTAGACATAAAGTCGAGTTCAAGCTCGAACTCGACAAAATTAATCAAGCTCACTTAAGTCGAGGGTGGCTCGAGCTCAACATGACTCATTTACACTCATACCTGCAGCCTATGCAGCACGGCTTCTAACAGAAAAGCTGAGGGAGCAAGCAGCAGCTGATCCCTGTCTTCGTGGGAAAATTTTTCCCTCAGTACTCCGCAGGGTCTTCACCCTGCGGAGTCCAATTGCCTAATGCCACGTGGCAATTTGCCACGTATGATGCCACATGGAATTGTGGGTCCCGCTCAGAAAATAAATATTCCATTAAGTGAAGGCCCGGCCCGAAACCCTTACCCATTACTTTTCCCACTTTGTTCCGTTCCGTAGAAATTTTTGCCGCCTGAAGGAAGATAGCACTGTTGGATTGCAGGTGGAAATTTTATTTTGAGCTCAGGTTGTATTCGAAGCTTAGGGTTTAGGGATTCGAAAAACCGACTTCTACCTTAACTTCTCCATGGACGGTGAAATGCCTGACGATTTGAACCCCCCGTCATTCTCCCTTAACTTCGAAGAAACTAAAGTGAGTATTACTTCTTTAGGGTTGTTTTTTTATTTTACGTTAGTTGGTTAATGGTTTTAGGGTTTAGGGATTTTTCTGTAGGGTTGACTTTGAAGAAGATGAATTAATATGTTGGTGGTTTTACGGTTGTTACGTTTGTATTATTGTTGTGTTATTTAGGTGTTATTTTAGTGTTATTTTGTGTAAGTTGAATAAAATATTGTGTTTCGGGTGTTACTTAGATCATTGCTTGTGATGTTTAGTTGGTTTATGGCTTTGATATAGGTTTTGGGATTTTTCTGTAGGGTTGACTTTGAAGAAGATGAATTAATATGTTGGTGATTTAGGGTTGTTACCTTTGTATTATTGTTGTGTTATTTAGGTGTTATTTTAGTGTTATTTTGTGTAAGTTGAATAAAATATTGTGTTTCAGGTGTTACTAAGGTGCTGCTGTGATGTTTAGTTGGTTTATGGCTTTGATGTAGGTTTTGGGATTTTTCTGTAGGGTTGACTTTGAAGAAGATGAATTAATATGTTGGTGATTTAGGGTTGTTACCTTTGTATTATTGTTGTGTTATTTAGGTGTTATTTTAGTGTTATTTTGTGTAAGTTGAATAAAATATTGTGTTTCGAGTGTTACTAAGGTCTGTCTTGTGATGTTTAGTTGGTTTATGGCTTTGATATAGGTTTTGGGATTTTTTATAGGGTTGACTTTGAAGAAGATGAATTAATATGTTGGTGGTTTTACGGTTGTTACGTTTGTATTATTGTTGTGTTACTTTGTGTAGTTGAATAAAATAGTGTTTAAGGTGTTACTAAGGATCTTGTTGTGATGTTTATTTGGTTATATGGCTTTAATACAAGTACTTTTGTAATGCGAGGCATTCTCTTTTATTATGGTATTACTTTTCTTCGTCACTATAGTGATTAGCTTGCATTATTCCAGTATTACTCTCGGTATTACTCGGTGTTATTGAGCTCGGATTATTGTTTTTGCTTGCATAATATATCGTGTTTATTTCTGTCATCACTATAGTAATCATGCAACATAAGTATTCATATGTTATGTTGTTCCTATTATCGTGATATTGTAGTATTATTCTAGTATTATCCCGGTGTTGGAGTGGCCGTTTATGGCATTATTGAAGTGTTATATTGCTCGTTATCATGGCTTTTTATGCTCTACTGACAATGTCTAAATTTGTATAAATATATTCATCAAATATGCGATCGAGTGAGGCTACTAGATCTTGCAATCCAACGAATTACGGAGATATTTTGAGAAGCAACGTCCGCGATGAGGGAGAAGCTTATGAAAGCTATCGTATTTATGCACATCATGTAGGATTCACGGTTCGGAAGGACCACACTAGCTATCGGCCCAACTCTAGGAAATTGAAGAGCGAGAGATTATATATGCGGGAAAGCCGGCTATAAGAAAGAGCTTAACATCGGGGAGAGCGTTAAGTACAAAAATCGGACATCGGGACCGGTTGTAAGGCCATGGTTCGATTTGTTGTTGACCTTGAGGGCAACTGGAAAGTGGCAAAATTCATTGAAAATCACAACCATCCTTTGGCTGAGAGTGGTGATAAACATCTTCTTCGTTCGAGCAGAAGGATAACTGAGTTGAATGCAGATGTCTTAAGATCCATGACAGGTGTGGGAATCAGAGCAACAGATGCATACAATTTCATTGCTTCGGAGGTTGGTGGTGTAGAGAATTTGGAATGTACCAAGACAGATGCACATAATTTCATTCAAAGAGAAAGAAGACAGAAAATTGAGCAGGGAGATGTCAATGCACTAATCCAGCAGTTCATGAAAAGGCAGGCTGATGATAGCATGTTTGCTTGGGATTTCCAAACAGACGAGTCCGGAAGGTTAACGAATATTTTATGGAGTGATGGATTATCCAGGTTGGATTATGATTGTTTTGGGGATGTAATAATATTTGACACAAGCTATAGATTAAATAAATATAACTTATGCTGCGCTCCATTTGTGGGCGTTAACCACCATTGGCAGAATGTACTATTTGGAGTTGGATTTCTCTCCGATGAGACCACCGATTCATTCGTGTGGCTTTTCAAATCGTTTGCTCGAATAATGGGAGAGAAGCACCCAGTAACAATCTTTACCGACCAAGACCAAGCAATGGCAAGAGCCATTGCAGAGTGCTTCCCTCAAACATGTCACAGATTATGTCAATGGCATATCCATAAAAAACTTCCTTCAAAAGTGAATTGTGGAGTTCTTACTAAGAGTATCAGTGGGCTTTTTTATAAATGCATGAGTAAGTGTGACACCGAGGCGGAGTTCGAAGAAACTTGGTCTTTAATGATTGAAGTTGGGGAACTCCAGAATAATACCTGGTTGGCTGAAATGTATCGTCACAGACACAGATGGTCAACAGCATTTAATAAGGATGTATTCGGTATGGGAATTTTATCAACACAGAGGAGTGAGTCAACGAATAATATATGTCACAATGTTACAAAACCAACTGGCTCTCTATTGGATTGTTTCATTGGACTTGAAACCATCGTGAAATCTTGGCGTCGCAACGAGAAAGATGCAGATTTCATATGCGGTCAGTCCGTCACAACTCCAACGGTTAAGATCAATCCCGTGTTGAGGCAAGCTGCTGCATTCTATACAAAGAAACTTTATTCAATGTTTGAACAAGAGCTACTGAATGGATTATGTGGATTTACAGCTGAATTATCTGCGGATAGTGAGGTTACATACAATGTAATGAGTTTAGATGAGGACGGGACAAGGCAGCCGTGGACCGTATTAGTGGACAAAGCTAGTGCTGAGGTTACATGCACCTGCAAAAAATTTGAGATGATGGGACTGCTATGCTCCCATGCACTATTTGTGCTAAATTTAGTAAAAATAAAGGTGATTCCAGATAAGTATTTCTTACTGCGGTGGTCTAAAAATGCTAAAAGGGATATCTACAATAGGCATGAATCCAGAGAAATGAGAAATTCCAATGTTAACAATGTTTCATCAAGTGCAATGCTATTCAAGTCCAGTTCACAGAAGTTTGCGTATCAACTTATAAATATGGCACAAGGACATGATTCAGCTGAGGAGTTCCTGTGGACGACCTTTAAAAAACTATCGGTTGACTCAGGTGACATTATAGCAGGGAGAAAACCTGAACCTAGTACTACGACGAAAAAGAAAAAATTCCAAAACTAGGACTTTCTGTCGACGACCCAGCAAAGGTGCGACCGAAAGGAGTCTCAACTTCGAGACTGAAAGGATATTGGGAAAAAACTCAGAAATGCAAAAGTAAGAAGTCGTTGCTTGAATCTAAAATAATGCTTTCTTTCTAAGTATCGTGAGTTTTGTTCTCTTATGGTAAATAATTATCGACTTTGCTTTCAGGAAAGAAACAACATAGTTCATCTAGCCGTGAAGCTGTTAATATATTCGAGGAAATGTTGACAGAATGTCTTACACAGGTGCATTCAATTTATTCAATTCAGTAGGTTCTTGGATAGGATTATGTAATTCATGTTTAACTGGTTTTGACATTGTATTACAGGAACACTATGAAACACAACCAGTCGGTACATACACAGGAATGCTAATGGATTCCATAAGTTAGTGATATGTTGTTTGGGTTGCTGTGTGAGATAGATGTATTTATTGTTGTTTAGGTTCCTGTTTGATATAAATGTATTTATGTTTGACAAGTTGTTTAGTTTATATTTTGCTGGAAAAATAATTCGATTCCTATTTTATATTCGTTGAGTTTATGAATTGCTTCTGTAAGCTAGGAACTAATAACACCAGAATTATACAACGTTAACTTTCAGGTATAAAATACAAGATAACAATAAAATAACACGTAAAAATTACGTCTATAAAACGTTAATAACACGTAAATACTAACTGAATAACCCCAAATAACACGTAAATAATACGCAAGTAATACAGAAATAACACCTGAATAATACAACGATGAAACTGTGGTAAATAATACCATGGTAATACGAAATAACACGTAAAAATTACGTCTATAAAACGTTAATAACACCGGAATGACAGCACCATTAATATCTGGTAAATACTATCTTAATAAGCCCAAATAACACGTAAATAATACGCAAGTAATACAGAAATAACACATTAATAATACAACGATGGAACTGTGGTAAATAATACCATGGTAATACGAAATAACACGTTCATATTACGTCTATAAAACGTTAATAACACCGGAATAACATAACCATTAATATATGGTTATGTCTAACTGAATAACCCCAAATAACACGTAAATAATACGCAAGTAATACGTAAATAACACCCGAATAATACAACGATATTTTTGGTAAATAATACAATGGTAACCCCAAATAACACGTAAATAATACGTCTATAATACGTTAATAAAACCGGAATAATACAACGATAAATATATGGTGTTACCGCGGGCCGATTCTCATAACATCCCGTGTTACCGCGGCTTTTACTCGCAAATAAGCGTGTTACTTATGGAATATTCGCTACAAATCGACGAAATAATCGTGTTCATCGCACGCAAAAATCGTAAAAAAATCGTGTTACTTGTGATAAAAAAGCATTATTCTAATATAATATATATCTTGTTAGAGATATTTATAAGCATACAAATATAATCGTTACGTACTTGTAAAGCAAACATACAAATACTAAATATTTACAAGATACAAATATATATTTTTTTGAAATATTTATAAGCATACAAATAGAAATATTTTTCGAAAAATTTATATTTTGAGTTTTTTTATTTCCAAAATAAAAGTAATATTTAATAGAATCAAATAATTTAAACTCTAATATTTTAATTGAAGATATATTGTTTTTATTCGCGGATTTAACCATTTTCTATACGATTGCGGATTTAACCAAATTCTATTTACATATGTACTACCCAAAATCTATATACATTTTCTATACATTTGCAGATTTAACCCTTTATCTATACATTTTAAGTTCTCGCCAGTTGCCGAGATATCATAAGCAAATTTCATCCCGAATCTTAACATTTCCAATTGCCATTTTAAGTGTTGTTTCCAATCGGGTTCTTGGGCCGACACGATCGTTTCCATGAACTTGCACACGAACATCCCACGATCAACGCTCGTTTGATTGTGTTGGTGCAACGAGATACTATTACATGAGGCCAATCGACGATTCTCGCCTTGAAAAGATGTCCACGATGTGCCTGCGAACAATTGAATCCGTCGAACGATTAGAATAGTAAATTGTATCATGTGTGTTATTATGAGTTGTTATGAAATAATATTTGGAATAACTTGAAATAATATTTGAAATAATAAATCCGATTTTGAAATAATATTTGAAAGAATTTGTTTTAACTTACAACTTGTTGAGCATGACAGCCTTATGAGTCGGCTTCGGAAGGGAGTCATAAATTCTCCATCTAAACTTATTGATTTCGTGCACTAACAAAATCCGAGTTATCGTTATATACAATTGGAAACAATATAGTCTTCGTGTCATGTAAAGTCTCCATAGATTATGTGATTAACAAATTGTTCATTGCTGCCGTATTTCTTGTGCATCCGAATAACATAATTAGTTTAAGTTTAGTTAAATTTTTAAAAAAATTCATGCAAATTATACTTGTCTCAAAATATTACCGAGATATCGTGGTGAAACATATAGGTAAGGCCGGTATATATCGTGTGTTCTCGGTGTTCGTTCCCGCAATAGCGTGGCGAAAAGATCTATGTGCTCATTCCCGATAGACTTATTCAGCAGGAGATCTGATAGGGCTATTCTATCCATCATAATGCCTCCTCGATACAACACAATATCGCTACTGCATTGATAACCAGACTTCTACGTTAACTCAAATTAAGTTTAAAAACAAGTGCATCAATTGAAATTAAATGTTCACATTAACTTACTGGATTTGGGTGTCTTGCAATGCAATCATCGATGACTTCTCGCATCTCATGTGGTATTAAAGATTTGCCGGGATAATCAATAGTTCCGGTTGGAGGACGGCTCTGCATAAAGACATAGGCTAGATATTTCAATGTTTTCTTGAAGAAATGGATAATACATAAATTCTACTTAAACTTTATTATGTACTTACAGCTTCGGCGCGTTGGATCTCACCAGAACTCGGACTAGATATTTCAATGTTTTCTTCCACTTCTTCGTCGCCTCGCCCATCACTCTCTTGGGCATTAACCGGTTTACTCGATGGCACAAGATGAGTCCGCAGTACAAAATATGTTTTTAGCAAACATACAAGGAACGTAGATCGCACTTGTTCAAATAAAATCATGTAAGTACTCACCGATATGGAAACCAACACACTCTTTATTGCTCTCTCGACTTCATCGGGGTCTTCCTCTTGGTGGACTTTTGGAGGATCAATACGAGCACCGCCTCTCGGGCCACCGCCGGATCACCACTATGCACATCGACCTCTTCGGCGACTATCGAATCATGAAGATGCACGTGGGCCTCTCGGGCTAATGCGGGAGCTTCAACCTGAAGATCAGCCGCTTGGGCCAATGCGGGAGCATCGATCCGAAGATCGGCCTCCATGGCCACTACGGGATCCTCGCATGCACATCGACCTCTTCTGCGACTGTCGAATCCTGAAGATGGACATGGGCCTCTTGGGTCAATGCGGGAGCTTCAACCTGAAGATCAGCCGCTTGGGCCACTGCGGGAGCATCGATCTGAAGATCAACCTCTATGGCCTCTGCGGGATCCTCAGTATGCACATCGACCTCTTCGGCGACTGTCGAATCCTGAAAATGCACATGGGCCTCCTGGGCCACTGCAGTAGCATCAACCTGCAAATCAGCCGCTTGGGCCACTGCGGGAGCATCCGTCTGCAATCGGCCTCGGCGGTATGTAGTCCAAGTATCCGTATCTCCGTCGGGTAATGTCGGAGAGGGATCATCAATATGTACAGGATCCTCTACATCGCCTACCCTAGGTCTTCGTCCGAACCGGTACCGAGTGACCGGCGGCTCAGAAGACCTCTTTCGAGAACTGCGCACGGATCGCTCATTCTCAACCTCCCGATCGCCTTCGTTCTCAACCAACCTATTTACAAGGACCGTGAGATCGGCAACAAGCATCGTATATGGTATGCAGTCGTGTGTCATGCGAGTCCAATCGTCCCGAATATTTAAGGTCACTGGTGGTTATGTCTCATCAGCCTCATACATAGCTTCATTATCGCAGGACCACCGGCTCGACCAATCACCGGGTCATCTCACTCGACACTAGAGTACCTACTCTGGGTGAGGATGGTCCCGCCTCGGTCTCGTGTTGTGGGCGAGGCCTCGGAGGAGTACGTGGTCTACGATCCGGATTCGAGAGCGGATGTACTTCGTCATCCCTCAAATCCAAGAATGCGTCATTGACTCCGCAATGAAATTAAATGTCATTGTATAACCATTTACAATCAATTTAATCCAATGAATTACGAACCCGTGAAGGATGAAGACACCCTAAATGCTTCATGAATCCGCTTGCAGATCCGTCCATGACTTGTGGCCATCTCAAGCATGCGTGGTCGAGCCTCGGGGGCGGCAGGAGTCACCGGTGATGTTATCTCGTAAAACCATACCGAAGACGTCATACACAATAACCATTAATGTAAGAGAAAAAAAAATAAAACTAAAACTCATAATGAAATGTTTTAAAGAATTAGATACCGTAAGCAGAAACACGAAACCTTGGATATATCCCAATGATTTATTATCCTTTAATTTTGTGTACGCTGTGGTGACTTGTTCCAATAGCATTTCATGTATGGCAGCAGACCAATTAAAGGAGGGGAAGGCCTGTGCATCATCACAGAATGCAGCAAGCTCTGCGTGCACATGAAAATTGCTAGAAGGAAAGAATAGGTTAGTTAACGTAAATTTTATATACAATTGCTCGAAAGGAGGGCGGATGCTCCTCCGCAAAGAAAGCTGCCAACTGTTCCTTTATTGCTTTGGCATCCTCCGCAGCTAGTCCACTTCTCTTCCATGCAACCCGCTCTCCTCTGTTCGGCATGCCAAGCAACAAGGCCACATGGTCAGCTTCTAGCCTCACCTCTTTCCCACCAAATCTGAAAACCCTCCTCCTATTATCCCAACATCTCAAAATACGCAAAGTGAGAACATTGTCTCGAGGATAGGGGCATGTCAAAAAATTGTAGATTCTCATTTCCCTTAAGTTATTTATGATCCGCTCTGAAATACGATGCCCGAGTCCATCCAAGATACTGCCCTCAGCTGCAGATGGACGACATCCGCAAATAAGGTCCTTGCGCTCATTATCCCGAAAAATGAACAAAATTATGCATAAATAACACACATATGACTCATGAAAATTGTATAACACATCAAAATAAATCAACTTAAAACAATAATACGTGAATAACACAACCAGTACAAACGAAATACATCGATATTTATAGAACGATAATACATGAATAACACAAAAATAATACGGGAATGACATACGTAAATAACACATTTAAAAAATAACAATAACCTCAACACTAAAGAATAACACATAAACGAGAGGATAACACAAAGAAATAAATCGTACTAAAACATGGCTACATGAATAACACAACCATACAACATAAATACATTAATAACACAAGAATAACACGTAAATAACACAGGAATAACACGTAAATAACACAGGAATAAGCACAATCATAAGCACGGAAAAGCACGGGAATAACACATGAATAACACGAAATAAAGATAAGTAATAGACACGAGAGTAACACCTGGAATATTACGAATAACCTGATGAATACCATAGGAATAATACATGAATAATACATGAATAACACAGAGAGTAATAGTGAATAACACATGAATAACACAGGAATAACACATCAAACAACACCTAAGAATAACAAGTGAAAACATGACCAACATACATCAACTAAAGTAACACATTAATAAAACATTAATCACACATGAATTACACACTAATAATACGGAATAAAAATAACACAATAATAATAAGCAGAGATCACTACCCTAAAGACATACGAATAACATATGAATACAACGTAAGCACATCAACTAATGTAACACATTAATAATACTTGAATCGCACAGTACCTAGAACATGAATAATACATTAATAACACGGTAATAACACGATAATAATACAACAAAAACACATATAAAACGAGTGTTTAATTAATGTTATCGCTTTATTTAGGACGCCAGTTATCGACTAAGAAAATTATTACATAGAGTAATACAACAAAAACACGAAAAAAATATATGTTTTACTCGGTTATTGCAACCATATTGGTGTGTTACTTGTGTATTATTGTTGTGTTATTCATGCTTTATAAGTAATTCATGATTCGAATTTACTTTTCGAATGCCCTAAACCCTAAACCCTAAGTATTCTCGAGGTTTAATAATATCTCGTACTTGTTTTAGAATTCTTTAAACCCTAAAACCTATAAAATTCCTCATACCTCGACTTAACCGACCGCTCGGATGCCATCGCCTTCTCCTTCGCTAGCCGCTAGCACCGTCTCTGTGTCTCGTGTGGTCGCCGGCGATAATGGGCAGCGTAATGGTCGTCGAAATTCTAAAGAAGATGCAAGATGTAAATGGCGGAATGCGTTCCTGTTCGGGAGAGACGAAGAGCTTTTTTTGAACGACAGACGGTCCGGGTTTCGGGCCGGGTCGTAAATTCTCCCGATTTCTCTTTTGAGCGGGACCCACGGACGCCACGTGGCATCATATGTGGCAGGATGCCACGCGGCGTCCTGTAATTGGACTCCGCACGTAGAGGTACGTGCGGAGTCCTGATGGAAAAATTCTCCGTCTTCGTGGAGGCCCTCTGCCAGAGAGCTTCTCCCTACAACAAGCTCTCCTCTATATTCTTCAACCTCTGGATCGCCTCCCTGCAGCCAAAATTTCCCATCACAACCCCATCCTTCACAATCTGCTTTCCTGCCTACCTGTTTTGTGACAGTCCAGTTGATATTAGTTTTGCTAAGAATCTTGAGCAGTATGACAGGACCAAACATATTGAAGTTGATAGACACTTCATCTCTGAAAAGATTCATGAAGGAATTATACAGTTGAGCTATGTCCCAACACTTCAACAATATGATGATATCTTCATCAAAGCTCTTCCTTTATGCACCTTCTTAGAGCTCAATACCAAGCTTGGTCTCTACAACATCTACAATCCAGTATGGAAACTTGAGAAAACCTTGTGAGGGATTTGACTGGGACAACTAAGGGTGATTTTGGGACGGCGGCGCGATGTCGTACCGTAGTTTTTTCAGTTTCACAAAATTGTGTTTTGTCTGCTTTTTCAAAAAGTTACAGCAAAGGACTGTGTTTTATCATCGGACCTGGCTAAGTACGATGACAGCTAGAAAGCTGAAGTTTGACTTTTTAAAAAAAAATTATAATCCACCACAGTTTTTTGAACAATAGTTTCTTCTGCAGTAAATTCATAGTTACAAATGGCTCAAACAGACCCTAAGGAAAGCCTTGATTTGTTTATTCCCTTCCTATTCAATTAATTTTTTTTTTTTTTGAATCGTTTCCTTTCTTAAGTTAGATTTGATATATTTTGGTAAGTTCACAAATTAGGAGAGATTGTTTTCCCCGTATATATGCACCATACATGTTAAAAATATAATCAAGAGAGAAGTATTCCTCTTCAAATAGATTCTCTACATTTTTCATTGCAATAAATGGTTGTTTTTAGAGAAATTTAACTAAACCATTCATACTTAATAATCACAATATGTAAGGGTGAATAAGAAAGCAATTTTCAAGATTTCAGATCATAGTTGAACTCTTCATCCACTTTGAAAGTTTCGGACCTATTTAAATTGATTCCACATTTCCCTAAGATTACAATAATTAAAAATTTTGATGCTAAATTCAAACGTTAAAAATTTAAATGAAATTCTAGCACAGCTCCATCGAGAGATTCATCATAATTCAATCAACCACCAAAACATTAAGGACAATTAGTGCTCTTCCTCATCGAGCTAAATTTACAACGAATCAAAGATCTATTGAAAAAAAAGAAATCAATGGTCCTAAAAAGTCTCGTATCTACAGTTCAACAAAATCGCCAACCTTCACATCAAGGTCTAATAGAAATGATTTTTTACAAAAAATATCTAATCGAAATTCAATAAATGATAAAGTTCAACACATACTTCCACTATATATCGGATCACCTCAAGATTCAACCATTTCATCAATTAACAAGGCATTCTGGTACAGCTTGATGAACCAATCAAAAATCAATATGCAGTAGAGACTCTTTCAGTGAGAGACAGTTAAAATGATGAGTCGATTTATTCAACAACCCCGCCTAATAAATTTTAAAGAATTAAAAGACATAATTCAATTTATTCAGAGATGGGGATCTTGGTTGCATTGATGGCGATTTCATACATGTCAAAATCCATAACAACATATAAGTCATCCATAAGAACCCCCAAGGTCATCTATGCCATCATAGACCACAAAACAAAAAAAAATAAAAAAACATGGAAGAAAAAAAAATTATATTAAATCCACAGTTACCAAGGAGGCCATCCATGTAAGAAAAAATATATGCAGAAAAATGAAAAGATAATTTGTACCGAATTAAGATTCTACATAAGAGATCATTGCATAAACATCACTACAATAAACATAAAACATTTTTGCAACACATTAAACAGAAATAAAGAAAATGTAACATACAACATCATTTCACTCATTAACTATTACACTTGTAATTTGACCTCTCAACTCCATCATCTCCCTAGTACCTTCCCTATTCTGTGTGCTCATGTAAATCACATTCAACTTGTGATATTGATTAGCCTAGACAATATTCATATGCTTCATTATGGACATATGATTGTATTTTACTAAACTATTGAAATCAATATCACTACGAGAAAAATGCCGACGAATGTAATAGTGGAGTCATTACAACGACCACAATCTTCACTTGTTTTTGAAAAAAATATGTGGGCATATCTACGGAATAATCTTTTTTTTTCAAACCCCAAATATTCTCTCAATAATGCCACATAAAGATGAGTATTTTGTTAAGCATCTCATTTATGCACCGAGCTACGTTGTTGGTTCTTTCAACATCAGGAATATGATATTTTATATCAGGAAAATGTTTGATATATCCTCTTTGTAACGGATATCCAACATCAACCAAATACTATTTATCAATTATAAGTATATTCATTAGTATTGTACTGAAATAATTATTTTATTTACTCATGTTCAAGAAAACCTGAAGGCGGGTTTGGAAAGTTGTATTTATGAGTTTGCATATCAAACTTAAATATGCGACTATAGTGTGCGCAATCTTCTCATTCAGTCATTACAAAAATGAAACACAAATTGAAATCACATACAATCATGATATTTTGTGTTAATGAACCACAACGTCCAATATATGCAATCTTTTCACAGGTGGACATCAGTGGATCCACATGTGTTTCATCAATTGTTCTAATACAGTTCTAAGTCATTTATGTAAGATATTAGAGTTAATGTGCTTAAATAAATTTTGGAAAAGAGAACCAAAAATCTACCTTAAAATATGGCATATAACATTAATTTTGTGAAGTCTCTTTAAGGGTGCTTTAGAATGTAGGTCTTTAGGTCTAATAATTATTTAGGATAAATTGATCAGGACATTCAAACTAACTGAAAAATATCTACTAATTTTTCTGATGAGTATTTAGATCGCTCTATGGCTCCCCTCATAGACTCATTTTGTGATAAATATAGAAGGTTATAGCTAACATCTCTCTTGAAATTATCCTAGATGAGCCATGAAGTCCATGATTCTGTGAAGTTCTTGTAATAAATAAGTAAATATGGCTTGTGATATACGAAACATATTGTTTAATTTTGTTGGATGATACACAAGCAACTCTCCAACTCAATTGTCGTCAGTGTACGTGGATGTCATGCAAGAAAAGTGAGCAATATCTGAGTTATAATACTCATACATTAAGTATAATGCAACAGTAATTTTTCTTTTGCGTCTTTTTTTATTCTTTTTATTCATTGTTTTTGTAGCTAACATATATAAATAGCACTTACGTATTAGCAAGTGATAAATTTAAAAAAAAATCATGACAATGATAATTCTATAAATAATTAAAGATATGAGTTCTACACCCATATCAAGCGAACATAAAAAGTCCAACAATTAACATAATAGTCATACATCTTGATTATCATAAAAGTAAATAATTAATCATACAATCAGGTGTCATCGACATAAAAGAACTCTCCTAATCGGATCTTCGAACAACTTAGCAAAATGACATGTCTTTATAAATTTGCGGAGTTTATTCCAGTACTTTCTTAGTGAATAAAAGTTGCATGTGATGTGTTAGACTCATTAGTACATGAAGCAATTAATTACAAAATCTAGCATCTTATAAAAATCGCACCATCTTTTTTCTTTTTCTCAACTCTAGAACGTTTGTAACAATTATTAGATTAAACTTTATTTTGGTTGGGATTTGACCATTCATTTGAGTCAGCAGTTTCCTAAGCATCTATAAGCTCAAATCTTCTGGCATGTACTCTCACTTGGTGCCCATGCATATCACATGTGGCTACGACTCCTCCAAATATTAGGTCCAACTTTTCTTCAATCTCAGGGGTCAATGCCACCAAACATGAACGTCTTGGTAATTGGCACAACCAACAAATTAATGGATAGTTAATATCTTGATATTATTGAGATAAAATCGAAAAAATGGAAAGCACTGGACGTTTAATAACTTTTTACATCCAATCTCTCGACCAATCATTCTTCTAAAGAATCAATTGTTTGTTTTATGGGATCCCAGCCTAAGCTCTGGGAATCTCGCTTTAACTCTTTTCATATTTTCCAATTCCATTTTAATCGATCTTAGTTGTTTTTCAGTTGCATTATATCATATTTTCTTCCAGTTTCTTCCTTAAATTATTTTATAATATTCTGTCATCATTCTATTTCAAAATAAGTGGTCGATCTATTTCCCAGTTACACCTCCTTTAGGCTAGGATCGCAAAAGATTAACTTCACATTTTTCTCCCACATAGCAGACGATATGAATTCTTCGATCTTACCCATCACCACTACTAGCATTAAAAAAACAAATCAACATAATCTTTTACAAACAATAACTTGAACTCATCAAAACATAATTTAACTAAGAAAGCAATCCATAACTTCATAATCCTTTCTCAACATGTCACAAATATGATAGTGACAGATTCTGAAAGTCCAAGAGCAAGCAAGGTAACAAAAAATAAACATAAGAAAGCCCACAGCTAACAAGATAATAGAAAATAAACATCTGAAATATAGTAAAATAGTATACCGGGACAACTCTTTTTTCCAAACTGAAATGTACTTAACCCCAATTTTTTCAATCATGTCAAATCAAGGCATGCTAGTACATACAACCAAAGGATCCCGTGAAAGTTTTATTAGAATGAAATCACAGAATCTGGGTGAGCGACGATGGCGTAAAGAAGATAATTTATGTAATTAAACTCATGTATTCATTAAACAATGTGCCACATAATCAACTACTATGGCAAAAAGATCGATCAAGAAATTTATGAACCAATTGAAGCATCCAATATAGCAAAGACTGACCAAATAGCTGAAACTACTTCATGGAATATCACATAGCTTAGGAGCAATCACACATGTATTGGTAACATCCCATTCACCTAGGTTCCTACCAATAGTTCTCGAGTTACCAAAATAGAAATCATAAACAACATAGAACAAAACAACAAGAATATAACATCAGTCAAGGTCCTCAAAGGAATACACCATCAATCAAGCCCTCATTTTCTTAAACTTTAATCAAACAATTCTACTAGAAAATGAATTAGGCTCCTCCCATCATCAAGAAACATTTTAAATTGCCCTACAAACTATGATCATGATAGGAAAATGTTCTAACACAATTAATTGGTTGGCATATATATGGGTCATGGCTTGGTTCTCAACCCTACTTTGTCATTACATATGACACATATCCAAGTGTTTCAGCATGAGCATGCTTAACTATAAAGTTTCTTAAAAAACTCATGGGAAATTTATATGCATACCATACAATTCTTATGTATTTACATATTTAACACAAAAATTTTGACATTTTCCTTTATAACACCTTGATGACATGAGCTTATGCATGATTTCAATTTTTAAAGAGAATGATTATGATTTTTTTTTTTTTTGTGATGTTAAATATTTGAATGGTAAGCATGAATGTTTAGGTTTTAAATGTGTAAATACATAAAACATTAGTGGCATACATGTAAATGCTCAACAACTAAAATCATCACCCGACACATGGCCATGCATAACCTCAACCCAAAAAGCCTCTCTTGGAGTTGGCATACTTGCCAATGAACTTAAATATGGCATAGGAAGGTGGGATTGAAAACCGGAGTAATAAGCATCCACGCTCATTTCAGCCAATGCAACACATTACAAACCAACTCCATTAACAAACAAAAAAAAAGAATAACTATAAACTGCATATAAATTTCACAGGCCATCCAAGACCATGTTTCTCCAAACAAATTTTTCTGATTTTCTCCATGACTGAAAAACCGCAAAAAGCAGAAAATACTTACAAATCGAAGGCATTCACAAGAAAATCGAAGGTCATTATAGCAAAAATCTAAGGTCATCACAAAAAACATTTCACCGTATTTTTCTAGACTTCAAATTTTTTTTTCGAATTTCTCCATCACAGAAGAAATCACAAAGCTCATTAGGTCAAACAAACAACTTTTATGTGTGCACTGGTGACATACCTAAAAATTTGCTACTTCTCTATATACATTTTACGCTCATATTTAATGATATTGCGTTTTAAAGGAATGTAATTTGCATGTTTTTGGCTCAGGTATAAGAAAAGGAGTTTTGGAAAAAATATAGCAAAAATGGTGCAATTTGAAGTCAAAACGAGCAAGGAAGAAAATTCTGATCTGACGCATTTTGATATGTCTTTCTATGCTTAATCTTTTTTACATTTATCACATATTTTTGAATGAAATTGCACTTTAAATAAATGTTATTTTCATGTTTATCTTGTAGATATAAAACTTGAAGCGAATAAATGCTGAAACGGAGCAAAATGTTGCAATACTGGGGCGATGCCAGCAAGGTGGCGCCTAAGCGCCAGTCTCGCCTAGTTTTGGCGTCATGGCACCACATTTTGGTGCCAGAGACGGTTTTTGGACGGGTTCTAGACGCCCCAAAGAGTTATAAGGCGACTTTTGGCACTTGAGAAGACATCTTTTGACATTTAAAAAGTTTTGGAGCTCCAAAAACGTCCAGAGATAGTAGATAGGAGTGGGAATGTAGATTTCTACCTTTTCTGGAGAGATGTGTTTAAGGAAGTGTACAAACATTGCGTGGATCTGCAGGAGGCTTTGTTGGTGAGATTTTTATCTTTCTTTAGAGGAAAAAGGCTAAGTATTGTGTTCTTCATTATCTTATAATTGTTGTAAATATTTTTTAGTGGATTTGCTTTGATTTAATGAAGTTTTTTGTTGTGTTTTATCCATGATTTACGAGCAGTTTTCTTTACTATTTTCTTTTAATATGAAGTAGTGACATAAATACATTTTAGTAGATTTGTTTTGATTTAGTGAAGTTTTCTGTTGTATTTTATCCATGTTTTATGAGCAGTTTTCTTAACTCTTTTCTTTTGATATGTAGTGGCATAAATAGGAAAATTTATTTTAAGATAAAATAATTTTTATTTCCATGTGATGAGTAATATCTCCTTTGTTTCATTGACATACTTAAGTGGCAATAGGTAATGTTAAAATTTGTTGGAAGTGAAACTAAAATTTGGGAGAGCAGTGATCTCGCAACTTGAGTACACTCACATTGTTTGGTTGGTTATTTTGAAGTAGTTTAAGCGGCAATGCAACTTTTAAGAAATTATAATTCATGATCTGTTTCTAGTAGGAGCTTCAAGGTGACAGCTAATTGCGTGAAACTAATATAATACTAAGCATATTTATGTACTCAGAAGAAGGTCGGTAAACATATGTTCCTTGTTGGCACATAATTCTATCAATTTTTTACTATTTATGTCATTATCTTCATTTTAATTTTCTTTTACAATGAATTAGATGCATGTTTATGAATTTTGATTTGCTTAAAAATTCTCTAATATTATAAATGTGATGATATTTTCATGCTTCTTAGTTTACTTTGTCAACTGGTCATTTTCACTGTTAAAATCCGTTGTGAAACATAATGATCCAGAAGGGCTATGATTTCACCAAACTAGTGAATATCACACTAACCTTAGAATGGAGGGGAATCAGGTTCTAAGGGGAGTGCAAATAGACGGAGAGATAAGTTTTGATGGGCGTAAAATTGGTGCTTCTAGGGTGACAGGCTAGATTCTTAATCAATTTGGTCTAGTGTTTAGAACATAAGGCTTGATTAGTATTATAGAGAGGGGCCAGTGGATAATCTGGAAGTGGGAGGCTACAAGCTACCCAGCATAATCATATAAATTAGGAACTTACTTTAGATTAGTCAATGTTCTTTATGCACTCGGGAGAGAGTAAAGAATAGGTTGCTCCTATTGTTGACCTCACTTTTGTCGAGATCTAGTTTTCCTCCTAGGATTTAGGGTTCTAGCCTTAGGAGCTTCCCTGAAGATCTTAGACTCCTAGCAATGGGGCCCACCTCGTTTTAGAATGTTCAAAGCCACTTTGTTACTCTTTTGAAGTCCCGCACGAGATTCCGTACCTCTAGCTTATAACAGGTTGGAATTGAAATCAGGAATTCAAAATGGAGTCTTCATAGGACCACCGGGCCTTAGGACAGCCTCGTGCACGTTTTTGCACCACGGTGCACAAATTCCTCGATTCGTCATCGAAGTCTTCAATTACTCCGCAACGGATCGAAGCCGAAGTCAGAATGCCAGGACGAATGTCATCAAAGTCAAAATTTCAAGAAGGATCAAATTTGATGCAGTTTCGGCCCGACTGACGACGAAGTTGCCCAAACGACCTCAGATTACAAAATTAGCTGCGCCAACGCGTCCGGAACGTCGAATTTGCCTAGGGAAGACATACATTTTGCCAGGATTCCATGCACGAGAGAATCGCACAGAATTCGGCATGTTTAAGTAAATTAAAATAATTTAGTACATTTTCATTTACTTAAGCCCTAAATCCTTAACTTGTGCTTCGATTTGAGCAGGCCCGAGCCCCCTTCCTCCAGATTTACCTCCTTCGGCCTGCTTCTGCTCGCGCGAGCCCTGGGGCTGAACTCACGGAACATAGCCGAACTCCCTACTCTCCCTCGTGTCATCTGGCTCCGAGACGAGACCTAGGCTCCATCTCATAGCAAGGCTTCCCCTCCACGCAAGGTGGGGACTGACCACTCGAGGCGCTCTGACCCAGCGTTTCCCTTCTCGATGCCGCGCCAGGCTGCGGGATTTGCTCGAATCGAGCATTAGATGTCTGTCGCACCTGTTCCTTGGCATGAATGGGGAAGTTTTCTCTCCTTCCCATGCTCTCTTCTTCCTCTTCTCTCGAATCTTTTCCCTGTGGATGGCCTGTTGCGACGGGTGGACTCATCCCTTGTGTGAGGCCTGGTTGGGCTTGGGTGAGTTGGGTTGAGCTTCTTCCCCTCTCTCTTAATATATAACTCTCATTTAGGAAAAATTATTGCGTCCGGACAGCGTACGCAAAGTTATGTCCGGACTCCAATTATACAACGACACGTGTTCGTGTCGGCCCCATTCCTCAAAACATAAAAATGCAACCCGCGGGTTGTATTGGAATATTACGGATACTACCATAATACAATCGGGAATATTCCAATACAACCGCGGAATATTCCAATACAACCGCGGTTGTATTCAAATATTCCGCGGTTGTATTGTGATACGGAATACTACCACAATAAAACCGAATATTCCAATACAACCCCGGAATATTTGAATACAACCACGGCTTTAAATTTGTTCGGTCAGTATTATGGTAGTATCCAAAATATTTCAATACGACCCGCGGGTTGTATTTTTCGTTTTGAGGGATGGGCCGACACGAACACGTGTCGTCGTATAATTGAGTCCGGACGCAACTGCGTGCGCGCTCGTCCGGACGTAATAATTTTTCGAGCAAAAGAGGACTCTTTCCCAGGAAAAATTATTGCGTCCGGACAGCGTACGCAAAGTTATGTCCGGACTCCAATTATACGACGACACGTGTTCGTGTCGGTCCCATCCCTCAAAACATAAAAATACAACCCGCGGGTTGTATTGGAATATTACGGATACTACCATAATACAATCGGAAATATTCCAATACAACCGCAGAATATTCGAATACAACCGCGGTTTTATTCGAATATTCCGCGGTTGTATTGTATTACCAGAATACTACCACAATAAAACCGGGAATATTCCAATACAACTGCGAAATATTTGAATACAACCACGGCCTTTATTTCGTCGAAAAAATTGGGTCGGGTTGGGCCGCGTGATTAAATTCGTCAGTTGTATTATGGTAGTATCTGAAATATTTCAATACAACCCGCGGGTTGTATTTTTCTGTTTTGAGGGATGGGTCCGACACGAACACGTGTCGTCGTATAATTGGAGTCCGGACGCAACTTTGCGTACGCTATCCGAACGCAATAAGTTTTCCTCATTTAGGGGAGTTCTTGAGGTTGGCTGAATTTCTCTTGTGAGGGGGAGCTGCTGCCTTTCTTTTATTTCTTTTCCTATTCTCTAGTTTAGTCATTGTGTGTGTAAGTGAGGATGTGGAAAGGGGTGCCAGCTCTCTCTTCTCCCTGGCTTACCCAAACCTCCTGCTGTTCGGTTTTAGGTTGTTTGCTCGCGGCCTCCCTTTGCTGGTTGTTTAGTTGTGGTGCTTGGTTGCTTATTTCCTTACTAAGGTATGAGCCTGTTTATCTCCATGACTTGGCATGCTTTGTTTTGAGAAGTCCTTGGTGGAAGAGTTTGGCCTGAATACCTATTTCTCTACTCTCTATTTCTCTATACTTATTGCGTATTTTGTGGAAGATGGCTTTGAATACAGATGGTTTTAGTAATGGGTCTTGATGTGTAGGATTTCTAAATGGCATGTTCTACTTCTTTCTTTAATGTTTCTTCATACTTATGATGTTCACTCGAGAAGTTCATGCATGTTTCAAGTTTTATTGTAGCACTTGATGTCTATAATATATTTAACATGAAAGAGAAGAGAAAGAAAAGAAAGAAATGAAAAAAGAAAAAAGAAGAGGGAGTGAGGGAGATTTCAGTTGGCCTCGGTAGGTGAAGGGATTGCTAACAATGACTCTCTTGTTCTCTTTTAGTCGATTTCTGAGCTTTGATATCTACACTTATGGCATTTTATATTTGTGATGATATCATGGCATGAAAAGGAAGGTAGGCATGGTGGTTTGTAGGGGCTAAATCTTGTGTTAATGCTTTATGAATATTGATGCTTCTCTTTTACCCATGTTGGTTATGTTTATGAAATGTTGGAATACCTATTTGGAAGTTTATTCATTTGCTAGCTATTCTATTTAAGTTTAATCCCCACTTGGTGACTCCAAATGTGGCTATTTGAACCACATAGTGCTGATTTGGGAGGGCCTTTAGAGGCTCTTTTGTAAGTTTGAAGGCCGACTCCTCGGCTCTCTACTTGGGCTACGGTCTCGCAGGGCTTTAAGGAATGATTTGGTGAATTTTTTTTTATAAAAAAAAAAAAAAATTGCAGAAAATCTTCTTTTCTTTTTTAAAATATGAAATATGACATGTATAAAACAACATTTGTTTGGTAAGGCTTTATGTTGAAACACTTATTTGGAAGCTCCTATGGCAATCTATCCTCAAATCATTTCTTTACTTGTTATTTGCACATGCTAAAGAACTCGCAATTGCTAGAAATTATATAAGGAGGAGAGGAATAGGGAAAATTTTACATCTGTGCCATGTTTACAAAATCTGGAACTTTATTTTGCCTATGCTCCAATGCATGAAACATGCGGTATTCGTTTTTAGAAAAAAAAAAATTTTGAAGTTTGCACCGCTTCTTTTTACCTGCTGGGGTACTTTTAGTTTAACGTGGGGGTTGGGAGGGGGGGGGGGGGGGCTTTGTTTTGAGCTGTTGTTGAGCCTCGGTTTTGTTCTGCTGAGTCTTGGTTTTCTTTTGGCCCATTTTGGCCTTGTGATGTTCGGTTTTAGCACTGTTTGGGACCTATTTAGGTCATGTATTCTTTTGTCCTGCTGTTGTGTTGTTGGTTTAGGCTTTGTTTTGAGCTGTTGTTGAGCCTCGGTTTTGTTCTGCTGAGTCTTGGTTTTCTTTTGGCCAATTTTGGCCTTGTGATGTTCGGTTTTAGCACTGTTTGGGACCTATTTAGGTCATGTATCTCGGTTTGCTCCTCTTTTGTCCTGTTGTTGTGTTGTTGGTTTAGCTGGTTGGAGGGCACTCTGCTGGTCTGTTTTATGTCTCGGTTCGGCCTCGTCCTGGCCTACCTGGTAGCTTGGTTTTATCATGATCATGGATTTGATTTGGCCCGTCAATGTATCTTGATTTTTGGCCCTTTATGTTGATCTTGTTTTGAGCTTCTACTAGGCCTCGGTTTTGTCTTGATTGTGGCTTTGTTCTTGCCTGTGCGGGGCTCGGTTTTCCTGTTAATTGCCTTTGGCTACCCCACTTTGCATTTCTCATGTGGGGCTCGATTTTCCTGTTAATTGCCTTTGGTTGCCCCTCTTTGCATTTCTTATGTGGGGCTCGGTTTTGCCTCGCGACTGCCCTTTTGCACTCATGCATGGGGCCTAATGTTGGGTTTGATAAAAGCTTGGTTATGATTTATATGGATTAAATTAGGGCATTCACTTGGAATATTGTTGATGATATGTTGGCCCACGTTTCAATATTTGTTTGGGCCTGATTTTGTGGCATCAAAAGTTACAATTCTAGCATGAGGTGTCATGGATTTTCAAATTTGCAAAAGAAGTTGAATTTCGGGCTTGAAATGGCACATCCTTTAAAAATCAATGTGCCAATGTTTTTGAGATTTGCAAGAATTTAGATTTAGCTTTGTCGGAGCTTTACTTTAATACGTGGTCAGTCTAGAGTGTGATACAGTTTTCTAAGGTTATCTCTTCTTCTTTTTTTTTTCTTCAGTTACTCATCTTAAATAGGGGTGAGTCTCTTTTAGGAGATCCTAGAACTTGTAGGTGTTTGTCGGGATTGAGTCGTCAAAATGTCGGGATCGTCTGTTTTACCCGGTTTTGAGGGTCAATCCGCCTTCTTTATGACGCTGGTTTAGGCGGATCGTTCCCTCCTCTCTCCTTCTCCTTGTCCCCCTGTCATTTGTTTCTTCTTGCTTCTTGGCCGAGTCTTTCTGCACTTATGTACGAGGCATAAGTGTACATGTATAGCATTTTGCTATACGTGGGCCATCAAACAAGGCTCTAAGTATCTTGTAGATAACACTTGAAGTGAATTGGAACTGAAACATAGCAAAACAAAGCAAAATTGGGGTGCTGCCAGCAAGGTGGTGCCTAGGCGCCAGTCTCGCCCTGTTCAAGCACCATGGCGCCAAATTCTGGTGCCTAGGCGCCAAATTCTGGTAACTAGGCGCCAGAGACGGTTTTGGACGAGTTCTAGACGCCTTAAGGAGTTATAAGACAACTTTTGACACTTAGGAAGACACCTTTTGACATTTGAAAAGTCTTGGAAACTTCAGAAACGTCCAAAGGTCATATATAAGAGTAGGAATGTAGATTTCTACCTTTTCTAGGGAGATTGGTGACGGATTTTGAGAGATATATGTAAGAAAGTGTAGGAGCATTGCGTGGATCGGCAGGAGGATTTGTTGGAAAAATTTCATCTTTCTTTCAGAGGGAAAAGACTAGGTATTATGTTATTCATTATCTTATAATTGTTGTAAATACTTTCTAGTGGATTTGCTTTGATTTAGTGAAGTTTTTTGTTGTGTGAGTAATTTTCTTACTCTTTTCTTTTGATATGAAATAGTGGCATGAGTAGGAAAATTTGTTTTAAGATAAAATAATGATTAATTTCTCCTTTGCTTCATTGACATAACTTAAGTGGCAATATGTTATGCTAAAATTTGATGTAATGAAACTAAGGCTCGGGAGACTGGTGATCTCACAACTTGAGTGCACCCACATTGTCCGGTTGGCTATGTTGAAGTAGTTTGAGCGGCAATGCAACTTTAAAGGTATTATAATTCATGATATGTTTCTATTTGGAGCTTTTAGGTGACAGCTACTTGTCTAAAACTAATACAATATTAAGCGTACCTATGAACGCGGGAGAGGATAGGTAGACTTATGTTCTTTTGTTGGAAAATAATTACTACATAATTCTATCAATTATTTTATTGCTTATGTTATTATATTCATTTTACTTTTCTTTTGTAATGAATTGCATACATGTTTAAGAAGATTTGCTTAGAAATTCTCTTATATTATAAATGTTATGGTATTTTCACCGGTTCTTAATTTACTTTGCAAACTGGTCAATTATATTGTTAGAATTCGTTGTGAAACATAATGATCTGGGAGGGCTATGATTTCACCAAAGTAGTAAGTATCACACTAACCTTAGGATGGAGGGGAACCAAGCTCTAAAGGGAGTGCAAATAGATAAGGAGATAAGTTTTAGTGGGCATAGAATTGATGTTTCTAGGGTGATAGACTAGGTTCTTAACCAATTTGGTCTAAAGTTTAGAACATATGGCCTGATTATTCCTATAGAGAGGGCCCAGTGGGTAAGCTGGAAATGAGAAGCTAGAACCTACCCAACAAAATCATATAAACCAGGAACTTAGTTTAGATTAGTCAATGTTCTTTATGTGCTCAGAGAGTAAGGAATAAGTATAATCCTATTTCTCAATGACCACATTAAATTCTAAGCATTTCATTTCTACACATTATATAAGTTGTCGCATGTGAAAGATAGTTTTTAACATCTCAAAATACTCCAGACCAATTTCTCTAGTTACTTTTATCTTTAGACTTAGGTTTTTATTTAAGAGTAGTTGATAGAAACACCCTTAATCGTCATTCCAAATTAAGACCTGACAGTAGTAGATTAAAATTAGCCTAAATGATTCTTACATCGCTTCTTTGTGGGAACGATACTCTTGTCATAAAAGAAAACCCTATATCACTTGAAACGATACTTGCACTTGCGTAGTACCCTAGTATGTGAACTATAAATTAAATTATAAACTGTACAACATATTTGTTTTGAATACTAGCCGCCATAATTAAACTGGGTCAGGTTTTTTGTCATGGAATTAAATATCTGTGTAATTACGGGTCACCGGGGATTGAAATTGAAGTAATTACATATAAAAACACGCATATTCTAGGGTGCATCAACTGGGTCAATCTTATTTATGAGTGTCCAATCTAATTTAATTCTAATAAATAAATGTTTAATTTACTCTTTTTAATTAATGTTTAATTCCCAATCGAAGGCGATCACAGACCATATTTCTCCAACAAACTATTTCAGCTTTCTCCACAACAGAAAAAACACAAAAAGAAGGAACAACAGAAAAAATAGAAGGCATGCACATGAAGATTGAAGGCACAAAGGCATAAACAGCAAAAAAACAAGGCTGTCGCAAAAAACCACAAAGCTTGGAGAGACAAGAGAACCACGAACCACATAGAGCAAATACTAAAGGTAAAGGATAGAAGGTAGCGGAGGACGAAAGAAAGCAAAGGAACAGAAAGCAAGAATCGACCTCTCACCACTGGTAATGGAAGACGAAGTAAATTGAGGGCTTGATCATTTTTATTTAGGCGAACCACAGATCCAAAGGCAGCAAAGGAAATTCATTTGAACGAAACCATGGAATGCGGACAAGCAAGGGCGACGGGATTCCTCGGATTTGTTTAATAAAATCCACCACCGCTGCTCCAACTAAATGCTTGTAACGGCGTTTTCATGTCGTGTCGTAACAAGAAAGTGGCCCCAAACAGACCCTAAGTCCAAATTTCGTTAAAAAAACAATCACACATCAATTTCAGCATATAAAGATTCATCGCACAGGCCCTTTAGTAAAAAATAGTCTAAAATTTTGAATTGTTTCGACTCCAAGTTTAATAAAAAAATTCACCAAATCCAGTCTTAACCATTAAAATTCTTAAATGATCCATTTTTTTCAAAACTAATGAACAGAGATTTTCCATCATTAAAATTATGAAACAATAATCTATGGAGTATAACAGACAACAAAAATGTCACATAAGTGCATCAAAAGAAATGTCAAAAAAAAATTCATAAATCTTCAACTTTGCTTAGAGTATACCTAAAAAGTTCCAGCTATAAAGCTCCAAACTTTTACCAAAATAGATCTGCCTCTCCTCACTTGCATAAAACTTCATTCAACAAACTCAAGAATCATGTCTCCAATAAAGATCTATTGAAGCCCAAAGCTTTTACTACAACAATCTTTAATATTTAGTAACTGGAGTGATCTACTGAAGCCCAAAGCTTTTACTACGACAGCCTTTAATATTTAATAGCTAGAGTGAACGTCAATACTTACTCGATTAGTTTGGTGGCGACAAATACTTACTTGATGTAACGGTTGGGGAGGTCATGTGAGAGGAAGAAGAATCAAGCAGTCGAGAAAAACTGAAGAGATGTGGAAACGATGAGTCATGAGTAGGAAATCGAGGTTTTCCACAGAGAAGGCAGCGCTGACCGCGAATAAGAAAACTTGTGCGGGAGGGAGTCGAGCCAGCGCTGAGGATCAAAGCTAAATCCAAGGAAGTCATCAGGGTCCGCGCATGAACTTAGGGCTAAACGAGGTAAGTTTTAATAAAGTTAATAGTTAATTGATTAATAGTGATACAGACATACATAATATATATATATATATATATATATATATATATATATATATATGTGTGTGTGTGTGTGTGTGTGTGTGTGTGTGTGTGTGTGTGTGTGTGTGTGTGTCACTATTACTCAATTAACGTTAGCTTCGTGGCCGAGCCGCAGAGTCGTCGTCCCTCAGCTCGCATGTTCCTTCGTCATCGCGTTTCTCCTCTCGTCGCCTCGTCTCGTCTCATCTCGTCGTCGTCGCTTGTGCAGTTCATCGTCGCTTGTGCGGCTTGCTCTTCACCAGCTGATCGCGTCACAGAGAAAGCTCTCCTCGCGCTTTGCTGTGACCCCTGCCCGACGCAAAAGCTCATCCTGCTCGACGCCTCCTTGCAGTGGTATCGCCTGCTGCGGTTCTTCACTGCAAATCAGACAAGTGCGTCTCTTTTGCGGGATTTGGCCAATCCCTGCTTCTCTTCATTCCTGCGGCGAGCTCTCGACAGCTGCAGTGTTGTGAGATGGCCTCGAGTCGTTCTTACGCCGACGCCCTCGCCAGCGATAACCCCGCCCGCGCCCCTTCACGTTCCAACATGCTCTCACAGAGATTCCACGATGTATCGCACAAGGCGTTGAAACCGGGTTTCTCAAAAAAGCATCCCGAAAAGATGACAAACCTACAATCTTTCTTACTGAGGAAGAGATCTCCATCTTAACTGCACTCTGCCGATTGTTTCTAATAGGTAAATTCCTCTACGGTAATCCTAAACTTGAACTTTTCCATAAGGAATTTGAGCAAATTAAGCTGAATGGAAGTTGGAAGATTAGAAGACTGGATGTCGACACATTCTCATTGAATTAACGAATAATGGAGATTACACCCAAGTGTTTGCTAGAAGAACACTTCGCATAGACAATCGGGTAATGAAGGTGCTGAAATGGACGGTGGATTTTGAACATCGCACTGAATCTCCCATCATTCCTGTTTGGCTACGCTTCCCAGATTTGCGGGTTCACCTTTACGATGCAGAACTTCTATTTACTTTTGCAAAGATATATGACACACCACTCCGGACTGATCCGCCTACAAATAATCTAACCAGACCTTCTGAGGCAAGAATATTGATAGAACGAGACATTACGTCACCCTTCCCGAAAGAGATATGGATTGGTACACAACATCAGGGTTTTTGAAAACCAGCAGAACTTGAACAGGTACCTCTTTACTGTACTCACTGTCGTATGTTTGGACGCTCTCACCAGCAGTGTTACCACCTGCATCCGAATCGCAAACCTCCACGTATAAATGTTACTGGGCCACACGTTCCTGCGACGGACATACCCTCTTTCTCATTACCTGTGATATCTACTGCAACGCCCACGCCGGACATGGTGCAAAAGTCTAATGATACCGATTCTAAGCAGGTTGATAAGGACCAATTGTTGGAGTGTCAGGTGGTTGTACCTACAAGGCAGGTTGTGGTCGCTGCTCTTTCTTCTCAGTCTTCTTCTTCTGGAGTAGCAACTACTGTGGAGGGCGCTCAGGATTCCCTCCCAGACGTAATTGAACATGGGGCAGAAACGAACATTCATATTCAGAGGACGGAAAATGTGCATACCACCACCGAGGGCGAATCACTGTCAAACAATACTCTTGTTACTGCTACCATACAAACACTGGAACCCATCGCTGCAACTATCTTTCCTCCTATGGTTCAGATCGATAAGTCTTTGGAGGAAGAATGGCAAGTGTATACCTCCCGACGGAAGAAGAAAGTTGGGGGTACTATCCACCTTGGAAATTTAATGGATGATATTTTAGTCTCCCCTGGCAATGGAGAAACACTTCAGAGTTTGATTTTTGCATGCGCTACAAAAACCAGGGGCAGAGGGAAGCCTTGGCGACCTCGCCTCTTTAGTTGATTGTTTTTCTTTTGTTCTACCTTTTGTATCGCTCTGTTTGAGCTTTATTTGTTTTTTGTTTCTTATGAGTCAAGCTCAATTTTTTGGGCCCTCTCATACTACTTATTTTGTACCCCTTTTTGTTTCAATTAAATAGACCCTAGGGCTCTTTTAAATATATATGTGTGTGTGTGTGTACGCGATGCCCGCGTCTCATTCTGTTAGGGTTTCACCCAATGGCGATCTCCTATGTTTTCCTTGATCTCTTTTGCCTCTCACGGAAGAAGGAACGGGGTCGCGTGTTAGTTTTCCTCCTCTATTTCGACGGCATCCTGTTTGCATCGGGCATCATCACAAAAGACTGGAAGGGGAAGGGATTGCGTGCTCGTCCTCCCCCAACTACAGGACGATCTCTTTCGCCATTCACGGAAGACGAGATGGGGTCACGGGTTAGTTTTCCTCCCGCGTCTTCCTTCTTCCTCGATCTCAATGGCATCATGTTTGCGTCGAGCATCCCTCACGGAAGACGGGAAGGGGAAGGGTTTGCGTGCTCTTCCTCCCCCTTCGTCTTCCTACGTGACCCAGCTCTCTAGCTGCGTCACGACTGATTCAACTGCTTCAACTTTGCCCGTCTGCTGCTTTGCTTGGGTCTTTTGGGGTGTCTTGAGTTCTTGATTTCATGGAAGCTATTTCTTCCTCTCTTGGGACTGAACCTACTCCGGAAGTGGGCAAACCATCCTATGCTACAGTTGTTGACAAACGCAGCACTCCTTTCCACCTCAGAGATAGTTTGGTATTTTCGCAGATGTACCATGATTCTTTTGCAGGACATGAAGATTGCAATCTCATAAAAAAAGTAGGGAAAAAGGGGGGCAAACCAGCAATATTTTTTTCTGACGCTAAAATTTCAACCCTTGCAGAAAAATACAAATTTACATTAATTGGAAAGTTCCAATTGGGTCGACCTAAGATGGAGACTATCAGGAAGGTTTTTGAAGATTTCAAACTGCCATGGGCCTTTTTGATAGAAAGCATATTATGATACAACTGAGCAAATAAGAAGACTATGCAAGAATATTCTCAAAGAAATTCATCATAGTTAAGGGCAAACATATGAAATTGCTTAAATGGACCCTGACTTTGATCCCAATCAAGAACCACCAATTGCCCCTATTTGGTTCTCATTACCTGGACTCAATCTTCAAATGCTATTGGGATTATCCTTAGAAAATCAATGAAGTTAGACATATCTACCGTTAATTTGTCAAGGCCTTCTACTGCAAGGATTTTAATAGAAATGGATATTACACTTCCAGATGTAGAAAAAATCTGGCTCGGCAGTGCTCACCATGGTTATTGACAACAAATCATTATGGAACAAAAATCTTACTACTGCAATCACTGCAAGATATTTGGGCACGGGCACACATAGGAGAAATTTTCAGATTACATTCACAGTTAAAACCCAATAGTATAAAACAAGAACATGTTATTTCTGTCAGTGCTCCCCAAGAGCCTAAACCTGCTCCCAGTAAACCTGATGAAAACCAACTCTAAGCCACCATGTTGAAACTCCTATTCCCTCTCATTTGGTTGTCCCAGATGTTCACCCAAACATGTTGATACCCCTCATTGCTATTAAGGTACACTTACATTGGAAGAATGTCAAGATCCAAGTGTGTTCCCCCTGATCCAATAAAGGATCAACAAGAACATCAAGCGCAAATTGCTAATGTCAGTCAGGCAGATAGGGCTCATGTTGTGCAACAGCCCACACATGTCCGACAAATTTTAGACCAATCTACTAATCAGATGAGCCAATTTAGGATGAGGAATGGCAGGTTTACACATCCAGGAAAAAGAAGAATGAAGACTTACTACCAAACTTAATGGATGATACACTGGTTGTTTCGAGTAATGGCAGTAAACTTAACAATTTGTTAGTTGGCTCTTATCTTAGAATCAGAGGCAGAGGCAAAGCTAAATTGGACCATTCTCAAGCTACTTGAATATGCGAGTGTTGGAAGACTTTTGACGTAACGTTTATATGTCTATGTTTTAGTTTTTTGGGTTTACATGTCTTTCTTAGATGTGTGTTGTATGTATGGTGGTTAGGGTGTCAATTTGGGCCATTTCATCCAATCTATCTGTAAATTTCCTCTCTTTTTTTTAATATATTAGCCCTTGGGCTTCTCTAAATATGTGTGTGTGTGTGTGTGCAGCTCGCCGTGATTCTTTAATAGTGCAGCCTTGCGTAATTTCTCGGGGTCACAGGTTTGATCCAGCCAGAATGCATCTACCTTGCAGTATAGAATCGAGTGGTTAGGCACATGAGGGTGATTGAAAGCTCGTATCATAGCCTCCGACCATTCTTTTAAACCTTTCATTATTATTTTTAGTATTTTCTTACAAATATTTTATATATAATCATGTTTATTTTTTCATGACACACACACTCACACATATATATGTGTGTGTGTTTATGTGTGTGTAATGGAAAAATAAACAGAAGTATATAAAATATATGTAAAAAAATACTAAAAATAATAATGAAAAGTTAGCTATTTAAAATAATTTAAATAATTATAAATTTTGCAGTAACATAATCAATAAAATTGAGTTTTAATAAAACGAATATCATGTTTATGTTAGGTTTCTAATTTTAAAAGAGTCGACGTCAATGCAAGTAAAATAGCAAATTAATCATTTATCATCGACGTAAATATTGGTATTTTTAATCTATAGCAATAATTTGTTTCTTCTCAACTATTTTAAAGTTAATGAACTTTTACATGTTTTATTCTGACTGAGATATTCTTTTTTATCGGTCATACAGTCAATAATGTTTGTGGCTGCTTACTATCATGTATTAGTGTATGTTTTATAGTATGATAATTGAATGTTTTGAGACAAGAATGATGTGTTTATGCTGATTTCTTGTATGTGCATGACTGTCTATGATGAAGTCACCCTTTGATGATATTAGCGGAGAACACTAAGGTATACGTGCAAATATATGTGAAAGGATATTGATATTGACGTATTAGTTTCTAAAATTTTTAAACGATGCTCATGTGACGGATGTACATATACATAATAATATTGATATGCTATTGAAATTATAAGATTCTTTTAATAGTATTAAATATTTTTATTGATTTATTAAAAAGCATGACCGGCATACATATTGTTTCTTTCTTTCTTGTATTATTGTGGTTTATAAATATGACTATTCATTGACATTGTTTAGCTAACAGTTGTTTTAAATTAATATTTCAGGTTTAATTAGGTAATTTCAAAAGATAAGCGATAGTAGAGAGAATATTTATAGAAGACATAGATAACCGATAACGTAAGTAACTTTATATATATATATATATATATATATATATATATATATATATATATATATTAGTTTAATTTAATTTGATTAATGACTCTTTCATTTATTAAATTGTAGACGAATATAGAAATTTTATTTTCTATCGTCCGACCGTCTATTCCCACCTTGATTAATTCGAAGCCCCGGGCTGAATGTGACAAAAGTGGTATCAGAGCTCAAGATTTAGGATTAATTAATTGAATATTGATGAAAGACCACATATGATAAATATAATAAAATTTAATAATAACAATAAAATTAAATTTAACTTGAAGTAAAAGTTATTATACAATAAAGCATAATGACACACCTAAAATCATAGAAGAAAAAATTCTGATAGAAAACGAAGTACAATCTACTATATATGTGAACACAAATGTCAACATCCAAATGGTTGTAGATAAGTACTTGAAGATAATTCAGGATCTGCATCCACCATTGTTTAAGAGCATTAAAGACCCAATTGAAGCGGAGTAGTTAATGAGGATAGAGAACATACTGCTTGTCTAGATGAAAGAAGAGTACCGTTGGCAACGTTTGTTCTCGATAGAGAAGTCAAAAGGTGGTGGTGTTTGCAACGTCAAGACAGATTAGGAGACATACCCAACACAATGGTTAGTTGAGAGGAATTTGTTGAGCTATTCAGAGAATGATTTGTATCACTATCCGGTCGATGACAAATGCAGGACGAGTTCATCAAGTTGATAAAAGGGGAGAAGACATTAATGCAGTACGAAGCATAATTCACTGCACTATCAAGGTATGTGACAGTTGAATGCTAATGCAGAAAAAAAGTGCTGCAGATTTCTTTTGGAATTAAAAAATTCTATCAGGCAGTCATTAGTACATTTAGGGATCAATGAATACTAGTACTAATGGAACAAGCTAGAAGAGTGGATATCGACTATTAACTTACTCAGAAGCATAAGGAGAAGCACAAGAGGATGAATAATGATGAAGGTGAACATGTAGATCACTCAGAAGGATCCAATGGAAAGAAATCTAAGAATAATTTGGGTAGAGTCAGCAGAGATACGATGTCAGGTACACTTTTCAATTGTACTAAATGCGGAAGACATCATAAATATGAATGTTTGATGGGCACTAATACTTACTATTGGTGTCATCAGTCTGGTCATATAGCAAGATATTGTCCATCTAATGGCCAGAAGAACATTGATGTTCATAAATCAAATGGAGCTTCATAAAAACTGCAGGTAGACAGAAAAAGATCGAGTCTACAGCTTGAGCTCCTATCCAAGGTCAAGCAAGACAACCGATTAGACCTTGAGTATATTCCCAACTCGTAGTGAGTCTGAAAAACCAACTGTTGTTAATGGTGCCGATGTCTAATAAATCGGCACTCTTATATATATGGTATTTTTCTAACATTCTTTCTTGTTTCAGTATTGTTATCCAAAGTATAGTCGAGTCACCTTGTTTCTGTTTTTCATCTTAATGAAAGACCTCTAGTTTCTTCATTGCAAAATTTATGGATAATAAAGGCCGACCTGTTAATGAGAAATGACTTGAGGTATGCTTATAAATTTCGAGAACAACAATTTAGTAAGTGAGAAAGATTGTAACATTTTTGTTACACGTAGGGGATAGGAAACAAAAAATTGAGGAAGAGGAAGGGATGGGACGAGTGAATGAACAGTAGGGACAGGAAAATGAATCGAGCGGTTGTGAAAAACTGAAAAGAAGAAGAAATGATGAGTCAGGCAATGAAGGGCTAAGAAGCAGAAGAGGAAGCGAGTGGAAATCGAAAAGTCGAAGAAGTGATTTCTCATATATAAGTCGAATATCGACTTACCTGAGAACCACGCAGGAGTCGACAACGTCAAGGACTTTCACTGCTTGATTGAATAGTGGCATCCACAGAGAACAAGAAGCAGAAGTCACGACAACACGAACAACAAGCCTTTATCCCACAATCCTTTTTCTCAATTGCATCCTATTGAGTGTAATATTTTCATTTAATTCTAATAAATTAAGATTATTTTTTATACAATATTCCCAAGTCTTTTTAGGTCTACCTCTACCTTTCTTAACATAAGTCAAATCTAAAACATCTACTCTCATAACCAGATCATCAGATGATTGATATTTATTATGACCAAACCATCTAAGATGACTCTCTCTAATTCTCTCCGCCACAGGAGCTACACTAACCTTATCATCGATGTATTCATTCTCATTTTGTCTCTAAGTGTAAAGCCACTCATCCACCTAAGCATTTTCATCTCAGCAACATTTAACTTTATTTTATGCTTCTCTTTTAAAGGCCAACATTTTGCGCCATAGAGCATTACAGGTCTCACCACCATCTTATAAAATTTTCCTTTCAATCTAAGCGGTACTTATCTATTACACAATAAGCCCGAAGCATTCCTCCACTTCAACCAACCAACTTGAATTCTACTAATAACATCCCCATCTATATCACCATTACATTGAACAATAGATCCGAGATATCTAAAGCGTTCACACCTTTTAATAATTTGATCCCCCCATAGTATAACCCTATCAATAGAGCTAAAGCTACTAAAAGTACATTCTATGTATTCAGTTTTAGTTCTACTCAAATGAAGGCCTTTAGACTTCGAGGAGTCGAAGTCAATGTCGAACAAGACAGGTGGAAGAAGTCGCGGGCTGAATTCGTGTGAAGGAGGAAGCCGGGCTTTTTCACAAAGAAGAGGTAAGTGTCGACTGCGGTGTAGAAAATTCGTGCATGATGAAGTCAAGCCAGCTCTAAGAATCGAAGCCGTGTAAGAGGACTGAAGCCGAAGGCGTGAATTTTGGATTGAATGCGGTATGATTTAATAAAGTTTAAGAGTTAATTGATTAATAATAATACATATGTATGTATGTATTTATAATGGAAAAATAAACAGGATTATATACAAAATATATATATAAAATATCATAAATAATAATAAAAAGTTTTAGCTAATTAAAACAATTAAAATAATTATTAAATTTGTGATAACATAATCAATAAAATTGAATTTTAGTAAAATAGGTATCATGTTTATGTTAGGTTTCTAATTTTAAAAAAGTCGACGTCAAGGCAAATCAAATGACAAATAAATCGTCTATCATCGAGATGAATACTAGTACTTTTAATTTATATGTAATAATTTGTTTCTTCTCAACTATTTTGCAATTAATGAACTTTTACATGTTTTATTCTGATTGAGATATTTTTTCTTTGTTAGTCATATTGTTAAGAATATTTGTAGCTATTTACTATCATGCATTAGTGTATACTTTCTATACTATGTTAAATTGAATGTGATGAACACATGAATAATATGTTTATATTGATAGCTTGTATGTGCATAACTGTCTATGATAGAGTCAACCCTTGATAGTACTATTGGAAGAGCACTAAGGTGCTTGCACATGTATATCAAAAAGAATATTGATATTGATGTGTCTTAATTGATACAGTTTTTAGACGGTGTTCTTATGACGGATGAGTAGATACATAATGATATTTATATGTTATTTATATTGTAAGGTTCTTTGAATACCATTAAATAGTTTTATTGATTTATTAACAGTTTGACTGACATGCATATTGCTTCTTTTTCCCTTATATTATTTTGGTTTAAAAGTATGAGTATTCACGGACATAGTTTATCTTACTGTTGTTTTAAATTAATATTTCAGGTTTAATTAGATGATTTTAAAAGATGAACTATAGAAAATGAAGTATTTATAGCAACCAGAAACTACGTAATTTTGTATATATTACTTTAGTTTAATTTGATTAGTAGCTCTTTTATTTATTAAATTGTAGACGAATATAAAAAATTTATTTCCCACCGTCC
The DNA here is from genome assembly GCA_022702705.1 of Papilionanthe hookeriana x Papilionanthe teres. NCBI lineage: Eukaryota > Viridiplantae > Streptophyta > Magnoliopsida > Asparagales > Orchidaceae > Papilionanthe > Papilionanthe hookeriana x Papilionanthe teres. Next base: position 136,694,665 of record CM040429.1, on the reverse strand, counting down.
GAACATCTGTTCCTGTCTTTATTAATTTCAAGCCCCAGGTCGGGAAGGGACACTTAATTTGTTGGTGGCGGCAAAAGATTCTTCTTAACAATAATGCCTTCACTTGCTCTTCACGCTCACCCATCCACCACAGAATAATATAGATCTAATTCAATGTTATGCTTAAGATGAACCTAGATCCCAAGAGCAATGTAATGGCCATTTTGTCCGGTAATTTTTGACAGAATTCGGTTTTCCAATGACACTTCCTGCAGACTAAATCGTTGGAAAAATTAGAAGTTTTCAAACTAATATTCTATTGGAACCCATTTTTTGACGGATTTTTAAGCTGTCGAAATGTATTTCCAACTAAGAATTTTCTGACAGTGATTTTTGTAAGAAGTTCACCAGAAACGTACTTTTTGACGGATTTTTTTATATTTCTGCCAGCAAATTACACCATAAATAGCATATATTTTTGTATTGTTGCTCTCCACTACACGTCATATGCCTTGTACTATCAAATTAGTCCCTGTAATTGGAAAGAACATAGATACAGAAAGTTGTGCAACGGCTACTCACTCTTCGCACCATCTGCACATAGTGCTTCCTTTAAAATCAATTTCAACCACAGTCCAAGGGCGAGCCAAAATCCTAGATGCTATGGCATTATCATGTGAATGAGCAAGGTACAACACGTGATATCAACTTTGAGACAGTCTCTTGATGCCAAGCACGGTGCAACACATGATATCATCAAGCACATGATCAAACATACGATCATTATATTCTCATGTTCATAGACCACAATACAACATAGCCCGTGATTTTTTTTAAGTGAAATTAAGCTAAATGGGAAAAAAACTTGGTTTTACAATTTTTAGGTGTTCTGAATAATGCATACAGAAACTAGCTATACAACATCAGCGGATGCAGCTATTAAGAAACTATAACTCACAATATACATAAGAAGAAATAAGATTCACCCTAGTCCCATACTCATACTGGTAAAATTTTTGATAAAATTAGAAACAAAAATGCTTTTCCCATGTTTTTTAATTATAAATAAAGGTATCAAAAATTGACCCGACATGCCCACTCGACCCAAACTCGATTCGAAAAATCGGAGTTCAGCTTAACCTAAATAATTTTAAGATCTGAACAGTTTAATTTTTTGGGTCTTGCTAGAGTTAGACCTGCAAGCTCGAAATTGACCCACTAACCCGAAATGGATTTGAAATTGACTTACCAACTTGAAATTGACCAAAGATGGACTAAAAATTGACCCAGATAACTATGTCTTATGCTAAACAGGTTATGAGTCGGGTTTGGATTGGTGAGTTAGGTTTGGGTTGGACTTTCTAACCCATTTAATATTCGGGTAGGATTTGTGTCAAAACAGTTTTGAGTCAGGTCAATTTTAGATCAAACCCAAACTCGACTCGTGAACTCAATTTAACACCCCCCAGTTATGAAGCTATTCTGAATTTTTTGTCGCAACAAAGTCAGCGAGCTCCACTGCACACAAAGTAGAGGAAACCTCCAAATTAGCCTCTTAATAAAAGGAACGACTAAGTTAAGCTCCTTAAACAATAGGCAAGCAACCAATAGTTACCACTGGAATCTTCAACCTTGATAACAACGGATAGAGAACATGGAAGGGAAGCAAAGATGGGGATTCATGGAAATAAAGAAGGCATTAAAAGATCAAACTTTAGGCCCATATAGTGTGGACTTGGATCATAGAAAATTTGAATAGAAAATGAGGTGAAACAGCCAGTTTCAGACTCCAGATTTCTCGCTACTTACAGTTTGGCACGAAGCAGTTGAAAGGCTCGATTTTTGTTCTGAAGCTGTGTTCTTTCTTCGGTGCAGAAGATGCGTATCCCTGTAGGTTTGTGGAACAGATCAACAGCCGTCTCCACCTTGTTGACATTTTGCCCTGCATCCGCCGAGTAGCAAAAAATAATCTAGAGCCATTAAAATATGGGCATTTCCGTAGAAAACACATATTTCTTGCATATTTACATATGTAACACTTAAACATTCATATTTATATGCATACCACTCAAATCTTCAACATCACAATAAAAATACTAACATCATTATCTTTTTAAAAGTCAAATACATATTTTCCTGCATAGATTTATGAAACCAAAGTGTAATAAATTTAAATATCAAATTTGGGGTGTTAGATATGTAATACAAAATAATTGGTCTGTTCGTAAATTTCTCTAAAATAACAATGGAAGGGTAAAATAAAAATGATTTCTCATTATTGTATGGAATTTATTTCAAAAGTAATGATAGTATTGTCTGAATATACCTCCTGCGCCTCCAGATCTTGCAGTTGTCATTGTAATGTCCTTTGGATCAATTAAAACGTCAATTTCATCAGCCTGTAAACAACATATCACAAGACATTTCAATAATTTATAGCTACAAAAGCTGGAGATGCTCAACTCTCATGATTTCCCTAAAGCTAAATGCTTAAATGTCACTGAGTTTTAAGAATCAAGCATGTCTTTGGCATTGAATATTAAGATATATGCCATAGGAGGGCCTTCCGACAAAATATAAGGATACTTTGGTTATCTCCCTTATGAGTCGATACTTTAAGGTAACCCAGACGTTTGGCCAGCTACTTGAATGAAATCCAAGCACACTGGGTTAGGATGCACAAAAGGCTACATTCAAGGAAGCACAAAGTAACTTTCGAGAGAGCTTGAGAGGCAAAACAAGTAGCTACAAAAGGAGACACAATAAGGAAACATTGGAAAGTATAAGCATCAAGCATGGCTGACTTTTCAAATCAAAGAGCCCTTAGCCACAATCCCTAAAACCCATTGTTGCACTCTTCTACACCATGAATCCGAGACCAAAATTAGTCACTATCCATGACAATCTATCCAAATCATACTCCATAAAGGATTCACAATTATGGATTGACATGTCACCGCCTGTAGTGGAGCCTCCATTTCATGTAAAATCACACGTGCGCGCACTTAGATATAGATATAAGAAATAATCTAATATCGCTAATTATTCAAATCATATTAATTATTTGGAGATAAAACAAACAACATAAAATAGGAAAGCCTAAAATAGGAAAAGAAATAAATCCAACCCAAAGAAATAAGTTTAAAATAGGAAAGGAAATAAAGTTATATTAGAAAATAAATCTAATCGACATAACTTCTAATAATAAATTATTTTCAAATATAACTTCTATCTCTCCCCTTCAAGTTGAAACATGGTTAAAAATCGCGTTCAACTTGGATTTGAAAACATCAAACAATGGGCAAGTAAGATCCTGTGAAGTAGAACTTTAAGTCTTTATCCCGTCTTGCGGTTGTCTTTGACTGCAGTTCTTGCAGTGTCTGTAGGTAAGCAAAATGCTCCTATAGGTAATTTCGCAGGGGTGATTGCAGGAAAGTAGACAACCTGCAGAAAATGTTGACTTCTAGTTGACTGCAGTTTCTGTAGTGTCTGTAAGTTGGCAGAAGACTCCTACAGGTAATGGTGCAGAGGAGTTTATGGGGAAGTAGACAACCTTCAGGAAAAACTGACTTCTAGTTGACTATGGTTATATTTGATTGCAGTTCCTACAGTGTCTGTAGGTAGGAGGAAGGCTCTTACAGGTAATGCTGGAGGGGAGTTTGCAGGGAAGTAGACAACCAACAGGAAAAACTTTAGGATATGACCTGCAGAAAAAAAATGTAAAAGCTTCAGAGGTAGGCCTTGCTGCGAGAAAATGCTCTAGAGGAGGGCCTGCTGCAAAAAAAGCTCCAAAAGGAGGGTCTGATGCAGGAAAAGCTCCGAAGGAGGGTGGGTAAGGGTCCGGAGGAGGACTTGCTACAAGAAGAACTCTGGTGCGTAGATCTAGAAGCCTGTAGGGAAGGTTGTAGAGTATGGCCAGAATGCCATCTGTGTTGATTCTTATGGTAAGTTTCGTGATTCTGGAGCCTCACAAAGCACCCTGACAGCAATCAATAAGATAAAATTCCATCCAGACAAGTGGGAACGAACAAAATAACAATATCTTGTATAGTTGTTCTGTCTAGCCAGCCTCCACTATCCTCCAATGCCTTGTTTCTCTAAACACCCACAGTTCCATTGAACCCAAAAAAATTGAAGAAAACCACATTGATATGCTGCTGCACTTCAAAATGGAAGGACAGATTTATATATTGAAATCGAGTTAACAAATTCTCATCATTATTTGCAAAGCTCTATCTTGCCTTAACCAGAACAAGATTTGGATTTCCATTGAAGTGAGGAATTGTTTTCTTAAAAAAGTCTGAGCTTGGTTGAAAATCAGCATCAGACATAGCCACAAACTCGTAGTTCCTTACATAGTCGCAACTCATGGTGGATTTGAGCTTTCCCACCTTAAATCATGATCGAGATAAATGATGAGGAACTATTTTCTTAAAAATGTTTGTCCTTAGTTGAAAAGCAGCGTCAAACATAGCCACAAACTCGTAGTTGTTGACATAGTCACATCTCATGGTGGATAAAAGGTTTCCTGCCTTAAATCCCAATCAAGATAAACGGTGCTTGTAGATAATATTTAGTCCTCTTTGACTCCATTTAGAAACCTAAGCTTGAATTAAGAGATGGATTCTCTCGTCATTTGAGTCATCTAGAACTTGGATCAAGATCCAATCAAGTTGACAGACATCAGAAATTGATTGCTTGCATCTTCTAACATTTTCTATGTGCGTTCATTATGTCCCTCTTTAATGGTTCTTGGAACCTAGATCTTTCCCCTTTCTTCTACCACATCTCATGAGTAGATTGTCACTAAAATTGTTGGTCGAACATTGAAACCAGAATTGTTAGATGTGATTGAGATAGATACAAAGAGCCATACTTTTAATGTTCATAAAAGAGCATTGGATGGAAAGCTTGTGGAGAAAAGCAAATCG